>DF938581.1:1200000-1800000 GCA_000836255.1 Dothideomycetidae sp. 11243 | reverse complement strand
TTGCCCTGTCGACCATAGCTGTCGGCCTAAGGATCTACACACGCAAGTCTCAGAGACTCCCGTTCAAGGCCGACGATGGCTTTGCGGTTCTCGCCCTGGTGAGAGGACCTCGCTGGATCTGCGATCTCGACCAGAATTGACCACGAACAGGCCATGTTCATCATTGCCGCGGCCTGCGTGCTGAGAAGTGAATAGGCCGAGCGCTCTCAGAATCCACATGCTGACCACTTGTAGTGATCAAGGAAAAAGTGATTGGGTACAGCCGCAAGACGGTACCGGTCGCCGAGCTCATCCCAAAGATGCATCTATACACAGAAGTACGACATTCGTCTGTGATATAGTGCGATTCTGACATCTACCAGTTGAGTCTTACCTTCGAGACCGCCATGAACTTGGCCGCTACCTTCATCAAGCTCAGCGCTCTTGCCTTTTACTGGAGACATTTTGCCCTCCCTGGATGCAATCCGTGGATCAAGAGAGTCATCATCGGCACCGCGATTGTTGTGTCTTTATGGCCCATCATCATAATCACCGTCACGTTCCTGCAATGTGGCACTCATCTCGCGGCGTACTGGCAGGGCACGGAAGATGTCTACTGTCATATCACAAAGCCGTTCTATCCTACCATTCCCTTGACGATCCTCATTCTTGATCTGTGGATCTTGATGATTCCAATTCCCAAAGTAAGTCACATCGACACTTTCACTCTGACGAAATGATTGTCTAACCACGAGACAGGTGATCAAGCTGCGCGTGTCATTGAGAAAGAGACTTTCGGTCATGGGCGTCTTCCTGACCGCATTTGCGTGAGTGCTCATCCGTTGAATTGCATTCTCACTAGCTCACCTGGTCTCCGTGGAATTGGAGCATCATTCGCCAGGACGATCATCATCTACGAGATCATGTACGGCGGCGACAACTTTTTGATCAATCGCGACAGAGGAGGCAAGGCCCCTACAATCATTCAATTTCATCTGATGGTACTGACGTCACCTAGTGGCTGCGACAGAGTACGAATTCCTGACCGTGCTGGAAGCCGGTCTCTGCCTTGTCGCCGTGAACCTGCCCACGCTGTGGTATCTCTGCACCGACGCCTTCACCGAGAACGCGTTGTACACTCTGCGTAGTGCGTTGTCGAAGGCGTCGCTTGGTAGCAACAGATCTAAGACTAGTGATGGGTCTGATAGGAAAGCTAGGGTCGATACTAATGCGCACAAGGCTGGGATGCTTTCGGATCTGCAGAATAGCCCTGTGGCAGACCTCAAGGCGTTTGAGTAGAATGACGATGCTTGGTCTGAATCTCGCCGGAATTCGACGATGCAAAGTGGTTGGTGCGGTGTGGTCAGTGGGTACATGTAGGTGGAGCTGATGAGGTTGACTGTGAAAGGCGGGGAATAATGGGCGGGGCAGGTGGTGAAAGGCATCTAAGGAGATAGAGTCCAGATAACGCAAAAAATCCCCATTGCTCACCTTACACAAACGGTGGTCACCATGCACCAATTCGAAAACGAGCCCCTCGTCATTCAAAATGCACCGCAGATCCCCCGAAAAAAGATGGGCCGACGTTACATCTACGCAATGGGAGTTTCTAAGCGGCAGCCACCTCACCGCGGCAGTCACCTCACCAAAGCTTCACTTTCGCCTTCACTTTCGCCTTCACTGTAGCTCTCACTACCTTTACTTTAGCCTTTACCTACGCTTTATAAAGAGCTTTTTTCTTTCTTCGACCTCTCTCTCTCTTATAACAACATCCAACATCATCGCCGCTGTTGTTGTCGTTATGGTCGCCATACCTCTTACATTTATTGATGATTAAGTACCTACACCGTCTACTATCATTGCTACCGTTTAAGAGCTTAATTATTACTTAAAAATGGCTTTAGAAAGGAAACAGACCTTAGGGCTTCTATAAGTCATATTCGCCAGACAGATCTACCTTAATAAAGATCAAATCATGGATCTTAATAGTGCGATCTATAGCATTTAGACTAATGTCATCTAATCTGTTGATAGTTAAGAGACTTTCTTCGTGCATAAACTCTAGACTGATCTAGAGAAAGACTAAGTTAGTTATTATAAAACTATACTCGATTAAGTTTGTAATCTGTACGTTATTTTTAGTAGGATTTATAAAATGGATTAATTAACATTTTCATAGATTGAAGGATTTACTTTATAAGTTAGATATCATCACAAGCGCATTAACAGACAAAGAATTTAACATTATTATAAGCAAGATCGAAGATCATTTGGTTAAAGCACAAGATATCTTGGAGGAGTTAGTAATGGCTGCCGAATAGAAACTCCCCTACGCAATAGGCCTGAAAGGAGGGGTAATGCAGGACGCGTCCTGGAACGGCAGGTGTCATTTTCTAAGTGTTTCTATATCACATGCCAATCCCCAGAAATTCCACTCCTTTTACATCCTCAAATGTGCTTATCATGATGGCACGTCTGAGCTTTTGCACAGCGCTGGCCGCTATAGCCACTCTCGCAGCTGCGCAGACAACGCCCCTTACAGGTCGCCACACCGACCTCCCGCGCTGGTGTGGTAAGCCATATCAACCTGCTCTGCCGAACTACGACCCAGGTGGACAAGTTGTACCGCCGGCACCGCTTCCCAGCGACGCACTGTTCATACAAGTCGTGCCTCGGCACAGTATCTACGTCTCGAGCGAGGAAAAGGGCGAGTTTGTCATCGACGCGCAGATCTCGCGATACTGTGGAACTCCATTGACCGATGGTGTATCGATCGGCGAGAGCTTGAAGTTTGAGATCAAGGAGGACGCGTCTAGAACTGTGCTGGTGAAGGATGAAGTCGCGGTCAATAGCACGCGGAACGTGTACAACTTCGACTTGGGACTGCTGCAGCCGAGGTTGGATCCTTACTCGATCACGTTCACCACTGAGGTAGACCATGGCGATCAACGCCTCACTGCCACTTCGCAGCTGTACTTTCTGCCGGCGAAGACGAATGGTAGCATGGTCAAGATCGACAACCTCAACGGGGGGATGCTCATGGCCAATGAAGCTAGCGATTTTCACTTCCAGCCGATTTTGCCATTCGGGTTCTATACGTCGTGCTCAGGCTATCTCACTAGCAAGACAAACGTGTCTCTGTACAAAGACATGGGCTTCACGGCAATTAATCCCGTGTGTGCGCTGCCAGATGAGGACGTTGGCAGTACACTTTTCGACTGGCTTGACGAGCTAAACATGCCATACCAGTACGACATGCGCAATTCCTTCTACAATCTGACGTCTGTGGCCGCGCAAGTGCCTCTGATCAAAGACCGCAGCTCGTTGCTGTCGTGGTACACTGCAGACGAGCCCGACGGATGGCAGTACAGCTTCAACTCGTCCACAGCAGTATACGAATACCTCAAGCGCGTGGACCCCTACCATCCGACCGGACTGGTACTGAACTGCGCCAACTACTACTTTGACGAGTACAGCGTCGGGACCGACTACATCATGGAGGACGCGTACCCGATCGGCATCAACGCGACTTTCTCGAAATGGGGCACGGCATGCAACGCCACATACGGCGACTGCGGCTGTGACAACTGCGTCGGCGCGCTGCACGATGTCAGCGACCGGCTCGACATGCTGAAGCGGTACCAGACCTGGCTCGGACGCCCGCAGAAGCCCCTGTGGACTGTCGCGCAGGCGTTCTCTGGCGAGGGCTACTGGTCGCGCGATCCGACGCCGAACGAGGCTTGGGCGATGAACCTGCTCGGGTTCAATCATGGAGCTAAGGCGGTGATGAACTGGCAGTTCCCGGCTAGTGAGACGCTGAACGAGGCGAACTCGGCTATGGCGAAGGTATTTACCGCGATACCGGTAAGTGGGTTCTTGCTGGACGGACAGCCAACGCCGGTGCAGGTGGTAGGGCACGAAATGCTGGATGTCGCGTACTGGAAGTGTGGAGGACAGGTCATGGTCGCGATGGTGAATCAGGACTATAACGACTCGGTGGCAGTGGTAAGACTGCAGTTGCCATGGCCCGTGAAGAGGATCGTGAGCCAGCCGTGGGGAAAGGTATCTTTCCAAGTGCATGAAGGTCGATTGGAACTTGAGGGCATCACGGGCGTGGCGACGAGTGTAGTGATATTGGATGTCGATGCGGGTGTGAAGGCCGTGTCAAAATCGGACAGGCATGTGAAAATGCGGGTCGGATCGGACACGCCGCCGGCGCTGAACAGGGACCGGCAACAACAGGTCTATACTTAGAACGGCAATTGGTACAAACGCCGCCAAGAGGAGAGGGTTTGCGGCATAATAATTTGTCGAAACGGAACTACGCGGGGCGGCTTCTTGGCCCAGACGCGTTTGGCTCGTCATGCAATTCTTGCTTTATTCGGGATGTTGGTGTTGGTGGCGTGTTCGTGTTGGAGGCCGCAAATGTTGGTGCCGAGCCTTTACCGCACCGCACCCGCTCAACCGATTTTCTGGCGTCCTTTTAGCAGTCTGGCACCGCATCTTCTTCGGCGATCGGCCGAGCCTGGTCCTGTTGGCCGCAGGCGCGGGACCACGTAATGGCCGGTGCACGCGGTGACGGGGATGGCGAGATGGAAATAAGGGCGCTGGTGCGTCAAAGCGTTGGTATCTGGCGCCCCGCCGCCGCACGGTCGCCAGCAAGAACGAAAGGGAGTCAGCTGGCAGGGCCCGCATCTCACCGCAAGAGAAAGCCCGCAGGGGATGATGTGGTGGACGTAAGTCAGTGACGAAGGGCAAAGTTCCAGAACAGATGTGCAGCAATTTCTATGGACAAACGCAACGCTTCCAAGAAAGAGACCAGGGGGTCCGCCACAGCATCGAAGATCAAGAACATCAAATGTGCCGCCAGATTGACAGCTCATGGCATTCTTCATTTGCTGTCGTCGTTCTCGGTCATCCATGCTCAAACGCACAGTTGGCACCGCTCGGCGCCATCGCTTAGGCCTTCGCTTAGGCCGCCCGGCCTGTTGGATCCATCTTTTGCCTGCAGTGGTCCGGCATCCCGGCACGCCTTTGCACGCCCCATCACACCAGCCGAACCACGATTTGCGATTGGCTGTGTGCCACAAACACCAACACTGACCATGCAATATGCAGCGATAGATGGCGGCCGCAACGTTTCAAGGCTGCGTTGTGCACGCCACGATCTGCCCGTCTTCACCCTGAGCAACGCTCTAGGCAAAAGTGTCCAGCATGCAAGGCTGAGGGCAGGGCAATAGTAGTTAAGACGACTCATGGATCCCTCGTCTTCCTTCTTCGGCTCCCGGCAGGCTCCTTTTATTTTATATCACCGTCTAAGTCGGCTCCTGTGTCATCTGTTCCTCCCGACCCCGACCAACTGCTTTGCTCCCTCTCCAAGCCACTCTCTTCCTTACCTGCTACCTCTGCCTCCGACTCAATGGCTAGCTCTCCCCACCACGATGCAGCCCTGCCTCGTCTCCCCCTCTCCGCTCGCATCTACAAGTTCCTCAACAAGAAGGACAATTACGCTGAAGCACCCCCTAACGGCGGCATTACCGCTTGGCTGCAGGTGGTCGCCTGCTTCTTTATCTTCATGAACAACTTTGGGCTCGCTTCGGCCTTTGGCGTCTATCAGGCCTACTACCAGAAGGTCATGTTTCCCGAACACAACGCGTCCACCATTTCCTGGATTGGCACTCTGCAAGCGTCTCTCACGCTCATTGTTGGCATCTTATCCGGCCCGCTCTTTGACCGCGGTTACTTCTTCTCTACAGTCGTTGTCGCCTCCACCGGCCTTGTCTTCTCATTCATGATGCAATCTCTCTGCACTCAGTACTGGCAAGTCATCCTCTGTCAAGGTCTGCTCGGCGGCATCTGCACCGGCATGCTATACATCCCGTCTATCTCGCAGCTACCCCTCTACTTCACCACAAAACGCGGTCTTGCAATCGGCATTGTCCTCTCTGGGGCGTCTGTCGGGGGCATCGTCTACCCGCTGATGTTCCGCAAACTCCTCCCCACCATCGGCTTCAGCGGCGCGACGCGTGCCATCGGCTACCTCGCACTAAGCCTCCTCGCCATCTCAGTCATCCTCATCAAGCCCCTGCGCCTCCCCAACCGTCCCAAAAAGCTCCGCGACCCGACCATGTTCAAAGACCCACACTACATCACCTTCTTCATCGCCGCCTTCCTGCTCTTCTGCGGCATGATGATCCCCTACTTCGACTGCGCCACCTACTGGTTAGCGATTTTTGATCAAAACATCGACTCAGCCTTCTACACTCTCCTCATCATCAACGGCGGCAACTTCATCGGCAGGATCGGCATCACTGCGTTGTCAGACTACGGCGTCGGTCCAGAAGACCTGATGATTATCTGCACCATCGGTCTCGCGGCCCTCGGGTTTGGCTGGATCGGTACCACCACGCGCGCCTCGTACCACGCCTTCCTCGTGCTGTGGGGCTTCTTCTCCGGTGGCGCGGCCTCGCTTCCGGCGTGCGTGATGCCCTACATGACGCCTCGCCCGGAGTACTTCGCCACGCGGCTGGGTGTCGTCTACGCCGCGGCCGGAGTGGGTATACTCATCGGCGCGCCGATCGCGAACGCGTTCGAGAAGCGCTCGTCGGGGTTTCTGGGCGCGCAACTCTGGACTGGGGTTACGTCTTTTGTGGGGCTGGTCGCGGTGGTGCATGCTGCTCATGGCGCGAGGAAGAGCAGGAAGGCGATTCAGAGGAAGCAGCGGGAGGGGAAGAGTGCTGCGCGGGAAGAGGTGAATAGTGGAACGCAGAGCAGCGAGTCGCCGATAAATGACTCGTTGAATATCGCGTCGCCGTATCCCGAGTTGCTGAAGATGAGCTCGCCTGTGTCGCAGGTGTGATCTTGGTCAGGAGATCTTAATATTCGATAAAGCATTGCTAGATACGCCCCCGTTACGATGAATGACATCTATCATTAGCATGACTTGAACCATGCCATTACATCCACAATCTCTGCATTACATGGTACAGTTCTGGTCTTCTATCCTGCTGCCAAATGTACAACACAACCAAAGCAGATCAACCACATCGAAGCCGCTGCATGCCTCCAAAAAGTAATACCTCTCACGCATGATATGCACGGGCCTTGCCATGTTTCAGGACCAGCCGCCGTAAGAGTCCGGGCATTTCACGGCCTTGCTTGGCAATACATCCATGACCGGATGAGGTCGAAAAAAAGGGCCGGAAAAATCTCCGCGAGCGGGCCGGGGACGGAACGAGGCCGTCGTTCGGTGGGTGGAGTCGGGCCGAGAGGGGACACTTCGTGGACGTCGGGTCCCGTGCTTACGAGATATTCATCACATAGTACGGACGGTTTTGGTTGGTTTGCAGTGTGCCAAAATTCGTTCTGGCCAAGGTAGCCCTACTAGACAGTGGTATGTTCTCTGTTTTGAAAACGGTAAAAGAGCTTTAGCGTATCTCTCGCTGTATATTTCGCTTACCGCCAGAACGAGACACAGAGTTCCAGTCCTAGCCACTGGAAGATGACGATTGGATATCGCGGCGACCTTCGCTTCTCCAGATCTGACGCACAGCGATGAGAGGCAATGTCTACAGGGCTAAGTGTCTGTCGTTTATGGATATAAAGATGGAATTCTGCAATTCGGCTATAATTCCTCGCACTGCTTCGAATCGGAAAAGACATTGGTACACAAGTCAACGAGTCGGACATTTTTTATGACATCCTCGACTATCAACGAATGCTAAGACCCAAGGAGCAACCGCGCCGCGTTACGCTTAAGAATCAATGCATTCACGTACGAGGTGCAAACGAGCACGGCCCAACAAAGGCGGTCAACGCTGTAGTATTGTCGTTCCAACTCCAGCATATCCTCTGGACACATCACCACTCAGCGACCGTGTTATGCACTTCTTTCTTCAAGCCGTCAGACGTTCCCCTCTACGAGCACACTCCCATTTGAGCGCCGGACAGCATCCAGCCTCAGCAGCGAATCTTAGACCTGTCTCAGCCGAAGAGAGAAGATGAATAGACAAGAAGAGGTGCTACTTACTTCCTAGGATGGCTTCTTCCACGCATGGCAGATCGCCTACCCAGGAGCCGCAACGATGATCAAAGTCTGCGAGCACGCTCACCAGCTGGAGGGGTCTTTTCATCGCTTCACGTACGGCACTGTGGTCTTTTAATGCTAAGTCAATGTCATGTCCAAAGCGTGTGTCGTACTAACAAAGACCACATGTGAGATCAGACTGCGAAGGAGACAAAACTTCTGACATCATGCCCGGCCATCAGAAAAGCACTCTTTCGCTAGCGGATCATATATCCGTATAGTCGTACGGGTTTCACTTCTGCACAAAGACCATCTTTGAATTCTTTGTGTGTGCTACGACTCCACTGGGAGCGGAAAGATGAGAACGGGTAAGAACGTACCTCGAGCATTAAATCAGTTTTTACTTTCATCTCTGATGATCGTTGCAGAAAGGACGGAGCACGGCTGCTACATATACCTTAGCTGAAAGCGGAGCATTCTCTAGAAAGATAAGCACTGTCGATGCAGTGACAGCATAAGAAGCACTTAATGAATCCTTATTTATATAGTGGCATTTTGGCTAACGATGTAATAGGAATATAATATATACTGCTTTTGAACTGAATCCTCCTCGACTAAACATTATCCTCTTCCCGCATATCATCCCTACTGAAACCCAGCAAGCGTCAACACCACCGGTCCCGGCGCCGTGCAAGTCGCATTCCCACCGCCATCCCTAGTACACAGCAGCGGGAAACTAGCGGTATAATGCGGCACTTCCCCATTGCAGTAGTTGTTATAGTCATTATAATAAACGCTCCCGACATTACCCGAGTTCTTGTTCGAGTCCCCATAAAACCCAATGTAGTCCGCCGCGGAGCCGCAGGCGAAATGGCCCTCGCCGATCTCGTACCGGCGGATGGATTGGGGGTTCGCGGCGCTGCAGCTCTGCTGGTTGGAGAAGCCGATGTTGATCGTGTCTGGGGGACCGTAGCCTAGTGGCTGGTAGGCGGCGCTGGGCAGGCCGGTCAGGCAGTACCCTGTGCAGGTGCAGTCTACGTCGCCTTGGTTGCAGAGGGTGTTGTTGGCGCTGTTCCAGCATACTTGGGAGTTGGCGGGGAAGTCTTGGTTTGCGCAGTCAAGATTGTGAGTTGAGTTGAACCAGCTGAAGGTAGTCATGGTGATGGTGGGCGTGACGTTTGTGCAAGCGGGAGGAATGCTAATAGTAGAGGTTGTAGAGGTCGACGTGGTGGTAGTGGAAGACTTGGAAGAGGTGGGGGTGGCAGTGGTAGTAATCGTGGTCAGAGTAGTTGTGCTGGCAGACTTGGAAGTCGTTGTAGTGACCGCGGAGGCGGAGGTGGTTGAAGGCGCCACGGACGTCGCTGCAGAGGTAATGGTCTTCGAAGAAGTGGCAGTGACCGAGGCAGTGGTCTGCGACGACGCTGATGTAGTTGAAGAGGTAGCGGAAGATCT
Source organism: Dothideomycetidae sp. 11243 (assembly GCA_000836255.1). Classification (NCBI taxonomy): domain Eukaryota; kingdom Fungi; phylum Ascomycota; class Dothideomycetes; species Dothideomycetidae sp. 11243. The sequence continues at coordinate 1,790,543 of DF938581.1, read as the reverse complement.
TGTAGCGCCGGAGGTCGTAGTCGATGCAGTACTTGTCGGTGTAGCAGTGGGTAGGGTAGCCGAGAGCCTTCCTACTGAAGTAGTAGTGGTGGTAGTCGACAACTTTGCCGCAGACGAAGTAGTGGTCGAAGAACTGGCGGCAGTCGTCGTCGTAGCGGTAGTGGTAATTGACGATTTGGCCGCAGACGTGGAAGTCGTTGATGGACTTGCGGAAGTCGTCATCGTAGTGGTAGTTGACCCTTTAGCTGCGGTGGTGGTAGTGGTCGTCGGCTTTGCTACAGTCGTCGTAGTAGTCGACGCACTCGATGGTGCAGTGGTCGCAGTCGTAGTCGTAGTCGAGCTCTTGGCCGCCGTCGTGGTCAGCGCCTTCGCCGATGTCGTAGTAGTGGTAGTAGTCGACGCCTTAGGCACTGCGGTAGTCTTCAAGGTAGTCGTGCTCGTAGTCGTAGTCGTAGTCTTCACCGCAATCGTCGTCGTGGTAGTCGAGAAGGCTCCACATCCTCGGTCGTAGTAAATAGTATCGCTCCCGTCATCAGCATCAAAGTTCCCCGCAAGCGGGATATCAAACAGCATGCAGACGTCTCCGTCGAAGCCATAGCTTCTGCACCTGCTGCTAGCATTACACAGCGATGCACAGGGCACTTTCGTGCCGTACAGGCCCGAGTCGTCGTAGTCGTAGTTGCCACGGCCGCGGTCCCAGCCCGCCACGCCGCAGACGAGACTGGCGGAGGCGCGCTTGTGCGGCACCAGCCCTGCGGAAGCGGAGCCCAGAAGGGCGGAGTAGAGAGCGAGTGTGAGGGAGTGCATCTTGAACGAGTGATTGGATTAAAGAGAGACAGCAAGACGGTTGGTGATAGCAAGGTAAGGAGGAGAGGAACGACTTGCCTTTATGTACTTACCCACCCGTGATATGTCCCCATCCCATCCCGCATCGACACAAACTCACTGCTCACCACGTGCGGTGCCAGCAGCTGAGAAGAGAGTGTCACGGTAGGACAGTGGCGTCGCTTGGCGCAGAGACACCGACAGCGATGAAAAAATACGAGCTGTCGTGTTTCAGAGAAACACCGCCGTTCGGCCGCACTCTGCGGCTACCGTTGCGGTTTGAGTGTCGTTCTTCGTTCGGCTCATGGTGCACAGAAGACTGAGAGGACATGTCGGCGAGTTCTAGAAGCGGGAAGCGGCGGTCGATTGGATTGCTACGCGGTCGGTGAGTGAGAAGTAGACGACATCCGGCGAGAAATAAAGGAAAAAAGGGAGACCGCGACGATGGCTTGCGGTGCGGAAGGTCCGACTTCTCCGCCGATTTCCGGCCTCGACGAACAACCACCGCACTGCAAAAGCACAAAGTCTAGAAGCACAACCAAGCTCCATATCCGACCACAGACCATCCATCCTTTTCAGAGATAAAGATTGGAAAGCAGAGAAAGGTACCAGGCACGAACACCCTCAGCACGTGGGTCTGCTCTTCTACCCCGGCTCCAGACTCGATCTATTGTTTCTCCTCGCCCGCCTGCCGACTACCCGTCCGCTTCCCGGCTGCGGTACCGAGTGTGGCGCGCCGACCTCATGCTCTGCCCTGTTCGACGCCATTGCTCGCTTGTTCTACTGTTCATCTCGTGGATGTGGCATGGAGCTATCGTTTGGAGTTCTCTGACGTTAAGCCTTACTTTCTTGACGTTTAAATTGGATATGGTCTAGACTGTTGATCTCGAGGACCGGACACTGATCGAGCGACTTGGCCTGCTTGGCCACTGAGCCTCCGCGGCAGGTGCCGGCTCAGCATGGCACGGCCGGTCCAGATGCAGGCCGGGAGGACTAAATCTGATCAGAGAGGCACCAATCAGCTGTTCGCCACGGCCCGTAATCACAATACAATAGATATTCATGTTCGACAATACGCCAAAGGCTATGCTTTCCGCCCATCCCAGACAATATACTATATACAAGTCCAAAAACTTTTGCCGTTTACCTCCGCTTATTGACCAACAAGCTCTTGACCGGCGCCGACTGTCTCGAGGTAATATTGCGGAGAGCGACCTTGTTCTTCCCGCTGCGCTTCTTGGTCTTCTTGGTTGGGTTCGGACCGTTCAGCGTGGTGTTGTATGTCGCATCCGAGCTGAGGACAGAGTGCTGGACCGTCTTGCCTCCCTCGCGGTAGGTGCTGACTAGCGGACCGGTGGTCTTGTACGAAGACGTAGTCGCGACCTTGCCGGTGGCGAGATCCTTGCCGGCCGTGGCACGCTGAAGCAGAGCAAGGGCTGTCGCTGGCTGGTAGAATGGCACTTCATGTCCGGACTCGTATACGCGGACAAAGCTGTAGCCGCCAGACTGCTTGACCTGGCCGTGGACGATTCCGTCCGGAGTGCTGATGTTGGCAAAGCCGGCTGCGGCCCAACCCGGTGCATTAATTTCTTCGGCGACTGCTTGTCCGCCTAGCCAATTGCAATTGTAGTCGGCGTCGCCAAAGTACATGACCACAGTCAGACCGTCTGCCACCAGTCCTTGCATGGCCGCAATGGTGCCATCTGTGCGGTCATCGTCGCCTGTGTTGCCAAACGCCACCGACACGACGTTGCTGCTGATGGAGAAGTTCGTGTATGCACCGACAGCCGATTGCACCTTCGGGCTGTTCAGATAGGAAACGAGCACGCCCATGTTGGGGAATGGATCCGGAGAAAGCTCACGGATATCGTACTCGTCGCGCAGAGCATAGTTGTCCAGCACTGACTCAACCTCGTTAGAGCAGAAGGTATCGGCCGCATAGCACACCTCGTTGCTTCCGTGCGTATAGCAATCCACCGTCTGGTCGTAGCAGTTACCCTTGCCGTACATGGAGTTGTAGAGCATATTGCTAACAGTCTTGTTGTACGGCGAGAGATCATAGGTGTTGCCAGGAGACACCGTGAAGTTGTAGTGGGCGGCATACTGAATCAAGGGGTCGTACCATCCGTTGCCGATCATGACTGTCTTCAAGCTGATTGCATGACCGACGGACGGGTTCTGCTTGATCAGAGCATTTTGCTGCTCAATGTAGGTGTTGAAGATAGGACCATAATGTCCGCCGTAGCTCTCCGTGGCAAAGTGAAAGTCGTTCTTGGAGTATTGCGGGAAGGCACCCATGAAGCCCTGCAGAGTCTTCCAGAAATTGGGCGCCGCATTGGCAGTGCTATTAGCCGTCAAGCTGACATTGCCCGACGACCAAGTAGCGCATCCACCAAGAGCCTGAGCATAGTCGGGACAGCTGTTGCCAGGTACCTGGATGATATCGTTGTTGCTGGTGACATATGCGTTGACAGCCTTGCCGTACGACAGGCCAGTCCCGACCGGCTGGGATATGTGTTAGCGGCGACAGTCACATGTCCCTCCAGTCTTAGCTTACCTGATCGATGAACAGCATGTTGGACACATTGGACCAGGAGTACGGGTTGTTCACGACATTGCCATTGTTGTCCAACCGGCAAGGTCCATTCTCTTGGAACAAGCCGATCATGGACGACGAGCCAGGACCGCCATTAATCCAAACGGTCAGCGGAGCAGTGGTGGGATCCTGATTCCTCGCCTCGAAGAACCACCAGAAGATGTGCTCGTCCTGGTTCACATCCGCATAACCGGAGAAGCTCTTGACCGTCGAGTTCAACTCGCAGATGCCGGCGGGCACCTGCTTGTAGCGGACGGGGATGTTGGCATATCCCGTCTTTTGCGTCAAGCCAGTGGGCGGCGAGACGAACTGGGCCGAGGCATACTGGGTTCCGGCGACGAGCAAGCCGAGCTGGAGAGCGGAGGTCCTCATTGTGATTGGCGTTAGGGATGAGTGGGCAATGACAGACGGCGTGAGAAACGCTGGAGGTTATATACCAGACTGCCCGAGGTTCTCGAGAGACGGTCTCCGTCGGATCGAGGACGGTCAGGCAGGACGGTAGCAATCAGGCCTGGCAAGACCCGCCGTGGCCCGTTGAACCAGGCCCGCAAGAGAGGCGCAGACAAGCACAGATGGCCCGTTGCTGGCAGACATAGGGTCGGCAGGCGGAATGCGGAAGCTCGACCGGTAGAGGTACGCCACTCTGGGTCAGAATAAAGTTGGGGGTCGGACATTGCTTCCATAGCCCATACCGCGTTCCTGACCACTGCCTGGAGGCCTTGCGATGGTCGAGAATATTCCCTGAAACATGCTAGACGCGCGAACGGCTTGATGGCATGCTGGTCCTGGCGGGAGGCATCCACTCTTCCCACTCTTCCCACGCTTTTCGCCAGCCCGTTAATGTCTCACATGACAGCAAACGGGTCGGCCCAGGGACAAATCCGCGGGAAGGCGGTACCTGGGCTGATCCTGCCTTTAGTGATAATTGGCGACAGAAGATTGAAGGAGGCTTCTCTGTGTTCTGTGCTAAACAGACGAATGGCGGTGGTCACTGTTGAGTGCCCATCTCGGGACAACATGCCTTCTTCAAAGTGCCTCACCGGCCATCCAGGACTACCCGGCTGCCGGAACCTAAGAGCATGATCAAAAAGCTGCACTGCACTGCCACGATGAGTGTAAAATGTCTCGAAGCCGTTAATGGAATATTCTGCGCCCATTCCTCGGGCCAGCAGCCCCCAGTCGCGCGAGGCCCACCGCCCTTTATTCTTTATGGGCGACAAGGTGAAACCCGTCCGCTTAGCCTTCGCGAACTATCCAGATCTGGGTTTCTGTATGTCATTGCACCCGGGTGGCCTGATTCTTCAATCACACAGGCGGGTTGCATCGTATTGTGGGCCACCATTTGCGCCACTGGCCGGCGGAGATATGGTGTCTCTCAGCATGGACTCTGAATGAGGTCTTGATTGCCATCATCGACGTAAGCAACATCGCTCCCGGATAGCAGCGGCAGTTGAGCCCTGGCAGATCTCCCTCAACCAGGTGGCAGGGTCACTGACATAATTAGAACCAGTATGCGGTCTGAGCGTGGCCATTGCCGCGGTCCATCCCTGCCATTTGCGAGGGTAACAGCATTATGCGGAGAACGTGCTTCGCAACTCTACTTGACACATTCTGGAACGGGCAGCCTGCCTGATTGCTCGTATACCGAGGCGGCAAAGCTATGTACAAAGCCCTTTATCTACAATACCGCTCTGGGGTCCATCGCAGCCACGTTCGCACTCTTTGCCTTGCCGTCAAAGATGAACTCGCTCATCAGCTTGCCCGAGCCAGGACCATTCTGGATGCCCCAGCACGTATGTCCTGCGCACATCCAGAGACCTTTGACTCCAGTGGGACCAATCAAGGGATGTCCAGGTTTAGCATTTACTTCTGGGAGATAGCATGCTTGTCGAGCCGTGACCACGCCGTCACGCAGTTCATCACTGACGCTACACGCATAGTCCACCACATCTTGACACCGCGTTTCATCCACTTGCACCTCATCGGTGCTTTGCGGCAGAGGTACCAATCGATCACCCTCACCGCAGGCATAGATCTCGGTTTGTCGTGCGTATATCTCCGGTGTGACGATCTGTGACCGCTTGCCCTCCGATCTTCGTGCCTCGTCTGTCCGCCCGAAGCCCGCGGGTAGCTTGATGCTGGTGAAGAGGGTGTATGCGCTGACCGGTCTGGTCGGTTTGATGGTGACGCTATGGGCACGAAGCGCCGAAATGGGTGCAGATGGATATACTGTCGACGTCCACGGTCCAGCCGAGATGACTACATCAGTGGCTTGTAGTCCAGTCTGCCTGCCGCTCTCTTTATCCACATACGTGACTCCAGTGACCTGGTCACCTTTGTCGTTGTAGGTAATCGATTTGACTTGTGCTCCGACTCTTATATCTGCGCCAGCCTCCTTCGCCAGCTCAGCCATAGCAGTGGTGAAGAGGAAAGGATGCACTTGAGCCGAGTTTGTGGGATCACTCATCTCTTCATAACCCTGCAGGCACTCGGGTTCTATCCAGTCCAGATCGTCTGGCACGCCTGCGGCTCGCAGCTTGCTCATAGCGTGGGCGGAGCGCTTCTGCAGGCTGACCCTCTCATTGGGGTCTTTCTCTCCGTTCAAAGCCTTCCCATCACCGCCCTTCATGTCATTATCTTTGCCCTCAACCGAGTCCGTGGACCGCAACTGACGACCTTTGCATTCAATTTGTCCGCAGTGTACAGGCCGGTAATCCCATCTCTTTGCTCCATTGTGTTTTTCAGCCAGTTCCTTGTGTGTTCTGTATGAGAGAGGCACGATCTCTTTCGGATATGCCCACAAGGCGAGAAGTCCTCCTGCTTTGCCGCTGGCCCCGCCGGCGATTTTTGACGTCTCGAGAAGGGTGATCTTATGGTGCTTCGGATCGAAGGACGGGTGTCTGGTGAGGAAGTATGCGGTGCAGCATCCGATAATGCCACCGCCGATGATGACGATGTGCCTGTCGTTGGACGCCATGGTGTGCGATTGTCGTCGAGCAAGGGTTTGACCGCGGAGTCAATAGCTTCGATACTCTCACGGTGACTAAGCAATTCGTGTTGATGTCATGATGTGCATCCCCTTCCTCGGTATCCAGGATGTCCGACTGTCAGAGCTCACTGAAGCTACGCAAGCACCTCTCCACTAACGATTTGCACTAGGCCTGTTGCGAAATGTCACAGAGAGTCCAACATGCGTTATCAATTTCCCCGCGGATGCTGTCCCTCCTCTCGGTTGGACACGGCAGACCCCGTGCGGGGTACGGATGCGAGTCGGAATGAACTTGCGAGGGTTTTAGAGCGTCATGTTCAATGGACCAGCGTAGCATGAGAGCAGGCGGAACGGTTATTAACTTCATTTTTGGTCATTACTTCATTATTATAGCGCTGAAGAGAATCGAATTAGTTTCCGACGCCCAAAGCCAGCATCACCACGGCGGCCAAGTTCATCGCGAGGATGATTAGCCATATCAATAGCGATATAGCCGTCACCGACCAATGATTGTGGAATTGAACTGTCGTGATACCTCCTGCCGCGATGGTGCTGTTGAGGACCTGGTCGTTGCGAGCGAGTGTTTCGCCCGACAGTGCTTGAAGCCCCGAGGGAACCTCGACCGTGGAGCTGGCTGTGCTTCGCCTGTCCTCGCTTGCCGCACCGTGCTGAACTCCGATAGGCGCATGTTCTGGGCGAGAAACATCCTCAATGGAGGCATCTTCGCGTGGCTCATCCAAACTGCTTCGAGATGCAAGATCTTCATCCGTTGCAAAGTCACCAGTCGGCGGGATTCGTTCACCGTTAGGCATGACTTGTACCTTTTGATACTTTGCTTTTGCAGTGAACCATATTAGTGGGGCTGTGACGACAGGTAGGCAAAAGCATAGAACGACCTGGCTGGCCTCAAGAGCTGTGCTGACCCCTGCCTGACCGATTGAACCTGCGATTATGACAGAAGGTGTGATGGCGATACTCCTTGTCAGTATTCTTTGCTGCCATGGCTTCAGTCGCCAATTGATCTGTCCCTCGCAGATGATTTGACCAGCGATAGTGCAGACAATGCCAGCACTGATGCCGGAGAGCAGAAGAGCTGTACCAAAGAGTGTTCCGGCGGCGGGGCTGATTCGCTTCGAGAGAAGATCATGAATGGCGAATAGCGAAGCATTTGTGGCATCGTCGGCGGCTGGTGTACCGGGAGGCGAATATAGGGATGCACCCGCAACAATGAGGATGGCGCTATTGACGAACAGTGCAAAAGTGGACAGCGAGACGGTCAATTCCAAGACAGACATTCGCATACAGTGGCGTATGGCTCGCAACGAAGGAAGATAAGGACCGGATGGGACTGTTGCAGAGGCATCCGAAGTGCGTGACGATTTTGATACAGCCTCAAATGAGACCTCCGTTGACCTGGAAGCCAGACCATGCTTTTGGTCGTATTCAAGTAGTCGGGGCTGAATCGTGCCGGAACCAAGGTAGAGGCTGTGCGGCATGACAGTGGCTCCAAGAATACCGCAGGATTGATAGATACCTTGCTTCTGCAAGATCGCGCTGTTGGGTATGTAGCCGCGGAGAACAGCAGCGACTCGCGTATTCTGAAGCAGAGAGAGTTGGTAGCAGAAGCAGACGACAACGGCCAGGACCAGACCAAAGACAAAGAGCTCAAAGATGCGGACCGCCTTGACACTATTACCGGGGCTGTAGAAGAGCAAGATGAAGAGAACATCGGCAATACTAATGATGCAACCGGCGACTAGAGGAATCTTGAAGAGCATATTTAAGGCGATAGCGGTGCCGATGACTTCGGCCATGTCGGTAGCTATGATGGCGATCTCGGCCACAATATACAGGAAGACATTTAAGTATGGGTGTGTGTGGGCTTTGATCATCTGCGCCAGATTCAGTCCTGTGACGGACCCAAGCTTGATAGACAGCGATTGCAGGAAGATTGCAATTATGTTCGAAATAAGGACTACGAAGAGGAGTTGGAACTTGTAGGATGCACCCGCAGTGATGTCCGTGGCGTAGTTGCCAGGATCCATGTACGCCACCGAGACCATAGCCCCGGGACCGATAAATTTTGCATACTTGACGACGACGGCGAGAGATCGCTTGATCATAGGGTGCAGCGAAGAGTGAGACGGCCTTGTGGCCGGTGTTGAAGATGTGTCCATAGCGCCTTTTTCCCCGAGCGATTTGTGCGCGTCATCGGGGAAGGTTGGCGAGAGTCCAGCGGAGGTGAGCCTAGAGCGACCGGACGGTCACGATGGGATATTGAAAAGGTCCGACTGCTCTGCCGCCGACATCTCAAGTGCCGAAAAGAAAGTGAAGGTTAGAAAAGTGTGACAGAAATCTCAAACCTGTACCGCCAAAGTTGAAGTCGAAGTAGAGGATGAGGCGGAGGAGGACAGGGGCGATAATTTCCCGGCTCGGGGGCGCAAACGGCAACGGCTGTGAACGTGGGTGCGACCCGTTTTCGACGCCGCCAATGGACAATGGACAGTTTCCATTTTTGGCTGCTTGCGTCACGATTTGCTTCGGCAAGATAGCACGCGGCACATCGGCAAAGGGCGAATATACGGTCAAAGCTGCTCGTTCCATCAGGATCGATGGTGGTCGGAAGCAGAGAGGTCCGAGTATGTGTCCAACAGGGTGCTCGGCAGATGCTCCCGTAGACATTTACAATTGTCGCAGTGCGATATCGTCATGACTAAGCGGATGCATGTCCTTCCGGACAAAGATCCCTTGCTGCAAGTCAGACATTATTCCGGGGCGACCAAGTCATCTTTCACAGGTCCCGGCCTTCTCTTCCTTGTCCTCTGTGGCGCCAAGGACCAATGTACCGACTCGGCGGTGCGATGCAGGTAGCACGCACTATCATGAGCGTGCATAGCGCGACGGACGAACCGAGTCACGCCGAGCGAGCGGGTCCGCTACTCGTTGGCTCGACTCTGTAACATGTAGCTAGCCCAACGATGCTCGGCTGACCTCTCGTATCCATGAGAAAAACGATAGATATGGGCGGTGACGGGCCGTATTAATATGTCGCCTGTCCAGTCCACTGTGCTATTTGTGTCTTCTTCTATTGATCCAACAACGACGAGTGCTTTGTCATGCACAGCAGAATGCACATCTTCATCTCATTTGTCGCAGCCCTTGCATCCGTTACATTCGCAGCTCCATCTGCACAGCCACCGTATCCACAGCCCACCAAGTAGGTTCGTCTCTGCGACTGGTCGTGGAAAATGCTCACACTGCAGCAGTGGCACAGCATGTCCGTCACCCTTTGCCATATATCTCGGGCCCGGCAATGACCCACAGAACCGGACGTGGTACTTCCGAGTCCTCGGCGAAGGACACGGGATGCAACTATCCGCCATTCCTTCCGGGGCATCGACCTTTACCATCTCAAATACCAGCGTCTATTTGTCTTCTAATGAAAGTGTATACCTTAATGCGTTTACCGACGACCGAACATATATCATGCCTGCTTCCGACAGTCTGAAGACGGAGCACTGGGCTGGCTGGGGTGAGCTGCTTGATCCTATCGTGGCGACTTTGGATCATACCGACTGCAGTCTTAACTTGACGTTCCGGGACAACAGATATCTCCAACGATATGGATTTTATGTCAATTTGACACCGCAACCAACCGGCGGACAGATCCAATGGACTAGAGCTTGGGCTGCAGAGCCACCAGAGGAGACAGACGACAGCTTTTGGGTTGATGCGATCTCGGAGTCTGCGTGTCTGGAAGAGTGGTATTTGGAGCCTTGTCCAGCCAACTAGTTGTTGTATAGAGGCAAGTGTTCATCCCAGCACAGCTTCTCTGAGTGACATGTAACGCTGAGCCAGTCCCTGGAAGCCACCAATAGCAATTTCGGCCAACCAATGATCCTGTTCACCCAACTCGACCTTCGGGAATTCGTGTGAATAATCCGCATTCGGATCCGCAGTGAACTCGATTCTGGTGACACTGTCCTCGTCAAGCCCGTCGACACTCCCGTCGAACATGATCAAAGTTCGGAGTTGCTCGTAGTGTGAAGGAAACGCCGGCACCAGTCGTGGGCCAATCCGTACTTTGCGAATATATGGCATCGTGGCCAGTGGCAGACTGACATGAGATACTTTCACTGAGCAGATGAATCCCATTGGCTTGCTCATTCGGAAGCGACAAGGCTGCATGACACGAAAGTGCGCCAGCATGGCTGGATTCATTCCCCATGAGTTGCAGATGCCGCCGGCGACATCGCAATCAGCGAAGGACAAATTCATTCCAGCAATGTCCGGATTGCTGTGCCGCTTGACCTCAGCAGCGATAGTCTCAAATGCCGCGTTATACGCTTCGCAGACTTGGGGCTCGTCCACACAAGAACCATTATATCGGGTATAGAGCGTGGGTAGAACATACCAGGGGTCTGGTCCAGGATTGGTGCCTCCAACATACACCCATTGCTGAGTATTCACCTCGCTGTATTTGCCCCACAACTCGAGGGTGTCATCGTCGGGAATATTTTCTATTAGGCCAAGCTGGTCGTGGCGAGTATCGCTCCATAGCTGAGGGACATCTCTGATCAATGGATGGGTAAAGTGTTTCGGAAGCGGTCTATTGTCCACGAGTGTCCCGTTTCCGCGCTGCTCAAAGAGTGATTTGACGTACTCCTCGTATATTCGTGCACGCTCGCCTGGGACGACGACGTAGAAGTGAAAATATGCAAAGCCGAGCGCAATCAGCACGAGTATGAAAATGAGGACGTAGCCGCAAAGGCGACAGCACAGCGAACAAGCTCTTCGAAACATGGTGGAACGACTGACATGCAAAAATTTATGCAAGTTGAGGTGTTAAACAAATGCGCGAATTAGAGGATATGGAATCATTGGAGCTGAAGGTCAAAGAACGCCAGCCTGGGTAGTGAAGTCTGGGGCGTGTCTAAAACTCACCACTGAGCAAAGCACAACGAAGATCAGGACATATCTCTCATAGCAATTACAATTGCTATCTATTGCAGCCCGAGCATGTGCTCCTCACCTGGAAGCAGAAGTCATACTTGAACATATACTACAGGGCTGTCATTGTGCTCAGCTCGGCGACATAGCAGTGGTCGTTTCATCCTCGCCAAGCCACCCCGAAGCTCCCCTTGCAGCAACAGCTATACCACTCCTCCTCCCTCTCTACATTCCCTTCTTCCTTCTCCAGCACCCTGCTTCTCCGCCTAGCCTCTCGGTCCAATCACCGCCAAAATGTCATCCTACCTCTCCAATCTCCTAACCAGCACAACAGACAAATACAACACCCTCCGCCGCACCCTCTTAACCTCCGAGACCGACGGCGACACCGAAGACGACAGCCACATAACGCGCGTCCTAAGAGCATACTACGTCGAAAAGTCCCGCACCTTACCACCCTGGCTCCCACCCGACCCCAAACGCCCCTCCATATCCGCCGCCAGCGCTCAGCCGCAACCCAGCACCCGCCCCGGCTACGGCAACATGAGCTACACAAGCACCTCCTCCCAGCGCTCCGCCCTGTCCGATCTGTGGGACACGACCCCTCCGTCCCAACCACAACCACAACCCACATCCTTAAGACCGGGCAGACAGAACCTCCCCTCGAGCGCGACCACGCCGCACCTGGCGCCGAACCCAAGGCCGTTGCCGAGTCAGCGCGCGGGCAGCTATCAGAGCCAGATGACGCGGCGCCAGCCGGACTCGGCGGCTGCTCTACAGCAGCAGGACACGGGCGGGTCGACGGGGTCGGCTGGAGGAGGGGGGACGGCGCAGGAGAGACTCAAGGCGCGGCTGTGGGGGCAGGCGGGTGCCAGGGCGGGGAGTCCTGGTTATGGAGCGTCAGGGCAGCAGCAGCAGCAGGGTGGAGGAGCAGGGAGTAGTCCTTATGAGGGCCGGGGAGGAGGGGTTGGAGGGGGTGGAAGAGCAGGGAGTCCGTATGACAGGCAGGGTGGAGGGAGTTCATATGATGCACGGGGAGGAGGAAGTCCCTATGATGCACGGGGAGGTGGGAGTCCTTATGATAGACAGCAGGGAGGAGGAAACCCGTACGACAGACAACAGGGAGGCGGTAATCCGTATGACAGGCAGCAGGGAGGACAAGGTGGAGGAAACCCATATGAGAGACACGGAGGAGGTGGACGGTGGGGATAGCACCAGAACCCTTGTACCAGCGACACGAAAGCCATGTCTTCGAACACACATCACTAGCATGCAGGCCAGGCTGGAAATACCCACAAAAGACTCATTTTCATTTTCATTTTCAGTGACTCTTCTCGCTATCTGCACTGCGACTGCGTCTATTTGCCGCGCTGTCCATACGCCTTGGTGGAGTAGTCGCCCTTGTGCACGATCAGATCTTCAGGCCTGTAGTCTTCCTTGCCAGAGAAGTAGCTGGTCAGAATAGCCTTGGTACCAGCAGCGTAGCGCGCCTGCGCGTCGATGGAGGTACCGGACATGTGCGGGACCATGGCGTTTCCACCACCCCACGGGTACTCGGCATAACGCAGAGGGTGGTCTTTGGGGGCGGGCTGGGGGAACCAGACATCACCACCGTAGCCGCGCAGGTGACCGGACTTGAGCGCTTCGGCGACATCTTCCTTGACGACAATGGCTCCACGAGCGGTATTGACCAACCATGAACCTGTCCTGTTTTAGCAAAGAACGGCACCAATACGTCTCGTAGCACCTACCCTTCTTCATCTTGGAGATGAGCTCCTTGTTGAACATGCCACGAGTCTTCTCGTGCAGCGGGCAGTTGATAGTGACAACATCGCACTGGCCTAGCATCTCCTCCAGGCTGTCGACGCGACGGCAGCCAATCTCCTTCTCCTTCTCTGGGCTCAAGGGCTGGTAGTCAAAGTAGAGCAACTCTTTGCAGTCGAACGGCTTCAGTCTGCGCAGCACACGCTCGCCAATACGGCCGACAGCGACGGTACCGACGACCTTGCCCTCGAGATCGTACTCATTCTTGGCGACACCGGCAACGTCCCATTCACCAGCCTTGATCATCTCATGCGCGGGAACGAAGTTGCGGACAAGGACGAGGATGGTCATGACGACGTGCTCGGCGACCGACACGACGTTTGAACCAGTGACCTCGGCGACGGTGATACCGCCGTTGGTCTTGTTCGCGGCATTGAGATCGACGTGGTCGGAGCCAATGCCTGCTGTGATGGCAATCTTGAGGTTCTTGGCTTTTGCCAGGCGCTCGGCGGTCAGATAGCCAGGGTGGAAGCTGGAATCTGGTCAGTCCTGGAAGCTTCCAATTGAATGGCAGACCTACGGAGTGGTGATGATGACCTCGGCATCAACGAGGTGTTTGTCAAAGGTAGAGTTCTCGCCCTCCTTGTCAGAGGTGGTGACGAGCTCGTGACCTTGCTCTTCAATCCATTTCCGCAGGCCCAGCTCGTTTTCGGTAGTGCCCAACAAGCGCGGCTCCTGATTTGCGTGCTCGTGGCCCTAAAATGTGTCAATCATGACATTCGAATTGAGTCAGTCCCAAAAGATACTCACGTCGTAAAGAACGAGAAGGACTTTGCCCTGTCGAGAAGCGGTTGCTGTCAGCGTGCGAATGCCACCAAAGGCGGAGGAGGCGGGGTTGCGATGAGGGGTAAATGAGGTGCGGAGAGGTGCGGAGGAGGCGCGCAGCGAGGCTGCGGCGGGACGGAGAAGACGAGAAGAAGTGCGGGCAAATACCATTTTGATCGAGAATGACAAGTAGAGTAGGTACAAGAATTAATCGACGAGGAGGAAGTGTTTTGAGACTTTCTAGGGGGCTAAAAGCATGTCAGCTCCAATAATCTGCGAGGTTGTGTATTGTTGCAGCGGGGCAATCGAGGCGCGGGGCTGAGGAGAGCCATCGGCGGCAGAACTGTGCCTGGCGCGACTCCCTCTGCCGGCGAGAGTTCGACATGCCCCGGACAGCCAATGTCGCAAAAGGCCATGAGCGCATAGCGACGTACCTAGGATGTGAAATTGACGGAGTAGAAATGTGCCCTTACAGTATGAACAATGCAGGGACGAGTAGCTTCATCAAAATCGTCACGAGGTGGGCACTCGAGCTGCTCTTATAGGAAAGGCGGGCCAGGCTGACGATCGTGAAGCGGTTCCTCAGCACGGCAAAGTGACGGTGTGTCCGTTCACTGTGGAGTCCATTGTCACTGAGGGGATCCATGGCCAGGCAGACCAGCAACGAGGCTAGCAAAAACCTAGAGCTTGCCTGCGGGCCAATGTTAATCGCTGCCCACCCTTCGGACCAGTGGAGAAAAGAGGCCGCTCGGTCCCTGCGGCATCGCGGCCCTTTTTCCTCTGCGCATTTCATTGATGATGCGGGGCGGGCAACAGTCGTCGTGCGCTTAACGCCGCTCTCGCTGGCCGTGGGTGCAGAAACAATACAAATCCCAATTGCGGGGTTCTTTTGCCCGTTGCAGGCAAGACGCGCCGCATGTCATTCAAGTCTGATTCTCCGTGGCGTAGCCGATTTATCCTGTTCTTCCGCGGCTGTGTCATTCTTGTCGCTAGTCAATCCAAATAGTCTAGAACTTCTCCTGCTCCGTGCTTGAGTTACGTACTCTCTTAAACGTCATATGGCACGCCTGGTCATGTCATGTTATCCAGATATCCTACCGGATGGCAGCGGAGCGTGATCGGTCGTCCGACTCTCGTCCGAATGCAGAGCGGATATCGTGCGAGAGCAATTGATGCGGTCATGTATTCCAAATCCGATCGACTTTGCTGTGATATACCATCTCTCGTGGTCAGTCTAAACGGCCCGACCGAATCGACCGGCTCGGAAATACGCGCGGCCTAGGGTTAGGGTCGCCTTATCCCCGACTCCCTTCCATCTCGACCACCATCTCAGGCACATTGGATCAAGGCACTAGATACCACTCCTCAGCCTCACGACCCACCTTCACCACCAAAATGGCGCAATGACGCCTCGGCACCTGTCACAATGCCGTCCTCTTTCGCTGTACGTCCCTCTCCCTCTTCCCCCTCCAGCGTCTTCAATGGCCACTAACGATCTTAGACCACCTTCCTCCCCCCGCTCCTCGCCCTCCTCCTCTACCTCCTCTTCACATTCCTCCTCTACCCGATAATAAAGCGCTACCGCCAGCGCTACGAGGCATACATACCGCTGGAAGGCGCGCGCGACCGGGTGGCGGGCTGGGTGCTGCGCTGCGTCCTGCCAAGGTTCAGACGGCCCGAGACACAGAACGATGCGGAGTGGTTAGAGGACGACCGCGTCGGCGACGAGGAGGGGGAGGAGATGCTTGATTTACCGTCTCGATCGAATGGGACGGCGAGGGTGTGAGGGTATCGAGAGGAGAGGAGCACAGGACTGAAAGAATTGGGATTTTGTATATATGAAGGGAAAGAAGAAGAAGACTCGTTATTCGCATTGGCTGTCCTATTATGTTCTGTACAATTATACAAATGCTATGAATGTCAAATAAGGGTATCATGTTGTGATCGTCAGCAGCAGCAAAACCTCCCATGCCAGAAAAGCAACATGTCTCATTCATCCCGGTCGTTTGTACCAATACCCCAGCATCTCGCGGTTCATCTTCCGCGGCGGCGGCGCCACATCGTGATCGCACTGCACCACCGTCTTACGGACAGGTCTGGATCGCGCCTCGATGGCCTTGACAAGCACCTCGTGGTGTTCCTCGTGCACGGCCTGCATCTTCTCGATCTTTTCGTTCATGAGCTTGGTCATTTCGCGTCGGAGTTCCTTCATTTCCTTCTTGTGCGCAGCTTGCATCTGCTCGATGCGCTTCTCCATCTTCTGCTCGTTGGATTCGCCGAGTGATTCAAGGGACGCTTGCATCTTCAGGTTGTGCTTGTTGCCCGTCTTTTGCGCCGTGATCAGCCCGGCCAGCTGCGCCGATTGCTGTTCGATCGAAGTCTGCAAACGCTGCATGCCACCCGCGCTTGGAGTCGCGGTGGAGCTGCGTGGACTGGAGGGTTTCTTGGTGTCAATTGAAACCTGGTCCAGTGAGGCCATTATTGCATCCAGTTTCTTGTCCCCGTCTTTCTGCTTGTCGAGCATGGTCTGCATCCGATCCGCAGTGTTGCCGGTCGAGCTCTTGACCTCACGCAGCTCGAGGTGACTGGCCCGCTGCAGATCCATGACCTCCTCCACGCGCTGTGTGTATGACTGCATCTTGTTCTCCATTTGCTGCTCCCGATCAATGTCATGGACATGTTTCTCGAGAATTGTCCGCATGTGGCTAGCGTTCTGCTCGATAGCCAAGCGCATATTCTTTGTTGTGATTGCACTCAGCTGGTGTTGAGAGGCCAGGGCTTGTATATGGGTCGAGTTTGCCTCCAATCCGCTCTGCAATCGCTCCAAAGATTCGACATAGAGTTGTTGTCTCTCCGCGAGCACATCAATTCTGAGCTGGGTCTGGTTCATCATCATCTGCATGCGCTCCAGCATCCTATTAAGCTCGCCAAAGTCGATTGACGCCTCAATTGAATGCGGCGGCGTCGGCTCCGTGAATGGATCCTCCGTCAAATGCGCAGGGCTCACATCGCGGGATCGCGAATGCGGCATCTCGCCAATTGTTCCAAGCACAGGCGTGGAGAGCATGCGCAGCAGCGAGCCTCTCTTAGAAAGCCGTGGGTGCTTCTCCGCCGACCTCTCCGGGGAGGCATAATTTTCCTTGTCCTCCAATTGGCGGAATGTCCATTTGTCCTTAAGATGTGCGAAACGCGGGTTCTCCCATGCCTTTGCCGGGACACGGTCGCTTTTGAAAGAAAAGAGCTGTGAGCTCTCGCGCACCGAGTCCGGGTATTCGTGCTGCATCAGCGCCCACCAGTCGGCTGCGGCGTCGGCATCGACGAATGTCAACAAATACCGAGTACGGTTTTTCTTGAGTGGGCTCGAGAAAGAGCGGACACGGCGAGCATAGGCGAGGAAGGGATTTGGAGGCGGAGGTGCGATGTGGTCACTCTCGTCGCTGTCGGTCGAGAGGTGATCGAGCTTGTTGCTGCCGAATGTGTCGCTGCTGGGCGGTGTGGGCTCTTTGTCGTCGGTGGATGTGCAGCGTGGTGGAGTCTGGGGCGCAGCCGTTGGAATATGCGTGTATGTTGTTGCCGACATCGTTTTGCGTTACATGACCGGAGATGGAGAACGCATTGTATTTAGCAGTGCTGCTGATGGCCGTGTCAACATGGCGAGGATGCTAGACAGGGAAGATGGCGGATTCCGTGACCGCCTTGTGACGGAGGCGGCGAGCAGAAGGACGTGATCAGATGAGGTGGACGACTGAAAGCGCGATGGATCGAGCGACTTAAGCCTAAAACAGCAGCATGCTTGGGCCGCCATCGTCGCGTGCGCCGCGCGAAAAAAACACGGTGAGGGGCAGTTGTAATTTCCCTGTACCACTGTACCTACCATTTGCCAGCGCTGACTCTAAGGACCCTGGGGTCGCAGCATTATTATGAGTACCATTGAAAAGACATGGAGCATTGAGAGAAAATGTCAGATACGTGCATTGCAAAGAAAGAAGTTCAAGACTGAAAAAGTCATCCATTAAGTATAGCAAGGGATAATGTTCTGACACAACATTCCACCGCCAAAGCCCCGAGAAGTTTATGTTTATTAGCTTGTTGATAGCCCCATCCTTCTTCGTTACAAGCTTATTTTCTTTTGTGACACCCCGTCCAAGCTCCCACCATCCCTGCCCGTTGGCCGGAGGAGCGCCATGGTTGTCACAGTGGAGAAGAATATTGATTCTTTTCTTTTGAGCGGAGCATAGGGCTGCGCTCACGCCTTTTCCTCCAGGGCCGGGCTGTCGCCGAAATTCATGGCCTGCACCGCTGCGGGATACCTATCGCCCTGCACGTCCGCGCTCCGAACAATCTCATCAATCTCTGCCTCCTCCGCATCTGTCAATTCGGGCACGTAGGCATTCTCCTTGACCCGAGATGGACTGGACGACCCGGGGATGGGAATGATTGCGGGCATGCCAGGCTTAGATCCCTGCTTGACCACCCACGCCATACCAATCTGGCCAGGAGTGACGCCCTTCTTCTGCGCAATCTTCTCAACCTTGCGCACGAGCTCGAGGTTCTTTTCAAACAAGCCAGGCTGGAAACGCGGGATGCCCTTACGGAAGTCGTTGTCGAGGATATCATCGGGCGACTTCAACTGGCCGGTCAAGAACCCGCGGCCGAGTGGTGAGTAAGCGATGATAGGAATACCCAGCTCCGCACACGTCTTCGCGACGCCATTGTGCAGGATCGATGTCTCCCACAGACTGAGTTCCACCTCGACGCACTCGATCTTGTGCACCTTGGCGGCGCGGCGGATCGAGTCGGCCGAGCACTCGCTCAGACTGATGCCGCCGACTTTGCCCGCCTTGACGTACTCGGCAATTGTGGCGATGGTATGCTCGATGGGGACTTTAGAATCCACACGAGCGGCTTCGAATAGATCGAGGTGCTTCTTGCCGTCAAGAACGCGCAGACACTCGTCGATGCTGCGCCGGATGTTCTTCGGCGACCCGTCAAATACGTGACCACCAGGAACGTTGCCGCCTTTGACTGACAGCACAATGTCATTGGCCTGCTCCGGGTGCTTAGTGAAGCATTTGTTAAGCAATTGGAGGCTGTTGCGATTCGGTGGCCCGTAGAACTCGCCGCCGTTCCACAGCTTGATGCCTTGCTCGTAGGCCGTCTGCATGCATGCCAGTCCGTCGTCGTCGCTCAGACCTTGTGCTCGTGTCGTGAGTCCTCAATTGAATGTCAGGTTTATGTGAACGTGAAGTCTACCAGGCTTGACTTACCCATCAATCCATAGCCTGTGGGCTGCATTTCCCGGCCCAGAATCTTGACCATGGCTGCGTGAGATACGTGGACGGGTTTGTGGTAGCTTTGTAAATTCGATTATGTAGATTGGCAGAATGAAAGATTTAAGGCTGATGTCTGAATTATTCTGAATCAACTCAAATATACCGAAGTCGCTGTATAGCTTTTATACCTTTGAAAGGAGCATGCCGCTGATCATAGACGTAATTGCTGGTTCTAACTCCGCGGCTTGTCTCCGTGCTGCATCCCGGACCCAGGACGACGTCAAACCCCGCCCCGGAGTTTGCGAGTCGTCTACAAAGCCGGCCCGGCGACAAGAACACCAAACTGCTGCCGCTTACAAAGCTCGCTTTCATCTGAACACAGGTGATGCTCTCAGACACAAACATTTACTCCATTCCTTGCGGTACATGCGTTTCGTTATGTACTCATATGAGTACAATAGAAATGGCGCTAGCTCTAGTGTACGCAACATGTGTGGCACCGCCTATGCGTCATGCACAACCCTCATAATACCCCTCTTCATACGACCGAAGAATCCGATCCTGGTCAGGTGCTCCAGTTTGTAATTCTCCTCCAACACGTTATGACGTCCAACAATAGACAGAAATACACTGTCCAGTGTGGGCTGATTGACGGCGAAGAATGCCACGCCCAAGTCCTGTCGCGCGGATTCGAGCTTGTCGAATAGGGAACTTATGCCCGATGTCGACTTCGATTCACCTTCGGCGGATACATCCCTGATCACAACCCCACCTTTCTCGACTTTTGATCCAGTAGCTACTATATCCGAAGGCGCCCTGCGGTTGGGGACCGTGAATCTGACCTGGCCGTGGAACGACCTGTCCTCGATCTTGGCATTGTCGAAAGCATTTCCAATCCAGTCTTTAAGGCGTTGCATATCTTCCACTGAAGTATATGGTGCGTCCTTGTGGACGATGTGGATGTTCAATTCGTCGCCGTATCGCTGACGTAATTCATCTGACGTGCCCAATGCCAACATCTTCCCAGCCATTATGCCTACGCGTTTGGCGAGCGCATCGGCTTCTTCCATCGCATGGGTGGAGATGACTGTAGACCGTCCTTGTGACACATCCTTGAGTGTCCGCCACATTACACGTTTCGCGGCAGCGTCCATGCCTGAACTGCCTTCGTCGATCAGAAGCACCGAAGGATCGCCCACAAGGGCAATGCCCAGGCTGAGCTTCCTCTTGTTGCCGCCAGACAGCTTCGCAGCGAGCCTGTGCCGATATGGCGTCAGTCCTACAGCCGTGATGACTGCGGAAACATTGTGCTGGACGTCTCGCACTCCTCGCGCTCGAGCATAGAACTCGAGGTGCTCGACCACGGTCATCGAGTCCATGGCGTCGAATTGGGGACACACGCCTTGGTATGCACGAGCTGCAGCCCTGTTGCGAGTAATGGAGATGCCATCCACCAGCACATCCCCAGCTCTACCACTGGATCGTATGTCGCCTCTTATGAGCCCGAAAGTGGTAGACTTGCCCGCTCCGTTGGGTCCCAGCAGCGCGAACACCTCGTTGCGCGGGACACCAAAGCAGACGTCGTCAACAGCGAGATTATCGCCGAAGTGTTTGGACACGTGTTGAACTTGCAGTTCGTCGTCGCATGTATCCAGTCTGCTTTTCTCCACATAGACTTCATGCTCCACATCTTCGACTTCCTCGAGGTCCTTGGCCTTTGTGATGCTTCTGCGGAAAAGATTCGGTTGCCAGCCAGATTCTATCCAGATGAGAATGCCAAAGAATGCGATGATCTGCAAGATCATGTATAGGATGGGACCACCTAGCGCCGTAATCTTACCAGCGCTGATGATATTCTTGTCGTTGTCACAGAGCAAGGCGAATTGATTGTATACAACGAGCAAGATCCGCAAAAGATTGCTGGAGGGCGAAGGAATGGCAAGAATGAAGTGCGCCAAATTGGTCGTCGAATCAATGTCGGTCGCCGGCGCGAAGGTAATGATGAGGAGGTATGCCAAGAAATAGATCAAGAAAGATGCAAGATGGTAGCCGGCAGCAATTGCGAATGCAGCGAGCTGGGATTTTGACCAGGATGACAGTATGTACGTGAGAAGCGTAGCGGAGATACCATACAGCGAGAAAACAAGGAAAAGGTAGCTGACATAGTATAGCCGATCGGATACCGTTGCGTAGACGATTGCTGTGGCAGCGCTCACGAGGATGACAAAACAAGAGTCAAAAAGCGCATATGCTGTCCACAAGGGCAACACTCTGACGCCATTAGACCAGTGCAAAGCTCTCACTCGGTTGATGCGCTCCTGTGTAGGGTACAACGCAAAAAATGCGGGATATATACACATGCAAAGTCCAAAATAGAGCACTGCTTGTAGAGAGTCTCCTGTGCTGGGGGTCCAGGGCTGTTCAAAAATCGTGTAAGTAGTGTTGATCGTTTGTTTCAGTTCGGCATTGTGCAAAATATTCTGCGCTAAGAGTGCAAATGCTGGATAATAGTCCCCTGTCCATGCGAAAACCGGCCCCGTTTGCGGATCGAGGAAAAACCCGCCAGGAAATGTGGATGAGTAATTAGCCTGGATGTATGCATTGAACTCGTCAAGAGTGTTTACGAAATGAAATATTGCGGACGCATTCGAAGGAAGATCAGGCAGCACTTTCGCCAAAAGATCGGCTGGTACGGCACTCGGCGGCCCGACCGGTATCTGGGGAAATATGTCGAAGAAGTAGTCCACGTCTGCTAAAGAGAGAACGTCCGAAACAGCTACAGCATCCACCGGAGAGCAAGTCAAGCGTTGGAAACTTTTCAAGAAGAAAAGTATGAGAGCGGCCGCAGCGATAGGTATAATCACGGCAGCCAGGTACGGAAAGGCGTTGCGCTTCAGGATAGTGAACCGTTTCCGGAACAAGACCCAGGTTTGGCCAGCCAACGATAGACGCCGACCAGGCACAAGGTTCAGGCTGCTGACTGGAACTTCTCCAGATTGGCTTTGCTTTTCGTCAGCATCGATTTCGACAGACATCGTTTCGATTGTGTGGGCGTGAGCTTCTTCTGCCAGTTTGAGAAACACGTCTTCGACCGTCGGTCCATCAATCCTGTACTCTTTGATGCCGAGCTCCTCCAGCTGCGTTGCAAAAGAAGCTGACGCAGCGGAATCAGGCAGTTGGTAGACGACATGATCCGTGTAAGTATGCTTCTTCAGGCTGTTCCACGCGACTGGCTCCTGGTATTCATTTGAGTTGTAAATTTTGACCCGATACCCGCCACCGTGCACTTGTTTGAGTTCAACAGAAGAGCCACGAGCCACGAGACGACCTTTTGATAGGATGGTAATAGTGTCGCTCAGGTAATCTGCCTCGTCGAGGAAATGAGTCGAGAACAATAATGAGCGATTCCCTCTCTCTTTGAGCAAGATGTCCCAGATCTTCCTTCGTGAAAGAGGGTCTAGACCGGAGCTAACCTCATCTAAAAGGCAGAGGTTTGATCCACCCGTAAGCATCATGGCGAGTTGTAGCTTCCGCTTTTGTCCACCAGACAGCGTTTCCGAGCGTGCCTTGAGCTTTTGCTTGAGATCACAGGCAACGAGTAGCTCGTTAATAATCGTTTCATCGTCGGGCTGCTCAGATTTAAGACTGTTGAAAATCCTGACATGCTCCTCGCAAGTCAGCTCGTTCCAAAGCACATTTTTCTGTGGGCATATGCCGATGCTGGCACCATCGATTTCGATTGACCCACTAGTAGGAGCTTGTAATCCCGCAAGCATGTCCATAGTGGTCGACTTGCCAGCACCGTTGGCTCCTAGGATGACAGAAAGTTCGCCTTTCAATATCACCATGCTGAGGTCATCGACGGCTACAATCTTTTCAGGGGCGCTTCTCCGAAACCACTTGGCGATTGTCCTGCGAAACCAATTCGGATTATAGTGCTTGGACAACCCAGTAATTCGGACTGTCTCATGAGCCTCTCCTCCTCTGCGAGCGACGCTTCGGGCCTTGGAGGTAGTGGCATAAAGAGTTCTCTCCACCAGCGCCCCGAGAAAAGGATAGACGAAGAGATGGATGATTGTTATGATGAAGAACACGAAACCCGAGACTTGCCAAGGAGCTTTGGGCGGAGGCTGGGAGAGGTTCGCCGGTAGGTCTTCGTGTTGCCAGTAAGCGAGGTAGAAGACAAAGTAGAGAAAATTCATCGGGGGGAAGATGAGCGCTGTAATGACAATGGCGGCGGAAGACGTCGGAGTCTGGACTTGAGCAATGATTGCAAGTACAATCGAGAACAGAGTCACCGAAATACCAGACAGCTGAGCCTTGCGGAAGAATGCTGCGCAAAAGATGGCCCAGCTTGATTGTGCGAGGCCATTCAGGATGAAGAAACCAACCAAGATCCCTACCGACGTGCGTGGGAAATTGATGCGCTCAACTATTATGCTTATAAGGATCCAGCCAGGCAAGTATAGCATATCGAACGAGATGTGATAGGCCAGAAGACGCATTGCCTGAGCTTCCCAGTCCCGCTTCCGCGCTGTCATGACCTCGATCAGTTGAGAGATGCCAAGTTCCCTCTCGGTTGCCATCTGACCCGTCAGCTGATAGAGAACTCCTACGAGGCCAACAAAGTACGCAACACCCAGCACATGGATGATGGAGTTCATGTACACTCTGGTGATGTCCTGATTCCGCTGCTGAGTAGTACGCCGAGTAAAGGCATAATTGCCCGGTACTGCAAGAGAGGAGCCATTAGCACGGGCGATTGCATCGTCGACGGCGAACTGGAGTGGCAGGATATATATCTGTGCATCGTTGGTGGTACGATCAACATATATGTGCCCCGCGAGAGCGCCATCAGCGTAGAGCGAGTAGGTCCAGCTTCCATTGACTGAAGGACAGCCTTGAAAGCTGACAGCGGCAAAGCAGGGTGTTGTGCCCCGAACGGAGCTCGGGCAAGCGGTCAAGAGATCATCATCGTTGTCCAACACCACAGCATCGAACCCGGCAGAAGTGACGGTGGGTGAAATGGCATCTATGATCTGCTGAGCTTCGGGGCCCAGACCGTTCGTGACAAAAGCGACCTTGCTTCGCGTATGCGTCCCCGCGTAAGCCAGAGCATCAGCGAGCGAGCGTTGCGGAGTGGACGAGCCGACACCGTCGACTGCGGATGGAATGAAGAAGTTTTTGCTGTATGCGATGAACCACATGAAGATGACGGGGGCAAAGAAGGCCACGATCAACGCGGTAAGCCAGTGCCGGGAGAATGATAGCGTGAGGTTTTTGCGGACCAGCGTCCATGTCTTCCTGATGAAAGCCATTCCTCCAGCAGCACGGTCCGTCCCACGTAGGACAGAAAGAGTGCGTTTCTGACAGGGAAAAGGGTGGACAAGAGCTTGAAGAAGAGGCAGGAGGGCGATGAGAAATAGTCGAGATGGCGCATGGCCCACGACCCCCACACGACAGCAACCATGAACGCTGGAGCGGCGATGGTTCGGTTCGCTTCGGGGGGGGAGAAGAGGGCGATAGCGCTGTGGCGGACTGTGACGGTCGGGGTCGGGGCGTGTCTCGCCCCGGGTGGCTTGCGGGTGGTGTGCCGGCCCCCGGTTAGAGCTCGATTCTCGTGGTCGCGACACCTGCACGCTGCCAGTAGCGCGACACCTAATGGGCGGCCGCGACCCGCGATGGTGAGGCCGTTTGTCACAGCCTCCCTCGCTTATTCTCTAGAACAGTGCGTCTCGGAGCGCCAGCGCCTGCGATAGCAACAGCGGCGGCGGCGGCGGCACTGGCCAACACCCACGCTGCCGGAGACAGATCCGGAGCTCTCTGAGGCGGTGGAGACACAGCCTTCCAGATGCAGCCAGGGCGTGGATGCGGCGACCCGATCGATCGGAGTTTGACTGTGATTACGGATTATACACCATTCGTGGCCATGGGCTGCGGAGCGAAGAGCCAACCACACAGCACGACGGAGCGCTCCCCCACACCCGCACTCGACACTCGCCTCCATCAAAAGTAATGACGCGTATATGTCGAGCTTCGACTTGAGCACAATAGGGGGTTTAATGACTCGAAGAGCCGATTGAGGTGGCCTTGCTTGTTCCGCCTCTTCCGCCGCCGTCCGACTACCTTACCGTGACACAGCGCGTGCAGGGGCCGGCACTCATTATTTCCGGACCTGCATGTGGCCATCTGATCAGCGATGTCAACATTTCTCGGGCCGTGAGCGGCTCACTGCATATCCGGTGGAGGCACCAGAACGAGGGACTTGCCAACTTTCAAAGAGCTTCAGGCCATGCTACCAGGTACTTGTGCGCAATGTCGACATAGAGGACCTGCGACAAGATTTGGGTTCATCACTACTCCCGGCATCACATGCGTCTGGAGGCGCCAAAACGAGCGTTCATGACTGCGTGGAGAGGGCAGAAACGTGGTCCGGGGCACCCAATAGTTGACATTAGTAGACCTAGCGGCGTGCAGCAAGATGTCTTTAGCGTGGCTGGAACACGGCCTGCGGAATCGACAGACGGCACAGTGAGACAGTGTCCGACGCAGTCGTTGTATGCGCGCGCCGGCAGCCCGGTCGAAATCCCTTTCTGAATCGCACCGGCCGTAAAGCATGACTCGAGAATACCCACCGACATGTTCGAGGCTCATGGAGGACGGATTCTCACTACCACATCGCTGGTGCGGCCGTCTTCGATCATGCTTCGAGAAGGCGCAAGCATGGGAGCCGCCAGAGCAGATCCTCTCTACTGCCCGCAGCTCCCGCTGCGATGACTTGCGGGCCTTACGGATCTTTCTGCGTACCGTGGATCAAAGTTCTGATAATGCTTCGTGTAGACCGGAGCGATCATAGAAATACAGTGTGCTTCGACGAGCCATCATACCATTATTAAGGTCGATCTTGTAACAGCCGTA
Organism: Dothideomycetidae sp. 11243; assembly: GCA_000836255.1. Lineage (NCBI taxonomy): Eukaryota > Fungi > Ascomycota > Dothideomycetes > Dothideomycetidae sp. 11243. The sequence continues at coordinate 1,764,403 of DF938581.1, read as the reverse complement.
TAGACATGTGCGTGGAATGGCAGGGACGCCGCCGTCCGGGGTATTTTAGTCCAGATGGCAACGCGAGGGAAAAAGGCCAAGAGATGCAAATCGAGGGTCGAGGGCAAGGGGCCGTGCCGGAAGTCCCCAATCCCAAGCCCAGGCGCGGAAAACGAACGTCTTCCCGGGCAGTCTGATGACCCACCCAAACTGCTATACCACAACCTACACCACACTCTCCACATTCTAGCGGTATCGCTGTCTGCCCTGGGTCGCCTTCCCCTTTTCCGCTCAGTCTTCACATACCGCAGCCTTGAGTCGCTCACCCCGTTTTTTGTCACGCCTTGTTCGCTCCGGCGCCGTTACAGCTGCATTGGCACTCGCTTTTATCGTCTCTCACGTGTCTGGCCCTATTTCTGTCCACCTCAGCTTCATCGCCCACCAGCGCAACTTCACCATCCTCTACAATTCAGCAGTCCCCCCAGCGCTCGCCATCTCGTGCGTGGCGACTCGGCCATAGACGCGCGAGTCTCACGCTCATGAAATTGCGCGCGCATTCTGCGCACTTCCCCGAATGCTCACACTCCACCTGAGCAATCCCTAGATCCGGCCACTGCTCGCCGCAAGGCTCGCCGTAGTCGACGGGGCCCGCTTCATCCATGTTCTCAGGAGGCGCATCCGATCCGAAAGCTAGGCAGTCTTCGGGGGGGAAATCTTTCTTCTCTAGGAAAAGAGACAAGGGCAGCGATACTCTGCTTCCGGACAATTCCTCGGTCATTTCCTCGAACTATGCCGCTTCGATTAGCTCGCGCCACTCGCGCAAGCAGTCTGCACAATTGGGCTATGACCGATCCTCTGTTTACGCCAGTGAGGAGATGGGACTGGCTATGAATGCAGGTCCCATCTCCTCCATTCCCTACGATTCTGCTCAACAGGACAAGGCGCCGATACAAGTCGACCGTCTGCCCAAGCCGGAACGTCCCGCGACCCTTAGAGATCCTCTGCCACATCACTTGAACAAAGGCGGCGGAGATTTTCACCAGTATCCTGCCGTGCACACTCTCGGGCCTCGACCTATCACTCAGTCGAATAGAAGCAACTCCTACGATCGACCAGCGCCGTCCGTATATTCTACAAGCGGGGTCAGTCTACATGACGATGCTTCCGCCGGAAGAGCGTCGTCAGACCAAGGCAGTATACGATCTAGTCACTCTCACACACGTGGGGTTCCCTCATCTCATTCTCGCTATGCAGACGCTTCAAGTTCTCACTACTCGACCTTGGTTTCAACAAGCTCTCGGCTGTCCACCCACTTCAGTCCTGTCGACACTAATAATGTCGGGGCATTCTCATCGCCTACTCCCACTCCACCAGATGCCTTCAACCTGCAGCGCCCATCCGACGATCGCGTCGTTGAAAGAGAGTTTTTGGATCTCATGCTGAAAAGAGGCTGGAAGAGCTTGCCAGAACAGGCGAGGCGGCAAATGGAAGCATACCCAATATCAAAGAAATGGACATTGGTGCACCAAGATAGACTGGCCGAGTGGCAGGGGGAGCAGAAACGCCGCGTACAAGCCAGGAACACCATGATCAATGGCGATGGATTGAGCCTTATGGGCCGCGCGGACGAAGAAGGAAGTCCGGAGTGGTTTGTGCGCAAGGTCATGGACGGTTCCATCACGACCAAACAGCTCCAAAGTCTTGCAGTCAGCCTTCGCACGCAACCTATTGGCTGGGTACGGGCGTTTGTAGAAGCACAAGGACAGGTCGCTTTGGCTAGCATTTTACTCAAGATCAACAAGCGACAAGCCAACGGCCCAGCGCCAGCGGCCAACGCCACCAACGAAAAGGACCTTGAGCGCGAATATGATGTGATCAAGTGCTTAAAGGCCTTGATGAACAACAAGTACGGTGCCGATGATGCTTTGACGCACAACCAGGTCTTTACTGGCTTGGTTGCTGCTTTGATATCACCTCGTCTAAACACCCGCAAACTGGTCAGCGAAGTTTTGACCTTCTTATGTCACTGGGGCCATGGACAAGGCCATATGAAAGTCTTGCAGGCTATGGACCAGCTGAAGTCTGCGCACGGTGAGAATGGACGGTTCGATGCCTGGATGCGTATCGTGGAAGTCACTGTGGATGGCCGTGGCAAGATGGGCAGTCTTGTCGGTGCTAGCGACGAGATTCGTAGCGGCGGAATTGGTATGGAGAACCTGCTCATGGAATACGCAGTCGCCTCGCTTCTCCTCATCAACATGCTGGTGGATGCGCCAGACAAGGATCTCCAAATGAGATGTCACATACGCGCACAATTCACGGCATGCGGCATAAAGCGGATCCTAGTCAAGATGGAGCATTTCCAGTATGACGCCATAGACAAACAGATCGAGCGCTACAGGACCAATGAAGCTATCGACTATGAGGACTTCCTGGAACGTGACGGAGGAGACGACTTGGACGACGAGCAGGCTGCAGATAGAGACCTTACCGACCCGCTTCAGATCGTCGAAGCCATCTCCACAAAGGTCAAAGGCACTCGCGCCGCTGACTACTTTGTCTCTGCTATGCAGCATCTCTTGTTGATCAGAGATAATGAGAGCGAGGACAGACTGCGCATGTTCCAGCTAGTCGATTCCATGCTGAGCTATGTTGCTATGGACAGGAGACTGCCAGATATGGAGCTGAAGCAGAGCTTGAATTTTACGGTTCAGAGTTTACTGGATAAGCTTTATACGGACGGAGAGGCTCGACAGGCGCGTGACGAAGCGATTGAAGCTCGTCAGATCGCTGACTCGGCCATTGCTGAACGCGATGAGATGAGATTCCAGGTCGAGCTTGGTGCGGAGGGTCTTGTTGCTAAGCTGCAGAAGCAGATTCAAGAGCAGCAATCCGTCATCGATCTCCAATCACGCCAATTGGACAGCGGGAGGGGTGAGCTGGCGGAGCTACAGCGCTTGCGAGCTCAAGAGTTGCAGAGGAACGAGCTTGAAACGAGGGAGCTCTATCTGATGTTGCGAGACGCCCAGGATATTGCCGCAGCTAAAGGAGGTAAAGACGGGAATCCAGATCCTGCCCGTATGCAGGGCATTCTCGACAGAGAGAGACTTATGGATCGACTTGAGATGCAACTCGAACGGGCCAAAACTCAGGCGAAATTGGAAGGTAGGGTATGGCAATCGGCGAATCCATCCGACAAGCTTAGACAGCTACGCGAGCAGATGGAAGGCGATTGGGCTCCTCCTCCTGGAATGTCCGAAAGCATTGCAGCTGGTCATCTTGGCTCCGCGCGCCCTCGAACAGCTATCAATCGGAAGCCTCTTCCCGGTGTCCCAGATCAGGATGGTCATAACGATGATGATGATGACATGGATGGTATAATCCTGGAGAAACCTCGAATCGTTCAAATGACGCGTCCGAAGATGACTTCGGCGCATGCGAACATGCTGGGCGAACTGAAAGCGAGAGCAAAAACGACTGGTGATGACGAGGAGGATGTTACAACGGCTGAAGCCGACACGCTCAAGCATCCGTCTGTTGTTAGTGATTCGCAAGATGCTTTCACTGGTGGACCAGCTCCTCCCCCTCCCCCTCCGCCGATGCCTGGATTCTCGAGCGCGGCGCCCCCGCCTCCACCACCGCCGCCACCACCTATGCCCGGATTCAAAGGCGCGGCTCCTCCACCGCCACCACCTCCACCTCCGCCCGGTGGCTCTATGGGGCCGCCACCGCCGCCGCCGCCCCCAGCTCCTGGTGCGCCTCCGATGCCTGGGGCAAAGAAGGGAGGTTTCTTACCAAAAGCGGTGTATCAGCCTCCAACCACCACTGGATTTGCTGTCGCTCGGCCTAAGAAGAAGCTCAAAGCGCTACATTGGGAGAAGGTCGATACCCCAGAAGTCACGATGTGGGCGACCCATTCTCCATCTCACGAAGCCAAGGAGGAAAAATACGCCGAACTCAGCAAAAAGGGCATCCTGGATGAAATAGAAAAGCTGTTTTTGGCCAAAGAGATCAAAGAGATCGGCAAGAAGAAGGCTGCCAAGAGTGACAAGAAGCAGATCATGAGCAGCAATCTTCAACAGACGTATCAGATTGCTTTGGCTTCGTTTTCGCAGGTCTCGGTGGACAGTCTTGTGCGCATGATCATCCATTGCGACAAGGACGTCATCGAAAACAACGTAGTGATGGATTTCTTGCAGAAAGACGACCTCTGCATAATTCCTGACAATACCGCGAAGCTTCTGGCGCCATACAGCAAAGACTGGACGGGACCGAACGCGCTAAGCACACCCAGGGAGCAGGATCCAAACGAGCTCACCAGAGAAGATCAAGTCTACCTCTATACGGCTTTTGAACTGCATCATTACTGGAAGTCGAGGATGCGTGCACTGGCCCTCAGTCGTTCGTACGAGGCAGACTATGACGAGATTTCAGTGAAATTGCGGCAGGTGGTAGAGGCCGCAGACTCTCTGCGCGATTCGGTCAAGCTGATGCCAGTGTTTGGTCTCATTCTCGACATTGGAAACTATATGAACGACTCGAACAAGCAGGCTTTTGGTTTCAAGCTGAGCTCGCTAGCACGCCTAGGCATGGTCAAGGATGACAAGAACGAATTGACGTTGATGGACTATGTGGAAAGGGTCGTGAGGCTTCAATATCCGCAATATGAAGGTTTCGTCGACGACATCGCGCCTGTCGTTGTCACGGCAAAATTGAATGTGGATCTTCTGGAACAGGACGCGTCAAAATACATTGACAATATCAACAATGTTCAGATGTCTTTGGATTCTGGCAATCTCAGCGACCCTCGCAAGTTCCATCCAGAGGATCGAGTCAGCCAAGTAGCACAACGGTCAATGAAGGAAGCTCGAAGAAAGGCCGAGCAAATGCAATTGTACTTGGACGACATGAAAAAGACCTACCACGACATCATGACTTTCTTTGGGGATGATCCTTTGGACGAGAACGCCAGACGTGACTTTTTCTCCAAGCTGGCCAACTTTGTCGTCGAGTATAAGAGATCTCACGAAAAGAATCTCGGCGTGGAGGAGAGCAAGCGCAGGATGGAGGCCAGCATGAAGCGAAAGCAAGGCACCACGACCTCTTCTACGGGCGAGTCCACGCCTGACACTCCGACATCTCCAAATCCGAACACTGGAGCCATGGACTCCTTGCTGGAGAAGCTGCGGGCCGCAGCACCATCGACACGAGAAACCCGTGACCGACGTCGCCGTGCTCGCTTGAACGAGCGGCACCAAAAGAGGGTAGCAAGCGGGCAAAAGATACCTGATTTGCCGGTCATGGGCGACGCTGATGGACCGATCGAGGATGAACCTCCTGTGAGCCCGGAGAAAAGCAACATCCAAGAAGACGTCGCAGAGAACTCGGAAGGAGAAGATGTTGCGGACAGGGCAGCGTCACTGCTCCAAGGTCTCCGAGGCGATGCAGATGGAGAAGAACCTGGCAGAAGCGACAGCCTCAGAATACGTAGAAGACGAGATCATGCGGATTCAGAACGCGCGCGCAGGAGAGAAAGGCGTCGAGCTGGCAACAAGCAGAGCATTGACGAGACGGCTACACAGGAGGGAGGAGAGGAAGAAGATGAAACAGAGGATACAGTCATGCCATCCATGCCACCTTTGTTGAAGACACCCGATTTAGGTCAGAGCGACTGGAATCTGGAGGCGACGCTACCAAGCCCTCCCATCACCGTCATAGTGCCTCCTTCGCCGACATCGACGGACGGCACAGGAGGCGGAAGGCACTCTCCTGAGCATTGAAGGAGTGGCGGCCAGTCGTGCCATTATGCATAGCGTGCGGCGGAGTTTCTTCCTTGACGCAGGATACCATGAGCGGCGTCATGCGGCTCTACATGTCGATACTTTGGCGGCATGAATTGTCATTGCGATCGTCGTAGAGTTTTAGTGGTCGTGTATGATTTGAATAGAACGAATTGAACTCCTGATTTTAATACGGCTGCCTCACCAGCCGACGTCACCGTCACCCGCCGCGCGCCCGAGACTCATGACCCCGCGCCACGTCTTCGCCTTCCGCAGTCCACCCCTCGCCTCTCGACTTCAGATCTGTTGTTGCCAGCACGAGTTCCAGGATTGCAATACCTTCTCTGCTTGCACAGAATGACCTAGCACAGGTTGACAGACCTACGTCCGCATCACTATATCGGAGACGTTCGAGGAGGGCGCAGCAACCACTATAGCACAACAACATGTCCTCACCACGGCCGACATCGCCGACAGGCTCTTTTTACGCCCTGTCAGATGATTCCGAAGGGGAATACAACACGGTTCGCTCTGCACGGTCTGGTAGAGGCGTAAAGCTCCTTTTTTCCAAGAGCAAAGTCTACGTGCATCCCAGCGCATCCGCCAAAGACAATATAGCGGGCTTCATAGCTCTGGTACAACAGAAACCGTCCCCATCGTCGGCGGCCACGGGTTCCACGGACAGTCCGTCACAGAACAAGAGCAAGGGTAGAACACCAGACTCAGAGTCTCTTCTTCTCGCCTGGGTTCCGGAGACGAGCTTGGAGCAGTCTGCATATGAGACCTATGTCAAGGTCGATCGCAGTGAAGCTTCGAGCCCACCCAAGCAGTCATACCTTGTGCCGGCATTACCCGCGACGACCAGCCAGGGAGCGAATGCAGGAGCCGGAAGTTATGCCTTCGCTGTGCCTGTTAGCCAGATCTATTCGCTGCTGATTCGTCCGCCCAGCATCGGGTGGTGGTTCGGCAGCGTGGTCATAAACTCGAGACAAGGGGACAGCTTTCCGGCACTCTTTTTTCACGACAGCGAATGTGAGAGCACTATCAGCCAACGGAAGAAGTTGACGAGGGAGAATTTTGATCCTTTCGGAGATAAAGGAGCAGTGTTCTGGGGAGGCGACGAGGTCTTGCGATGGCTCAAGAAGTTTGTGCCCGTAACAAGGAGTGCTGAACCTAACATTTTCCTCGTGGACCCCTCCGAGGAAGACAAAAGAGGGTTCGGCAAGCCGACGCCTGAAAAGGTCAAGAGTGCTCTGCAAGGCGATCGAAGTCCGAAGCCAGAAAGTAGTCGGGACGGCGGCATGGACCCAGTAACCAAGGTCCTCAAAGAGGCCAGATGGACATTCCTAGAGAAACTCAGCCAGGTCACCACCTTCACAAGACGCACTGCTCAGGCTGTGGCCGAGAACAAGAATCTGCCGCCTCAAATGAGACGGCTGATGCAGAACCCTGACGTCCAGACCGTACAGGACGAGTTCGATTCTGCACGGCTTTATCTGGCTCGATGGGCTATGGGGATAGCGGAGCAGAGCGAGAGGGATCGCAACCAACGCATTTGGACAGCAAAGGACATGTTGCAATCCGAGGACAGCGAACTTGGCGAATTTGAGATTCTGAACATGGACATGAACAATTTGGGTCTTGCGGAACGTAGACGAACAGTCTCGTTGAAGGAATGGGAAGGGTTCTTCAACAGCACAAACGGACGCCTGCAAGTCACCGTTGACGAGGTCAAAGAGAGAGTGTTCCACGGCGGTCTCGATGCTGACGATGGGGTAAGAAAAGAAGCTTGGCTGTTCCTCCTCGGCGTCTACGAATGGGACAGTAGCAGAGAAGAACGGCAGGCCAAAATCAACAGTCTTCGCGACGAGTATGTCAGACTTAAAGGGGCGTGGTGGGAAAGGATGATGGATGAAGATGGCACTCTGGAAGAACGAGAATGGTGGAAAGATCAAAAGTTGAGGATAGGTAAGTCTACTGCTTTGCTTCATCGCTGACACAACAAACTGACTCGACCCCATTTCTGGGGATTCGGCATATAGAAAAAGATGTTCATCGTACTGATCGCCACATGGCCATCTTTGAAGGCGAGGACATACCACATCCAGATCCGTCGTCCCCATTTGCCGAAGTCGGAACCAATGTGCACCTCGAGCAGATGAAGGACATGCTACTAACCTACAACGAATATAACAGGAGTTTAGGCTACGTCCAGGGTATGAGTGATCTCCTGGCGCCGCTCTACGCTATTATGCTGGACGATGCCATTGCATTCTGGGCATTTGTCGGCTTCATGGAGCGTATGGAACGTAACTTTCTTCGAGATCAGAGCGGAATGCGCTTGCAACTCATGACACTTGACCACCTCGTGCAGCTACTGGATCCGAAGTTGTACCTTCACCTCCAGTCGGTAGACAGCACGAACTTCTTCTTCTTCTTCCGGATGCTACTCGTATGGTACAAGCGCGAATTCGAATGGAATGATGTGCTGCGTCTGTGGGAAGGGCTTTGGACCGACTATCTAAGCAGCAATTTTCACCTGTTCATTGCGATGGCCATTTTGGAAAAGCACCGCAACGTCATCATCGACCATCTCAAAGGCTTCGACGAGGTCCTCAAGTACATCAATGAGCTTTCAAACACTATCGATCTTGAGTCAACGCTCATTAGAGCTGAGGCGCTTTTCCGACGCTTCCAAAGGATGGTCGAAGCGATCGACAAGAAGAACAACTTCCCAACTGCTCCAAGCAAAGTTGACCAGCCGGTGGAACAAGGACAATCAACGAGCACCGCACAGGCCAAGAAGTCTCCACAGAGCGCTGGTAAGCAGATCAAGAGCGCTGAATCGGGGAAGGAGAAGGAAAAGGTCATCAGTCCAGAGCTGAGAGAATTGCTGAGCAGAGAGGTCAAGAAGCTAGATAAGCACGATATCAAGGCGCATGGGGGCGGCGTAGGCAACCCGGCATAGGAGCACACGCATCGGGATGGAGGATTGCAGAGGGATGTATTCTTTATTACGGGAGACATGCATATCATGAAATATAAATGAGGAAATGGTTTTACTTTCTTGCTACCATATCTCTAGTGCATCACGTGATCGATATTTTGTCCCCAGACGTCACCACCATTTACCCTCAGTCCAGCATACAACAACCTCACATCCTAAGCGTGCCGATGCCGCCAGCCTCCCGGCGCCTGCTGCTCCTAGCCAGCAGCACAGGTCTAGCAGCCAGCAGCGCAACCTATCTATACCTCAACCAGTCCCATTCACGCAGAAGAAGAACATTCCACCCTTCGCTGGACAAGCATGAATTCACTGCCTGGACCGTGGCGCGGAAACAAGTGCTCTCCGACAGCAACAGCATCCTCACACTAGTCCCGCCCGTTCCGGCACGGAATGACCAGGGAAAGCAGGAGGAGGAGGAGGGAGTGTTGGACAAGCTGTGGAAAAGAGGGACGTGGAGCGTGCAGGTCAAGAATGGAAGTCTGATGGTGGGGAGGGAGTATACACCCCTGCCACCTGCACTCCTACACGGTGCTTCTTCTACTCTCGGCACGGAGAGTGGAGATCTCGGGCTGGAAGGCGGAGCAGTGGCAGGAAGAGCAGTAGTCGGAGGAGGAGTAGCGGGAGGACAAGGAGTTGAAATAGCAGGACCAGGCCGAGGTGAAAAGAGTAGGGATGAACTCCGCCTCTTAGTGAGGGCAACAGGCGAAACGAGCAGACTACTGCACAATCTCGCCGAGGGGGCACAGATCGAGCTCCGCGGTCCAGAAACGGGAATGAAGCTGCCAGAGACAGTGGAGGAAGTGCTCTTCCTCGCTGGCGGGACGGGCGTCGCTCCTGCGCTGCAGATCGCCCATACATCTCTTCTCCGCGGACGACAACGGCTGGGTCTTGGAACGGGACAGGATCAGGCACAGAGACAAGCGCAAGAGCAGATGCAAACTCCAGGAACGACGAGGATGACGCTTCTCTGGGCCAATCGTCAGCGACAAGACTGCCACGGCGGCAACACGCACGCCTCCCTGCTGCAATCGCAGAGCTTTTGGAGTAAGACCTGGCCCTTCACACAACCCTCTCCTTCCCTGTCTAGAGCACGAGACGAAGAAGCCCATTCTATCGTCCAGCAGATCACCTCCTACGGCCCAGCTATCCGCACAGCGTACTTCGTCGACAACGAGGGATCCTACGTCACACCTGACTATTTGCGCACGGTACTGACGAGACTCGAGTCTGAATGTAGTCAGCAGCAACGCTTGCTGCAGAAGGAGAAGGAAAAGGAGGCGACTAAGCTGCTGGTCGTGTCTGGACCTCCGGGGTTTGTGGAATACTTTGCTGGACCGAAGACTTGGACTGATGGACGGGAGAGACAAGGACCGCTGGGAGGGATTTTGGGACGATTAAAGGACGAGGGCATGTTGGAGGGATGGAAGGTGTACAAGTTGTAGAAAAAGATACCCTGTAGAAACACATACATAGAGCATTCATGTGAAACTACTGTAATATAAAAAAAGCATAATTCGTCATACTGGCAATCACTCTGATAATCATTCTGACATACACATCATGGGGCATACAACTTTCATTTCGTAGCATTCTCTAGTTCAACGCAAAAAGACAAAACCGCAAGACCTGAAGTGAAGAAGTTGGAGCGGCTGGCAGAGAGCAGCACCACGCAGTGCGACTAGCCTAAGTAGTAGACCTGTCTATAAGACAATGACAAACCCGTTTGACCAGAGGTATTCGCGCCCTCGCTCCTGCGTCAAAGCAATAGACCTTTTTTTCCTTCGCAATAAAAAAGACTGCGCGCGCATCCACTCGCCAAGCTACTCCACTCCTTCCATGATCTTGTCAAAGCGCTCATTGTAGTACGCACACGCTTAGAAGCACTTGCGGTGGACAATGGACGGGCCAGACTCGTCATACTCCTGCTTGGAGATCCACATCTGCTGGAAGGTCGACAGGGAAGCCAGAATGGAACCACCAATCCAGACAGAGTATTTGCGCTCGGGGGGAGCGATGATCTTGACCTTCATGGAGCTAGGTGCCAGAGCAGTGATTTCCTTCTGCATACGGTCGGAGATACCGGGGTACATAGTGGTACCACCAGACTGGAAATCGATTAGCAATGTTCAGAGGATTCTCTAGACAAATTTTACCATGACAATGTTGCCGTAGAGATCTTTGCGGACATCAACGTCGCACTTCATGATGGAGTTGAAGGTGGTGACGTGGATACCGGCGGGTTCCATGCCGAGAACGGACGGCTGGAACAGAGCCTCAGGAGCACGGAAACGCTCGTTGCCGATGGTGATGACCTGTCCATCAGGAAGCTCGTACGACTTCTCGAGCGAAGAGCTCTGGCTGGCGGTCTGCAGTTCCTGCTCGAAGTCGAGAGCGACGTAGCAGAGCTTCTCTTTGATGTCGCGAACAATTTCGCGCTCGGCAGTAGTCGAGAAGGGATAGCCACGCTCAGCCAGAATCTTCATCAGGTAATCAGTCAGATCACGGCCAGCCAGATCGACACGGGCGATGGCGTGCGGAAGAGCGAAACCCTCGTAGATGGGCACGGTGTGGGTGACACCATCACCAGAGTCTAGCACGATACCGGTGGTACGACCGGAAGCGTACAGTGAAAGGACAGCCTGGATAGAGACGTAAAAGGCGGGGGCGTTGAAGGTCTCGAAGACAATCTGCGTCATCTTCTCACGGTTCGACTTGGGATTGACAGGAGCTTCAGTAAGTAGAACAGGGTGCTCCTCGGGTGCGACACGGAGCTCGTTGTAGAAAGTGTGATGCCAGATCTTCTCCATGTCATCCCAGTTGGTGACAACACCGTGTTCGATGGGATAGCGCAGAGTGAGGATACCACGCTTGGACTGAGCCTCATCTCCGACATACGAGTCCTTCTGGCCCATGCCAATCATGATACTATTGCACCAGGTCAATTTCTGGCTCTTGCTCCGGAGCTGGTCTTGATGTGCTAGCTTACCCGTGATGGCGAGGTCGGCCGACAATGGAAGCTGGACTGCGGTCAGGGCAGGTTCTGGAACATCAGATTGAAAAGTACTCACGGAAGACGGCGCGTGGTGCATCATCGCCGGCGAAACCAGCCTTGCACATACCAGAGCTGCAAGTGATATTAGCAAGAGTGCGGTTGATGGGGATTTGCTGCTGGCGACTGTGCTGACAGCTTGCTGGAAGCAGTCCAGCACAGTACCGGGCAGCATCTCCCAACAAGTGCTATAATAACTCACCCATTGTCAATGACCAAAGCAGCAACTTCTTCTGTTAAATGGGTCAGCGACTGCTCGTTTCTGATGGATAGGCCACCATTTTCGAGCCGAAGACAAGCTGCCTAAGGTCGATAGTGGGGGTTTCGATAGGCTCGTACCTTCCATGGCGACGGTTGTGAGAGGTGGAGAGGGGATTTGTTGAATTTTAGAGAAGCGGACGAGCGAATCTGACAGCAATTGAAGCCGTAGATCGAATGCGCAGATGGCGGGTTGATGGAGGTGATGAAGTAAAGTGGTGAGACGTAACTGCGAGCTTGTCGGTGAGCGGGAGTTGGAATAGCGAGGCGAAACGCACAGCCCACCAAAACCCCCCCAGTGCCACCCGGTGCTCAGGCGCACATTGGGTTTTGGTGCTCGAGCCGCCAGGACGAGACAACCCGCCCGTTGCGCGACCTCTCGGCCACTCAGCGACGGCAGGCAGCGGCGGGGAGGGCGCGGGATGGCGGATGCGCTTACCTGATCCGTGACTTTTCACGAGGCGCAGGGACGATGCTGCTCTCAGTGCTGCTGCAACTCCACTGGAAAGAATCTGTGCGGTGATATGCGATATTTACGACAAAGGCCTAGTCTATGAAAGAATTCTTCTGGCTATATTATAATGTCAGCCGCCTAAACGGATGCCTGTCACCTGGCTACCTCCTCTCAGCTAAGACCGCGTCTCGAGAATCGGTGCGAACGGCGAGCCAACCCCGCCAACGCGCGTACAATTCCGCCGCGCTCCGATCTGCGGCCCAGTGTCATGATGATAGCCTAATCATCTTCTCGCCATTCAACATGACAACTCATCGAGGATGTTTTTATTTAAGTGGAAGTATGGCATGCTATTACAGTGCTTTTCTGCGGACAGTCATCATTTCCCGGTCATTTCCATAAGTCAACCAGCGAGATATCAAAATGCTTGTGGCATATCTTGTGGCTGCCTGGGCTTGGCATATGCGTTGCGCGCCGCTACGCCACCTCATGACACGCACGGCGCAGTGACCCGACGCGTGTGCGAACAGAAGCCGATCCAGTGGCGGGGAGCAGCATGCTGAATAAACCCTATGACATAGCAGGCACAATAGCTGTCACAAAGAGTCTGTTTGCATGTCCCTGTCATGAGCATCGTGAAGTTCGACATTAGGGGTCTAGAAGCTTCACGAACTGCCCCGCAAATTCCCGAACATGGTTCTGAAATTTTTGGGTTTGCAGTAATTTATAGCATCACTCTTCATGTATCTGTACCCTTGATATACCAATAGCAGCCAACTTTCAAAAGTTGTCTTGAATCCACCGACCACGACTGCACAAGAATGACGGATCCGGGCTTCAATTCGCTTCTTAAGTGGGGGATCGAGAACTCAGATGAGGCACATGCTACAGGCACGGCACCCGCGCCACAGGATGCCGGGCGAGGACTCGATCAGGAAGCTCTGAAGCGTTTGATGGGTGGGCCCTCGGACGCCGACCTTATGCGGGAAGCCATGACTGTCATTCATCACCCGGAGGCTACTCTTGAGGATAAGCTTGTTGCATGGGATAACTTTGAGCAACTCATTGAAAACCTGGACAACGCCAACAACATGTCTAATCTAGGGCTCTGGCAGCCACTGGTTCAGAAGTTCCAGGATCCCGAACCTCAAGTCCGAACCATGGCTTGTTGGTGTGCCGGTACTGCGGTGCAGAACAACGTCAAATCCCAAGTGAAGTTGTTCGCGGTCGGAGCGATCCCAGCACTCGTAGACCTGGCAATCAACGATTCTGACAAGACAGTGCGGCGCAAGGCTATTATGGCACTGTCTAGCGAGATTCGCAACTATCAACCAGGCCTTGACGAGGCTATGAAGCACCTTCCATCGCACTTCAAGCCTTCCGACAACGTCCAAGCGACGGACATGGACGCCGTCGACGAGATCATCCAATCTCTCCGAGATCAGGCAACTAAGAGCTCATGAAAGCAGCCTCCATGCCATCTTGATCCAATCTCAGAGTATAACTGAGCGTGCTGTCACAGCGCGACATCGGCTTTCATAAGACATCCAGACAAAGTCCGACAAGCCCATCGAAGGCTTCCCTTCCAATTTCTGCCTTGGCCAATCCCAGTCCCATCACCAGTGTCCTCTGCTCCTCGCCATTCTTCATCAGAATGGCGCTTGCGATAGTGGTGGCGAGTGTCTGACCTGCCAAATCGTACTCAGGCTTCGTGCCGCCCAGTACGGTGGTAGCAGTCAAACGATTGAATGGCAGTAATGACGAGTCCGGTCCATCCTCGCTATAAGCGGGAGGCTGGTGTAAAGACAATAGATCCGACGGCGCGGGACGTGCTAGAGGCACGTGGACCCAGTGATTGATCCTGCCAGCTTGCGATAGAGTGATGCAGATTTTATCGCTGAATGAAACACATGTTACATCTGTATGAATTCCCTGTATCGAAGCTTCTGCCGAATGTGATTGTGCTGGGAATGCTGCCGCAGTGACTTCCTGAGCTGTTTCTATGGCATTCATGATGTACGTGTTGGTCCAAGATCGAGACACTTATTGAGACTCTGCCTCGCCTCGCCGCGTTTCGATATCGCCTATACGAATCTCAAGCACACTATTCCAGAGCTGAAGGGTTGAATGAGTGAGTATCATGCATTTGGTCATGGGAAGTAGCATCGCTCGAGTGACACTTCACCGCCTTCACTGCCCCACATCGGCGCCGTCATTGCGCCGACGCTCCGAGTGGCAGAACTTTTTCTCAAGGTGGATTGCCCATTTGACGATGTGCTTGTACTGCACGATTTCACAAAAGTCAGAGCGACGATGCCCGGGAAATTTGTGCACAGAGTGCGCAAACAAAAGGCAAAGGCTCGTCAAAATGCCAACAACCCAACTTCGGACGTTTCGTCCGACAGCAACGCCGCCGTCATCATACCTTCAAGCAACGAAAAGCGAAAGACTGAACTGAGAGATCAGTTGACGGCCCACCAAGATGGTCTGTCCAGCAAGAAGCGTAAACGTCTGGACCATTATATCGACACCAAGCTGCGCAAGGAGGAGAATGCCGAATTGATGAAGAAGCTGGCAACTCAGAAAGTGGATACTACGTTATTGAGAAGCTCGAAGAATCTTGGACGAGGACGGGATACGAAGCGCGAGACATTCTCAAGGGCTTTGAAAGAGACAGCTCGCGGCATCAATGTACAGCAACATTCGAGGGTACTCTTTGAAGAACGAGACTCAAGCCCGACAGGCCTTTCTCCGACTGAGCCAGAGATTCCCGTGTTGCAAACGAACGGGACTGCGGCTGAAAGCAAGTCTTTTGGCTCCGGCTTGAAGCGACCACTTCACGTTGACCAGGATGGCATGCCACAGATCAAAGTCCGAAAGCGCAGAAAGGTGGCCAAAGTAAACCACAACGATCATTTTCCTGAGGACAACGACGAGGAGCACAGCGATGAATTCAACGACGATGGGGAAGGCGAGGGCGAAGACGAGGGTGACGACTCAGAGGCCAATTCATCAGTTGGAGACCTCGACGAATGGAATGGATTTTCTGGGGACGAAGAGTCGGACATAGGGGCAGCCGCTGCTGCGTCTGACAGAGAGCGCGACACAGATACCGACTCGGAGGCCGAGTCAGACCACGAGTCGGCGAGCGATTCGTTTGCACAAGACGATCGGACATCGGTGTTCAAGATGTGGGCAGAGCAACAGCGAAACCAGGCTTTAGGTTTCGTGCCATCGCAGAACAATCTCGCTCGTGCTCAAGAGGAGGAGACGAAACAGGCAAGCCAATTTATACCGAGGCCTTATTACTCGGTCAATGCACCAGCACTCGGTCCGCTCACCGCCGGAAATGCTGTTTCTAGCATCGTTGTTCCACGGAAGGAGGAAATTCAGGAAGCAAGACTACGGCTGCCAGTAGTGCAAGAAGAACAGCGAATCATGGAGGCAATCAACGCCAATAAGATCACCATAGTCTGCGGAGCTACTGGATCCGGGAAAACGACCCAGGTACCCCAGATGATGTTTGAGGCAGGCCACGGTAGCTCGATCGGTCAAATGAAATCAGACTCTACGGACAAGAAGACGAAGGGCATGATTGGCGTGACGCAGCCTCGTAGAGTTGCTGCCACGAGTGTCGCAGACAGGGTTGCGACGGAGCTAGGAGAGATGCGTAATCGTGTAGGACATCAAGTACGCTTCGATTCTGCGGTAGGCCCCAAGACTGCAATCAAGTTCATGACAGATGGCATTCTCATCAACGAGCTTTCTACCGACTTTGCGCTCTCGAAATACTCGGCAATCATCATTGACGAAGCACACGAAAGATCAGTCAATACTGATATCCTGATTGGGCTGCTGAGCAGAATCGTCGATCTCCGCGAAGAGCTTTCACGGGAGAACCCTGACACTCATTATCCTCTCAAGCTGGTCATTATGAGCGCTACTATGCGTGTTCAGGACTTTACCGACAACGAGCTGCTTTTCAGAGCAGGAGCTCCTCCTCTCGTTCAAGCAGAGGGCAGGTTGTTCCCAGTGACCAACCATTTTGCGCGCCAGACAAGCCGAGACTACGCAGATGACATGTTCAACAAAGTCAGCAGAGGTCACCGCAAACTCCCTAGGGGTGCAATGCTTGTTTTTCTCACGGGGCAGGACGAGATCATCAATCTGATGAAGCGCTTGCAGCAAACGTTTTCTCCGGTCGAGCCAAGCGCCAGGTCAACTACCAATGACAATCGCGGTGCGAATCATCATCATCGAAGCACAATGACCAGAGCTACCGAAGGAAATGACGACTATATCGCTGGCCTGACTGATAGCGAGGACGAAGAATTCGAAATAGAAGAGCAGCAAGATCCTGCACACCAACAGCAGAAAGTCCTGATCCTCCCGCTCTATTCCAAGCTTACGGCTGCTCAACAAGCAAAAGTCTTTCAGCCGCCTCCAGAAAACACTCGGCTCATAGTCCTGGCTACAAACGTTGCCGAGACATCGATCACGATTCCAGGGGTCCGCTACGTGTTTGATTGCGGCCGGGTGAAGGAAAAGCAGTATGACACTCGCACGGGCGTTCAGACCTTCGAAGTAGGGTGGATCAGCAAGGCCAGCGCCGCTCAAAGGGCAGGTCGTGCTGGTAGAACTGGACCTGGTCACTGCTACCGACTGTACTCATCTGCTGTCTACGAGCGGGACTTTGAGGAATACACTATACCTGAGATTCTTCGATGTCCTGTGGAGAATGTCGCGTTGATCATCAAAAGCGTAGACTTCCCCAATGTCCCCAAGTTCCCATTCCCGACACCACCCGATCGACATGCGTTGGCTAGAGCCGAGGTGTTACTGCATCATCTTGGAGCCATCGGAAACGATGGGAAGATCACACAGAACGGTCGTCTGATGGTCAAGTTCCCTGTCAACCCACGACTTGGACGCATGCTATTGTTTGCAAGCTGCAACGATCTCATGGCTCACACAATAGCCCTCATCTCAGCACTCGCGATACCTGAGCTGTTGATGACCCAAAACCAAGTCTCGCCAAAGCCTGTGATCACCAGAAACAAGGATCAAGAATCGAGTGAAGAGGAGGTTGAGCTTGAACAAGACACCGAAAAGGTTCGAGCCTACAGGAAAGCGCAATACACGCTTTCAAAATGGAACGACCGCAGCGATGCAATGAAGTTGTTCACGGCGTTTGCCATCTGCGCAAAATCTGAGAAATCAGGCCAGGTGTCCGACACATGCGAAGACTTCTTCATCCATGAAAAGGCCATGACCGAGGCGCTCAGTCTTCGCGACCAACTCGTACGTATGGTCGGCGACCTGTATCCCAACATGGACAGCCACAAACTCACGCACCTCTCCAAACTCGACGAACTCGGCCTGAAAAAGCTAAACGACATCCTCGCGGCCGGGCACTCAGACCAAGTCGCCATCCGCGAAGACCTCCTAGTCGAAGTCGCACCCGTACCAGGTCGCAAACCCCGTCGCGCAATCGAGGTGCCTTACAGAACACTCCTCCCGTCCGCGCTATCAGAGTCGGTGAACGGCCAAGTCGACAAAAGAGTCTACATCCATCCCTCCTCGCTGCTCGCCCGCGTTAGTGTCTCAGACGCACCGCGCTTCATCATCTACAGCCACCTCTCCAAGTCTGCGCCGAAGACCATCGCCGCTGTTCCCGTGGAGGCGAAGGTCAGGATACACCCGCTGACCACGGTGACGCCGCAGCAGCTCGTCGGACTGCTGGATGGGACGGATTTGTTTGAGACGGGCAAGCCGATTGGGCAGGTTAAGGTTTTGCCGAGACGGGAGGGGAAGGAATGCAGAGAGGTTTGGGTTGGAGTGCATTTGCGTGGCGATGGGGTCAGGTGGGATCTTGGGACGAGGAAGGAGAGACAGGTTCGTGTTAAGGGTGATTGGAAGACTGCTGAAGTCTTGGGCTAGGTGTAGAAGACTATTGCAAGTCGAGCGGTATTCTATGCACGATCATGGTGATCCCTGCGGCCGGGTCACTTGTATATTGGCACCGAGGTGAACCACGTTCTAGGAGTTTGAATGAAATGTATACATGAAACTTTGTGCGGCCGAGTTCACCGCTATCACGGAGCAGCTCAAGCCGTGATAGTCTCTCTCTGCTCTGGCTCGTGCTCGTACTCGTACTCGATCTTCTGCTTGGGTCCTCTCTTCTTCGCCGGACGTGTCAACGGCGGCGGAGGCGCACCACGCTTCCTCTTGAGCGGCGTCTTCTTCGTCGGCGCCTCGTCATCGCTTCCCGACGCGCTGTCCTCATCCTCTTCGTCATCATCGCCGCTCGCATTCTCATCAGCGCTGTCGCCGCCCAGCCAGTCCTCAAAGTCCTCTACGTCTTCGTCTTCGCTCTCGTCCACGTCGCTGACGTACTCAACGTCCAGGTTCTCGCCGACGGTCTCGACTTCGTATTCTTCCTCCTCATCCTCGATGCCCTCGTCCAAGTCCTCGTCACGTACGCCCTCGCCATCGTTCTCCATCCGCTGCATAACCCGCTTCCAGACATTATGATCCACATTCAGCGGCCGATCGCCGTACGCCCCACTGCGCAGACGCTCGATAAGCTCTCGCTCAATAGCGCGCTCAATCTTCGCCGCGGCCTCTGCGTTCCGCTCCCTCGTCTCTTCTCGCCGCCGGACTTTCGGCGCAAGTCTGCTGACCAGCTTCTCGCCCAGCCGCTCATCTTCCCGCGCCAACTTGGCGGAGCGGACACGGACTTGTGTGAGGCGAGTGAGACGCTGCTTGCATTTGTGCACCATGAACTTCGGCCAGTAGATCAACTGCTCGTCGACCTGCTCCAGTGCTTTGGCGTAGTTGGCGCTCAGCTTGATTCGCTGCCACCATGCTCGCGGCAAGTGGGCGCGCTCGGGCTCTTTGATGAAGAGGTATAGCCGTCCTGTGTCTGGATCTGGGCGGACTGTGGCGTAGCGCGGTTGTGCGAGGGGACATGATTGCCTGTTGCAGAGACCTGTGGCATTGTACTCGTTGCGGCAGAAGGTCTGGTCTTTTGTAGTTTTGAGCTTGAATGCACAGAATTGGTGGTTCAGGATTGACCAGATAATCTCTGGCGAGTCCGTCATTGTGAATGACCGCTCTGTATTTGTGAGATCTCGTCAATGTGGGAGATGTGGGGTTTTGGAGAACGGTCAGAAAAAAAGTTGATGGAGGTGGAAGATTTGCATGGGCCTGTAGTTTTCCGGGGCTTGTTCGCCGCACCAAAAATTCCTCGGGGTTTGATTGGCTGCGAGGCGGGGCTCTTCGACTTCACCAGATGCGGCGATGCTCACGGCCTCGAGATGAATATGCTTGGAATTCTGCGCATATGAGAAGATGCTAGTCCATCAGCACTTCTCGTACAGAACTCTGAGTACCCAATCGATCTACCGACGCAGCGCGCAATGCATGCGGTGACCTCGACATGAGGTTCCGAGCCAGCATTCAGAACATTAATGTGTTCAGCAGTGTGTATCCACCGGGCGCAATTTCAAATCATGCATCACTAATGCTGAAATAGAACTAACAGCATCTCTCGCGTCCCTCGGCAATGTAGCGTGGGTCCGACTCTCAGAAAAAGACGTCCGCTTCACTGTCGTTCCAGAGCAAGGTAGCCAAGTGTGGGCAGTGCTCGAAATAAGCACCATCTTTGACGAATTTACGATCCAATCTGCTGCGCCAGAGAATAGCATCAATTTAGAAGTCCCTTTACAGCCTCTGCATCGAGCGCTCAAGTCTGCACAAAATGCTTCCGGCGCTTCTATCCGTCTTACCAAAAAGGACAACATTCCGCTGTTGTCGTTAACGATCACTACTTCGATATTGTCAAGTACACCAGCTATACCATCGGGCTCTTTCGGTGGCGGCGATGATAGAGGCTTTGGTAATGCGGAGTCTGGCACTGGCTTTGCCGACAGTCAGAACTTCCGCGAAGAATCGCTCGATGCTGGGTTCAGCCGTGCGGACCGCGACACGATCGTGACGCAAGACATTCCCATAAGAGTGCTCGCGCCAGCCTCGGTGCAAGGTCTGCATGAGCCCTTGTGCAGAGAGCCGGATGTGCACATCGTCTTGCCATCTCTCATACAGCTTAAAAACATCTCGGACCGCTTCACCAAGCTGGCATTGTCGGGAAACACGAAATCCTCATCCGGATTCAAGGGCAGCGGATCAAAGGCTCCAAAGCTGGAATTAAGTGCCAACATGCATGGCTGTCTGAGATTGAGCCTTAATACTGATGGCATGGGTATAAATTCTACCTGGACGGGATTGAACAATCCGGATCTGGACCCGGTCTCGGTCGAGGGAGGAGAGGAGGGCGTCGCTGCTCATCCTTCCACGCGGATGAAGCAGTATGGAGATGCGGAGGGAATTTCTGACGAGGGCTGGGCGACAGTGCGGATAGACGGCACTGATTGGGGTCGAGTGCTAGGAGTCGGCAGACTCGGAGGGAGGGTCATTGCTTGTAAGTCACAACGGTTCTGAGCAACACCAATTAGACCATCCACTGACCTTCCACTAGGCTTCTGTCATGAGAATGCGCTTATACTATACGTCTATCTGGCAAGCGATCACGAAGACACGGAATCTGTTCTCACGGTATGTCTTTTACTTCGATTCGCTGCGATAATGCTGACATCCACCGCAGTATTATGTGAGCTCGTATAGCGCCTGATCGCTCTCATGGAAGAAGTCATGGATGGTTCCAGCAGCCATACACCGTGCAGCTGATTGATCCCATCTGCTGCCGTGCTGCTGGTAGTCTCGACGCGATTCTGCTTGATGTTGCTGAGACAAAAGCTATTGTAGATCGATTTCAGTGATTAATTTTAATGATCCATATACCACTACTGAGCATATTTTATCTACATCAATTTCATTTGCCGTCTACAAGACTACACAATTGTTGGATAGAGCGGATGTTTGCTGACATCAGCCGTGAAGCCGGGGAAGCCGGCCTCCGTAAGCGCCGATGCCGATATAAATCTCAGGCACCAATATTGAACATTTGTTTGCTCACCACTAAATTCCGCCATTCGAAGAGGCATGTTTGGTCTTTCCAATGGATGCAGACGTGCGGCTGCCAGCATCTCAAAACCTCTGTATCGCCCCAGCTGGGTGTGCCGGAGTGCATCCCGCATCAGCATCCCCACGCCGCCGCCCTTTCCCGTTATAGAAACATGCCCAGGACCGACATGCCAATGTCGAGAGGTTCCAGAAAAGATGGAAATCGATCGAGAATCGCCTATCAATGGCACCACACCGGCATATGCTGAGCAGATTCTCATCTCGACTGGTCATAGCAATTGGAAGAGTCGAATCGAGGACGATAGTGAGGCGGTGTTCCTGAGGCAGCTGAAGAAGCATCTCGGACGAAACGGCAAATACAGTGATGTCAGTCCTCAACTCGTTTGAAAACAAGAAGAAACGCGACTGACAATAGTTAGCCATTCCACAATGTGTTGATCACCAACTCTTCGTTTAAACCGACACCGCTGAGAAAGGACGCAATCGCAGACCGGGACTACTTCACAGAGAATGCGTTGCGAAAGCCGCCAGCACGAGAAGCGACAGACGAGACTGCATTCTCACGTCCTGCATCCGCATTCCTTGTGCCGAGCTTCCGTTACGTTCCGTCGATACCAATAGATGACGGTAGCGTCGAGGCCTTCTTGAAGGCGTTTGTCCTGCCATCTCAGCTGCACGCTCACCACGATTCTTTAACACGGGCTCAGAAGGAAGTACTACTCCGCCAACCAGAGATGCAAGCCCAATTCACAGGCGCACGTCCCGTGAATGAGATTCTCATCCTGATCTGCGGACACATGGCACGGGACAGAAGATGCGGAGTGATGGCTCCGGTCTTAACAGCTGAATTCGCGGACAAGCTACGACGACAGAATGTAGAGGTGCTTGATGACCAATCTCCGCCACCCGAATCGGACAATTATGATCAAGCTATTCAAGAATTCAGGCCCACAGCACGGATTGGGAGTATTAGCCACATTGGTGGCCACAAGTTTGCCGGCAACGTCATTGTCTACATCCCACCCAGCTTTAGTAACAATGCATTGCGTGGAAAGGGGATCTGGTACCGCCGGGTCGAGCCAGCGCATGTCGAGGGCATTGTAGCTCAGACTGTGCTGGGTGGCAAGGTGATTCGAGAGCTGTTCAGCGGAGGCGTGGGACAGGATGGCGAGATCCTGCGATTGTGATGACTGTGATGCAAGGCTTTTTTTGTACGATAGCAAGTGGTGGGATAAACCCAGTCTTCCCTCAAGGTGTATCCGAAAGCAGGCCGTGAGCGGCATGTGCCGTACTACAGAGCGTGTCGATAGTTGCGGCAACCACATAGCCTGCATACGGACGCCGAGTTTCGGAGCTGCACGAGTCGGAAAATTCGAAGCATTAGCTGACATTGTGGATCACATGTTTTATTGAGAAAAACAGTGGGACCCCTCGACGCTGTGCACAACAAGGGCATGAGTGACGCGGACGAACGCGTCTCTCCCACGGGTCATGCAATCTCAAAACCCGGACTGAGAAAACTTCGCCTGACGATAAGGACGAAACGTGATGACCCTATCGGTTGTCCACGGATAGTGAGAATGCGTGCCTGAGGCCAGCAAAACTCCCGGTTGAGCGATGATGGCCTCAAAATAGCCCCCAAGGTCAAGACAAGGCTGTGCTACTCTAGATAGAATTTAATGACCCTTTCTCCAGTGGGATGGCTGCAAACGGCCCGCAGACGACATGTCCACGGCGCTTGTGGCGCCTCTAGTCTCGACCAGGACATGTCAGCCCGCCTGCCAGAGAACGACGCGATCGACAAGGGGGGCTAAATTTAAGCAAGGCTGACTGGGTCCGGTGCCTCAGCCTCGCGCGGTGGGCGGACGGGCGAACAGTCAGGCGTTCCACAGCGTGCTTCGTTGGACTAAAAAGCAAGATAATGCATCTGCGCTGGTGCTGGGCAGAGGGATGTTGGGAGAGAGAGGTACATATAACCCATTCCCCCTTCCTTGCTCCTCCTTGTACAACATCAATCCCTCCTCATCCTTTGGTGATCATACCAACTCAGCCTGAATCGAATCCGCTCGGCACACTCAACTACACAATGCTTGCACCAAAGGCTCTCTTCGCTCTCCTCATGCTCGCCGCTGCGGCGGTAGCAGCGCCCGTGCCCATGGCCAACGACATGGGCACGGTGGTCAATCCCACGCCCAACGCCGGTGCTGCTCTGTCGCAGGCCGGTGCGAAGTTATGATCGCTCTTTCCAAGTGGCAGACCGCATCAATCTACTCCTGTTCATGGCGGACTACGACAGAACAATGCTCACTACCTCTTCTCGCCTCCACCACTGCCAAACCACAACAAGAACAACAAATCTAAGTCTCACCCAACCTACTCCTAATCCTCAAAATCGGGACAAAATTGACGAGGGTCTATCACCACCGTTGAATCGTTTCGCAAGAAAGATAAACCCCTCCCCCCTCCGGACTTGTGCGAGGAGACGGTGAACGCTGCGGGGCAAAGGGGGGCCTGCTGCTTTGCATGCAGCTCGAGCATGGGGGTCGGTGTGCCGCGCGGACATGGGATCGCGCATACAATGCACACCGCAATTTCACGAAGGTTACGAAATTCTGTTTTGTGTAGCGAGTCACAGTACTTAGCGATGCTGAATTTTATTTACTGTCTGAACAATCTGCATTGACTTGTCTGGTCGTCTTTTGGAGTGTCGAAGCGGTGTGTGTCTGTCGGACAAGTGCGTTCTAGACTAGTCGCCGCCCCACGTGGAATCCTCCGCCTTGTCATGACCACGTACTTCGTCCACGTAATGCGGTGTGGTCGGTAGACATCGCGGTAGTCGTGTCGTTTCGGGCCCATCGCTGTCACACAAGATCGTTCAATCGAGCTTCGCTCGATATGTCCTTTCGCCCCCGGTCAGCCGTGCCAGGTTCATCGGTGCCTACGAGGCTCTGCATACGAACGACTAGATCCATGTAAGCCTTGCAGTCTGCATTAGCTGTCCTTTCCAGAATATCGTAGTGTCTTGCTGGATGCAGGTGGGTATGTCCAACATAACGGACAGAAGACGTAGATTGTCCGATTCATCGGTAAGTATTGCTGTTCGCAAAGGGCTGTTTTCCCTACCTTCGTGGTGTCTGTTCGAGGCCAGAAGGGTCGCACTTTTGCCAACTGTAGGAGCGCGTGCGTCTTATGTCCTGCGAAGAATTAGCAACACGGTGCGCTGGCTTCTTCTGCATATGACTCCCATTACAGGAAGAATATAAGAACGCAAGACATCGATGTGTCGGAATCAGAGTCTTGTCAGATCTTACAGTACATCGCACCAATATAGAGATTCAAATAGCTGTCTCGCCACTTCTCGCCACTTCACACAGCCATCATGTTCTTCTCCAAGTCGCTGCTCGCTACCTTTCTGCTTCTGGGAGTCCAGGTCCTCGGCGCTGCCATCCCATACCCTGAACCATACCCCGGCCCGGTTGATGTACTTGACACTCGATCATCCGGAGATGATGGCGCACTAGGCCGACGCACAAACACACAAGATAAGGACTTGTTCCTTCAAGACGGCAACAAATGGACGCCAGTCCGGCCCAGTGGCCCCACATACGCCGAGAAGCAGCAGCTTGAGGCTTCTGGCAATGCTGCGAAGGCTTCGAGAACGAAGCCAGCTACCGCCCGAGAAGACCAGACGACTTACGACACAACGCATCTTGAGAGTGCCGGCAATGCAGCGAAGGCGAACAGGGGTAAAAACTACTAAATGGTCTATCGCTGAGGCGGTGAAGTCCATCGATATGGACGGGGCTCGAGGAAGTAGCTATGCCACTTGTTGGTGGTAGAGCAATCGTGGCGCTGGTCGCATGATTTCATGCCTTCCCTATATTTATACTCCTACCAGAATGCAGCTATTTTCGCTGATGTCCTCAGTACAACTTGATCACATGGCGCCTTGGATAAGACACCCGTGATCAAGAGTGCGGGAGAATGCTCCAGAGTGTCGCCGGCATAGTCTGCGCTCCGCGATAAAGTGTGCTAGTCGGGCAGTCAAGATGGCGTTGCTCACTGTAAATCCGGCAAGGACATATCTGCGTACTAGAGGAAAATGCGTAGAGCAGACTAGCCACAACACCAAACCCGTGCCGAGCTTCACGTACGTGCTCACTGCGGTAATGATGTCTGAGTTTGCGTTGATAAGATTGGCCACATAGGTTACACAAACGCAGCCTATTCGCGAACTTGCAGCAGAATGCTAGGCATTACAAACCACGTAAAGAAGTATTTGGGGTACTGAAATGTATGGAGGCTCTGACACGTTGGCGACTCGAATAGGATGGCTACGTCGCTGAGAGTCCGGAGCATAGGAATGAGATGTCTTCACGGTTGCACTGATTGGGTGCGATTAGTCAATCCATCACACGATTCGCTACTTGCAACTGCGAGGCATGCATCCATCACGCTCCAACCAGTCGTGTGCTCACCACCTCTTTTGCCTGATTGCCGGGGTGTTGCAGATGTCATCCGGAGCCGCTGCGGGGAGCCGTGGGGATCGACGGGCGCCACAGATCCACAATCGATCGAGTTCTACTCCTCGCCTTTTGAGCGACAGTCGAAGATAATGCACACGATCGGGCTACACGGCTGTGTTGTCGAGATAGCATCTGGCGCTGCATGCTTTGCTGAGATGCAAGAAAATCCCATCGATGCACCAGTCGTGTTCTCGGCCACACTGCGAGAGAGCGATTGGGTGTTATCGACCGAGCATGCAAGGGACTGTCTGGGGCTGACATCATCGCAAGATCCTCGATTCGTCGCCCGCTCAACGGCGAACCTTTCGTGCTTTCCATCACTAGGTGGAGTTCTCGTAACCCATTCAGCAAATGATCGCCGGAGAGCTGTGGAAATAGTTCCACATGGCCGTGATGCTAGCACCGCTTCCCGTAGTTTAGCTCTACCAGATCTGCCGATGTCTGCTTGACTTTCCCCGCCGTCGCTACTTTCGCCGTTGGATTTAATGTTTTGATCTCCTCTATATATCATTTCCTCTACGCACCTTCACTATTTGCGCCTTGATTTACCTTCGTTGATCTCGGCAGCAACATGGTCCACGCAGCGGTGTACCTCGCTCTGTCCGCGGCCTTTACTGCGGCGAATACGCAGACAACTGCGACCACTTTTGGAAATTATGGCAACTTTGGCTCGCCGGTGAGCTCCAGTCAAGCCAACCCGCAGCAACCACCAAGCAGAAGCTGACCTGTTCCAGTTTCCCGACACGACCTATAGCAATGCCACCTCCCCCAATCCTGTAGTCGCCGCCGGAGCTCGCATCAATCAGACCAGTCCGGAAAAGTTCCCATCGCCATGGGGCACCGGCGCCGGCGATTGGGCTTCTGCATATCAGAAAGCAATACAGCTGGTCAGCCAAATGACACTCGAAGAGAAGGTCAACATTACCACAGGCGTTGGCTGGGAGGGCGAACGCTGTGTCGGTCAGACGGGCGCCGTGGACAGACTCGACTTTCCCTCGCTATGCTTGCAAGACTCACCTGTGGGAGTTCGGGACACCGACTTCAACTCTGTCTTTCCCGCTGGAGTCAATGTCGCTGCTACCTGGAGCCGGGGTCTGGCTTTCGCACGTGGCGCAGGTATGGGCAGTGAGCACCGTGGCAAAGGTGTGCACGTCCAGCTCGGCCCCGTCGCTGGCCCTCTCGGACGATCACCCCAAGCTGGCCGTAACTGGGAAGGATTTAGCCCCGACCCGTACCTGACCGGAATCATGTTTGCCGAGTCAATCCAGGGCATACAAAGCCAGAATGTCATGGCATGTGCCAAACACTACATCGCGTACGAACAGGAACACTTCCGGCAGATCCCCGAAGCGAAAGGGTACGGCTTCAACATCACCGAGCCCCTCTCGTCCAACTTGGATGACGTGACTATGCATGAGCTATACCTATGGCCATTCGCCAACGGTGTCAAGGCTGGTGTCGCATCCGTCATGTGCTCCTACAACCAGGTCAATAATTCTCACGCTTGCCAGAATAGTTACGCACTCAACTACCTCCTCAAACAGGAACTCGGCTTCCAAGGGTTTGTCATGAGCGACTGGGCTGGGACATACAGCGGCGTTTATGCTGCCTTATCCGGCCTCGACATGACTATGCCCGGCGACATATTTTTCGACGATGGCTTGAGTTTCTTCGGAGCAAATTTGACAATCGCGGTCCTGAACGGCTCCATCCCTCAATGGCGGCTCGACGATATGGCGACTCGAATCGTCGCCGCCTGGTACTACGTCGGCCGGGACACTGTCGACGTCGATATAAACTTCAGCTCATGGACGACAGACACTTTCGGATACCGCAATGCCGAAGCTGCATCAAATTACGGACTCATCAATGAGCATGTTGATGTTCGTGGTGAGCATGCCATCACGAATCGCCAGATTGTTGCCGACAGCATCGTACTGCTCAAAAACAACGGCAGTGTTCTTCCACTGAAAGGCACTGAAAAGTTCATCGCCGTCTTTGGAGAAGACGCGGGTGGCTGCCCTCAGGGCCCAGATGCATATTCAGACCGTGGGTCTGACTGTGGCACTCTTGGTGTCGGTTGGGGAAGTGGCAGCGCCAACTTTGCCTCGTTCATCACTCCAGATGTGGCGCTACAATACGAAGCGATTCAAAAGGGTATTGCCTATCAGTCTATTACCAACAACTCTGCCCTGAGCCAGATCCAAGCCTTGGCTCACCAAAGTCAGCAATCCAATGGTGTCTGTATGGTATTTGCCAATTCAGATTCTGGAGAAGGCTACCTTCACGAGGACTACAACTTTGGAGATCGCAACAATTTGACATTCTGGCAAAGCGTCGAACCTGTCATTGCGAACGTGACGTCCCAGTGCAACAACACGATCTTGGTGGTGCATTCTGGCGGGCCGGTGGAGCTCGGGTCGTACAAGAATAACCCTAATATCACCGCAATTCTATGGGCGGGCATGCCGGGCGATCAGTCTGGAAACGGTCTAGCTGATGTGATCTTTGGCCGTGTCAACCCTGGCGCTAAGCTGCCATTCACCATGGGCGAGACCAGTGCCGATTTCGGCGCAAACATCCTGTACACTCCAAATCAGGCGGTGCCACAAGTCCAGTTCGAGGAGGGAGTCTTTATCGATTATCGCGCTTTCGACCGCGGAAACGTCACTCCGGTGTATGAGTTTGGCTATGGCATGTCTTACACTACATTTAATTATTCTAATTTGCAAGTCACTTCTGTCGGCGCAGGAGCATACACGCCGACAAGTGGACAGACTGCGCCAGCTCCTACTTATGGAATCATCAACAACGACCCCAGCGCTCACTTGTTCCCTAGCAACTTTACCAAGCTCAAGAGCTACATCTATCCGTATCTATCTTCCTCGAACCTTACCGAAGCATACAACAACAACGATTATGGACAGAGTTTCTTGAGTGCGGCTGCCACTGATGGTTCTCCCCAGCCGCTGCCCCCGGCATCTGGGCCGTCAGGCGGCAACCCCGAGCTCTGGGATGTGATCTATCGCGTCACGGCGTCCATCACTAATACAGGCACAGTCGTCGGCGAGGAAGTCCCACAGCTATATGTCTCGCTCGGCGGACCATACGACCCCAAGCTCATCCTCCGCGGCTTTGACAGACTCAGCATCCAGCCAGGCCAAACTACAACATTTTCAGCCGACGTCATGCGCAGGGACATTAGCAACTGGGACACCAATGCGCAGGACTGGTATGTGAGTAATTATACCAAGACCGTGTATGTAGGCAGCAGTTCGAGGAACCTGCCTCTTTCTGCTCCGCTCGCTTGAGCCTTGTCTGAGCTCGCTGGACGGTAATGTATGAGCTTAATGCATGGATTGGGCCTTTGAAAATAGAAGAGTGTATCTGTAAATATCATCCATACGAAAAGAGTAGCAAAAAGCTAAATTAATGCGCAATGCTTTATATTACACCATACACTTTGGACTCGTTGCTAAATGCACGTTGTGGCGCCGGGCTTCAGCCTCCCGGGATTTCCGCTCCGGACAGTCGCCACTATTTGTCCTTGAGCAGCTGCGAGTTTGGTTCGCTTGTCAACATCGAAATTTTCTGGCTCATTATCAGGCCCCGGCGTAGAGACACGTGTGCGGTCGGCATGTAAGCGCTTACAGCAGGAAGAAGGGGAGCTGAAACTGAGCCCAAAGCGTGTGCTGTCGCGGAGACTTTTCCCATCAGCTAGAAAGTCTCCGGCCAGGCGCCTAAGTGGTGTAGGTGGTGTATATCTACCATTGCGGTACGACGAGGTATCCTTTGTATTTCCTGGTCACAACTGGTCATTGCACTGTTATTTGGCTGCCTCGCTTTGCTTGTGTTTCGACTGGCAAAGGATTGGTACGGTTTTGCATTTGATTGTCTGGGACTTGAAAGCTATAGACCACTAACTGCGGCGACGGACTTGACTAGGACGCTTGAGCTAGGCCTGCTCGCCGAACACAAATATGGTCCAGCCAAGCACGATCGTAGCGGTGGCACTGTTCCCCGGCGCCGGCAATGCGATCAACAACTTCAACGTGGCGTTTGCGCTCGCGACACCCGCCATGGCGGTCCATGTCCTGGTCGCCGACCTGGCCCAAGCTAAACGCTGGATGGCGTCGACAGGCCAGACGCCAAATCCATATGTGCATCTGCGGTTGATGGCCAATGGAGCGCTGTCGGAACGAGCGCGGTCGCCTTCGCCGGGGGTACTGATGCAGTTGTGTAGCGGGAAGGAATATGCCGACGCTATAGAGAAGTCGATCGGGGAGCTCAGACGAGAGTATCCGGACGCAAAGGTCACCGCGCTGGTGGCTAATGCGCTCATGACTGCTACCGTGCAGGCCAAGGAGAAGCTCCGTCTTCGCATGTTCATGCTGAGCCCGACGCCGATGTATCTCGGTCGCCTGGCGAGTGGACCCGAGAACATCCCTGGGGCAGATCCGGACACCATCGTTCGCGTGGAAGGGATCGCTGGTCTGAATGGCGGGATTGACTTCAAGTTGGAAGATTGCATCGATATCTGCGGGCCGATGTGGTACAACATGATAAAACCGGCGTTCGACCACTTCGACGGCTTCATAGTTAGTAACACAAACGCTGGACTGGAAGGAAAGCAAGAAAGCGCATTCGCCAATAAGGAGATCGTCATCGGACCACTTTTGCCGGAGTGGTTTATAAACATCTTGGACACTGAATATCGGGCGACCATGGAAGCTCGTGCTGATTCTATCATTGACGAGGACGGTGTGCTTGATTTTCTGGACCGACAGAAGAACAAAAGCACGGTATATGTCGCCTTGGGCAGTCATGCAGACTTTTCGATCGAGCAAGCCCAGTGGATCATCAATGCCCTCGAAGAATTGAAGGTGCCGTATGTCTTCCTGCACCGTGAAAACACAAAGGGCTTGAGAAATGCTGTTGGAGGGAACACCAACGGGATTATCACTTCTTGGGCACCTCAGCTCGAAGTCCTTGCCCATCCTGCTATTAATTTTGCCATCTCGCACGGCGGCTTTGGAACCATGATAGAGGGTATCATCGGCGGAGGAATACCGTTCATCACCTGTCCCGTTGCATCGGACCAATTCATGGACACTAAAGTGATGGGATTTGTGGGCATGCTGCTGGGGTGCATCGGGATCAACAAGAGGAGAGGTCAGGCGGAGAGAAAAGATGCGTACCCGTTCATGCATGGCGACAACGGGGAGACAGTCCGGGGCCTTCTGCACGACTTGCTCGCCAGTCCAGAAGGATCAAGAAGAATTGAGGCAGCCAGAAGTGCTTCGCTCGATCTGCGTAGAAAGATTTTGAGAGTGAAAGAGACGGAGGTTCCCAAAGCGCTCGAACATCTGCGTAGCGTAATGGCGCAGACCTATAGTTGAAGCTTTAACAACCGATCGTCTCAGTGGATTGTGGTATTATCAGACAAGGCCGCAATCTCGGACGGTCATTCAAAGCTTGTCTTTGTGCTGGGCTGAATCTCCGATTGTCCTCAGCACGTCATTGAGTCTCGAAGGATCGTCCTGCAACGTTCGCCATTCGTCCTCTCCTTTGACCATGAGCGTGCCGGCTAGGATAGTCCCATTGATGGCCACCGAGTGCTTCTCGCCATCAGGATCAGTATAAGTGTAAGCATCCTTGACCCGCCGAGCAATCGCCATGCCAGATACCGTCATTGCGAGATTGTAGTGCTGAGATGGAATGTACTTCTCCAATCCGTCTATATCATGAGTGACACTGAATGCTGCCTGTAGTAATTTCACATACGTCTGCATCAGAGTGTCGGCAGACGGATCGGTTGGAAGTGACAGTGCATAATGCTTAAAAGGCAGTCCAGGAATGGTGAATGGACCCGCGGGGGTTGACTCTTTCGAGCCGAGGATGGAATCAATGAGAAGGCTCCAAGACTGCCCTTGAGGAATATCTCGCGCCATTTCTTCGACTGGCACAAGCTGGATGTGACGATGAGGTTGAGATGCGCCGCTCTCGTCGCCAGAATTGAAGAACGCAAATAGACGTCGACAATCAGATGAGCCCTCGCCCCACGATTGCAGACATGCGTACGTCTTAATCAGATCATCTGGCTCCAGAGGGTGTGTTTGTAGCTTGTGCTGTTTCGTGGCGAGGATGAAATGCTGCGGAATGATTGGGAACTTGTTGAGAACCAGGATATGGGAGGGATTCTTCACGGGGACCTCTGCCACTAGAAGATCATCGGTCGGTGCTTCAAAAGGATCGAATGGTTTCGAGCTGCCCTTCGATTTGTCTGCCGTAGGCTTCTTCGCTAGGGCAGGACAGTAACGCAGCTGGAAAGCTAGACCAGTCTCTCGCTGACGCAAAATGGCTAATTGGGTCTCGGAGAAGCGCAAGGCTCCCGACTTTTTGGCCGCTTCGTATTTCAGCTTCACGAGATTGGGAAGGGAATCCTGTAGTTGCAGTGCCATCGTTCTGAAGCTGCCCATGAAGATGCAAGAGGCTTTTCGAATTGATGTGAAAGGAAGGCCCGGAATTGAAGTCCGGCGGTTTCGGATGGAGTCACTGGGCACCCCACTCATTGATCGGCCTGCGCAGGTCATAAGAAGACATTCGACTTCAACAAATCATTGTATCATGAAGGTCTATTACTGCTTCATCTTTTTTCCCTGAGCCGTTTTCCGAAGGCGTGGTCTCTGCCTAGTTTTGATAGCCATATTCCCGTCAGTTGCAACTTGCTCACCCTTCCTCGAGGACACTGTTCTCTCCTACCTGTCCTGTCTGCACGAGCTCGCACCACTGCTTCGAGCATGATCCCGGACCATATGGATACGACACCTTTTCTTTCCGCAACTCCTGCGCAACTGCACACCATCTGATCCTCACACCGCGAAATGCCGCACGTCGTTTGGACCTCGAAGCACAGCGGCTTCTAGGCGGTGCAGCTCGGATGAAGCCGTTAACCACTCTGATCAGAGCCTGAGTCTGCCCGAGTATCAGCCACAAGGGACGAATCAAGCATACGATGGACTCACATCAATTGGCGTCCATCTCGGTTTCCTTGTTTTGGCGACCTCGGGGTCTCGAAGTGATCTCATGCGGCCACGTAGCGTTGATGCCTGCTCCCGGAAATTGCCCTTCTCGCGACATTCTTGGTAAGTCAATCCTTGTTTGCGAAGCTGGATAAGAAGTTCGTCTTGTTCCCTACGCTGTTTTTGCATCGATGGTCTTGTCGTTTTGGGTGCACTCGGCGATCTTGTCTTCTTCAACCTCCCCTCTGCCCGCGGAGCCTTCAAATCGACGGCATGTATTTTCTGAGATCTCAGCGCTGGTGTCGGAGTTACCTCGTCTTGTTGGCAATCAGCAAAAGTTCGATATGGCATGGTGCTGCAGTCTTGCAGCGTGCTAGGCTCGCAGAATCCCACCCCGATAGGAAAGGAGTCAGTGTTTTCTGAGCACGATGGTCCGGTAGGTGGCAGACACAAGCCTGTGCCTCCCTGAAGCTGGAGAGCTCCAGCATGAAATCCTGGGATTCGGTCCGGGAGATATTGGTTCGTCAGCTGGTTATACTCGAGACCCCATCGCCCAGGAATCAAGTCTCCAAAAGCCACGTGCTTGCTATCGGCACCAGTGCCGGGAATTCCATGTGCACCACTACCACTGCAATGCCAGTCGATTGTCTCTGTAAAAGGTGGCACGGGATCCCAATTGTTGTTCTGCATCGACCACGCTGGCCAATTTCCAAGGTATGGTGGAGAGCTTCCTGGCGTCATCCCCGGCGTTTCTGTCGGCGTAATCGGCTGATCCCATGGGCAGGCGATATCTTCTTCTGTCGAGACACTTGGGGCCGCCGTGAAGAAGGAGTGATGTCCAGCGTCTATAGATCGTCAGGTAATCTACCTTGAAGATGCAGATCTCGTTCCTCGTACCAAAGAGGTCGAAGTCGTTAATTTGGCGATCGATTCCAGAAGAAGACAATCTCTGTCTGCACCCATTCTGACTCTCGAGAGAGGCAAGAGATTCTTGATTGTAATGATTGGCAAAAGAACTCGCTCCGAAGACATCGAAACCGCCGAAGAAACCATCAATTCCAGAGGTGAAAGCCATGGCTGTCTTTGATGCTCCACGGAAGATCTCACAACCCTGCGCAGTTCGATGATGCTGCTGTTATTGTCATACGAGAATTGGCAATTGCAGAGAAACGATCTCGGGAATATCGTTTTTAAAGGTGATTTGGTTCGAGCTAAGTCATGCTACATCAGCGCTCCATTCAATACCTGTCTCAGACATATTGACGACGAACGGATTTTGAAGTCACCGCTATTTTTGGAGTGGTGACTTGTCTACGAGCTTGGTCAAGAAGCTGACAGGGGAATTAATCGAGCAATGACCAGCCTGACAACCACCCTCAATGTCTAGCTAGCTGTCTGCTCTCACATGTACGGGGTTTATGGAGCTTCTGAAGGGACTTCACACGACTGAAACATTCATGCTGTAGGACCTGAGGCACGAATAAACGATCGCGTGAAGGGTTTAAGATCTTCAGGACATGGTGGTTGCTAGCACGATCGAGGAGATTCATCGGCGAATGCCGAACAACATCATTGAAAGAACATCTGTCGATGACGCGACCCAGAACACGGGTTTTCAGAGTATCTGGAGAGAGCTTGTATGCCGCTAGCACATCCGTTGGGTGGGAAATACGTACATGCATCGTACATCGCATCGCTTGTAACCGCATGTAGCTTGGGGAACACACCCCTGTCATGTCGGTATCGCATTCGCCAGCCCGACGCGAGATGCCAGGACAATGTAAATTCGGCCTTGTCGAGTTTGCAGAATGTATCGTGATCGATCTACACAAGCTGTTTGTTCGCGCCCTTGGTCGGTATACTGTGTTTTTGGGAGTGCTAACATCTACGATAGGTTGAACGGTGGTGTCTGCCATCTGAGTCTATGGAACCAGCTTTGAAAGGTGAGTCATCACATTACCGTCCAGCCCATGCGAAGAGGACTTTACAAGACCTTTCGAATCTCCCGAAAACCCTTATCTACACTGGCTCGTGAGTGTGATACACCGCGCTAAACAACACTACTGTCGGCCTCTCATGATCAAAAGGTCTAATCGCACGGCTACGTCGATATATGATAGTGCTGGTGGAGATGGTGAGTTTTACACAATTTACCAGGATCATCAGACCAGGGCGTCGTTCGTTCAATGGTCGGTGGTCTTATGCCGATCAGCTCGGACTCAATAAGTTGTTCAGAGCGCCTGCACGACCATGCATGGGCACACGTAGGTATACTTGTCGTGAGGGGACCAGAACGACCAGGATTTGCTTTGCGACGACCGAAACCTCTGAAGCGAACACGACATCACTTTTGCCCACCTTGACTCCGATTCATCCTTGCGATTGACATCGGAGACTTTCTGAGGCCTTCTCGGAGCGAATGAAGGATGGAATATGCAAGGCATTTCACAGCGGTTGTGCGCTGATAGCATTTGAGCGGGGTCCTCTGCCCAACCACCCGGCAATCAACATGCCGGATGCACGTCCATTAATATATGCACATACTAATTCATGCGGCTGCCCAAGGCCCCTATTAAACACAACCCACACTTTATCACGCAAGCATGCCGGGTCCCGAGCCTTAGCCCAATTCAGGTACCTGTCTACACCCTCCTCAAGCCATTGGCCTCGTACAACGCGCCTCAACAGCATAGCAAAATTGACAACACAGGTCTTTCTCATGTTCTGCACGGCATACAAAACATATAAGTGAGTATGTGGTTGGAAAGGTGCATTAATTCGTACTGCGAAAGGTTGCAGACCTGGGCGCGGTCTATATAATCATTCTAGCGGTGACCTTTACTTGATTTTCGCCACCAAACAGCATCAAGATGGCGGTAGTATGTGCAGACGAGACACCTAAGATACTGCACGTCAGGTGTCAGACCCTGACAATCGCCTCCCCAATCATTGGCCTAGGTTAAGCTCCTGCACCGGCCATGGCCATGAGGGCAGGGCAGGGTAAGCCAGCAGAATCTAGACCGTTGCGACTCATAACGTAGATGCGCTAGACTATAGTTCGCCGGATGCTGAAACGACTCGTGTACTCTCAGGGCTTGCTGGCGAAATCATTGAGCCACTGACTCAGCTTCTCTACACTTTTTACCGATACAGCATTGTCTAGATGGATCGTCAGTCATGTAATAGAAAGAGACACTGTATATGTCGGAGAACACTCACAATTGCTGATCCTACACCCTCCAACAGAGCGGTGACCTTTGCAACCTAGCAGACCCCTCTCGGTGGCACCAGCCAGGAATGCTTTCTCTTTAGCGTCGCGATCCTCGCCGGACCCAACTCGGAAACAGATATTCATTCGGGATCGCGCGGATTGCTGAGGGACAATGTGGTACACGGCGGGGTATCTCTCGAGCGTACCATAGATCAGCTGGGCTTTGCTATCAGCTTCGTCCTGTTGACCTTGGATTTGCGGCTTTGCTGTCGCGTGCCTAGACAGCAGCCCTTGCATGACTTGAGCGGCAACCCACACATCGAAGATGGGGAGGGTGTTGTACAGACTGTTGTTCTTGGCGATTGTCGGCCAGTCCAGGACAATGGGCCCGACGGGAAGTTGCAGTTTTCGGAGGAGGTCCGGTTTCGCCAATTCTGCATGTGGAGGCAGCAGACTGTTCTTAACGATAGCTATCGTTACGCCTGTGGTCCCCACGTTCTTTTGGGCTCCACCGAAGATCGCGGAGTATTTGCGAACATCAACTTTTCTGCTGAGGAAATTGCTTGACATGTCAGCCACGACCAGACGTGTGCCGTCTTCGAGACAGGCGGGGAACGAGGGGAACTCTACGCCGTCAACCGTCTCGTTATCGCAGTAATAGACCATTGCGCAATTTGCTGGATCGGCAGTGAGGTTCCACTCGGACTCTGAAGGTATAGCTCCAAATTTGCCACCTAGGGCTGTGCGAGAATCGATAGAAACATTGACCCGCTCAGACCCGACCAGACGAGCAGCCTCTTGGGAAGCTTTCAAGGACCAAGAGCCGGTGATCAGGTAGTCAAGCTTTAATTCAGTGTCCACCGCCGATTTGAGCCTTTGAAAGACCTGCTCATTGTCTGCAGCAGCATCTCCCATTTCAGCGATTATCTGGCGGCGCCTTCGTTCCACCCACAGAGCGACAGTGTGATAGACGCTAGCGCTGAATTCGCCACTCCCACCGCCCTGGAGAAACAAGATCTGGTATCCATCCGGGCCATCTCCGTCTGGGATGTCGAGCAGTGTACGAAGTGCGGATTGAGCGGAGGACAGAATAGCGTTGGCCTCGGGGCTGCGATGTGATATCTCGGTGATGCCAATGCCAGTGTCATTGTAGTTCAGGAGCACCTGCGATGCTTTTTTCAGCACGGAGGTGGGCAAGGGTGCTGGTCCGGCGCCAAAGTACGAGATTTGCTCGCGAGAAGGCATAGTGATGGTGGTTGGGGGACAAGCCGGATCAAGCCAACCAAATGGGCCACGAGAGAGGGCCGAGTCTGCAGGCGCGAAGCGATATGCAGGTCGGTGGCGAGGCGAGCGGTGTGGTGTGGCCTACGACGCTTTCGCGCAGTGCAATGACAGCACTTGAATGGATCACAGCAGTGGCGCGATGCGTGAAGCCTGTCACCAGTTGCTGTAGTGAATTTATTGCGGACGAGTCACAGACGAGACCGACGTCGGAACGACATGCGACATGCGACATGGACATGCTGCAATGCAGCGACGAGTGGAGAATTCCCGGCGCGCACCCTTACTGCACTCGCGCATTCCTTACTGCACCACGCAAGCGAGCTTGCGTCGAGATAAGAGAGCGACCACGGCCGCAGCAAGGTGCAATGCACGACATGCTTTCTGCTGCACGAAGGCTGCTTCTCGCCGCCGACATAATATAATAAAAGTGGTGCTTTTGTGTCGCTTTCGTCAACCAATGCTCGTTGCAACTCCGCACAGCCAATCGGATGTCTTCCATTTGGTGCGGCCTCCGATTTTCGGCGGAGAGCTCAGTCAACTTTTTGGGTTCGCTTCGACCAGCGCATGCAATCCGAAGACGACTTGCTGCCCATCCCGGATTGCAATTGACGAACAAATGCGAACGAGTTGAGTTCGGCTTGCTTGACCTGGATCCCGTTCGGAAGTACTCGCCATGAGAGTGCTTCCAAACGCCGTGCAGGCGTGGAATAGACGCAGCCATCGTCTACTTCTGGCGACTCGTGCCAGGCCTCACGGTCACCTTTCACACCCCAGCCGACTCTCTGTACGACACCTCTCCGCCACTCATTCAGCTTCTCTAGCCTCGCTCCATGATGCATTCCACACACAGCTCCAATCAGCAGACGCAGCCAACTTGCTCTCACGGGCAGGAAAGCCAAGTCAAACACCGCAAACACTCACCGAGAAGATAGTCCAGCAGTATAGCCATGGCCTCGCGCCGGGCAAGGTCGTCAAATCTGGCGACTATGTCACCCTCCTGCCACACCATTGCATGACCCACGACAACTCGTGGCCCGTCGCGACAAAGTTCATGTCCATCGGAGCCACCAAGATCAACGATCCGGACCAGATTGTCATGACTCTCGACCATGATGTTCAGAATAAGACGGAGAAGAATCTGCAAAAGTACAAGAATATCCAAGAGTTTGCAAAGAGCCAGGGTGTCGACTTCTATCCTGCAGGCAGGGGAATTGGTCACCAGATCATGGTTGAAGAAGGGTATGCTTGGCCTGGCACAGTCGCTGTGGCGAGTGACAGTCACTCAAACATGTATGGAGGCATTGGCTGTCTGGGCACACCTGTAGTCAGAACAGATGCTGCCTCCATCTGGGCGACAGGTCGGACGTGGTGGCAGATTCCGCCAATCGCAAGAGTCAACTTGACCGGGGTTCTGCCTGCGGGAGTTACTGGCAAGGATGTCATTGTCGCCCTCGCTGGACTGTTCAACGAAGACGAAGTGCTCAATCATGCCATTGAGTTTACCGGCTCACCAGACACGATGCGCTCTTTGTCGATTGACGACCGGCTGGCTATTGCGAACATGACGACAGAATGGGGAGCTCTCACTGGTCTATTCCCGATTGACACAGTGCTGAAAGCGTGGCTTCGAAGCAGGGCAACCGATGCCGCGATGCATTCGACGAGCTCAGACACGGCCGCCTCTACGCCTACACGGTTCAATCACGAAAGGCTTGATGTTTTGGACAGTTCGACGCTCGCGGCGGATCCAGGAGCCAAGTATGCCAAAGAGCTGTTCCTCGACTTGAGCACTCTCTGTCCATATGTGTCAGGTCCCAACAGCGTCAAGGTTGCTACACCTCTCCCAACACTGCAGGATCAGGCCATCAAGGTGAACAAAGCATACCTTGTTTCGTGCACAAACAGCCGACGATCGGATATTGCAGCGGCGGCAAAGGTCTTCAAGGACGCCGCTGCGGCCAATCATGGCAAGATCCCTAAGATACCTGATCATGTCAACTTCTACATTGCAGCTGCCAGTCTGCCGGAGCAACAGGCAGCCGAAGAGCAGGGCGATTGGCAAGCACTGCTTGAGGCTGGTGCTCAGCCCCTGCCTAGCGGCTGCGGACCATGCATAGGACTCGGCACTGGGCTGCTCGAGCCAGGCGAAGTCGGCATCTCGGCGTCGAATCGTAACTTTAAAGGGCGCATGGGCAGCACTGAGGCGAAAGCGTACCTCGCCAGCCCAGAAGTCGTTGCCGCATCGGCTCTGCAAGGTCAAATCGCTGGTCCAGGATTATATCAGAAGCCCGAGGGCTGGCGAGGCGTTCTTCGCGGTCACGGCAGTGGCGATGTAACCAAAGAGATCTCACTCAGCATCGAAGATGCCTTGGAGAAGCTGTTGGCACAGGCAGAGGATGTCGTACGCGCTGGTGAAGAAGCCATCGGCGATCGACAAGCCGAAACTCACCCAGCAGCAGAGGCTCAAGCCGCATCGACGACAGAAGAGAAGCTCACCGACATTCTCCCCGGCTTCCCTGCTCAAGTGTCCGGCGAGATCGTCTTCTGCGACGCAGACAACGTCAACACGGACGCCATCTACCCCGGCAAATACACCTACGACGACGCCTTCTCCTCCTCCCCCGAGAAAATGGCAACGGTAGTAATGGAAAACTACGACAAATCCTTCGCCTCCTCCGTCGGCTCCAACGACGTGCTAGTGTCAGGCTTCAATTTCGGCTGCGGCTCCTCGCGCGAACAAGCCGCCACAGCGATCCTCGCCCGCGGTCTGCGACTAGTAGTAGCAGGCAGTTTCGGCAACATCTTCAGCCGCAACGCCATCAACAACGCCCTGCTAGGCGTCGAAGTCCCGCGGCTCATCGAGCGATTACGCGAAAAATTCGGCTCCTCGACCTCCTCCCCCTCGGACACCAAAGCCGTCAAAGAGCCGTCAGGAAACAAAGAATCTCTCGACTCCCCCCCTCCGGCGCCGGTGGACGCCAAAGCGACGGAGGAGAAGACGCTCACCCGCCGCACGGGGTGGACGTTCACATGGGACGTGGCGAGGAGCAAAGTCATTGTGCAAGAGGGACCAGAGGGCCCGGAGTGGGAGCAAAAAGTCGGAGAGCTGCCGCCTAATGTGCAGGAGATTATCGCCAGAGGAGGATTGGAGAAGTGGGTCAGGCAGGAGATTGGTGCTGCTGCTTCCGAGGCTGCTACTGCTACTGGGGGGAGATAGAGATGGGGGAAGAATTGTAGTTGATTAAAAAGGGGCAAGTGAGGGTCGGGAGTAGATTGTGCGAGACCATATACCATTGTCTATATATCCCTCGCGGCATGAATTGGTTTTCAATACTTTTTGTGTATCCACATATATGCACGGCGTGACGTTCGACCAATGTCAAGACTCAACATCTCTACAAGTCTCATAACAGATTCCTTCCTGTGACAAGGGTCTTAGAAATCCATCCTGAGCGCAATAGTATGCGCCTTCCCCTGATCCCCAGCAGCGCTCTCCTTCCTCGCTCTACGCAACGCATCGCCCCCGCCCTGGCCCTCCCTCAGCACCTTCTCCAGCACAGCCTTGTCCTCCACCTTCAGTCTGAGTACCGCAGCCTTGAAAGCAGGCTGGTCCGCTGCTGCAAGGTCGAGTATACGGGCTGCGAGGAACTCGACATCCGCGTCTTCGCGGGCGCGGGCACGGGCGAGGAGTGCTCCAACAACGATATCGTAAGCTGCTGCCCGCGCGGCGGGGGTTGAGCTGGTCTTGGGTGAACTGGCGAATGCGACCAGTGCGGCAATGATGACAGATGCAGACTCGTCCAGCTCGTCTTCTGGCTCGTCTGGTGCCGCTTCTGATGACAATGTCAAAAAGGAGATAAGTCGTGGCAGGAGCACACCGGCGATTGGTCCGTGACTCGAGTTGTTCCTGTCTGTTAGCAGAAGAAGCGAGCGAGCGCAGCCGGCGGCCATCTTTGTCGTTGTTGGATTGTTGAGTGCTTCTGCGACTTCGCTCACTAGTATGGAGACAGTCGCGTCCCCTGCGGCCAAGCAGGAAGACGCTGTTGTGATGAGAATAGTGCTCGCCAGTATTGTATTCTTCTCGCAAGGTAAGCTTGCCTCATTCTCGCGCTTTTGCGCATTCTTGAGTATGATCAAGAATCGCGCCAAGGTCTTATGGATCTGCTTCCGCGTCTCACTCTTTGGGCTGCGAGAAATGCTGTCCAGAAATCGCCGAAAGATCGGCAGCGCTGCTGGAACCACCACGGGCTGGCATGATCCAGTTCCTAGTATCGTGACAAACAAGTGTAGAATACACGCGTGCAAGTCCGACTTGATGACTGAAGGGAACACGTGTGCAGCATCGACCAATGAGTCGAGCGCCAGGCGAATCAGCACAACCCCTTCATCCGAGATGTCTGAACGAACAGGCCGATTGCTTTCGGCAAGTCCTGGAACCAGACCGGCCAGGACCAGCACGATGATGCGCGTTAGCTCAAAGAGCTGCTCGATGTCATCAGAGAGTTTTTCATCCTCAATATCATCCGGCTTCCTTGAGGACGGGTGTGCAATGCACATATTGCGGGCGATTTCTACGATTACGGTCTGAACATCAAGTCCCTCGGTGAGAACGATACGATCTAAGAGATCCATAGTCTCGGAGAAAACTGCGTCCTGGTATATCGCAGTGCCGGCCACCGAAGGCCGGAGAATCTTTTTCAAAGCATGCAGAATGTCAAGACGTCGGGATCGAGCGATTGCATCGCCATCGTCGAAGCGTGATGCGAGTGCTTCAAATGCCAGGCCGAATAGGACAAAGAAGAACGCTGTAGGTTCTTCACGATAATTGATGGCCTCCTTTGTCGAGTGATTGACCCCATTGGTAGAAGATTGATCGAGTTTGCCATCAAGAGCGTCAAACACAAACTCGCTATCTTCGTCGATAAGACTAGCAATGGCGTCCACGAGCCGCAGCCATGAGTCCTGGTAGAACTACTGAGGTTAGCGGAAGACAAGAGAATGTAGTTCTAGAGAGACGTTACCTTCAACAGAGTCTCTCGACTCAGGGCCGCGTAAAGCATGTCGGGTCCTTGAGTAATCATAGTTGGACTGGAAGTCGAGGCGTCAGGCTCGAAGCGTAGTTGGGCGTATTCCCTAAGGGACGATAGCCAGAGAGGAGTGAGTCGTGCAACGTGGGGCTTCACCACCTTTTCGAGATATCCTTGCTCGGACGACGCTATTTGGAGGTCTGCCCATGCAGAAAAGACAGCCATGCGCACCATGACCTGAGTGTTTGCAGACAGCCCAGACAGATCCCCTATCGATGCCGCTTCAGAACCAACTAGAACATTGTCAGTGATACAAAATTGAACCTTCGAGGTCTATCGTACCGGCAAATGAGTCCAAAGCAGATACGAGGAGTTTGTGGATACGGCCCATCCGCTCGACGTCGGTCACGATACCGACAGAGATGAAGGTAGCACAAACATTCACAGCCTGGGCTGCCAACTCCGGCGAAGAGTCTGCTGCAAATGCTGGAGTCAACGCAGAGCTGATTTGGGCCTGGTATTGTTCAAGCAACATCGCATCAACGAAGTCTGGGTCAGGTGTGCTACCAAACATCTTTGCTGCGTCAGTCAGGAGTTATGCCAGTCTGATATCCATGACGTACCTTTAGAATGCGGTCGAGGATGCCGAGTCCCCGCACACGAAGTTCAACCACTCCAGCGGTAGATGCAGAGAAAGCAATCTTCACGACATCCGCAACCTCCTGTTGCAAGGACGCCTGAGCAGGTGAGTCATCCGTGTAGACCGCATCCTTGATCACCATGTTTATCAGATCTGCGAGCAGATCCATGGCGAAAAGACGAACTTGCCATCTCATCAGCTCAGAAGAAGACGAGGGTGCGGCGGCCTCCTCCTCTCTTGCCCCACCCGCCGCGGCGAATCCTGCTACTTCCTCATCCTGCAAGTCGGGCAGGATAGCTTTGGCAGCTTTCGAAGTAGCCTTGGTCTCATCGATATGCGCCCGCGATTTTGTGAGCACGCCGTTGCACCTACGTACCCAGTCGTGGCAATTGGAAAGCCCGCTCTGTTGTAGCCATGTTTCAAACACGTTGCGGAGTGGTTTACAATCAGGGCTTTCGTCGAGCAGATCCCAAAGCTTTTCCTCCAGGCCTGGTTCAGCGGTAGAGATGATCTCACCAGCGTCTTTGCGCATGAGATTCGCAATACCAACGATTGCTGCATCCCGAATCTCGTGTGAGGAAGCTGAAAGCTCAGACTGCAATTTTCGCACGTACAACCCATACTCCATGTGACCAGGAGCAAAAACTGCAAAGTGTTCAAGACAGATTGCGCTTCCGGCAAGTACAGCAGGATCCGCTTCGAATCCCAGTTGTCTAATGAATCTGAGAAGCATTTCACGCGGTTTTGACATGTCTTGTAGATCAGGTCCTAACACATTGACGATGGCGTCGATACATTTCGTGATATTGATCATGGTGTTGTGTTCGATTTCCAGATTTGAAGATGCTTCCGACGCCGTCGTGAAATTATGAGTGTCCAAAATATATAGCTGACCAAGCAATCCGATGCAGCTAGAGACGTAGCCGGAGAATGTCAGTCCTGCAGAATCGGCTACCTTGGCCAAGCTCTCCAATGCCCAATAGTGTACGGTAGGATGTTGATCGGCAGCCAGCGACATCAGGAGACCAACTATAGTCTTGAGATGGAAACCTGCGGCCATGCCAC
Organism: Dothideomycetidae sp. 11243; assembly: GCA_000836255.1. NCBI lineage: Eukaryota > Fungi > Ascomycota > Dothideomycetes > Dothideomycetidae sp. 11243. The sequence continues at coordinate 1,720,056 of DF938581.1, read as the reverse complement.
CAAGCTGCGAGTGAATGAATGACAACGCCAAAGCACATCCAGCGCGGCTCGAAGGCTCTCTCTGCGAAACAATCATTTCCACGAGCGTGGACACCTCACTGTTCGTGAAGTCTGTCCCACATATGCTAGCCAATCTTCCCAACGCTTCCGCCGCCATCAGTCGGACGGAGTCGTCATAGTCCGTTAAGAGTCCGTGCAAGAGATGTTGCATTGCTTTCTCAGCCGACGGGCTTCGGAATGTCCCTGTTGATCCAGCCGTGTGGCCTTGCAATACCTTCGTTGTCAAGAGGAGAGCAGCTGCGACATTTACGTTGACTGCAGCACGGCGAGCAGGATCTTTGGGTGAAGCAGTGCTTGATGACATGAGTGTTGCAATTTGTTCTAGAATACTGCCTTGCACGCGCGGTGATTGAAGAGGGAAGGAAAGTGCAAACGCAGTGATCGCAGAATTGACTAGTTCCGTCGAAGGAGGCTGAGGCTGCTCCTGCACCGCCTGTCGTCCTGAGGTATATATCGAGATAGCATCGTGCTCCCAGGCTTCACCCACTGGAAGACGTGCCTACAAGAAGTCAGATATACTCGCACGCAAGGTAGTCTGAAGTAGAACTAAAACTTACCATTCGCTCAATGGAGGAATCGGGATCAAGCAAATGAATAGAACTCGACGCTCCAAGGAATGCTTTCTCAATCGGCACTGTTCGCAAGCCACTGTCCCGAACCAATCCCGTCACTCCGAATCCTGAATTGTCTGCAAGGTCCCAGATGGTCTCGAAATTGCCCGCAGAACTTGCGATTGAGGCGCTCAAGGATGACGGCTGGTAGTTGTCTATATCCGCAAATGACGAGACCGCTAGGGATACAAGGTTGGATTCTTGCACGATATCTGTAATCGTATGAGAATTAGACATTACTAGAAGAGCAAAACATTGAAAGACTCTTCGGCGGACCATAATGTCCAGGTCTTGGAGCTGCAAAGAGGCTGCCAAACGCGCCTGAACGTCTTCTGTCGTCTTTTTACTCGGCAGATATGAGAGAAACAAGGTAGTGCTTTGAAGCATAGATGCCAGCCGCTTCGCAACGTCCGGTGTGACCAGTCTGGAATTGAAATGAAGAAATGCAATGATCGAGCCCAGTGCGCATTCTCGCACATGGGTCAGAAAGCTCTGCTCGATCATCACTCTCTTCTGAATCTCATCTTTCATCGGTGGAGGGGGAAGAGTGTTTCTCCACATCAGTAAGAATTGTGGTAGATGTATCTTGACGAAGCTTGGTCCCAGTGCCATCAATCCGCCTATCATTATCCACGCGACTTGGACCTGAGTCGCAGATATTTTCACGTTGGAGCTCCCACTCGATTTCAGCAACCCAGTGGCTTGCTCCAACACACGCGCATAGACTTCGATGGATCCATATAATGGGTTATGTGCAGAAGCATTGAGAAGAGCTGCAAGTCCATGTGCGTATCCAATACACTTTCGCGGGCTTTGTCGACCACTGTTGAGAAACCCAACTTCCCGCGCGACACTGTTCATGCACAGTGTTATAGACGACAGCAGTTGCGACGGACATGCCATCACCAAGGTCCTAAAGGTTCGAGCGGCGTAGATCTGAACAGTATAGCTTGGATGCTGCAAAACTTGAGCGAGAGCTTCTCGACACATCTCTGACACAGGCTGAATGGCTGATCCGAGCCGAAGTATGAGATCCTCAAGCGCAGCAAGAGAAGTGATGAGAGCAACCTTGGAGGGTTCAGGTCGTTCCTTCAATGCCTGTGGAAAATCCTTCAAAACGTCATTGATCAGATAACGTGCGGCGTTCAGCTGTGCACTCTCTCCAATCATGCCATGAACCACATCTGCCAGTAGAATGTGAATGTACTTTCGTGCCATCAAGGTGCGGTAGCGGAACTGGCGTGTCAGTTGCTGACCGAGAATTTCAACAAAGAAGTGGTTGACAATGTTCCCGTAATGGCTCTCAACTACTTTCTCGCCCAGGGATTGGAGGACTTGACGATAGCATACGGCGATTGCAGCTCTCGAGCGATTGGTCGTCGTGAATTTGATATACCTTCCTGAGAGCATTCTGAGTATCTCGGAGAGGTCGAAGGACAGGGTGGTAATAGGCCTTTGCAAAGTTGGAGTGATGGGTCGTTCAATGTCCTCGTCGAGGTCTTCCTCCTTGGCTTTCCCTTTTGCTTTCTTAGGTTTTCGAACGATGATATCCTTGTTGGGCTTCTCCGCAAAACTTTTGACCAAAACAGCGGCTAGACAAGCTATGGCAGCATGTCTGACTTGGCGACAAGGACTTTCGGAAGCTTTCCATATTGCTGTCTGCAGCTTTTCAAAATCAGTGGTATTGTCGAAGAAATTGGTTTGCTGCACTAGCTGCTGCAGGCACCAGCAAGCGTCAATTTGCACATGATATGATCTTTCTCCCCCGAGAGCGTTGCGCGCAGACCTCCAAGCATCTTTCGCCGAGTTCTCGTCGACCGAGCCGCCAATACCCAAGATCGTCCTGCCAATTGCCCTGAAAATGGCAGCGCGCAGACCCGCATGATTCTGGGCGCTCTTTTGTAGCTTCGACGCGCTTATAAAAACGTTTCCTGAGAGACTGATGGCACTGTCTCCGGCTCCTTCCATAAGATAACCCAAGCAAACAATGGCGGCATGCTTGCTCTTGATGTCCTTCTCTTTTCCTGCGTTGACGATTGACGATAAGTCGTTGATTGACTCGTAGAGAAGCTTGCGGTTACATTTGCTGAACAGATCCTTGAAACACAACCCAATATTGTTCCGGATAATCCTGGTGGGAGTCGGGGAGGTCAAATTGACAATCTCAAGAAGTTCCTTCTTGATCGCAACCTGCTGTCGGGATGCACCATCGTTGTCGAGAGTCGATACATGGCGGACAAGCTCCGCGGAGAAATTGAGAAGGGACAGGTCTTGTTGCTCAGACGGTAAAGCATGAATCTTCTCTAGATCGAGGTGCGGTGTTGGCTCGTCCTGCGGAGGTGCTGGAGCATCTCCGTTCTGCTGGGCATTCATGACAATTGGCAATCATTACATAACCACCTGTGAATGAGGAACAGAACGATGACTGCTCTCAAGTGTAGGACTGATTAAATTTGTAGCAGATGCTGTGAAAGCGGCGTAATCTTCAATATGCGAAGCTGTCCATATGACGATGCTGTCAACACCAGCCTTGGCATGCGGCGGTCCTCCGGCAGAGCAAAGAGCACAGATCAGCAAATATCACGATAGATATCATTTACATAATTGGAAGTATATCTCAGAAGGAATCGCAAGCCAGAGAAAAATCTTACGTTACAACCTCTCAATATACTTGGTGATAATGCAATCGAAATGCTTGTATTTACAAGATCTTGAGAGTTCATCATGAGGTGGTCTCCGCATTTTCTGTGCCCTGCGATGATCTCTGATTCATTTTACAACTTAACTTATGCACAGATTATCACCACTGCTGGTTCTGACGATGCATTTTACATAATTTCAGGACGCGAGGCTGCTGATGAACAGACTGGCACGGACTTGGTCCGCCCTACGGCCAGTTTATCAAGATCGAGTTGTCCGTCTCTGTCAAGCGAGATTCTTTCAAGAAAGTCGTGCGATCCTCTCCGGCCACAATCGCTGGTCGAAAATTCGCCACGACAAGGCAAAGAACGATTCAGCCAAGAACAAACAACGGAGTGTCTTTTCACAGGAGATTGCAACTGCTTCCAGGAGTGAGTGTCTTCCAAGTTCGCAAGATCACGCGTAATGATTCATGTAATGCATAGTCTATGGCTCGGATCCGAACGCAAATCCGCGACTTGCAGATCTGATCACCAAAGCGAAGAAGAATGGCTTCGCCAAGGATTCGATCGAGGCGGCTATAGCTCGCGGACAGGGCAAGTCAGTCACTGGAGCCGCACTAGAGTCATGCCTCATAGAGGGTATTTTACCTGGTAACATCGGCGTCTTGGTAGACTGCGAAACAGACAGTCGAGCTCGCACTCTTCAGAACTTGAGATTGGTGCTCAAAAGGCACGGCGGTGTTGCTTCTCCTTCAACGTATCTATTTGAGAAGAAAGGCAAAGTCATCCTCGAGAGCAAGGATGGTCTTGACGCAGATGACTCCCTCGAGGCAGCATTGGAGGCTGGTGCTTTAGATGTGGAAGAAGATGAAGATGGAAAAATTGTTGTCCTGACAGAACCGACTGAAGTTCGTGCAGTCGCCGACTCTATAAGCAGAAGGCTGGGGACTCAGATATCGAGCTCTGAGATTGTATGGCTACCGAACGAAGACACGGCAGTCCCACTACAGGACGCAGAGACAGCCGCCATATTCAGCAAATTCGTCGATGACCTTCACGAGAATGATGCTACTGTACAGGGAGTATACATGAACATAACGAGGGGCGATCTCGACGACGAGACCTGGGCCGAATTGCAAAGTAAAGTCAATGTATAATATAATATAAGATGTATAAATGTACAAATGGATAGACTTCCACGAAGAATCTGGATGCTGAGGGGGGTATCTTGGTATCATTAACTTGTCGTCTAATTGCTCTTTCTCTACCGCCAGCTTGAAAACCATCCTGTGCTTGTTGATGAGGAACCATTGGTAGGCGCTACCGGAGTTATATTTTCCTGATGCTGGAGGGATTGTAGTATCGCAGACCCCTCTCTCGGTGCGCTGGACGGCTGTGGATTGTGACCCTCAATATCGAGTCTCCTGGCCCTTGCAGCTAAGCGTCGAGCTTTCAATCGCTCGAGCTCTTCTTCAATCTCCTTGCGGTCGTACGGAATCTTGTGCGTCTCGTCTTTCTTCGGCCAGAAGTCTGGAACGGCGAACTTCTCATCGAGGTTCGTGCCGAAGTAGTACATGATGCCGATCGGAAACATGATGTACATGCCGAACTTTCTCAATCAGTACGCGTCGACGAGTAGACTTTTAGAATGAATGTTGATACTTTGAAAACTTCTAGATTGGGACCGCCCATGTTGCAGATCGTTCTATTAAAGAAAGGGAAACGGAGTTGATGCGCTGGAATGACAAGCCGTCTGGACGATTTTGTATTGAGCTATTGTTGGAGGTCTGTCCTTGACAGGCCGAAGAGTGCGGGCTGAAGTGCACTGAAAAATCATGAACGAGTCGGAGCTTGAACCCCACACGATCGGATCGGATCTCGCACGGCAGGGGCCGAACCCTGAAGATGGCAGCTCAAAGGTCATCAGTCATCGCGACCAAAACGCCGCAGCGCGCGCATGGCGTTTGCCTCGGCCCCTCGGAATCTCTGTATACCCCACAAACCGCAACTTCAGCTCCGGCCTCACTTTTGTCTTTCAAGCATCCTCTCCCTTGACCCGAGCTCGTCCTTTTCACGAAACAACTCCGGATTCTGTGCCTGTCAATCACCATGGCGGAACAAGCAATCACTTTCGAGACCAAGGGTCGCATAGCGATCATCACCATCAATCAGCCCAAGAAGCTCAATGCTTTGACCCAGGATCTTTATTACCGTATCGCTCAGTTGCTGCACGAGATCGCCGAGCGCGATGACATCAAGATTACAATCCTCACCGGCAATGGACGCTTCTTCTCAGCGTATGTATCACCGTCCAACGAGCCTCTCGTGCGAATTTCGAATCTGATCCGGTCTTAGTGGAGCCGACGTAAGCATATCCCGAGCTACGCCGGAGGACGAGGATACCAAGCGCTACTTTCTCAAGAGCTTCGTGGCAAATAACCTCCACCTCACTCATGCTTTCTACACCCACCCCAAGATCCTCATCGCAGCTCTCAATGGCCCAGCGATCGGACTCTCGGCTGCTATGATTGCCCACGCAGATTTTATTTATGCCACGCCGCACACTTTCTTGTTGACGCCGTTCAGCTCGCTTGGATTGGTCGCTGAGGGAGGTGCTAGCCGCGCATTCGTGACTAGGCTGGGAATAAGCAAGGCGAATGAGGCTCTGATTATGTCTAAGCGCCTGTCAGTCGAAGAGCTCGTGCACACCGGTTTCGTCAACAAGGTCTTTGACACCAAGCCCGGTGACACCGCTGCTTTTATGAAAGAGGTCTTGCACGAAGTCGACGAGAGACTCGGCATGCATCTAAATCAGGATAGTCTGTTGAAGATCAAGGCTCTGATCAGGCGGCCCGACCGCGATGTGCACGATGCTCAACTCATCCACGAAGTCGTCGGCGGTCTGGAGAGATTTGTTGCTGGTGTGCCACAGGAAGAGTTCCGGAAAATTGCGAGCGGCGAAAAGAGACATAAATTGTAGAGTCATGTGTACATAGTTTTTTTTCTCGATCGAATATTTTCGAAGAACGACAACAGCATTTTAAAGGACAGTCTCTTATTCTCCGAGCATATCAGTCTGGTAATCCTCCAATTGTGAATGTGGTCGAATGCTGGACAAATTCCTGCGGACAAGACATATAATGCTTAGTCAGCGAACCGACGTCCCATGCGTCAAGCCCGCCACGTTATTCAATTGATGCTCAGTAAAGCCGACGAGTATGGCCAACCAGGCGCCCGATGCTCGGGATCTCAAGCACTGGGAAGATGCGTTCCAGTATCCTTTACCTGTCATTCGCAAATTGGAGCAACAGCTTCGCGCTGGTGTCAATGACAACCGCGAAAAGGTCCGGGCCCTCGTCGGGTCAGGATATCGCGATCTCCTGGGGACCGCGGATCGCATCATTGACATGAACGACGAAATGCAGAGATTGGAAGACATCATCAACGACATTGGTCGGAAGTGTAATTCCAGAGTCATCACAAAGATTGCGACGAATCATGGGAAGCTAACGTCTGAGCATGTGGACAAACAGGCGACTCAAAGACGGATCTCCGCCGAGGTCGCGTTGCTACAAGGATGTTTATCGGCATGTCGCCGTATTTTGAAAAGCGGCAGTGACCAACTACTGGCGGCGAGACTACTTCTGCTGGGAAGGTTACTTCAGAACAGCGCAGCCAAAACGACGGAAGGGGCGCGCTTATTAAAGGCGCAGAGACTGAAGCTGGGATCCTTGAGGGGCCGTCTGATGTCTTTGATCGACAAGAGACTGGGCGACGTCAACTTGTCGAGAACTCATATGCTGGATTTGTTATCGGCTTACTCGCTGATTACTACGTCCTCCCTTGCCGATGTTTCTCGATATTTCCTCCGCATTAGGCAGCAGTGTATTGTCGAGGTCAGCGCTCTGAATAAGCGCAAGGGTGTAGTCCGCTCTGTGGATCTGCTTGTTGCGACTTTGGAACAGGTGAACTCTGTGTTTCCACGACGAATGTCAGAAGCCATGGATCGTATCACTGGACCTCACCTATTGCAGGACGAGCCACTTCGAGCCGCCCTGGACTTCGATCTCGATATTTACGAGCGATGGATATCAAATGACATCCGAAGTTTCGTGCCCTGGCTGCGCAACAATGACCTTACGAAAGATGCTTTGAACGACTCGCTCCAGAATTGGGCTCAATCAGCTTGCTCCACCATTGTCTCTGGCTTGCAGGGCTTGCTGCATATTCAGAGCTCACCCCTGCGAATCAACACCTTGCGTGAAAATACGATCCGACATTTCCTGGAATCTAATGCAGTTGCTGCCGGATTCGAGAAGGATGAGCTCTTGATGACAATGCGAGGGCTTTTCCAGGAGCGTCTTTTCGCGGTGACCACGGAGCGAGCACACACAATCAATGCGAAGATCTCCGAGGTACTTTCAATGGACAAGAAACATAATTTGACGAATGGCAACTCTCATGATCGTCATTCAAACACGCTAGATCTGCGCCGTGGAGCTTCCGCATTCAGAAAAGACATCGTTGCGCGCAGTCAAGGTAAAGACGCAACACTTGAATACCTGGATGCAGCCCTCACACAATGGGCCTCCGGACTAGATGAGATTCGAAAAGTCGCAAAGGAGATGAAGCAGACTCGCTGGGCAGACGAGCTGGATCTGGACGACGATGCAGACGCCCCAGATGATGGCGGGAAGTATCATTCTCTCCTGGCGGAGAAAGATCCGTCCGAACTGACAGCTCACTTGACGTCGGAGACCGAATCAGCATTGCGCGCATCAATAGATGCTATCTTGGCTGCCGTAGACTCCGTTTCCTCAGATGCGTCACCAGGCCCGAAAGCGCTGTTCCTGCTCCGAGTTCTTCGCGTTATCCCTCTTCCAGCTGACTCTTCCACCACTTCCGCACTCTCCACAAAGGCCGTCTCAATCCGCACAACCCTCCACACAGCCCTAGCAAGCTCTATCATCTCAACACTCACAGCCTCCATTCCCGACCTGGAGACAACCCTCTTCTCGGGATCGCCAGCTACTAATCTCTGGCACGCCCCTCAAGGCCAATCTCCCCTCCCAGTTCTGCCCTCACCAGGCCCCTTCCGTCTACTCACAGAAACGAGCAAAGCCATGCTCGCTCTGGGATTAGACATCTGGATCCCCGCCGCGGTGGTCGAAGTCAGAACGCAGATCATGGCGCGCGTTGTGCATGCTGTAGAAGACCTCTTATCAAACAAAGCTGCAGCAATACCTGCAGCAGTACCCGCAGAATCTTCTGCACCCCAAGATGGAGCGGAGGTCAATGGTGAGGAACATACTGCTGCGGCTGATGAGCCTGAAGATGGGAGTCACGAAGTCGCTGGCGCAAAATCGGGCGTCCCTGCGGTGCCAGAGGAGGATCCAGGCGCGCGGTTCGTGCAGGCGCTCTTCGACGCGGTCTACCTCCGCTGCGTCCTTGTGCCGCAGTCCAGCGCACAATTAAACGCCTCTTCTCTAGAAGAAGTAGTATCGCGACTAAAGACGAGCAGTAAAGTCAGCGACGACGAGTACGAGCGACTCGTCCGGAACGCGGGCGCGTATCATCGACGATCGTATCTGCTCTTTGGAGTATTGGCTGGATGAAGACGTTTATGATCAAGATTAGGGATAGATCAAGTCATGATGTAGGAGATAGACAAGTAGCCATGATATTTCTCAAGAGAAAAAAAGTGGTAATAGAATTTACAGTGTGGGATCTAAAAAGCCTGATCTGGCCGCTAAAGTGGGTATGAGATAATACAAAAGTCTACTGTATCCACGTGAGGATAGTAGTACCGTGGAAGAAGAGTGGAAAAACAAATCGAGAGAATCGATCCTCAGCGCACAAGCGGACTAGCCGCGAGCCCGCCCTCGAGTTCCTTCGCCGAGACATAGAGTCCCAAACGCTTGCGCCTCCTCTCGACAGGGTCCTCGACCCAGTCCTCGACCTTCTGCTGGGCATTGGGGTTGTGTCCCGGGAACAGGACGGGCTTCTTGATCGACGCGCCGGTCATGTTGGACTTCATTGTCGCGGCCGTGTCAGGACGCAGCGTGGTGGCGGTCGAAGGGCGGCCGTAGCTGTCGAGCGGGGTAAATTCCGCAGGGCTCTCGCCGAGCCAGCGGGCGGCCAGTGGACGGAGGGAGATCAGAGAGCCGGCGAGGATGACGCAGCCCAACTCGATGGTGGCGCAGATGGCGAACATGAGTTTCTGGTAAGCGATGGAGGAGGACTCGGTGGTGGTGCCGTCTTGCGTAAGGAGGAGCATGAGTCTCACGCCGCTGGCGACGATGCCGAAGAAGCCGATCAGAACGACTCCTGAAGCAACGGCCTTGACAAGGCGCATTTCCAGGGCGAGGTAGATCTCGTAGATAGCGAAGAGGAGGAAGAAGATGTTGGTGGCGAGGTTGAGCGAGGTCCAGGCCTTGTTAAGCACCAGCAGCATCAAGGTAGGCTGGCAGGCACCGTTGACGTTGTTGACGCCACGGGCACCGCAGGGCAGCAGGATGAAGCCGGAGAAGACGGCGCAGAAGATCATAAATAGGATGACCAGCCAGTTGAGCAGCGACTTGGCCCAGTATTGAGGTGGATTAAAGTGAGAGTAGATGCTGAGCTTGACCAGACCGGAGGCAAGCACGTAAAGGATGGAAGCGATCTCGAGTAGGTGGAAGAAAGACGAAGTTACTGGGAGTTCGCGGTCGACAGCATCTAGCTGAGAGATCGAGGCGCCCAAGTTCATACCGCAGGCGGTGATGAAGAGTATGGTGGTGGCAGGCATGAACCAGCCGAAGCGGTATACCCAGCGGTTGATGGTGCCGGCATACTTGGTGCGCACATAGAAGCGCTGAATTGTGACGAAGGTTGCAGAGAGGAGAAGGATGGCAGAGGCGGAGGCGAGGTAGCGAGAGACGCTCGAGAGGTCTTGGTTGGTCGCCATTGCGATACTGGGGATGCTGGTGTTGAAGGGGGAAGTGATGTTACTAATGTACGCTGTGTGCTCAACCAGGAGCGATTAAGGATTGTAAAAGCAGTGGCAGTACTAGACGCCTGGCGCAGGTAATGGGATACAAGGAGACGAATTGACGAAAGCACGGAAAGGCGCGAGGTACTTATCCTTTGCGAAAATGATCCAGACCCACTGGGAGACTGCTGCGACGGTTGGGAAAAGCGCTGCAGGTTTCAAGCGGTGGCGAGTATACGCGAGCAAGGAGTAGTTCGCAGGCGTTCCTGCTAGCCATCAGAAACGAAAGGCGTTGATGCCAACGACAATGAGGGGCTGGACCCGGGAATTCCAATTGGCCAAATCAGTCCGATTCTGTGGTTCTGAAGAGGTCGGCGAAGAGTCGAAGGGATTTCCAATAGAAAAGCCGTTGCGGTTTCTGCATAACGTCCTATAACGTCCGCGCGAGGCTGAGATGGCCTGGCCTCAGACTGGGACATGTCAACGGCCCGACCCAGCCAGGTGATGGGTCGCTCGGGTTCGTTCCGACTTGGTCAGGTCCATGTTGTTGTCAACAGGGCCATCTTAGTATATGATCAGGTAGTAGGTGCATTGAAGTCAAGTGAGAGATGCGTAAAGAATATTTGAAGATGAACAAGCCGTACTTCCTCGACTCGCCGGGCGTCTGGACTTCTCCACACCGATGGTATTCAACGGCGACAACCCGCGATATATTGCTGCTATTTTTGCGCCTCTCGCCACCACCTTCCCACCGCCCAGCCTCCAGAAGCTCTGCGAATATGACTGCTCGAAAACCGGAGCTGTGGCGTTGGCCAGACTTGTCCGGTACAGTAGCCGGCGTACCTTAAGGCTGACAGGCATAACTAACTTCCTATACTCACCGGTGAACTGTAGAGGTTGCAAAGGCTCTATTTCACCGATCATGACGGATATCTAGATGGCGGACGTCTAGAAGGCTCCTACCGTGCCAGATCAAGTGCTGCTGCTGCGGCCGATATGGTCTAGTCTTGTCGTCTGGCGTGTCATTTGACCAGACCCAAACGGCCATAGCCTGGTCACTCGCAACTCTGACTTGACTTGCAAGATGGCCTCGACCGATACAGCTAATTGCAGAAGCAGGTGTTCAGCGGCTGTCCATCCAGATCTACTGAAATGGTCATCTCGTTGGGTACCAAATACTCTAACACCGTTTGACAAGGATGAGTATTGCGAATGGCGTTGACACACGACAAATTGTCCACGGTGAAGTACGATAGACTGTGGTCCGTGAAATAGTCGCTGCCTTCGAATAGGAATCTCCTGTAAGGCGGAAGTTCGACTGGTTGGCCTTTCAGAAGGATTTTCTCGACCACGACATGGCAATGATCACGAGACCGCCGGGACGGTGCTTCGGACGTAAAGCGTCTGTGTATAGCAGATGGCGACCTGTACGTCAAAGGTCCTGGTGACCGCGGAAGATTCAATTTAGCTCGCGAATGTGTCAGATGCAAGAAAGTTGAATACGCAAGACAATTGAGACACGGGCGCGGCGGCGGCGAAAGAAGCGGAGTGTCGGCCGAGCCTCGGAAGCGGAAGTGGGAAACGCGCAACGCGTCGTCCGTCAAACCCACGATTCATCATTGTCTCTCGAGCGGCGTTTTGTTCGATAGACAGCATGGTGCACAGTAGCGTATATTCTTAGCATGGCAGAGTGGACCTGGGTTGGGTCGATCAAGAACACAGATGGCCACCTTGTCCAAGGTAACAAGTTCTCCGTCCAGCAGCACTTCTCTTCTTTGCTTACAAGCCTCCAGACATTCATATATCAGCGCCAAACGGCGGACTCATATCTCTGGCACAAGATGCCGTCCTCAGCTTCTCATCAATAGTCAACACGAGTCTAATTCCTCTCCGCCTACGATGTAGCTCAATTCTCGACGTCACCACCACCAAGCCAGACACGGCAAAGTGGTTCGACTCTCTCCTCTGCCACGATAACGCCTCATGGTGGCAGTCCAGCCAAATGGAGTCGCCCATTGGCATTCTCGCGAGCGTGACGCAAGAACATAACCCATCATCCGAGTCTCCTCGCGCGACGGACATTCTGTTCTTCGCCACCACCCTACCAGGCTCCCGCTCGCCACCAACTCCGCCTCGCTCATCCAGCTCGACCACCAAAGACGCAGAAGTCCTCCACGTCCGCGCCATCCTTCTCTCCGAAGACCTCCTCCACCCCTTCCCGACAAACGACCCCACCCCTCCGCCCTCACCAACAAGCATAAAAGCACTCCCCCTCCCATCCTTTTCCACCTCCCGAAGACGCAAAACCCAACCAGACCCAAGCACGCCCCCTCCACCATCCAAGCGCGTAGCACCGTCCCCAAGCCCCATCTCACCGTCGAAACCCGACCCCGCCCTCCCAGAGCGGAACAAATCCCTCCTCACGCGGCAGACGTTGACCTCCCTCCGCCTGCACGGCCTCTCCCGCTCCGACGACGAAGAATACAAAACGACCTTCCACGCTGTGCTCAGAGCGCTGACGTTCGCGTTCAGACGGCACATGGCTGGTGTAGAGCTGGCGTCACGGTCCGAGGCGGTGAGGGATACCGCGGATCGGATTGTGGCGCTGCTTTGTGCGGATCCGTTTGCTGAGCAGATGGAAGAAGAGGGTTTCAAGGTGGTGGAGGAGGGGAAGCTATCTGTTAAGCGGAGGACGACGGCGAGGGAGGTGAAGGAGGCAAAGGTGAAGAAAGGGAAGGGCAGAGAGGGCGTGAGGAGGGAGCCTGGGTTTTGAGCCGGTGGTTAAATGTACGACTTTACGAAGACATGACTGTCAGAGATATGAGATCGGAAATGGGAAATTGTCATCGTGAATTTCATCTATCATCATTGACTGTAAAGAGCAATCGCTGCCGTCTTTCTTAGTTACAATTCCACCTTGGAAACCATGCGTTTGCCGTGCCATGCAATCAGTCCTTCTTGCTATGCGCATCGAACCGGAACCGAAGTCATCGAATCTCAAAATCGACATCATCGTCGAGCTCATCGCTGTCCCATTCGTCCTCTTCGTCGCGGATCGCCATCGCAATGAACCTGCGAATAGCCGCTTCCTGCCGTGCCTGAGCTCCTCCATCATCATCAGCCGCCGGGATGGGCGGCACTTGTCTTCTACCATTCACATCTCCATTGATCCGGCCGTCCATATCCTGTGGTGCCACCTGTGGAGGGCGACGCGCTCCGTTGCGACCATCATTGTTGACTCGTGCCTGAGTGCGGCCTCTGCCACGATCCCGTCGGCGTCCGCCGACCGGGGCGTCCACTTCTTGGACAGCCAGAACATTCTCCATCTGCCCTGGAGCCTGCATCTCCTCTCGTCTCAATGCGCGGGCGTGCATGGGGTCGATTGGGCCAGGATGAGGTCGAGGTCGTGCTCGCGCCTGGGCCCTCACGGCGGCCATTTCGTCCAAGCGATGCATCTGAACGGGCGGCTCTTCTACAACTTCGACGGGAGGCTCTTCGACTGCGCGAGCAGGCTGCCGACCTTGGTCGTCAGCGGCAGCGGCTGCGACAGCCATTGCCGCGGCTTCGTGCTCGATAGCCACGTCGTCACCATCCATCCCATCATTCTCCCACAGACGCATATAACACTTGTTGTTTTTGTTGTTGAAATGCTTGTAAGGATCACCGGGCTCCAGCCAAGCGCCGCAGAGGTAACAGAAGTGGCTGTTACATTGGAAACACAGCATGTGATTGCACCCTTTGGTCTTTTGGGTTGGCGAAGAGCATGTGGGACATGCCGAGGTATTCGACATGATATATTCGTAAGAAGCCTTTTCTTCCGCCGACAATTCGCCGGGATTACGTGGCCAGCAGCGTGCAAATTCTCCATGCCAGCCGCCGAAGCAGACACGGCAGAAAGCGAAGGAACATTTGCCACAGATGGTGAGTCGATCAGCCGCTGCCGGGAGTTTATCTTCAGGAGTGTCCTTATCGTAAGTTGGCGCCAAGGTAGGATGCTCGTCGCAGGAGTCATCAGACTCCACGTAGTCCAGTAGATTTGCAGGGATCGGAGGATGCTTTAGATCACGGGCAGGTGCCTGACACCATGTGCGTGGGCAGTAGACAGTCGACTTGTCGGTTTCTAATATTTTCTTTCTCTTCATCTCGACAAAGCGCCGTGCTTGTGGCTCCAAAATGCCAATCTCGAGGAGCTCGCGCGGGTGTAGTGACTTCTTCTTTCTTTGACGACCACCATTGATCGTTTTCCCGCAAGACGGCTCTAAGCAGGCAACGTTGACAATATCGCCCTCGGAAATGGCCGAGTTATAAAAGTCCTGAAGACAAGACCGGCAAAAGACGTGTCCACAGGAATGCATACGATGACAGAAAGTGCCTTTCTTGGGATCCAGACACACTCCACAGTCGTAAGTGCCGGCTTCAAATATGTCCTTCTGCCTAATGTTGTCAAATTCTACCAGCTGGCCTTCCAAGATTTGGGGGAGCTCATGATTGTCCGCCAAGTCGAAAGCCCGGTCCGCTGCTTGTTGAAGAGAGTCCACGTACGCGAACAGGACCTGACAACCGCCATACTCGTTCCACAGCTTTGTCGCCTCTGATTCCAACTCCTTCAACTTGTCGAGCGTTATCCAATCTGGAGATGTGGAGAGCTTGATGGCAGGTGGACTAGCAGCAGGATATGCGATAGGCAGGTAGCCGGTGATATTGAGAGGAGGCAGATGTCTGAAAGTGCGCTTCGAGCCGCGGTCTTGTTCGACCAGCGCATGATCTGAATGGTTGAATCGGATCTCGACTGGGGTTTCTGGCGAAACAGGGATGACGAGACTGAATCTGAATGGTTCTGACGCGTCTCTGACGAGCTCCGGATATATGGACGAAAGAGTGGAGAGTTCTTCTTCCCTCTCGTCCTCCATGGTGGCTACCGCGCGAGGCAAAGCATGTGTAAGAGGGGATGAGAGACGCGGAAAGAGTCTCTCGGATGATTCAGGTAGAGTGCACGGGTGAAGAGGAAAGTCTTACCACAAAGCTGGTTAAGCTGGAGATCCGAGCAAGCACGACAGTCTTCCAAGCGCGAAGTAAGCAAGTGGCGGAAAGATGGCGAAGGTGAAGATGTTATGATCGAAGAGCAAGAATGATTCATGCGAGGGTGGCGTAAGGCAGAGGAGAGCGGAATCAGTCCGCGAGTCCATGACCGCGACCGCCAAGGCTGCATGCACTCACCGCAATGGCCACACGAGAGCCAGCATTTTGCTCCTCTGCAATTCATTGAAGACGTTCTGGGTACTATTTTCCAATTGCAAGTCATCGGCTTGCATGGATTTGCGGTGAACGAGCACGGATTCTTGAGTTCTCTCTTCAATTTCTTGGGACACCGCAGTCAATTTCGGGGTTGGCGGGGTGGACGTGCATCCCTTGATCGACAGCTTGCGCTGCATATGCGGCTCTGCTAGCCGCTAAAAGCTCTTTGTTGATTCTATTATTTGCTGCAAGCTTAGAATTCCCCATCGTCGGGCAATATGGAGGATCCCCCTCTGGCTTCTCTATCATTGACTCATGTTCACTATGTGGGTCTGGAAGACGCGCCGGGTCGATATGCTGACTGACAATCATCCTAGAATCCCCATGATCCGATATCATTGGTCAGCGCGTGGCTTGCACTCCTGCCCCAGGCCCTCTGCATTACATATGCCACGCTCATGTGGAGTACGAGAGAAGCGGAGGTGTTCCTAATGTTTGCTGGACAAATGGGGTGTGAAGGCGTCAATTGGATACTCAAGAGATGGATCAAGGAGGAGCGGCCGCTACGTGAGTTTTGTGGTTCAACGAAGACGTGGATCTCGAATATTGAGACGACACAGGAATGAACGGCAAGGGCTACGGCATGCCCTCTTCGCACGCCCAGTTCATGGCATTCTTTGCCGTATCGCTGACCCTGTTTCTCCTGGTCCGGCATAATCCTCACGCGCCTAACGCCAGCAAGACACATATCCCTACAAAGGTGTGGGAAAGGTTATTGCTATCCGCAGCAATCACGTCAGTCAGTGCTGCGGTTGCTCTGAGCAGGATATACCTCAACTACCACACGCCTAAGCAGGTCTTGGTAGGCTGCGCGGCGGGTGCGGTCATCGCATCGGGCTGGTTCATTGCGACGAGTCTCATGAGGTATGTGGGCTTGCTGGACTGGATCTTGGATCTGGCATTGGTCAGGTACTTTAGGATACGCGATCTGGTCGTGAATGAAGATTTGGCGGATGCAGGATGGGAGAGATGGGAGCAGAGAAAAGCGAAGCGGAGCACCAGTGCTGAGAAGAAGAAGATATAGCCTGCAGTGTCCGGTTTGTCGTGTGACCAGCATTTCGACCATCTAGATGCCCTGTTCATCTGAGGAAGCCTTTTCGGTATGATGTGTATATGTGTCTCATGATAGATGTGTACCTGACCGCCCCACGTTTTCCTAACAGCAGAACCGCATGGCGTCGTGGTCCACCCCGCCATCGGACCCCGAAACACGTCCAGAAATTTTTCTACCCCTCGTTCTTACGACTGTGAAAGCGATTAAAGGTTGATACAAGCTGGACAAACAGCCACAGAAAAGCAATCATGTCTGGCGAATCGTACGACACGTTCCGGCATCCGCTGGAGCTGCGCTATGCCAGCTCGGAGATGAAGCAGCTCTTCTCGCCCCGCACACGGGTCACCACCTGGCGCAAATGCTGGATTTGGTTGATCGAGGCTCAGAAAGAACTCGGTCTACCCGTCAGCGACGAGGCAATAGCGCAGATGAAGGCTCATGAGACCGTGGCTGACGAAGAGTTTCCCATTGCTGCAGAGGAAGAGGCCCGAAGACGGTAAGTCCGTTCGCTTTCATTGTGAATCGTAGTGTTTTCTGCCTCAAATTCAGAGAGGCAAACCCAATTGCATTTTCTGACTGCAGTAAAGCCACGATGTCATGGCGTGGGTCCATACCTATGGCGTTGTCGCACCCGCCGCAGCTGGACAGATTCACTGGGGAGCCACCAGCTGCTATGTAACGGACAACGCAGATCTCGTGATGATGAGGGATGCACTGGATGTCATCATCATCAAGATTGCCAACGCGGTCGAGAAGCTTGCTGCGTTTGCGAAGGAGTGGAAGGATCTCCCGTGTCTTGGATATACGCATCTGCAGCCAGCGCAGCTTACTACTGTTGGGAAGAGAGCCTGCGTGTGGATTCAGGATCTGATGATGGTATGACTTCCAAACAATTGCTGAATAATCATGTTGATCACATTCCCAGGACTTGAGAGCCGTTCAGAGGGCACGAGACGATCTCGAGTTCCGCGGCGTCAAAGGGACGACGGGAACGTAGGTCATTTCATGCCATGCTCCTAATGATGGAGTGCTTATCATAGCCTAGGCAAGCCAGCTTCCTGGCCATCTTCGACGGTGACCACGAAAAGGTGGAGCAACTTGACGAGCTCGTTACGAAGAAGGCGGGGTTTAAGTCTGCTTATCCTATCGCAACACAAACGTACAGCCGCAAGGTTGATCTTGAGGTTGCCAACGCCGTCTGCGCTTTTGGCTGTGAGTCATTGCACCCCGTGGATCTTTGAGGGCTATCTGACACGATCAGCAACTTGCCAACGTATCAGCACCGACATTCGCCATCTGGCCAATTGGAAGGAGATCGAGGAGCCGTTCGAGAAGGACCAGATCGGCAGCTCCGCCATGGCTTACAAGCGCAATCCCATGAGATCGGAACGCCTGACAGCCCTTGGCCGGTATCTCACCACAATTCACAGCAGCTTCGCATCTACGTACGCGTCGCAGTGGATGGAACGCACGCTGGACGACTCGGCAATACGGCGCATGACCATTCCGGAAATGTTCTTAACGGCGGATGCGGCACTGATCTTGATGAACAACATCTTCAGCGGATTGGTGGTGTACCCGAAGCGCATCGGGACTCGCGTGCAGGAAGAGCTACCGTTCATGGCAACGTAAGTACAATGGTCCTCGCTCTGCGATTGCATTCTGACAGAAGCCTAGCGAGAACATCATCATGGCTTTAGTCAAGAAGGGTCTGTCCCGTCAGGACGCCCATGAAGAAATCCGTGTCCTGTCGCACCAGGCATCAGCGGCCGTCAAGCTCGAGGGCAAGCCCAACGACCTGATTGATCGCATTCGCGTCACGAAATTCTTTGAGCCGATCCTTCCCGAGCTGGACAGTCTCTTGGACGCCAGTACCTTTGTCGGCCGCGCTCCGCAACAGGTAGAGCGCTATCTGGGCGCATCCGGCCCTGTAGAGACCGAGCTTGCGCGATATAAAGGCAAGGGCGGTCTTCCATCGACATCTGAGACGCTGAAGATCTGATAGAAAAGATGGGGAATGGTATAAATTGCACACTCCAATAGACGTAAAGAAATCCCGAAGCTTAGTATTGCTCCATCATCCCAATTGCATGAATCCGCTTCTATTAGTTGTCATCCCCCTTGCCCAGTATGCTCCCAATCTTGTCCCCGATCTTGCCCAGCACACCACCAGACGTACCCTTGCCCGCGTCCATCTCGTCAGGGTGGGAGTCCTCTCCGCGAACCGCCTCTGCGGGAGTAGGAATGCTCGAGTCTGTGACATGTGTATCAGATGCAGGTTTCCTCAGCGGAGGATAGGAAATGCTACGCACCGATCTCAGACGAGGCGTGGACGTCAGCAGCAGATGACGGGGCTGCTTTTTCGCGCGAGTGGAGGTGATATGCGTTCATCTTGACGGCTCAGAAGGGAGGGAGAGCGTTCGTAGCTTCTTTCTGGTGTCGATCAAGCAGGAGTGACCGTGGCAATAGAGACAGACAGTAGGAGATGACAAACCCGAGATAACTGACCTGGGGGCACGCAAACCTACTTATCCACACTACAACACCATGACACACAACATCCGGTCCCCCGAATTTTCTGCTTAGAGCATATGGTGGGTAGCAGGGCAGGGCATCTCACGCCGCTGACCATTTGCCTCTGCCATTCGCAGAAACGGGGGAAAGGGTGGTCGGAGCTCCGGCGACGAAGGATAAGTGAGCCGCTGCGCACGGGGCATTTGCGTGTCATGTACAGGCGAGTTGTGTGGGCCCGCCGCCATACCTCAGTCATTGGGTCAGGTTATTGCCACGCGTGCGGTCGTCGGTCCGAACGGAGATCCGTGGATCGCTGGAGATCCGCGACGAGGCGATGGATAGAAAGTTAATTGTCGGGGTTGGGTCAGCGATATGGTGCTGGCCTCACGGTGCGAAAGCAGTGCGTCAGCAGGGAAGCACGGTCCGGGCGTTCGCGTCTTTCCTTCACTTTGTTGCGCCGGAGACATGTCCAATCGTCTGCTATGATTATAATTGGTGAATAAGCAGCATGGAATGCCGCGCATTCAACCTCCTGCACTGCGGTCTGCCTCGCCATTGCTCAGACAGCTGCTTATAGTAACGCGCGACTCGTCTGCGGCGGCGAATGAATTGCGCTGGTTGAAGGCGCATGCACGCCACCGAGCAGTGCAGAATGGCAAGTCGTGGCAGACCTTATTGAGAGCCTACTGCGCTTGGAGAGGCCGCCATGTGCCGCTGCAGTACATCCTGGGTAGCGAATACTTTGGAGACTTGGAGCTGCGGTGTAGGAAGGGTGTGCTGATTCCACGGTAAGCTTTCACCTATTGATCGATCCGGATCAGAAACATCCATGTCCAACTTTATATCCACATCCATTCACTATTCCATACGCTTCACGAGACGAACGGCGCAACTAACTTCCCCATAGGCAAGACACAGCATCCATAACCACCCACCTAGCGCACCTCATCTCCTCCTCACCACATCTACGCTCCCAGCCAAACCTCAAGATCCTAGACCTCTGCACAGGCACAGGCTGCATCCCCCTCCTCCTGCACCACCTGCTCTCCTCCTCCATCCCAGTCCACAGTATAGGTCTAGACATCGACCTCCTGGCCCTGTCCCTCGCCAGATCCAATCTCCATCTACATTCCCGCTCTATAAGTCCCAATTCATCCCTCACTTTCAGCAGGGCAGACGTCCTCGCCCCCTCCCTGCCCGAGGATGTCATCCAGACCCTAGGAGGGAGGGTAGATATCCTGACCGCTAATCCGCCGTATATCTCCCCCTCGTCGCTGAGACGTGAGGCAGCGCTCAGTGTGGCGCGGTACGAGCCTAGACGCGCGCTGGTGCCGCCTGCTGGTGATGGCGAGGCCGGGGATGTGTTTTATCCTGCTGTGCTGCGGCATGCGGTTGCGATGAAGGCTAAGGGGGTCATGCTTGAGGTTGGGGATGCGGAGCAGGCTGTTACAGTTGCCACTTTGGCGAAGGGCATGTTCGGTGGTAGAGTGGAGATCTGGAGGGATGTACCATCTGGACCCGAGGAGGAGATGGAAGGCTTCACTGTTAGAGGGGAGGGGAATGTACGCGCTGTGTTCTGCTGCGATGATCAGAGATTCTAGATCTGAACATCTATCCTGGTTGTTCACTTTTAAAATTTGTATATATGATAGCTACAACTCGTCTTTGAGGGGCTTTTGATCCTTCACCACTGGCTTGCTTCCCGTGCCGAGATCCGGCATGTCCATGATCGACACCACTAGGCTCGTCCATCCGGTGAAATGCTGTGTCCGCTGTCCCTTGCCCGTCTCTGGATTGTATTGCTCCCATGCGAACCCTGTCTCCTTCCACGACTCGAACACGGTATTGACCAGGTTCTTCCTCAGATCAGTATAGAGTCGTTGCGCCTTGGTTGCGTGGGGACCTTTCGATCGGGCGATGTTCTAATGTCGGGTTAGCGCCAATATTCTCGAAACTTGCACGAATAACACTCGCCAGAAGCTCCTTCACAATTAGGTAGTTCATGTTGACCCAAATCGGACTGCGCCAGTAATTCTCCGCCGTGCCGTAGAGCTCGTCCTTGCGACTTAAGCTGCGGATACCGTACTCACTCCATAACTCATCCTCGTCGCCGATCAGGTCCAGCACATGTCCCATTTTCACGTCGTCATGGTCGATCAATCCGAGCATGAACGGGAACAGCGAAATGTATCCCTTGTGGCATACATGCAATGAATCCTCGTAATCATCGACTGTCGCATCGCAGTACGCCTTATCCTGTGCCGACCAATGCAAGTCGCCAATATTTTGCTTGATGGCCTTCAAGGTGTTAGCATATTCGGAGCTATCCTCCGTCCTGTCAAGTGCAGTCGCCAGCCGATGCATGACACGAGTGAGCATGCCCATCCAGCTCAGCAGATCGACGTGTAGCTCGCCGGGATGCGGGATGGTTGCTCGCGGGTAGTCATCCAGTCCAGAAGTCAGCAAATGAGTCTGAGTTCTCCCGCGCCATCTATATGCTTCTTTAGTGGAGAAAGCTTCGCGATCGTACGCTTTGACTTCGCCTCGTTGAGTCTTCCTGAACCAGTCATACTGTCTCTTCAATAGTGGGTAGAGATCAGACAAATAAGACTTCAGCTGCGAGTTTGAAGCCACAAAGGGGTGGTCATTGGCCACTTCCTTCTGCTCTGACTTGTCGAGTAGAAGTTCGAGAATGAAGAAAAGCGTCGGCGGGTTAGCATAATGCGGATATTGCACCTGAAACTCTTTAGGTACTTTGCTGCGCGCTTCTGGACCCAGTATCTGCTCGCGTGGTATCCACCCATCTTGATCCATGGTATTGAACCATGACTTGACGATTTGGAGAGTAAGCTCAATATCCCACTCGACTACGGGAATCAGGTGAAAGCCTTCGTCCCACAGAAATCCACGTGGGAAGAACGGTCGAGAGGGAATGCTCGTGAACAGCTCGTAAGGGCCCTCAGGCTTTGCCTCGTTCCTCGCGCGAGCCGCCGCCGTCTCCTCCCAGAATCCCTCGTTTTCTTCTTCGTACTCAAAAGCATACGACCGATCGATTATTTGATCGCCATAGAAATATCCGATACCGCCGATGAGGTTGGAAAAGAGAGATCTAGAAAGCTGCTCGTGTGGTGGAGTGTTGAAGGGCGAAGAAGGAGCATGAACCTTGGAGAACCGATCCTTGATATCCTTATTGACCTGTTTCATCTGTTTCTCCACATCGCTCGCTGCTGTTCGTTAGCAGATTGAGAAATACGTTGTAGTCAAGCTTTGCTTACATTTCAGGTCTGCGGAACCTTGTGAATATACAACATCGAACTTTCATGAGTCAGTGTTGCTCCTAGGAATTTCATCTGTAAGCCTACCTGAAACGCGCCCTCGAACGTCTTCTGGATAAGGTGAATGTTGCCAGTTCCTGGCGCATTCTCCACCCGGTAGGACTGGAATGGCGGAGGCATATCCTCTTGCGTAAACTTTTCAATGTACTGTTCAATGTTTTGCTTCATGCTCGTGAACATGATGGCTTGAAGAACGTCAGATTCCAGCTCGTATTCTCAGAATGTAGGACTTACGTTTAGCTTGCCAAAGTCCAGCCTCGGGGACTTGCATACTCCGCACACGCGTACGATCAAGCTGATCCTCCGAGGCGCCGCGATGCGTAGACTCGGGATGTTCTCCTTTTCCTTCAGTCACTGTCAAGCTGAATGTACCCAGGTCATTCGTCTCGCCCGAAAGTTTGACGTCCTTGGTGAAGCCATGCTCTTCCTCGTCGTCACCTATATTGTCCACTTCCAGAGCACCAAAGCCCTCGAGTCCCGCGTAGAACACTACTGTCGTCCTGAGGTCCTGCGGTGCACCTTCCCTCGGAGTACCTATGATTCTCGCTCCCCAAGAGCCACCATTGCTGCCGCGTTCGGGAAACTTGACGAAGTGCGTCGTGATGTCTATGCCGTTTCCTTCGTCATGGATGGTCTGGCTTCCACCCTTCCGCGGATCATAGATGTCCCAGCCATAGCCCGCCATGCCCTCGTGCTGTTCACACGTGTGCCGGAAATCTGCATAAGGATCAGCCCTCGTCCTCGCAAATTTAGGATACCATGGCCGTACTGGATTGCACAGATGCGAAGTCGTCGACACGAGCCCACATAAGTCCTGTCATCAGGCTCTTCGGCAGCCGCGGGCGTATGCCGAAATAGACATTTGGGCGGTATGCTCCCCAGAGTAGGGAATCATTGGAGGCTTTCGAGTAGACGGACTCTTCGCTAGCTTGTATACTCGTAGCGAGCGACAATATCAGGCAGAGCACGGCCCAGGGCCAATGCCTGGCGTCCGACATGGTTGACTGAAATAAGTGAAATACTGCAAGTGCAATGAGGTTGGAGATATTTTGTCGGAGCAACACGTTGCAGCGTGACAGCTCCGCGGAGTCGATTTTGCGGGGAGAGCTCAGAGGCAAACGGTCACCAGCAAGGAGACGAGCGGTAAGGTCCAAATCAAAATTAGTTGATTTATGCGAGAAACCTTGGGAATGCTTCTCACGGGCACCGGAAGCGCCGTATGCAGTACGAAATATCATCTAGCTCGGCCGTCATGAGCCAGGTATCCCACCATCCCGAACGCCTCGCTCCAAATTCATCATGCGGCTATCGTATAAGACCAAACCATCCGACAAGCACCCAAGCAGATTGCCATCTATGCGATCAGTCGTGGGATGGTGACAGTGGTCGATTAAAACCGCCAGGACGGTTCATGTATTGGCGGTATTGAGTCTCCTTCTCCGTCCTGATGGCATGATTGCGCTTGTTGCCAGGGACTTGTCGATTCTGCGTAGATTTGAAGCCAGCAAATCCCATGACCTTTTGCACTTCCAGCAATAACTCGTCATCCTCTTCGACCTCGATGTCCGGTATCCATCCGGCGCTCACTTGTCTCAGTGGCTCGTCCGGAGTCTTTGACGAGTTGTTGTACTTGACACCATCCATATCGTCGCCTGTACCTTTCTGAAACCTGTTCCCTCGAGGCGGCCTTTCGAAGTTTCCTCCACGGTTTGGACGCCCATTACCGCGATCTCTCGGCCCTGTCGGTGGCTCGCGGTGGCCTGGTTCTTGACTGCGCCGGTCGTTCCGTCTGTTTGGAGATACTGACTCTGCTTTGAGGCGTTTCGGCGAATCGTGTTCTGTCAGACGGTCAGCTATCATGTACAACGAGACTCCGGTCCGTGCAAAGCTGCGCATACCATGAGAATCGAAGTTTTTGCGCTTTCTCCCATCGGTGAAGCCTCTGCCACCACGTCCGTTCGCGCGATCGTATCCACCTCTGCTGGGACGATCGACGTCTCGGTCCTCATTGGATCGCTTGAAGCCACGGGAATCACCGTCGCGATCCATTGGCGTGCCTTCTGTACGAGAAGGAGCCATCCGGCGAGTGAATCACCTGCGCATTCGCGGATCCCTATTCGTTTCGCAGAAGCAAGTTGGCGCTGTCCTCAAAGCTCTAACAACAATCCAAGCGAGTGCACGAAACGTCACAGTGGAAGTGAGAACGGGGAAAAAGAAAGGGTACTCTTCACAAATCTCAAGTGGTGGACATGAAGCAAAAGGTGCTAGTCTTGGCAGACACAGCGACGCTGTCGTCTCCATGTCACCCTATAAGCAAGTGCCCACTCACCCATAACACCGGGAAATCTAGTGAATCAAGCAATAGTCTATTTATCGTTCTTCACCTATTTGGTTCTCTATATCTCGTCCTCTTCTTCGTCGAAATCATCCTCTGCCCCAATATCGTACAGGATTCGGCCACCCTCGCCGCCTCCCTTCTGAGCATCAAAGTATGGCAGGACCACTCCTTCTCGGTCTTGTCTTTGCCTCTCTGTCAATCCAAGATTGAATGTGATACCTTCACCAAGCTCGTCCGTATCAGCATGCTGCTCAACGTGCTTCGGACTCCAGTCAGGATGGTCCTCGAGCAAGATTATCCGCTCGCCACCCATAGCTTTATTTGCCAGCGATGATTTCTGTGTGGATATGGGGACGTCCGCCGAGCCGTGAGGGAGAAAGTACCATTCTTTGACACCTCGACCGCTCTTTCGGCGGAACTCGAGTTCAAACACCAAGCCTTCTTGTCCTTGAGCCTCCGCTCCGCTGATAATGCCCTCGATACCTTGCTCTAGCCCGAAGACCGGCTCTGCGTTGCCTCGCTCTCGTGCCGCTTTTTGTGCAAGCATGTGATGCATTGAATGGATGTGGATTATCGTGGTGGCGAGATATCGCAATAGGTTTAAAGTGGAAGGCTGATATGCGCTGGCCGCCGAGTCTACCACACTCAGTGGTACGTCCAGGTGATACACTGCTAGAAGTGAAAGTCCTGGTCTAAGTGAGGAGGATAGTAGAGCCGGTAGATTTGACGTTGATGAAGAGCTTAACAAGTTGAGACAGTCGATAATGACGAGAGATCCTGTATAGCATGAGCATGAGCAGTGTAGTAGCAAATAGGGCAGTCCTCACTTTCATCAGATCCATGGCTGCGGAAAACCTCATTGAGTTTGCGGTGCAGTTGATCGACTCCGCATTGCCACAGTGGAACGAAAATGTCGACGCCAGCAGGTTTTCGCAAAGTCTCGAGAGCGACGAAAACCACTTTCGTGCCAGATTTCTGACTTGATAAGTCACTTGTCGTGATAAGCTATGGTCTTGCTCACCTGCGCCCGCCTTATGCAATCATTGATCAAAGGCCGGGACGATTGCTCGAGGCCGTCGAGTACGAGCGTGAAGGGCGAGGCGGTCTCTCGTTGGTTTAACAATTTCGAGACCAGCAGCAAATTATGTGTCCGACGGTGTTCGAGATTGACTGGTGCCATGATCTATGCATGTTTAAAAATGCTCTGCCATGTTTGAATAAAAGTCAAGAGCCATGACCGGTCTTGCGGGCACTATCCCCGATTTTTATGCAAAGTCGCGTTTGATGCCCGACTTCCGCCTAGGTTCACGGGACTTCCAAGTAGCAACGCGAAGTCATCACTCAACAGCGATGCGTGGGCAAAGTCGAAATTGTGGGGCACATTTATATAGAAATTGTAGTTCCTCATGCTTGGGTATCTCAATTATGCTAGCAACCTAACGCTCCCAACCTTCACGCACTAAATTGAACGAGCCATCACTTCGTGTCACTCAGTTGATCTCTGTTGTCAGACGTCTTGGTCGTTTGCGTCTCAGTCATGAATGTCGGGACCGCCTTCTGACCCCAGTACTCCTCACGATCGATTTCCTTGCTCTGATCGTAGGCTCCCTCTGCTCGCTTTAGGGTGGCGTTCCGAGCTTCGTCCTGCCATGATTTCTTGTCCGCTCCGTTTGCGATTTGCTTCTCAATATAAGCCGTGAATTGCTTGACCGCTTCTCCATAGACAGGATGTTCCATTGGATGGATGCTGGTATCGATCTCTAGCGGCTGTTCCGAGCGTGGGTCGCACAAGTGCGGCAGGAGGCCATACAAGTCCTCCTGCTGTTCACCGGAGAGAGCAGACCACGCTTCTGGTCGCTTGAGGATCTTCTGTGTATACTTAGCCTTGTAGTGACGCGTTCATACGTCTGTACACCATACAATGAGCGTAGAATCTGACAAACGACCAGATGGGCGTGAAAGCAGTATGGTCGGCATGTCGAATCGCTCGATAGCAAGGAGGTCGCCGTGCGGATGACTGAGTGGTGCTATAGCGATCGGGCGATTTGTGATTCGAATGATGATGGCATTCGTTTGAGAGCGCATTCACTGAAAGAGCGAAAAGAAAACCCGTTTCCTACCAGCTGGACTTGACCGCGAGATGTAATTTGTATGTGAAAGAGTTGAGCAGGATGACAGCGCAACGAAAAGCCGAGTCTCACGTGGCAAGCACATGGCCTGTGGCCGACACCAATATCGTCTCCATCGCTCAAGGCACTTGTGACAGCACGAGCATTTTGACAGTTGCCATGCTCGATCATCCAGCATTCACATTCCAAGAGCCGATAAGAACAATACTGCAGCGGCGATGAGACGATGCTGAGTTGCGATCAAGCTCCGAGCTGCCGAGCTTGAACCACAAAGAAGGGCAGACGTCACCCATTCGAATTCGTCTCTTGATGCCACTTGTTCTACCGCTACGAGCAAACGACAGCCTACATTTGCGGCCCAACCAATTGAAAAGACCTCGCCGATACTCTCACACCTGCTCGGGCTTGCAAAGGTTTTGGTTCGACTGTTTCTACATTATCCAAGTTCCCGTAACTCTGAAGCCGTGTTGTTGGCCAGCACTGTCATCCCGAACTAGTGCCATTGCGCACGCGACTACGCATATCTAAGAAGCCTGGGTCACTTTGGAGACAGAGGGAAGCGACAAAAGATATGCCGATCTACTCCACTCAAATTGTTCGGCTGGATGGCCTCATGCTGGCAGCGTCTGTGGAAGACCAGCAGGTCCGTGGTCATACTTCTCGCAAAACTTAGCCACTAACTCACACTCTCTGCAGTCAAACCAAGAGATCAACGAGGTGAAAGGCCAGCAACGACAGATCCTCCGCCGCTTGACAAACACGTCCGAACCAAGAGCCGCGATCGAGACCGGCAACCTCAAACTCCAGTAAGCCCTGAGACCTATGCGCCGCTCTCTATGAGTCTGACAGAGCCTAGCTACTACCGCCACGAAGACATAGTCTTCTTCGCCATCACAGAGCGCGCGTTCCCAAAAGAGCTAGCAACGATATACCTAGACGACATAGCGGCCGAATTCTTGAACACGCATCGCGACACCGAATACCGCTCAGCGACACTCCGTCCCTATGCTTTCAACGACTTTGACACGTTCATCCAGCGCACGAAGAAGAGCTACGAGAATCCCCGGGCGTCGGATAACCTCGACAAAGTGCAGGCACAGCTGAAGGAGACGACGCAGATCATGTCCAAGAACTTGGAGGACTTGCTGTATAGAGGCGATTCGTTGGAGAAGATGAGTACCATGAGCAGCGACCTGAGGGATGCGAGTAAGAAGTATCGCAAGGCTGCTGTGAGGATAAATTGGCAATTGCTCTTGCAGCAGGTATGTACAATCACTGCCTTGGGCAATTCATGACTGACCAAAGCGCACAGTACGGCCCCTTCGCAGCGCTGGGATTCATCATTCTGTTTTTCCTGATATGGCGGTTCTGGTAGCGATGGTATAGATACCCAGCATGAGCGTGATCTTCAGCAAAGACATAATCACTCAATCAATGAGATAAACGCGTCAACGAGCACTCCAAAGTAATAGTGTAGATTCCAATCGCTATGCTAGAGACCTGAAATAGATCCTCGGCCTATTTTCCTGCTCTTTAGATCTGCACCGCAGTGCTCTTCGCCATCATCTCCTCAAATTCACCCAGCGGATCACTCAAAGCCGTGACCGCACCACCCGCTGCGATGCAGAACCCTCTGCTATCCTTAATGACAGAGCGAATGACGACAGAGAAATCTCCTCCACCACCGACATCCAAATAACCGAGAACGCCAGAATACGCGCCTCGCCTTCGGTCCTCTATCGTCTTCAGCAGCTCACAAGAACGTTTCTTCGGCGCACCGGTCATGCTTCCAGGCGGCAGCGAGGCTCTGAGTACGTCTATGCCATGCTGCGCGGTTCGTGGCTTGGAATCATTCTCTCCAATCACTTCTGACAGCGTCCTGCGATGTTTCGTACGGTTTGCTCGAGGCACTATCTTCGCTGGCTCTGAGGGACTGTTCGGCGGAGGCTCGGTATTCAATTGGCCACGAATGACAGACACAAGCTGGTAGACGGTCTCGTATTCCTCGACTTGCATGAGCTTCGGCGAGAGCGCAGAACCGCCGGTCAAGCCGACCACGCCGTTGAGGTCGTGGCGGATGAGGTCCACGATCATGAGGTTCTCTGCTTGCTCCTTGTCGGTCTTGAGTATTGCCTCTGCTGACTCTCTCGTGACGCCTGGCCGCTTCTGTACAGTGCCCTTGATTGGTCGGAACTCGCACAGTCCGTCGCGTGTCCAGCTGAGGAAGCGCTCTGGGCTACTGCTGACAACCGCTACTTGGTCGAAACACAGAAGGGCGCCGAAGGGTGCGGGATTCGTTTGTCGTAATTTGTGATAGATGGCCGAAGGGTGTGGAATCGAATGTGTATCGCTGTTTTCAAAATGCACGTCGGAGCGGTCCGTGAGACATAATTCGTAAGAATCGCCAGCCCGAATATGCGACTGACAAAGTTCGACCTTTTTGCAATAGCCAGCCTGAGCTGGACGGTGTATCGTGCTTTTCCAAGTTGATTGCGCATCCAGGCGCTGAGAGACATCCTGTAAGACTGTCTCTGCTGTGCTTTTTGATAATAAATGCTGCATGTTATTCACCCAGCAATCGCCGGTCTCGCTCAAATCTTGAATGTACAACTTTTTATCGACGTGATCAATGACAAAACTTCTTCTGACAGATACAAAACAAAGGTCTGGACCCAATGGGTCTGCATCGACTGGTGGTACAGAGATCGTCTCGAGCCCAGCCTCATACGAGACAAGGCCGACAAGACCGCCCCAGAACGGTATGTTTCTTGGGCCGCCCACGGCTTTGTGATCGGAGACCCAGGACTTGATATGGTCGAAAGAGTCAAACACGTCAGCAGTGTAGGTCTCTTTCACCACATCGCCGACAAGAACCTCTAGAATTTGCCGATCTGTCCAGTACCGGAAGACGCGACGGTCCGGCTCAACAAAGCATAGAATGCTATGCCGGCCGGTTTCAGAGCGCACCGGCTTACCATGCTTCGTCCCTGATTCGAGCACTATTGGGAGATGGCCTGTCTCTCGCTGAATGAGCTGGCTCAGCGAAGGAATAAGATCTGTTTCTGCAGATATATCCAACGCCGACCATTTCACAGATGAGGTGTCTGGACTGCTACTTGGAGTGCTGATAATAGGATTTGAAAGAGCCTCGGGACGAAAATCGGTCGCACGTTCTGGATTTGGCGACGGCGACTTGCTCTCAATATCGGTGCCATAACCACTGTCCAGTCCTTCCATCGACGCTTCAAGTTTCGAACTGTCAGGGAATGAGCGACCTTTGCGGCGGAAACTAGTCCAGATCTGTGCCTCGCGCCACCAATTCTGGATCACTCTGGCACCTTCTTCATTTGTGCAAACAGATTCCGGGTGGTACTGCACTCCCCAGAATGGCTTCTCAGTATGCCGTATAGCCATTAATACCGGTCCATTTTGTTGATCCGAGAAATCCCAAGCCAGTGGTACCAGCCGCGGGGCTCGGTCGGTCGGTCGCCACAATCCTGACGTGTCTTGCGCTGAGGCATCATGACCAAGTTGGGCGTGCCAGGAATGATACTGCGTTGCTCTCACTTCGCAGACACCGCCAAAGAGCGACTGAGTAGAGTGCGTCACGAGCTTGACCAGACCGTGTCGAGGTTCGGCTAGTCGTGCCACCGAGCCTCCGAAGGCTAAGGCAAGAGACTGGAAGCCGAGGCATACTCCTAGAATCGGAAGGAGATGATCGTCAGGCAATGTCCACAACTTCGCGATGACGCCGATATCCTCTGGTCTCCGTGGGTCGCCGGGACCGGGACCAACGACGACAGCATTGAATGTGTGCAGAAAGGAGTAGAGGGTGTCGTTGTCTTCGTCCTGGTTAAAGCGAGGGTCGTCAATCTTGATGGTCGTTACGTCGGCACATAATTGCAGCCTGAGGAGCGATATTATGTTATTGCTGAAGGAATCGTATGCGTCTATGAACAACAGTCGAGGGATTTGAGCAGGCATAGGTCCAGAATGCCTCGAGTCCATGTGTAGCGGTGAAGGCTGAAGGTTAGGGCGGCCGAAGAAAAGTTTGCTATCAGCAGATTCAAACGCCACCAGACAGAGTATTCACAATTCATGCCATGCTAGACTTTCGTTTGAAAATGCTCAGATGCGAAGAAATGCAGATCCACTTGCACATAGACAGGAGACAAGTCATGTCCCGGGGCTATTCTCGGCTACAATTTTTCCCTCGATCCTTCCTTCGCCGCCCGCCGGTTCGCGGCATGCGACAATGACCCGCAAGGGACCAAACTCTAATTTTGAGCCGCATTGCGACAACCACGTGCCAAGCTCCAAGTTGTGGATCCTCACGCCGCTTCTCTTCCAGCTCACAACCACTCACTTGCACATTCGCATTCAGAGTTCAGCCATCTGAATTGTCGGATGTCGCCATGGCTGGCAGTCAAGCTGCACCACTGGACGAGATTCAGTACTCGGACCAGAATGTCCTAGCTTACTGGCAAGGCGTCCACGCCAATAGTGGTATGCGCCATAGCTTACGTTGACATCCTGCAGAGCTGACAGCGCACCCAGTCCATGGCTACATGTCAGAGTCGCCTTTCTTTGACCACACTTCCAAGAATGGCGTGCTCTGGGGCCAAGCGCTGAATGATCCTAATACGCTGGCACTCTACTCAGATCGGCAGCGACTCGAACAGACTCTTCGCCAGAGACCAGGAGTCGAGTACATGATTGTCGGCGAGCCGCAGCCGGTGGAAGATCAGACTGCCGGACCAGATACGGGTGTATGGGTGATCCGCAAGCAAGAGCGCACCAAACGGCCTCCTCCAAAGGATGATGAGCTACTCCCACTAGGCACCTACTACATCACTGGCAACAATATGTACCAGGCACCCTCTATCTACGACGTGGTCGGCAATCATTTGTTGTCGGCCATGACATCCCTCAGTAAATTCGTGGAGCAGGCTGCACCGTTGCCCATATTCAACCCTGCGAGTGGTTACTCTTGGCTCCCTCCAACAGAGTCAAAAGCTGTGAGCAAGAGCCAGCAAGTTTCGGTGACGAGTCGCGAAGGCAGCATGGGCCCAGACCCGGCTTCTCAGTCCACTTCGTCGCTGGACACGGGCGCGCGGGCTGGCACTGCCGGCGGCGCGGTTACCGGTATGTCAGATCCGGCGTTCGATCTGCGGGATGACATGCTTCTAGAGCAGTCCTTGCGGTTGACGCTCGCGTATGGAGATGAGTACATGGACGAGAATCCACTGCGTGGCGAGCCGGGAAATTTTGTGTTTACTCACACCAAAGACCATTTGAAAGCAAAACAAGCACAGTTGGAAGCAGCGGCAGTTAAAGCTAAGGAGAAAGAAGCCGCGCAGAAGGCTCGTGTAGTGCCTGCGGCATTCAGTACGAAACCCAAGGATGAAAGTCAACAGGAAAAGCCGTCGGCAAAGAGGAAAAGCAGCAAAGCAGAAGGGAAGAGGCGGCGGAAGAGTAGGCACGCGATATCTTCTGTTTCGGCTTCCGGCACTGCTAGTCCCGCTGCGGTCGCCACTCCTGAAGCGTTTTAGGAAAACGTCAAGGATGAGCAAGAAGATATGGGCCTTGGGAAGAAGAAGAAAGTAAAAAGCCAGGTTCGCTTCGGCACATCCGCCAGGTCTGATGAATGATGACTTGTTGTAAACATTACGCAAGACTAACGATACCCTATTGCTATATTACTTGTAGATAGCTCAGCCCAAAGACTGCTGAACACAGTGATTTCCCTGTTTTCGGAGCATGAGAAGTTTGTCTTTTCGTTGCAGTGAGCAATGGCTGATCGGGTGTCCGCGGGGCAAGGCACCATATATAACCCGCCCGCGACAAACTCGCGAGTGACCATCATTACCAACGATTTGCAACACATATCCGTGATCTCGTCGATATCAGATGTGAGGGAGCGCTTCATTGAATCGACGCTCGACGCCTTTCGTCGGACCTTTCGCTCCACAATGCTATCGCGATGGAGCCTAGCAATGCTCTCGAACAGCCCGCCTCAAAAGATACCATCAACGCTATTAATCTCTTGAATCTGCCACCAGAAATCTACACGTTAATCTTCGAGAATTTTGCCGACCTGGCCTACTCAGACAGTCAAGTCATCAGTTTGCCGCGTGCCGATCCGATCTTCAATCCTCTGATCAACGACTTCTTCGATCGCTCCGATCTCGCTAGGCTCTGCCGGACTTGCAAAAGACTACATGACATCGTCACTCCGTTACTCTATAGGACTTTTGTTGGCGTCGGGTGGGATCCGTACGACATTTGGCAAGATGTCTACGGAGCATGGTGGATTCCCACCGGTATGAATCTTCTGGTCACGCTCTTAAGGAAGCCCCAATTGGGTGAGCATCTAAGGAAAGTCTGCTTTACGTGGGATGCTTCGGGCCTTATGTTTCCCCAGATGCGCGACGGAGGTCGTGAGCAGACACTCTGGAACGACGACAGTGGTGCTGGACTACCCGATTTCTCGGCGAGCCGTAGTGTCTTGACTCGGCCAACGAGCCTATTGTATGATATGAGTCGCCTGGTCACATTTGAAGACTTGCATGCCCTTTGCAAGAACACATCGATGGTTCAGTGTCTAGAGGCAATTCTCGCTGTATCTCCTCATGTCAACCTCCTCGTTTGTTACAATCAAGCACAGTATGGTCCGTCGCACGATCTTGATCATCGGAGCTTTTCTCCCGAGTCATTGGCCAATCTTACTCATCTCAGTGTCCTCACGTCGACTTACTGGTCTTGGTTACCTCATCTGCTCTCCATCCCGCATCTACAGGAAGTCAGAGTGGACTGCCGTATTCCTTCGATCTTTGGCAAGGACCACGAAAAAGTATCCAATCGTCAATTGACACGCGGAAGCTCATCATTGCGAAGTCTGTACATGCAAGTAGTATGTGAAAAGACTGTTCAAGCCCTGGTCAAAGGTTCAAATGATCTAAAGAGTGTTGAAATTACATACAACTTGGACGAGGGCAAGCATTCCCATGAGAACGTAGCATGCCATTGCAATTGGACAGCTATTATTCGGCATCTACAAGACAACGTCAATTTGCGCAATAGTCTCCTCCGTCTGAGCTTGGATGTGGCCAGAGGAGGACGTGAAACAGAGTCATTCGAACCTGAGCACTGGCCTTCGGCAGCTTCTGACCTGAAGTCTTTCCAGCACCTGAAACGACTCTCGGCTCATCAAAGTGTCTTTCTACAATTCAATAAGCCACCTCGCGAACCCCGAGTGCTCAAGCGACCTCTACAAGACGTCCTACCGACCAGTCTCCAGCACTTGAAGATATTCTGTTTCGATGGCGGCCTGTGCCACCAGCTGGAAGCATTTATTCCCTTTCTGCAGGACTATCCTGCGTTGCGGAGCATAGAGGTTGTCTATGGAGACTTCTGCCTTCTGGACAGAGCTAGGACAGTGCCACCGCACAATCTTGTGCGGAGCTATGAAGATCACGTGGAGATGTTGTATCAGAAGTTCAAGGCTCGTGGAGTGGATTTCGTGGAGTATGCCTAGGTGGAGATTTGCAAGAACGATGACAGCGCCACAGGTTTACTTTGCCTAGGGTCTGGCAGATAGATCATGACATACCATGATTGTGTCTCGGGGTGTAGTGGTCGCCATGGACGTTTTGAACATTCAGTGAACAAAAGCAATTTTGGTAGTCCGCTAAGCAGGGATGACTACGCTCACCAGCGCACAGACTGTTAGTGCTGCTGTCGGTACGCAGTGACCACTGTCATGCATCCAGCCATCACGTGCATTGCTGAAGGTCATTGAAAGCCACTCGTATTCCCCGTTCCTCGTGCGCCTCCACCAGGGCAATTGCGGACACGTCGGCGCCGACGAGGCTGTTTGTGGCTGGCGGAAGCATGACCGACAACGCACAGCTTCAAGCTGACGCCTGCACGCCTGCATTTCCCACCGTGCCTACTTTAATCCTTGACCGTCAAGCATGGTGAGCTGTACGTTTGCATTCCCCTCTCTTGCTTCGCTGTAGAACCCCAAGCAGACCTTCGGCCATGAGAGGCATTTCTGTATTGCCTCCCGAGATCTGGGTTCTTGTGTTCAAGCAATTCGCCGACCTTGCCCACAACGACAGTGAGGCGTTGAAAGCCGTGTCCGATTGGAAAGGACACTACCAGGATGACGGTGTGTTCTTCAATCGAAATGACCTGGTCAACCTGGCCTTGACATGTTGGTCTTTCAACAAGATAGTCACTCCATTGCTATATCACAGCTTCGCTCACGGCTGGAAGCTAAAGCCGGATGGAAGAAATGCAGCATCACTGTTTCC
The DNA here is from genome assembly GCA_000836255.1 of Dothideomycetidae sp. 11243. NCBI lineage: Eukaryota > Fungi > Ascomycota > Dothideomycetes > Dothideomycetidae sp. 11243. Next base: position 1,684,790 of record DF938581.1, on the reverse strand, counting down.
GAACTCTTTGCAATTACTGGTGACATTGTTGAAGAAGCCCGAGTTGATGCATTACATCAAGAGGATTTACTGGCATGAGGATCAGCCCACATTCCCCGACGAGTTTGAGCCCAGGTCACCACCGGCCGCCACGCTGGAGCTTCTATGGGACGGCGAAGGACGCAGAAAAGTTAGGACCATCATCGAAGCTCGTCAAATACAACCAGGGCCAAAGGAGCTGCTAGAAAGGATCCTTGAAACTGACGCTCTGGCGGAATTTGAAAGCGATATTCCTCACAACTCGCCCATATTCCAGCTCGAGGCGATTCTCGGGCTCTTGCCCGATGTGAATCTACTCGCGTGCTATGATCCGGTCCGTATGCACAGCGAGATGGAGGGAGTAATGGACGAAACAAGCTTTTCAGACCACACGCTTTGCGGCGTAAGATCGCTTTCGCTCTCTGCTTCGACGCTACGGTTCCTAGAGGATGGGGTGAAGGTCTTGTTCGCGAAGACGACGATCAACTTCCTCAGGATGTTCGGCGGGCTGGAACGACTGAGGCTGGTTTTCGACAGATGTTGGCTCACTCACGCGATGGGAAACGTGGACAGTTATCCTTCTAATTCGATGAATGAATCTTTGCAGGAGCTACATCTGGACACGGCTTGTCCTTTTGTTGTTGATCCTCTCATTGAACATTGCATTCGGTTGAGAAAGATCTCTATCAGAATGAACAGAGTGCACGATGTCGCAGCGTCCGACGGGGCAGTCGAGGCAGTGAGCGACGAGTCGGGCGACGATGAACCGGATGATAGGACATTCCAGATATGCAGGTATAAGTGGCACACGATCATCGATGCTTTGAGCCGGAATGTCAATCTTCACGGATCCTTGGAGGAATTAGCGCTGGACGCTCCTCGTTATGGAGACGGCGTTGTGCGGCTACAGAGCTGGGCTAAAGCGATATTGCAACTGCGGAACTTTCGATCTTTACGGTCTTTGACATTGCACGAAGGCGTCCTCTGGGACACTGTCCGTGGTGGTCAAGTCGTGCAACAGGCGCATCCGTTCGCGGATTTCCTGCCTCGGTCACTGGAGCGACTACACATCACGAGTTTTGGCACTGTGGCAGGCAAACTGCTCGATGATTTCCTGCAGAACCTGGACGCGTTCCCCACTCTGAGGTTTGTAGAGATTACTCGATACTCTGATATACCCGACGAGGACGAGATCATAAAACGAATCGTAGTATTACGTGCGAGCTTTGCAGACCGCGGCATAGATCTCGTCGAGCATGTTCATAGTGTAGGCTGAGCCCAACGGGCTGGCGGTAGCTCAAGTGTCGCGAGTTATGATGCCACAGAAATAGCATATATTGCACTGCTCAATATCACATGCGTGGTTCAGACTCCTGTTCAGAGGAAGTTCGGGGCGATTCGGACTGACCGAGCAGATGGATCGATGATGCATGAACCGAGCACAGTCATAAAGCTTTCGATAGGTCGTACGACGTACGCACACACATCGGCTAAGAATTGGATTGAGATGGCGTGGTGAAAGTGGCCTGTTCTGAAGCGACGTCGGAGCAAGCCGGTGCAGCAAAGCTTCCTCCGCGGAGCTGGTTCCGAGCTCCGAACGTCAGAGAGTCAAATAAGTTCTTCGACACACACCCCGACTTCGTCATTGACTCTTGACCATAACACCAACACCCAAGATGGAGTCGCCGTACATAGCTCGACGTCTCGCAGCGTCAGCACGGCGACTCAATGCCGGTGCTCGCCACGGCCAATGTCACTCTCAACTCTCACAACGCATACCAAAGGGGCGAAGATGGTACTCGCAGCAGGGCCCTGAGTGGCAGCCACCTCGGCCGCCGCAGAAGACCAAGATCGTTGCGCCCAAGACACGAGTCGCTGTCGGTGTAGTGTTTATCGGGGCATTGATCTACTCCATGGTTCGACAGCCCTCTAATTACCATCCCGCCACTCCACTGACTTTCCTTCCACAGCGCACAGGAGGCAGCGTCAACGAGACCGAGCCCCCTTCGATCGCCGAGCGCGACTCTCTCACAAAACGCGAGTCCGGAATCACAGACGCCACCCCGATGCGACTGCGCATGGAAGCCATGATCAAAGACAAGCAGCAAGAGATCGTGAACGCCATCTCCGCCGCAGACGGGACCAAATTCCAGATCGACACGTGGGACCGTCCGCACGGCGGCGGGGGTATAACCTGCGTCCTGCAAGACGGCAACGTATTCGAAAAAGCGGGCGTCAACACCTCCGTGGTCTACGGCTCCCTCCCCCGAGCCGCGATCCAAAAGATGCGCGTGAACCACAAAGCCCTAGACCCGGACGTCGAAAGCCTAGACTTCTTCGCCGCAGGGCTGTCCCTCGTCCTCCACCCAAAGAACCCAATGTGTCCCACCGTACACCTCAACTACCGCTACTTCGAAACCGTCAACGCGGACGGCACCCCGAACGCATGGTGGTTCGGCGGCGGCACCGACCTCACGCCCAGCTACCTCTTCGACGAAGACGTAATCCACTTCCACCGCACGATAAAATCCGCCTGCGACCGCCACGACCGCGAGTACTACTCGCGCTTCAAGAAGTGGTGCGACGACTACTTCTTCGTCAAGCACCGCGGCGAATCGCGCGGACTCGGCGGGATATTCTTCGACGACCTGGACGACACGGAGAAGGACCAGGAGTCCCTGTTCAGTTTCGTCAAGGACTGCGCGGACGCATTCCTGCCGAGTTATTTGCCGATATTGGAGAGGAGGAGGGATATGCCCTTTTCCGAGAGGGAGAAGGCGTGGCAGCAATTACGCAGGGGCAGGTATGTCGAGTTTAATCTGGTGCATGATCGGGGTACGGCGTTTGGACTCAACACCCCTGGGGCGAGGGTGGAGAGTATACTCATGAGTTTGCCGCTGACGGCGAGGTGGGAGTATATGCATTCTCCTACTAAGGGGAGTAAGGAGGAGAGGCTGCTCAATGCGCTTCGGACAACGACGGAGTGGGTGTAGACTCGAATATAGAAGTGGACAAAAATGTGAGATAGATGAGAGCGGCCGAATGCTCTGTCGACATGTATATACCTCCAATCTCTGAAGATGAAGAAAAATCTACGTTCAAGCACGAGTATATCTGCCGCTTTTTCGTGCGCGTTCCGGCCTCGGATACTTTTGAAGAACTACATTCACATTCTGTTGTGTACTGCCATAACTCTATACTTCCGACGTGACCGGCGCCACAGGATCTGCCTTCTTGGTCGCGCCTTCTGTGCTGCCCTTGCTGTTCGGGTCGACCTTCGACGACGAGAACGACTGCTCAAAGTCGGCGATGATGTCGTCGATGTGCTCCGTACCGACCGAGATGCGGATGAGGTCCTAGACAATTCCAATTAGAAAAGGATTATGACAGCCGAATCCAAGAAGTCTTACCTCAGTCACACCACTGCTGCCCTTCTCCTCATCGGTCAGTTGTTCGTGCGTCGTCGTCCAGGGATGAATGGCCAGCGTCTTCGAGTCTCCCACGTTTGCCAGATTCGATATCAGCTTCAAGTTGTCCACGACCTGGCTGCCGGCGCTGGCATCACCCTTCACACCAAAGCTGAGCACGCCGCCAAAGCCACGCTTGAGGTACTTCTTGGCCAAAGTGTGCGATGGATGGCTTTCGAGACCAGGGTAGCTGACCCATGCTACGTGTGGGTTCTTCTCGAGCCACTTCGCCAGCGCCAACGCATTCGATGCGTGGCGTTCAGCGCGTAGACTCAAAGTCTCCGTGCCGATGATCAGCTGCTGAGCAGCAAAAGGATTGAGAGCGGCGCCGAGATCGCGAAGGATCTCCACGCGCACACGGATGGCAAATGTGATCTTGCCGAAGGTATCCCAGAACTTGAGTCCGTGGTACCCATCGCTCGGCTCGGACATTTGAGGGAACCTCTTCCGAGCTTCGGCTGTGCCCCAGTCAAAGTTGCCGCTATCAACGATGATACCGCCAATGGTGGTGCCGTGACCGCCGATCCATTTGGTCGCGCTGTGCACAACAATATCGGCGCCATGCGAGATAGGTCGCACGAAGTAGCCGCCAGCTCCGAATGTGTTGTCGACCTAGAGTTGCGATCAGCATTCGCAGTGTAATCGCATGTCAAGAGCACGTACTATGAGCGGGACGCCCTTCGCGTGCGCCACCTTGGCAATGCCTTCGAAGTCAGGCACGTTGTACCTTGGATTACCAATGCTCTCAATGTACACGGCCTTCGTCTTCTCGTCGATTGCCTTCTCGAAGTCCTCGGCCGAGTCGCCCTTGACGAACTTCGTGTTGACGCCCATGCGGGGAAACATGACCTTAAGCTGGTTATAGGTACCGCCATACAAGTTGGAGGTGGAAACAATGTTGTCTCCGGCATGTGCAAGAGCAGCGATGGCCATGAACTGCGCGCTCTGGCCCGACGATGCGGCGACCGCAGCGACACCACCTTCCAAGGCAGCAATCCGCTTTTCCAAGACATCCACTGTGGGCTGACAAAATGTAAGCAATCCTCTCGAGCACCTTGTTAGACAACGGGACATACATTCATGATCCGCGAATAGATGTTGCCGAATTCTTTGAGGCCGAAGAGCCGAGCACCGTGAGCCGAATCATTGAACACATATGAAGTCGTCGCGTAGATGGGCACTGCGCGAGAGTTCGTCGCAGGGTCAGGCTCCTGACCTTCGACATTGTCAGCTCATGTTGTTTAATGTAAAGGTGGGGTAAATCTTGTACCTGCATGGAGCTGCAAGGTCTCGAAGTTGGTAGATTCACCGGCCATTGTGGAAGTCGGTGTTTGCTTGATGTAATGACTGACCGCAGAAGCAAAGAGGATAGCAAAAATGTGGTGTATAGAATGGTGCGAAGTGTTTCGTAATGGTGGCGTGGCGTTGGTTATTTGTTGCCCCGCCATGCCAGACGATTTGTGTCTACCCCGCGGTCCAGGCAAGATGGCGTGCTCGGGCCGGCCGGTGTCGCAACACACACGCCCTTCACCCATCGCTCGCTTTTGTCATGGGAAATGCTCGCTTCACTCCATGGCCAAGTTTGATTCCATAATCGGCTTTTCCAACATGTTGAACTGCTTTGACAGCATAAGTGTCCTCGTTCTCCTCTACGTGAACCTTTTATTTGCTATCCTCTCACCTATAACAAGGCTTCTATTCCCAATGTATTCACCACTCACTTCGTATAGCCGTGAGCCTTCAGCCACTCCCGAATCACCTCGGCGTCCCGCTCCCTATATTTGGCCTGGCCCGAGATAGAAGCGCTGATGACCGCAAGACCCCTGTCATATCCTGCCTGATCTTTGCTCTCGAAGAACTTGGTGATGTCCTGCTCGATTTCGTGGCTCGCAAACTTGTTGAGTGCCATTCTCAAGAATCGTTCGAGGGTGACCATGTTTCCGCTCAGGCGGTCCCACACTAGCTGCCAGTCTGACTTGATGAATTCCCACACAGCAATGCGCACCTTCGGATTGGCAGCCAAAGCTGTGCTAGGGCTGTACACATCCTGCATAGCCACAGCGCCGGAAAAGGTCCACTTCATCAGGTCGTGTGCAAGCTCCTTGGTCTGGACGCGGCCCATAGCAGTAAGCGCAATCACTTTGCCATCGACCGATGATGTGGTCTCGTATTCCTTGCGTACCAGCTCGTAAGCTTCCTTGCCACCTTCCTTGATGCCAATCTGGAACACGGCGCGACGGAGCGAGGGATGAATGGCTTTCTTGTCGCCATCGAAGTACGCCTTGAAGCGCTTCTGCGCCTCGCTAACGGTAGCTTCGTGGCCTGCCAGACCTGCAGCTGCAATGAGCAAAGTTCGCAGCTGACCGGTCAGGAAGTCGTCCGATTGCTTGAACTCCCAGCCGATCTTTTCTGTTGCGGGAGTCACCAGCTTCAGAGTGAACTGCCGCAGACCTTCTGCAATCTCAGCGTCATCGGCGAAGATAGATCTGATATTGCCTAGAGATGCGACGATTTCAGACCACACCCTACAGAACGGTTAATGGAGTACCTCGCGGAGCAAAGGATGAAGTGATGCTTACAGGGAACTTGACTCGTGAGAGAAGCCTTCCAAGAAGGTCAACAAACCAGCAGTAGTGGCGTCCCCCGAAGCAGCCAAAGCAGCGGCATCGCCGATCAATCCTATCCTGTCCTCGATTGACAGACGATCCAGTTGACTGGCAAGTTTTGTGAGGCGTTGAGCCGGCAGATTAGTCCTGTAGAAGCCCGTCTGATCGGCATTCACCTTGTAGAAGCTGTCATCGACATCACGAACGGTATCTTCCTTCGAGGTAAGGGCTGAATCATGGGTCTGTGACTTGCTCTCGCCAGACTTCAGACCCAACGGCACCCACCATGTAGTAGTATCTTCCTCTGGTTTCACGTCGCCAGAATCCAAGAATCGTGTCTGACGAACGCCAATCTGCCCTGGCTCCTCCGCAACGGTGACGACCGGGAAACCGATCTTGCGAATCCACGGATCCATGAAATCGTTGACATCCTGCCCTGACGCCTTGCTGAGAGCATTCCATAGATCGACAGTCTTAGCATTGCCAAACTTGTGGTTTTGCAAATAGTCTGCTACACCCTGGAGGAAAACTTCGGGGGTGAGATGTGCGGCCAACATACGAATGACAGAGCTGCCCTTCAGGTAGCTGATGGCATCAAAGATCTGATCCACCTCCAAGGCGTTCTTGACAGGCACTTCAATAGGGTGGGAAGTCCGAAGAGAGTCAAGCTTGAAAGCAGATTGCATGCCTTCAGTGACGAATTGAGCCCAGACGTTCCAGTCCGGATGAAGGTGATCCACAGCATACCAGCCCACCCAGGTGGCAAATCCTTCATTGAGCCAAAGCTCATTCCACCAATCCATCGTGACCAAGTTGCCAAACCACTGATGTGCAAGCTCGTGAGCGACGACATACACAACGCGGTTCTTGAACACTTGATCTGAGGTCTGTTCATCGAACAGAAGTGCGGTAGTTCTGGAACTGTAAGTGGCTGCTGTGGGACAGGGTCACATTGAACACTCACCGGTATGTGATCAGGCCCCAATTCTCCATAGCACCGTGTGACTAGATACCCCAGTCAGTTTCATTCTTACTCGTTCAATAGCAGGGGAAGACGTATTGCCGCCTACGCAAGACCATCAGAAACAAAAGCATGGCAGTGTATGTAGCTAGACTTACGAATTCATGGACCGCCAAAAGATCGACCTTGGGCAGCGGGTAATCAATCTTGAAAATCTGCAGGGGATCAGCCGGGCTCGAGGATCAGTCTTCGTTGGCGCACTGACCTCTGAGAAGTAGTCGACTATTTGGTGCGCACTTTCGAGAGCCAGCTTGCCCTGGCTGATTAGACCTTTGGTAGAGTAGACCCTGACCGGGAGGTTCTTCCCATTGTACTTCCGGCGAGTAAAGTCTTCGATGTATTCAAAATCCCCAAAAGCCCATGCGTACAAGTATGTGCTCATAACCGGTGACTTCTCGAACGCCACGACCTTGAAGCCCGACTTCTTGCTCTTCTTGATCTCACTCTCGGGCATATTGGAAAGCGCGGTCTGATCCTCAGGAATCTCAATCTCAAACTCGAGTGATGCCTTGAGGTTGGGCTCATCGAAACAAGGGAAGGCGCGGCGAGCGTCAGACGACTCGAACTGGGTCGAAAACATGTAGTGGAATTGATCGTCCTTGGGGACAGATGCGGAAACCTCTCCGGTGGGCTTGTATTTAGAACGATAAAAGCCAGCCATATCACCGTTCATCGTACCTTGGAACGTGACCGTGATCACAGCCTTGTGCGATTGAGGAATGGCTTGGTCGAAGTGAAGGGTTGCCCGCTGGTTCTTCTCATCGTAAGAGATGTTGTTGGTCTTGATAGAGCCTTCCGTCTTTCCCTGCTCAGTCTGCGCCTCTGCACCGTGGATTTTGAGTTGGAATGCGTTGAGCACGACATCCTTGGTCTCAGACTTGACCTCGACATCGATCTTCAAAGTCCCTTGGTAGCTCCAGGATCCGCCGAGCTCCAAATCGTGGATGGACAAGTTGTAGTTTGTAGGCCTCACACTGCATCAAGGCGTCAGATCTGAATTGATTTCGCCTCTGCACTCGGCATAGCTGACCTTGAGGGGAGCACATCGCGGTCGGACGCCATCTTCACCAGAGTGCTTGATGCGGAGCTGGAGCAGTGCCTCTTTGTGTAAGTAAAAATGACGGCTCTTGGGGAGCGTCTAAGACGATGCGATGGATTGAATTGATCAGTCAGACGGCGTGACCAGGACTGGAACGAGAATGATCGCAGGGGAACGGAGGAGCATGAAGAGTCAGCAAACAATTGTGCTCTCGCGGGTGTGCATGGGGCTCGGAAAGGCGCCGATGGTGTTGCCCCTCCCCCGCTGCTGCAAACTGCGGCCAAGTGTTTGGCGAGCGGCCTGTCTGCAGTTCGCAGGGCCAACAAAGCCACGGATCGCATCAGACTTCACCGCTCGGAGTAAAGGCTAGACGATACGAGGGCAGCAGCAAGTCCGCAAGGATTGAACTCCGCGTGTATGTCGCATCATTCACCTTCTTGTCTGGGACCAGTGCAATTTCGTTATCCGGATAGCTTCGGCACATTTGCTGGAGAACTCCGAAAAAAGACAGTGGGGAAGCCTGGTGTTTATGGCGCAGCAACGTGACCTTTAGATCACCAACAACACTGCGGAATTGGCTCGAATTTGCAGAGCTCCGAGCTTCCTCATGCCGAGGCAGTATCCTACTGTTTGTATCGCACTAGAATAGACATCTCGAACTTAATTGCACATTGTAGCCCTTTTTCGGGAATCGCGTTCTTGCAACAAGCGTGATGAACTTTCGTCTGTCCTATAAACACATTCGCATTGGTCCAGGGGCCCATGCTCTCGGACCTTACACTGTATGCACTGGTAGCTCATTATCATGTATAAGATTGCTGTATCCAAGGTCGTTCAATAGGGTATCCTGAGTGTTCAAACGCCAACCTTCCAGTCCAACATGCCCCGTCACTCTGCCCAAGGAAATGCCTCCGGAGTGGATCAATCTGGAGCAGGATCTGGGCTGATGCTGCCTCATATCCTGATGGCTATCTCGAGACATGGCACCCGCCATTCCCGTCTGCCCACAAGTTCTCTCAACCAATGTGCTCCACTTATAGCTCTTTCCTCGCCTAGAACGCGACGACCGAAGCCGCCTAAAGCCGCGCGTACTACCTCGACTGCCGCTATGGATGCGCCGGTGTTGTAGCCCTTAGCTGTGGTGTTGCTTGTATCATCCTCTGGATACCAAAAGCTTTGTCGAGGTTCAAACCAGTTGCCGCTCCAGTCGTAAAGAGATATCACCAGTATTGAAAGTAAGAAAGAGCAGTATAGGCAGGGCCGATTCATGTACCACGTTGCGGCGACAAAGATAATGAAGTAGAACGGGGATGTGTTTGCGCTGCACATACGGTCAGTCTCGCTTGTACCGGAATCCCTCAGCAGGTGGGCCGTGGCCCTGACGGGGACTTACAGAAAGAAGAGAACAGGTATCCATGTGCGTAAGCAAAACATCTTGTCCGGGCCTCAGAGCGCTAATGTACAGCGGACGCAGTTAAGATGCAGATTATGCCGGAAGGTAGTCGCCGGATCACGATGCAAGCGACATTTGCAGGAGGGAGAAGTGAGCCCGGGTATGTCCAAAGCCAGATTCAAGGCGAATTAGTGAAAAAGACACAGGCACAGGCAACGGAATAATAAGTTGCGATGACTTCTGTTCCCCCACAACCGCCCTGCGTTTCCCTCGTTGCTGACTGACAGGGCTGATGGGCCGCACCTAGGCCACCCCGCGTGTCCCCTATCAGTCACGTGCCCGCGTCAAGCAGGACTCTTTAACGAATCACACATTTGAACGACTCGAGCCAGGTTTATGTGACAAAGGGACGATGCAGAAGAATTCTATTATCGCTAGCGAAGAGCGGTTTATCTGACATCGATGGCTCGATTGCGCTCTTCCTGTGTCCAGGTATCCTCTTGTTTCGTTCCCGGTGGCAGCCAGCTACTGTTCTCCTTAGGGGTTCCGGCTCTTCCTAAGGGACTGGTTGTACGCATACTCACAGCACTGTCATTCCAGACCTCGCCGAGCATGTTTTGGGCAGGCGAGATGCCATCAAGCCGCCTTGGCTCCACCTTTGCAACTGGGAGCAGTGGGCCTCCGGAAACACCAGTCTTTGCACGAAGCCTGCGATCGGCCTTGTCGGCGTCGCTGATGCGATCGTAGAGATACAAGCCAAATATAGTCAGTGCAATGCCAAGTGCCTGAATTCTGGTCATCGGATTGCCAAACCAGAAAATTGCGAACACGATGACAAAGACCCTTTTGATGAGGGAGGCCACTGAGTATGTTACTGGCGACACCAATCCCAAGAGCACAAAAGCTACCAGTGACTGAGTGAAATGGAAAACGCCATTGAAGATGAATTCGAGCGCCAGTCGGCCGTGATCCAGTGAGCCTGGGCGACCAGAGAGCTCCACCGACGCATCGGCGAAGAAGTCCGCGAAAAGTCCGAAGCCCTCAGACCAGAGCCATATGGGAAATGTGAAGAGAAACGCAAGACCGGAAGAGTAGCATAGCAGGTTCAGCTTGTCCGGTTTTCTGAACCTTGCAGGAAGCCCGTCGGCCTCGGCCTTGGCGGCTTCTGTGAAAAGAGATTTCGAGACAATGTTCTGGGTTACGAAAAGCAGCGCGGACCCAAAAGCATACAGGAGGCCGATGAACTCGGCGCGGAAGGATGCAGAACACGCGAGGATGACTCCAAGCGTCAATGGTATGAGAGAGGCATAGGTGGCAAAGCTGTAGTGCACATGGTAGAACACGCGGTAGGCGAAGACCGTAAATAAGGGGGAGAGACCTTTGATCGTGTGGACCAGGGAGACGGGAATGCGCGCCATGGCGTCGGAATTGAGAATGTGTCCGCCAATTTGGAATGCGGTCAAAGGTAGGGTTGCCAGAATTATCTCCTTGTCTGGACGTCTTATTCCGTAGCGGAAAACAGGCGCAGCTGTCCGAATCGGGGCATGCATTTGCGCAACCGCGGAGGAGAGTATACAGAGGACGCAGACGAAGAGAAACTGAACGATAGTGAGGGTCACCGGTTTCGGTAATGCAGTCAAGATAGCCTTTGACGATGCATTGGAAAGAATTGACGTGCCGAACCAGGCAAAGCACAGGATCTATACAGGTTCAGCGGCATTCAAGATGAGAATCGGCATGGTATCCCCTTACCACAAGCTTCAGGGAGACTGGCGCTTTGAGCGCATCCGCAATTTCTGCAGCATTCTGCGACACACTGCCACGCCTATTCCTGACTGTTCTGATCGCCTCGCTGAGGCTCTTTTGTCTCGATTGTCGTGCTCCACCGAATGGCCGTCGCAGAGGACTCCATAAGCTCTTGTCATGGGTCTGATCTCGCCGACCTTGCCAGCGATCTCCAGAGTGCAACTGTGAAAAGTCCGGTAGAGGGCCTGGGTCTGGCGAAGGCGGGATGGTCTCTATAATGACCGAGTCCTCGAGGACGGCTTCTTGCGAGAAGTCGGGAAACTTGACGGTCCCATTCTGGCCAGGGGACGAAAATGACGGCCGTTCGGTGGTTCGGAGGGTGCCGTTCATAGTCCTTTGGACCTTGTGAGTTCACCGCGCCATGGAGATGAGTAGATGCGCAGACAGCGATTACAATCGCATGTTGTGTACAGATGGAAAATAATTGTAAGAGACGAATTGCTGGAGGCGACTTAGTTGAGCGGGGGTGAGACGGCGTGCGATGTCTTGCAAGGTCCGTCGGCGATCTGAACACTGACGCGCGGACTGCGGCTGTTGAAGCCAGCGTTGCCAATCCTGCACTCCCTTGGGGTGTCCCTTGGAGTGGGGATTTGCTGACAAAGGTTCAGTACCTCGCAGACGACATGTCACATATCCTGAGAACTAGGTGTTCTAGACTGGGGACAGTCTACCAGATGAGGCTGCAGATGCCTAGTCTCTTTCAGCATGACAGCTAGTGCTGTTCAAAGTGTCATCGCGTTCGCATCGACTCTTCTGTTCATCTTGGTGGCTGTCCGCGCAACATCTATAGGTCCCAGCTCTAGCCTCTCACTATCTACAACTTGGCAAACGCTTGGTCCTTTCCAGATCGGCACTCGAGGTCTGCAAGTAGCAGAGAATTGGTCGAGATAGACTCTGACTTGCAGTAGAAGCTACCTGGGGCGCCGATCCTTTGGAGCGATTAGGAGGGTTTCGCAACCTCACTTTGCAAACCGATGCCACCTTTGTCAGCTCACTTGGGCGCGCTGCGTCTGTGAAGTGGTTCGAGGCTGAAGCGAAGCAGATCTTGAGTGCTTGCGATGCTGTACAGGCAGACCTGGTCTTACAATTCGATGAGATTGACTTTGCTGGCTTGCAGGGCGTGTATGGGTGGCCTGCTCTTCAGTATCAAGCCTGGACTAGGGGTCACATCTTCGTCGGGCAGGAACACGCGCAGACTGTTCTTCTCTACATAGAAGGTGTGCTGGAATTCTATGTCGATGAAGAGCACTATTTTGGAGGGGATGTTTACAGTTTCGGCAAAATACCTGTTGTGCTGAAACTGTCGCCCGGTCACCACCGACTTGACATCAGACTCATCCGAGATGTGCGGGCGATGGGTGCTATCGTTAGTCCTGCAATCAATGTCCGGATCAAAGCGGAGCTGTCGTCTCCTGGCTTGACTATATTGGAGAGCCATGAGATGTTACCAGACGTTGTTGATGGTCAGCTCTCGAGCTCAGTCGCTTCTCTACTTGTACGCAATGATGACGAAAAGTCTGTCGAGATTATAGACGTCGAGGTTATGGGAAATCTCGGGCAGGCAGCCCTTGATAATTCCAGCCTTCCGAAGTCTCTGGTACCTGGTCAAACCAGGTCTTTGACCGTGCGGATCTCATGCAGAGCAACTTGCCCAGAAACGCTCGAGTTTGTAGTCGTCGCTCGAAAGAGCTCGGCTGCAACGGGGCACAGGTCATACCGTGTCAAAAGTCCGGCTTTCAACATCAGGTACCGTTCGTTGGACGAAGTCTTCAAGCTCACCTATCGGCACCCAACCGGCACAGTGGGTTACGTGATGCTCAAAGCTCCGCATATCGAGTCTTGGACCAGTCGCTCGGGAATCAAAGATACCTTGCCCATTATGCTTGTCTTGCACGGTGCGGGATTGGAAGCTGATGCTGCAGAGCTCACCCGATCTCTTGACGATGCTGGCAAATTAGGTGCTTTTGTCATCTTTCCTACCGGGGGATCCCCATGGAGCGGAGACGACTGGCACCAGTCTGGTTCCATACACGTTGAGTCTGCTGTCCTTGCGACTGAAGAGTGGGCGCGGAGTAGTGGTTGGTCCGGTCCAAAGCCACGGATTGACCACTGGCTTGTAGTTGGCCATTCGAACGGCGGCCAAGGGACATGGTACACTTTGACGCACCACCCTGATCGTGTGGCAGGTGCTGCGGCATTGTCGGGGTATTCTTCAATACAAAGTGAGTGGAATGAGCAAATGACGAAATGGACAAAGGCTAATGACGGAAAGATTATGTCCCATATCATTTTTGGCACCCGATGGATCCTTCAATCCAAGCCATTCTAGAAGGGTCTCTTCTAAGCTACCGTCACGAATTGTTGTGGGAGAATATGAGAGACATTCCCATTCTGCAGCAACACGGAAGCGCGGATGACAACGTTCCGCCTTATCATTCTCGTCTCATGCGGCAACTGGCAGATGAAATGGAAGCCAATGTTACTTATAACGAGCTCAAGGACCGTGGTCATTGGTTCAATACTATCATGACTACTAAACCTTTAACACAATTTTACCACCAACAGCTCAGTGATGGTCATCTTCCACGCAATCGCACATTTCCGCTCTCCGTGGTCTCACCCCGACCTTTGGACACATTCGATGTGCAAGGAGCTCGAATCTTGGAACTGAATATTCCAGGCCGAATTGGTCGGGTCAAGATCGATAAGGCCGTAGAAGATGGCGTCTGCCACATTCTGACTCGTAACGTCGCGGCTTTCAAGATGAGTGATACAACGTTACAATGCAAGACGCTTCTTGTGGACAGCCAGGTCGTTCCTTCTGGAACCCTGTCCCAACAATTGAGAACGTTCGAGAAGAGAGATAAGTCGTGGTCAGTCTCGGGCGATGAGCATCTAGTCCTGGCGCCCGTCAGTCCTGGAGGTATGGATGCGTTTCTCCGAACCAAATTGCCTCTATCAATCTGGAGGACAGGATCAGATCCAGCAATAGCAAAGATCGCCTTGCAGATGTCGAGGAACCTCTTGCAATATCATGGAATTGATGGACTAATTACCGATAAGAATACGGAGAATACAACTTTGGCGGCAATCATGCTGGGTGGAAGCCTCAGCATTCCAGAACGGCGATGGCCGTCGCCCGACGGTATACAGTCCCATTTTCCAGCCTTGCAACAAAGACTGGGCGAGCCTCTCTCTATATTGGCAGGAAAGGCTAGTATAGAGATCCGCGACAGCGAGGGTGGTCGACATCTATATAGCGGAGAGAGTGGTCCTGTCGGTGCCATATTCCTGTCGGCATCCCCCGATCCATCAATCCCGGCACATCTTAATATCTGGGGATCGGATGCCGAAGGACTGGACATTGCTGCTCGATTGGCTCCTTTACTGACCGGCGTCGGACAACCCGATTTCATCGTCGCGGATCGACACATGATGACCCAAGGTGCGGCTGGTCTCCTTGCGTTGGGCTTCTTTACCGGCAACTATTCCTGCAGAAGTTGCCCTTGGACAGTATCGGCGAATGCCTTCTTTGCGTGACACAGCAGCACCGGCCGCGTCAGCCGGCAGTCCGTTCGGAGTCGTATTCGGAAAGTAGGTATACTCATGTAACAACAAGGTATTGGAAGTGCGGAGTTGAGGTCTGTATCTCGGTGATGTCTAGACTATGGGCGGGGCTGTAGACAACATGTGGAAGGAGAAGCATGTGTTCACAAGACCCGCAAAGTGAAGTCGAGCCTTTTTCGCACCTGCTTGCCATGACATCAACCCTACATGATCGCACGGATAATTTTGGGAAAAAGGCGGTCAGAATTGAAGGCAAGTGCTGGACCTAAGTCCTTCCCCTTATCTCTCCCTTGTGCACGGCTTCCTAGTGTGACATGCGTTTGTGATTCTCTCCTAGCTCGACCTCGACCGACTTCAATCTTGATGAGCATCCCATCTTAGTCCGTCACTGCTGGCGCGGCCAACAGACTCTATTCAGCTCCTCTCCGTCTGGGCAATCTTCGTCCCAATTCCTTACTCGATCCAATACGCCAAGCACCTCCGACAACATGGCTGAAAGCAGCCCGGATGGTTCACCAACTCCTCGCAAGCCATTGAAAGGAGGTGTTGTCCTACCTCCTGTCGAGAAGAAATATCTGAATCGAGGCATTACCATGGATGACACGGTCAGCAATGTCAAGGATGTCCTTCTCGTCGTTTGTACATGCTGACAGCTTTGACAGGACGTGGCTCACCCTAGCCTCAAAGACGTCTATATGCCGTCTACGGAGATCCCAATTCACCCCCATACGCCCGTCAATGGGTCCGACGATGACACATACACTCTCTCTGGATCAAGAGCAAGCTACGATGCACATTTCGCAAACGCCGCGTTCAGCGGAGAATCGCCACTTTCTGTCGATGCGGCCGCTGTGGGCTCTACTCTGCAATTGTCAGGCATCCAACGGCCATCCATGGTCTTGTTGCACGTGGAAAACCCAGAGACGGCCTCTAATTCGCCTTCCGACCAAGAATCCACACTGCAATCACAAAATGACATAGGCACTACCCCAGCTTCATCTGACCTGCCCAGTGGGGTTGCTAGTAGCCCCAAGCTTGGTGATCACGGCTTTCATGATGTCGACTCCAAAAGCGATAAGACGGAGCTCGATCGCCTTCGTGAGCAACTCATGGATGCCCAAGCCAAGCTCGCTCATCTCAGCGACGAACTCGCACAAACTCGCAGCAACACTAGTACCGATAGCGAGCATCATTCTATGGATGTCAAAGAAATCTTCCCAGATAGCGACTCCTATGTTGCAAGGTTCGCCGAGAAAGATCGCGGCGTGGACTTCGACTGCGAGTTGAACGATGCTCCACTCTCTTGGGCT
The DNA here is from genome assembly GCA_000836255.1 of Dothideomycetidae sp. 11243. Classification (NCBI taxonomy): domain Eukaryota; kingdom Fungi; phylum Ascomycota; class Dothideomycetes; species Dothideomycetidae sp. 11243. Next base: position 1,668,563 of record DF938581.1, on the reverse strand, counting down.
TCGGCAGGTGCTGAAAATATTGCTCTCATGGAGGGCAGTGTGCCCGATTTGAGCGGCAACAATACCTGCATCCCCCAAGCCCCATTTGAGCCTGGAGTAATCGGGCAATCGAATCTGGCAAGTCCTTACCGTCTGACGGCGTCCAGCTTTGATCGAGTCAACTCCGTGCATCTTCACAGCATGCGTCCTTTCGTTGCAGAGCCGTCCAGACGTGGCCCTGAGAACGCCGGTTTCGGAAATCCAAGAATGATTCCTAGCTGGGGCCCTCCTGGTCCACAGTTCAGTCTGGAGTCATCGCACTCCTCGAGGTCCATGACACCCATCACAGGATTCGGGTCTCTTCCACCGTCGATGAATTCTTCGACCATGAGCTTGCCAGCTCTCTCGCAACATATGACTCCAATGAGCTTCAAGTCGCAGAGTTTTAGCAACCTCTCCCCGACTGCTGCTGAATTTCCTGGCACGTCGGCTGGAGGTTTCAACCACCATCCGTCGCCGTGGAACTTCCCGGTAAGTGTTAGAAATATATGACCCGGATGCCGATGATCTGATTTGACTGATAGCCACGCGAGGAATCTCAGCAGAACTACATGATCAACGCTGACCCTCCCAATTATCGTCGTCTGCTGGAGCGCTCCATGAGTTGCAACTGGAAGTACATTGTCGATAAAATCGTCTGCAACAACGATCAGCAGGCTTCCATCTTTCTACAGCAGAAGCTAAAAGCGGGTACTGGTGACCAGAAATACGCCATAATCCAGGCAATCCTCGATCAAGCGTATCCTCTGATGATCAATCGATTTGGCAATTTCTTGATTCAACGCTGTTTTGAACACGGAACTCCTGAGCAGGTTGTTGCCATCGCCCGCGCTATCCGGGGAAACACTCTGAATCTCAGTATGGACGCTTTCGGATGCCATGTCGTTCAGAAGGCCTTCGATTGTGCACCCGAAGAGTATAAGGCCATCATGGTCCACGAGCTTTTGCGCCGTATTCCTGAGACTGTCATTCATCGCTACGCTTGTCATGTTTGGCAGAAGCTCTTTGAGTTGCGATGGAATGGCTCTCCTCCCCAGATCATGAAATACGTCAACGAGGCCTTGAGGAGTATGTGGCATGAAGTCGCTCTCGGCGAGACCGGAAGTCTGGTCGTTCAGAATATCTTCGAAAATTGCCTTGAAGAAGACAAGGTATGTGTTGGCGACATACGAAGAAGAGTTCTACTGATTGTCTTCAGCGACCCTGCGTCAACGAAGTGCTTGCCAGTATCGATGTCATTGCACACGGTCAATTCGGGAACTGGTGCATTCAGCACATTTGCGAGCACGGTTCCATTCCGGACCGTACCCGAGCGGTAGAACATGTTTTACGCTTTGCAACCGAGTACTCTATCGATCAGTTTGCTTCAAAAGTCGTAGAGAAGTGTCTCAAGATCGGTGGGACTGACTTCCTTGATCGTTATCTGGACAGGGTCTGCGAGGCCCGCCCAGATCGTCCTCGTATGCCGTTGATCGACAGTATGTCCTATTAATCAATATTATTCTGCAGCTTTGCTGACCATTCCTTAGTTACTGGAGACCAGTTCGGCAATTACTTGATCCAATACATTCTGACCAATGCCGATACACACCGCCGCGAAATCGTGGCATCCCATGTACGCCGCCACATGGTTTCTCTACGTGGCTCCAAGTATGGCTCTCGTGTTGCGATGCTTTGCACCAATCCAGCGGTGGCTACTCGTCCTGGTCCTGGCGGTGGACATAGTTCTAACATGGATCGTGGCTCTGGAAGCACGGGCCGTGGATACTCCGAGCGTGGGTCCTGGGCCAATACGCGCTCTGGGTCCTACGATCGCGGCTTTTGAGTCGTTGCTTGATGAAGGCAATTGTCCTTTACGCAACTGATCGACTGTGTTCAGTCACAGTCGACAATTTACCATCAACCTTATCAATTCTCGCACCTAAATGGTCATGCGGACATGTCGTTACAGCAAGCGTAGGAAACGCATCTAGAGCTCGCACATTCTCACAACATTTGCCTTTGTCGAACATTTACTGCCGGTCGAATACACACCATAAGCCAGCCCAAACGATCGGTCCACTTGGCTTTGGATCTTCCTCTGCAGCAGACGATCACTACTCCATTCACATCTTTGCATTGGTCCTTATTGCAGTCTTGTCAAGACGATCTAGGACATGCTCGAGCATCTGGCCGTACGTATCGTCTGCTCTTGACGCAGAGAGAGCCTTGGAGGCCCAGCGAGGTTATTGCTGCATCTTTCGTATCTTTCTCATTTTCTCATTCGTCTTTTAGGTTGGTAATTCAGAGGTCGGTCAGGGGCGGCCAGATGCCGCTGTGATAAGGCCTGCAAGAGAAAGGATCATTACGCACAAGCAATAGAGCTTAGACACGCTAGATCACAGAGTGTATGCTTGAGAAGAGGAAACGAATAGACGATCGCTAATAGATGAGCTTTAACAAGAGCTATAATGATACGGTGACGTGCTCTCTCGTGACAAGAAGAAGCTGTGCTGAGAGCTGGGGCAGCGGCCATGCCAGCGTCACTCTCAGGGGTGCCAGTCTCCCCGCCAAACAAAACAATTGGTTACGTCGCTCTCCATCTCAAGCCACAAGCGCGTGACAACAATTTAATTTCGTCAGGTCCCGAGCCGTCGCATGTCATCGCAGCTCCAGCAAACTCCGGCACTCAAGCCACAGACGAGCAGCCACGGATCGCCACTGTAGACATCATGGCCGACCTCACTCCCTCCTCGCATTCACCATCGTCCCCGGCTAATGGCAGCACTCTCCAACCTACGACCTCCAAACGGCCCATCTTCTCCCAGCGAGCTCCGACAGCGCCGCCTGTCATGAGCGGTCTGAACGGACACTTCAGCTCGGTCGGGGCCGACCTGCCCGAATCATTCGAGCATGGCATCCAGATCATCGATGAGGACAAGACCTTCAACTCGGCCCACCTGCCGCAGTATCTTAAGGCGGAGGATATCACCCGCTCTGGATTCAACTACCATGTCATCTCCGTGTTTGGCTCCCAGAGTACGGGAAAGAGCACGCTGCTCAACGAATTGTTCGGCACTAGGTTCGGCGTAATGAGCGAGCAGGAAAGAAGACAGACAACCAAAGGCATATGGATGAGCAAGAACAAGAGAGGTCCTGATGCGAAGGCTGTTGAAAACGGAGGCGTGGCGGGAAACAGCGCCATGGCCGAAAACATACTGGTCATGGATGTCGAAGGCACTGATGGACGCGAACGCGGAGAAGATCAGGACTTTGAGCGGAAGAGCGCGCTTTTTGCGCTTGCTACAAGTGAGGTTTTGATTGTCAATATATGGGAGCATCAAGTGGGCTTGTATCAAGGCGCGAACATGGGTCTGCTCAAGACTGTATTCGAGGTCAATCTACAGCTGTTTCTCAAGGATGCGAAGTAAGTCGCTCTCCAGGAGATATACTACGCTCTCGATCGCTGACACATACAGGTCTGTACCACGGTCATTGCTCTTCTTTGTCATTCGCGATCACATAGGGACCACGCCTCTCTCCAATTTACGGCAAACACTTTTGGCCGATCTTTCGAGGATATGGTCTGGCCTCTCGAAACCTCCAGGGCTGGAGCAGTCCAAGATTGAAGATTACTTCGACTTTGCATTTGTTGCGCTCCCGCACAAGATTCTGCAGCCAGAGCGATTTGGTGCCGAGGTCCATAAGCTTGGAACGCGCTTCAAGGAAGGGTACCAAGATCCGAAGCGCAAATCATTCCTCCTCGATGATGCCTCTCTCCCCATCCTCTTGCCTGAGTATCACCGAAGAATTCCTGCTGATGGCTTCCCAATCTATGCGGAGAACGTGTGGGCTCAGATCGATAGCAATAAGGATCTGGACCTGCCCACCCAGCAGGAGCTTCTGGCGCAATTTCGCTGTGATGAGATTGCCAAGGAGGTGCTTGTCACATTCGATGCTGTGATAACCCCACTAGAAGATCGGCAGTCATCCGCTGTCAAGTCAGGCTTGCCTATTGTGATCCCTGAATTAGGACGCTCAATGAACACAGCTCGTGCGAATACCCTCAAAGCGTTTGAATCGGAAGCGAGCAGGTACCACAAAGCTGTTTACAAACGAAAACACTCCGAGCTGGCGGCTACTGTTGATGGACGCCTCAAGACACTTTTCAATGGACAGCTATCAGCAGCTCACAAGTCCGGTGTTCGAAGCTTCGCAGAGTCTGTGAGTGCCGCGGTGAAGGCTGGACAGCGCAAAGGTGGTAGCTACGATTTCTCGACTATTGTCTCAAAACAGATGACGAGTGCTCTCAGAACATTTGAAGAACTTGCTCGATCTTCAGTTATCGCTGATGCTCCGTGGGCGGACTTTGCGCCGGAACTCGAGCTTTACAAGAAGGATCTCGACGTTGTCTCCGCTCAGCTGCGCAAGGATGAGCTCAAGAGACTGCTCAGCCGCATAGAGCGAGCGGTGAAGACAAAGGTAGCCGATGCCATCAGCCTTGAGTTTGGGCGACTAGGTTCTGGTAAGGCCGGCGGCGGCGCTCCCGAGTCAGGCGACATGGCGCAGAAGGGCACAGAGCGGGACATCTGGGACCGGATCTGGACCGGATTCACAAACATGATTAGTGGCGCAGAGGGCAAGTTTTCTTCTTTAGCGAAGTCGTTCGACGCATCGCCCGAGGAAGTTGAGCTTGGCTTGTGGCGCCTGCGGCGACGTGGATGGGTCCTGCTTCGTCAAAAGTTAGACGACGAGGTTGCGGAGTCAAACTTGCTTCTCAAATTGCGCGAGGCGTTTGAGGATCGGTTCCGGTACGATGCAGAAGGAGTGCCGCGAGTCTGGCGGCCCGCGGACGACATTGAGGGCACCTACACGACTGCACGTGAGGATACAGCGGCGCTTGTGCCCCTGCTATCTCGATTCGAGTTGCGTTCTACGTCCGAGCCACCTCCACTTGATGCGTGGATCGGCACTGCTCCCTCAACAGTAGCAGCCGATGATGCTGATGAACCGCTCATTGGCGGAGTCGATGACGATGCAGAAACATCAATAGAGGAGGAGACACAACTAATACCAGAAGCACGACGAAGAGACCTGCTAGTGAGATTCCGGAAACTCGCAGATGCCGTCTACGTCGAAGCGAAGAGAGGCGCAATTGGAGGGGTTGCACAGGTACCGCTGTACTTCTACGGCCTGCTGCTTGCATTGGGGTGGAATGAGCTCGTTGCCGGTAAGTACCCGGACCCCTAGCGCCGATGCGGGAACAGATCAGCTTACAAATCTCTACAGTGCTCAAGAACCCAGCATATTTCCTGCTACTCGCGCTCATGCTAATCGGCGCATACGTGACCTACAGCCTCAACCTCTGGGGTCCAATGATCCGCATGGCGAACGCCGCTAGCGCGCAGGCGGTGGAGATTGGGAAAGAGAAATTGCGCGACTTTCTGCAGGAGACCGAGACGGGCAGACAGGCTATTGCTATGTCGTCGGGCGTGGATCGGCGTAATGGTAAGGAAGAGATTGAGATGCGGAATTTGTCGTCAAAGTCGAAGGGTGAGGACGAGGAGGATATCTGAGTCTTGTCCTGGGCTGCTGTGGGGGGCAATTGGAAAGTATCGTTGACGTTGAGATTGAGTGAATGGATGTACCGCTTCTGTCATCCTTGTTTGGCTGTTCATCTACGTACTCGAAGGCTCTTCTCGACTTCACTCGAATGGGGAATGGTGTGTAGGTGAATTCCACCGCCGGCTTCCTGCTCTTACGGGAGCGCACACCCTGTCCGTCAGTGAGTTCGTTTTTTTCAGTCTCCGTTCACTCAGACACGGCACGGCAAGGGCACACGTGACGCACGCACTCACACGAAGGTGCGATAGGATGGAAATCTCAGATTGCGCTCAGCGCATGTCTCGTATCTATAGTGGTACAGCAGAGGCGGGCATGCAGCTACTGTTGCTGCTCTCACTCTGTATGCGTGTACATCAGGTCTAGTTCATATGCGGCCTGTTCTTTACAATGCAAGAGGGTTGGCTCTGTTCTATGGTGGTCGTGTTGGGCGTGTCGTATTGCATGTATGCGTGTCTGTCGTTCATTTCATATGTGCGGACGGGTTGCTGTCGTCGGAAGTAGTGGTGGCCTCGTCACTGGTGTCATCGTCGTGGACATTGGTCTTTGCCGCGGACTTGGGCGTGGTTTTCGTCCGCTTCGTCTTGGGCTTTGGTTTTGCCACCTTGGAATTGGGTGGTGCACGGTGTTTGACCCGTGGTGGGGTGGATCGCTTCTGGACTGGTGGTGGCGGCGTGGGTTTCGCGCACTGCGTTGTCTCCTTTGAGCGAGTTTTAGCGGCGGCGCGGGCGCGGAGGGAATCCCACAGCTTGTTCGCCTCGGGAGTGTCGACCGTGGTGCGCTGGGCGGTGGCTGGCCTCTTCCACTGCATCATGGTCACCGGTTTGGGGGGCAGCTGCGGCAACGAGGTGCTGGGGGAGGCGGACGAGGAGCAGGTTGCCGAGTTGTGAAGGTGAGTGTGCTGCGAGGAGCTCTGGTTCTGGCTGGCCATCTTTGCCGGCTGTGTGGAACAGAAAGTGCCCCGCGAGTCGTTGGGCGGACTGGGAGGCTGTTTGCCCTAGCAGGTGCCTCGTAAGTTGTTGGGCGGATTGGAAGACTGTATGCCCTAGAAGGCGCCCCGAGAGTCTTTCGGCGGTTCGCAGTGCACAGAGGCCGAAGACTCGGTAGGCTGTATGGCCTGAGAGGTGCCCCGGGAGTCTTCGGGCAGATCGTCGGGTGATTTGCCGTGCATAGAGTTGGAGAATTGGTATGGCTATATGCCCTCCGATGTGCCCTGCGAGTCGTTGGGCAAATTTCTGTGTGCAGAGCAGGAGAACTCGTGGGCGTATTGCTTGACTGTATTGTGAGGCTTATAGCGGTGGGTATAGCAGCGGAGTGTACAAGACGAGACAAATGACGACTTCTCGTCAGTAGAGCCGGAGGTAGCTATATATGTTATGCACAAGAAACAGTCATCAGTTGTAGGAGTATGCACTGGGTTTCTGAAGCAGATCCCTATGAGAGCGTTTGTATGGTTTCGTGAGCGCTGTCTGTGGCTGGGTTTTTGCGAGCGAAAAGGTAAAGCGAGGAAGCAAGCCGTGGGATGAAAGAAAGAGTGGAGGAGAGAGTGTTTTGAGTTCTTGGTCGCAGCGTACGGCAGATGCGCGTCGCTGCACACCTCAATGGTGACCGCAAAAGAGGCTTTTGTGGTGCTTGAGCAATGCACTGCACAGCCCTAGCCATGAGTGCGTTCTCTCTCGCAACATGCACGAGTATAGAAGCATTGCGTGTCAGGAAAAGGAAATGCGAGAATGGCAAACGTGATTTGCAAACAAAACAGACGAGCCGCTCTTCAATGAGCAGCAGAAAATGGTGCTTACCTTGTAATTTACCTTTTGACGCTTTCGCATTGATATCGACAGATGCGGATGTAAGTGGCAAGCTTGCCAGCAGCAGACCCTGCTAGTTTGACATGAGCCAACGGGCGCATGCGAACAAGTGCCAGGGCCACCAAAAACACATGCAGTTTAGCCGATCTGCCGGTTCCTGATCAGCAGGTTTCCAAGATTGAAAACACACCATTTGATCATGCAACACTTCTAATCGGACAAATAACGACTTGTATCATGCTCAAATTCATGGCAGCCAAAATACTGGAAAGAGCTGTTCTGCAAACAGATCGACGTGCAAGGTCATAGCAGCCAAACGAGCCATAACATGCTACTGTGCATGTACAGCCATCACCAGTCATGACGAAGCCATGACCCTTCGATCGGCCGTTCGTAGCGCATTCGTCTTTCTAAAGCCAGCACGCCCTGCACAATGGTATCATATGGTCAGCCTCGCTGCCATCTACGCAATGGCTACTGCATCTTGTGCCAGTCCTATTTATGGCCGTCTTCTTGCCCACTACTCTCGCCCGCCGTTGGCGATTCAATACTCTTGCGTCTTTTCTCGGTCCTCTAAATCAGCGTAAATCATCCACTCAAGCAGTCATGCAGGCTGTTAAAGATACGATTGCCCAAAATTTTGGCGGCAAGGCCCAAGACGTCGGTCGAGCTACCTTTTCTCTTGAAGAGGTTCCGGATCTTTCTGGCAAGGTGGCAGTTGTCACGGGAGGTAGCGAGGGCATCGGTTATGGTTGCACCCATACTCTTTTGTCCAAGAACATTTCGAAGCTGTTTGTCACTTCTTTGCGCACCGAAAAGGGAGAAGATGCTCTCGACGCGCTCGAAAAGGAGCTCGGAGCCGGCGCTAGAAAGCGAGTCGTCTATCTGCAGAACGACAACTCCGACTGGGCGTCTACAGCCAAGGTGGCGAATGAGATAGCTTCGCAGACCGACCGCATCGACATTCTCATCAACAATGCAGCTCGTGGTATCATGACTCGCCAACTTGACTCCCATGGAGTGGACCTGCACATGTCCACCAATCACATTGGGGCAGATGTATTTACATCCCATCTGCTTCCTGTCTTGAAGAAGACTGCAGATGCCGGTCACACTGTCCGCATCGTCAACCTGTCGTCCAACTTGCACGAGAGTGCGCCACCAGACACCAAGTTCGAGTCTGTCGAGGAGCTCAACAAGGACTATGGGCCACAGCAGCAGTACAACCGAGCAAAGCTCGCCAATTTCCTACATATCAAATATCTGGACAAACATCTGCATTCCAAGCATCCGAACATCTTGGTCAACGCAACACATCCCGGTATCGTACAGACAGCTCAGACGCAGGAGCACATCCACGAGGCTTTTCCCTTGCTCGGCTACGGCATGTCCGTCGCCGCGCAGCCGTTCATCAAGACACAATTCGAGGGTTGTGTGAGCACCATGTATGCTGCTACCACAACGACAGAGAGCGGACAGTACGTTACGCCGCCATGCCTTGTGGAGAAGGGCAGTGACAAGGCCAATGACGAGCAGCTCGCGGAAAACCTGATGAAGCTCACTAGGGAGTTAGTGGAGCAGAAAACTAGACCAGAGAGCTCAGCGAAGGGCTGTCCGTTCAAGGACGCATAGATACTCCTGGTAGATTACAGGCTCTAGAATAATATTGAGCAACGAGTAATCACAACTCAGAAGAAGCAATTGAAGTTAAATTGATTCACCCCAATCGTTCGTCCGATCTCGCTCGTCTCGCGCAGTTCGGCTTTTCAATCCATGTGGCCGCCACCCGCCACCTGCGGCTTCACTCCGAGGCCGGCATTTCCTTGGGGACAGAAGCTTGTTTCCTTGGGGTTATTCCCGAGTGAGACACCCCCCAAAAATCGTCAGTCCCGCCCTTTCAAACGCCGAAACATAATATCGCAAAGGAGTCATTCATTTTTTCCCCAATCTCCTTGGTTCCGTTTATCGGACTAGTAGTCAATCTCGTTCCCGACGTGTGTTATATACTTAGCGTTCCGCACTCTTGTCTCGGAGATTTGTCCTCTACTCATTTCTTATTCACATACCCCACGACTCCCAAATCGGATGGAGAACAGCCATGGGGCAAACGCAAAAATCTACCCCGCACACCACGCCGGAGGACAATGGTCGTGTGCCACCAGCCGAGGAAGAAGCCATCGACACGGCCTCACTGCCAGATCTGGAGCGGCACGAGACGCCAGCCAGCATAGAGCAGGTCGCTCGTGCTGAGCTGGTCCACGTCCCGAGCCAAGTGTCTGCGCACGACATACCGCATATCCAGCAGAGCCACTATGAAGTCGGCGACGAGATCTACGACAAGTTCCCGCACCATCGCAAGGTCATCATCGTCTCGGTGCTGTCGTTTTGCTCGTTTCTGGCGCCGATGAGTAGTACTACCGTGCTTGCTGCCGTGCCGGAGGTTGCTGCTACGTACGGTACTACGGGCACGATCATCAATCTTTCCAATGCGCTGTATCAGCTTTTCATGGGTATCAGTCCGCTGTTTTGGGGGCCGATGGGTACTGCTTATGGGCGACGGTGGACGCAACTTCTCTCTGCGGTGCTTTTCACCGCATTCAGCGCTGGCACGGCATTGGCTCCTAATCTTCCTGCTTTCTTCGTGTTCCGAATCCTTACTGCGTTTCAAGGCACGTCTTTCTTGGTCATTGGAGCGAGCTGCATTGGAGATATCTATCGACCTACCGAGCGTGCTACTGCGCTGTCTTGGTTTCTTAGCGGGGCATTGATTGGCCCAGCGTTTGGGCCTTTCTTGGGCGGCGTCATTGTCACTTACAAACCATGGCAAGACATCTTCTGGCTGCAAACAGGCCTCGCTGGTGGTGCGAGCCTGCTTGTGTTCTTCTTACTCCCGGAAACAATTCATTACAAAAAGAGCAAGGAACTGGAAGGCTTGACAACAAAAGAGAAAGCCTCCAAACTTTGGGAGTGGATGAATCCTTTACGAGTACTTTCCCTGTACCGATTCCCGAACTTAGCCATTGCTGGCTTTGCAAGTGGAGCCCTAGTGTGGAACATGTATTCTCTGCTGACACCTATTCGTTATGTCCTGAATCCGCGGTTCGATCTCTCCAGTCCCATGGAGAGCGGCTTGTTCTACATCGCTCCTGGTGGCGGATATCTTCTCGGCACCTTCGTCGGCGGCAGGTGGGCTGACTACACCGTCAAGAAGTGGATTAGGAAACGCAATGGTAAACGTATACCTGAAGATAGGCTGAAAAGCTGTCTGGTTGCTCTTGGAGTCGTCATCCCTGGCTGCATCCTTATCTATGGTTGGTCGGTCGAGAAACGAGTCGGAGGCGTGCCCCTTCCGGTCATCGTCATGTTCCTACAGGGTGTGGCGCAACTGTTCTGCTTTCCTAGCCTGAACACTTACTGCCTGGACGTCATGAAGCAGAGGAGTGCCGAAGTCGTTGGTGGCAACTACGTGTCACGCTATCTCTTTGGCTGCATTGGGTCCGCGGTGGTATTGCCATTCGTGGAAAGGTATGGTGTCGGATGGTTCAGCACACTGAGTGCTGGATTGCTGGTACTTTCGGCATTTGGTGTGTGGGCTACGACGGTATGTGGGCCGTCATGGCGAGAGAACATCCTGGCCAAGCAGAAGGCGAAAAAGGAGAAGGCGCGGCCTCAATCCCAAGCAACGGAAATGAAGTCGATGCCACAGGAGAATGAGAAATAGACGACAGATGATGACGACAATGACAATTGCACATACACTTCATGAATGAATATACTATATCAAGAATCGTTTCACGAAGTTTCCATCAAGTGCAGATATGATTCCAAGGCATTGAAATGTAGCGTCCGTCGGTAAGGAACAACAACTTCGTCAGGCGTAAACCCTCCAGTGCTCCAGCTACGGCGCGATACAAACAGTCAATCTTGAGCTCGTAGCAGAGGACTCTAAAGTGGTAGAAATTTGAATTCTTTAATGTCCTACAATAAGAGCGCGTAATGAGTATAAGGAAGAAAAAGAGAGACTGCTAGACAGACTTGCAGAGAAATATAAAGCCTGCCGTGCACCTCTTGGCACACGGCCGGTCCCGCTGTCCCGCTCCCAAATCAGCCGGCCTCTGATTCGCCGAAGCGAACGTCCACCAAAGCAGCAGCAGCTTTCGAGATTGTTTCGACCGGAACGTCGTCGTCGTCGACCTCATCGCCTCGCTCCCTCATCCCGTATTCGCGGTCCTTCCACCAACCCCCAATTCGTCCACACACAAGTCGAGCAATTGGCTAGCCATGCTGCAACGCCAGCTCTGCAGGGCGGCTCGCCGGCCGCAGCGACTGGGACGACTCGGTGCCACCCGCGCCTTTGCTTCGACACCGAGGAGAGCGGCGGAGGTCGAGATCTTCGTCGATGATCAGCCCGTCAAGATTGAAGGTGCGTCAAGACACAACACTAAGCACACATATCCTTGTCTATGCCTTTCGATTCCTAGCGTTCATTTATCACGCCGAGACCAGCACACTTGCGCCGGATGTTCTGTTGTGTATTGACTGACACTCTACAGCTGGCAGCGCTCTCATTCAGGCATGCGAGAAGGCAGGCAAGACCATTCCCCGCTACTGCTACCACGAAAAGCTTGTACGTATCGTCCTTGACCGTCCACACATCCCCGCTGACCAGGATAGATGATTGCCGGTAATTGCCGTATGTGCTTAGTCGAAGTTGAACGAGCACCAAAACCTGTGGCATCGTGTGCCTGGCCGGTCCAGCCTGGTATGCGCGTCAAGACAGACTCACCACTGGTCCACAAAGCTCGGGAAGGTGTCATGGAATTTCTGTTGGCGAATCATCCGCTGGACTGCCCCATCTGCGACCAAGGTGGTGAGTGCGACTTGCAAGATCAGAGCATGAGATACGGAGCGGATAGAGGACGATTCCACGAGCTGGGCGGCAAGCGAGCGGTCGAGGACAAGAACATAGGACCCCTGGTCAAGGTGAGAATGCCCAACAAAAGCGAAAGCAAACAGCCATACTCACATTTGGCAGACGTCAATGAACAGGTGCATCCACTGCACGAGGTGCATTCGCTTTGCCAACGATGTCGCCGGCGCTCCGGAAATGGGCTCGACTGGTCGTGGAAATGACATTCAAATCGGCACTTACTTGGAGACTGCGCTCGACACTGAGTTATCCGGAAACGTCATCGATCTGTGCCCCGTCGGAGCCCTCACATCGAAACCTTATGCGTTCCGAGCGCGTCCATGGGAGCTGCAGCACGCTGAATCAGTCGATGTAATGAACGGTCTCGGGTCTGCGATCCGTGTCGACACAAGAGGCTTGCAGGTGATGAGGGTGCTCCCCCGGCTCAACGACGATGTAAACGAGGAATGGATTGATGACAAGTCGCGATTTGCCTGTGATGGTCTGACCACACAAAGGCTGACCACCCCGCTCATCCGTCGCGACAATCAATTCTTCCCGGCCACGTGGGAGCAAGCTCTTGTGGAGATTTCCGACAAATTCCAGACGATAGCCCCCAAGGGCGACGAAGTGAAATTCATTGCCGGACATCTTGTCGAGACCGAGACCCTCGTCGCCGCAAAGGACCTTGCCAACCGGTTGGGCTCTGAGAATCTGGCCTTGGATCAGCCTCTCGGATCTGCGCCGATTGTCCACGGTACTGACGTCCGCACCAACTACGCCTTCAACTCGAGAATCACTGGGGTTGAAGAGGCTGACGCCATTCTACTTGTCGGCACTAACCCCCGATGGGAGGCTTCCGTACTCAATGCTCGCATTCGCAAGCAATGGCTCCGTTCGGATCTGGAAGTCGGATTGGTTGGCGAAGATTTCACTTCTACTTTTGAGTATGAGAAGCTTGGCACTTCTGCATCCGATCTCAAGTCTGCTCTGACGTCTGCTTTCGGGAAGAAGCTGGCAGCTGCTAAGCGGCCCATGATCATTGTCGGCTCGTCCGTCACCGACCACCCTGACGGAAAGGCCGTGTATGAGCAGCTCGGTTCGTTTATCGAGAAGCACAAGTCATCCATGCAAACACCCGAGTGGAACGCTTTCAACGTGCTGCAACGGACTGCATCTCGTGCTGGTGCCTTCGAAGTTGGCTTCACAGTGCCGTCAGCCGCGACGGCTTCCACAACGCCAAAGGTCGTCTACCTTCTCGGCGCCGACGAAATCAGCGCAGCAGATCTGCCAAAAGACGCTTTCGTTATTTATCAAGGCCATCACGGTGACCGCGGAGCAGCTTTGGCTGACGTAGTGCTGCCCGGCGCGGCGTACACAGAGAAGAGTGGCACATATGTCAACACCGAAGGTCGCGTACAGCTCGGTCGGGCAGCAACGAGTATCTACGGCGCAGCGCGTGACGACTGGAAGATCCTGCGTGCCGTCAGCGAAGCCATCGGCTCACCCCTCCCATACGACGACGTCGAATCTCTACGAGACCGCATGGCCGAGATCTCACCCGCACTCAGGCGATACGACATCGTAGAGCCGACGAGTGCAGAGATTGCATCGCTCAGCAAAGTCCAACTCGTCGACGCCAACAAGGGCGCCTCCTCCGCCTCGAGCAAGCCGCTCAAGACCGCCATCGAGGACTTCTACTTCACAGACGCCATCTCCCGCAGCTCGCCCACCATGGCCCGCTGCTCGGCGGCCAAGGAGCAGAAGGACCCCCGCACAAACTTCATGGCTGCCGGCGAGCTGCAGCCGCTGTCGCAGTATAGCTCGGCTGAGCCTGGGAGTGCTGCCGCGGCGGCATAGATGGGTGTTGTGTGGAAGGGTTTGGAATGGGAATGAAGGGCAGAGAAGAAAGAAGTCAAAGAGGGGTTCTTTATTAGTTGGCATCTGTACATGATACGTAGCCGAGCTGCAAATCGGGTTGGTCTGTTCACCGCGAGTATGGTGTCGTGACTGTCATCGTGGGAAGTAGCACATACGTGTTCATGTGTATCGGATAGTGTCTGCCCTGTGCATCTGCACTGTTATATGGTGGATGTGATCACGTTGAGAGACCCGATCACTTCAACCACGCCAGGCACTATATACAGCAACGTGGAAGTGAAAAGTCCTTTTTCAGCAAATGCAAATCGGTATCTATGCTCGTCGTAATTCATACTACATCCATCATCCCATCGCAACGCTTGAAACACATTGTTAAGCGTCATGAAAGTAAAGTTCGCTCCTCCCATTCGCGTTCCTTTATGCACCACTCCTTTGAGCAGTAAAGCCCCAGCCACCATCGCCTTTTCAGCAAAGCCTCCGCGCTTAGACTATAGTGTCCCAACGCCAATATGACGAGCTCATCGGTTCTACTTCCTCTTCCTCTGCTCCGCCAGCCAAGCGTCTGGCGCCAAATAGCGGACATGTTTGTACCTCTCGGCCCAGACCTTGATGCGCGCATCACCAGTGGCTTTCTGATCTTTCACTGCGCCTTGTGTACCGGACCCTGTCAGGTCGACGATCGTAGTCTTTGGTGACAGAGGCAGTCTACCGCGTATCATATCCGCTCTTCTCGGATCCATCGTGTTCATGGTCGAGGAGGAGCTCTCGCTGTTGCCGTGCTGGACAAACGAGGGGACTATGGCGATGAATCGCCGGACGTGTTCGACTTGGGTGAGGGTCCAGATGACGAATATTTGTACAAGCAGGTCCGTTGCTGCAGTGGGGTCTCTGGTCCATAGCCCGTCATAGCCTGCTAGGGGTGAGGGCGTATCATCTTCTGAGTACGAGATGATCGCACCCTCGGATTCCGAAGGCGGGTCCAATTCGTCGTCTTGATCGGTGCGGAGACGAGTCAAGTCCACCAAGAGTTGTGCGATACGAAAGTAGACATCTCTTTTGCCGGTTCCTGCTGGAGCGGAGCTCCCAAGGCCAATGACGAAATTGACTACGTCCGGTCTGAAGAAGAGCTTTGCCAACTGCGGAGTGAATCGCTTTCGGAGCATGGCGTCACAGGTCTGTTCGATGATCTTGAGGCACTGGTGTGGCTCATAGACGATAGCGTCGTCGGTGATGAGAAGAGCTACACCCCTGGGAAATAGACGCGTGCAGCGGGGAGAATTGTCGAGGGTGGGCTGGAAAAAGTCCAGTCTGAAGATGTTGTGTCCGTGCTTGAGCACTTCCGCGAGCCGAGGTACCTGCCAGTAATTGAACATTGAAGGATGCCATAAGATAGCACCCTGTGTGGATGTGTGAGAGTCCTTCAAGAAGTCATCCCATGCTGTTGCAGAGTCTGGGAGGTGGACTGTCACATTCTGACTTGTAAGTAAGCGTATCAGAAGGTAGATCTCTTCTTGTAGAGCCTCGGGGATCATTAAGAAGACACGCCTCTTGCAGGTCGAACCATGAGCCAGGACGAAAAAGCGATCCACATCGATGTCAGCCCATGCGTTGAACAACATTCTCGTCGACGTCTCGCCCGTCATTGTGGGACGCGAGGCCGCAACGTGCTCAATAGGCGACACGCCAGGATCATAAATGTAGAAATCAAGTATGGTATCTGGCTGTTCTCCCGCCCTGGAGCTTCTGCGAGTTCCAGGCAAACCTGCTTGTGACGTGATCACGATCTCGTGTTGACCTAAAAGCCCGACGGCACAGGTGCCACTACGCTCGAGTTGAGTTTTGAGATTCTGCAATTGCATGTTATCCATTGCAGAAGGTCCTTGGACGATTTGTCCTGATGCTAGTGATCGTCGTCCCTAATTACAAGTCAGCGTCGCACAAGCAACAAAGTGGAACAGGAGACAATACCCTAAGGACATGATCATCAAGGTCGCCAACCCGGCAATCTGACTTCAGAGCAATGTTGATAGTTGCGTCGAGGTTGTGATACTCCTCCCGAAACTGTACCTTGATCATGATCTTTTCTTGGTTAGGAAGGGAGATGTATGATGGTTCTAGCTGAATGAGATCATTCGGAGGCGTATCTAGAGCCATAGCATCGTCATCTGTGTAGACAGGAAGCACTGGGTTCAGTGCGCCCGCCTCGGTCCATAAGCAATGATGTTGGGGACACTCGCTCTCGCTCAGTGAACATCTACCGGCCTTCCATGCTGGGCAAGTCTGGAAATCGCGAAGTTCGCGGGGCAGCTCAACCTCATTGTTTATGTGGCAATGATAGTAAGAACACGCAGAGTCAGACCATTTGCATGCATCCTTGAGCCAATCTCGGCATTCGCCCTTTATTTTCGGGGAGATGAAGTCGCACTGACGATGTGCATATTTGCACGACTCCGCGGTCTTGTCGCATTTTCCTAGATACCAGAATCTACAGGTTCGATCGCCGGGCGGCATATACTTAGGATACTGCCCAGGTTGTGGCCACGGTCTGTTGTGCCTCGTCGTATCATCATGGGCGGCCTCGATGATGACATTCTCTTGTCGAGACTGAGCGTCGCTGTCTGTGCTAGCCATTGCAGGAATGGCGGAGGCTTTATGGTAGATTGCACCGGTATCGTCTTCTTTGGGGAATTCTCCGGTGGCAGGATCCTTTCGTGAATGGTGAAATTGACAATCTTGGTCAGACCACTTGCAAACCCCGGGACCCTTTGCCCAGTAACGGCATGTTACATCTTCCTTGGGCTGAAGTATGCCGCAAGGGCGATGCGCCCATCTGCAGTTGTGATCAAAATCGCATCTGCCGAATTTGTACCATTGCCTGCAAGCAACATTCTGACGGATCCAATTTGGGTCCATCCGATCTTCCCGAGAGATCTCGCTTTCGTGGATGACGTTTCTAGCTATTGCATGCGGATGTGGAAGACTGTCGCTGTAGCTCGCTGGCCTCGATTCCGCAGCAAATCCGGCATTGTTCTGTTCGGGTCGAAGGGGTGGAAGATTGCTGGTAGCATCGCACCGCAGAGTTGAAGCAGGCGGCCCGACATTTCTGCCGTCTCGCTGAGTAGTGTCGCCCGTCTTGAGGTCTACAAAGACAAGACTGTCAGGGTCGGGCGCGCGTTCGTAATTTCGACCATATTTCTGCACGATATTCTCCACGCGAAGGCTCTTGAACCGCGACCCTTGTGATTGAGGGACAGTGGGCAATGCGACTTTGGCCTTTGGTCTTCGCGCGGTCGTAGGATTTGTGGTCATCGTGATCGGCTTGAACGATGTTGTTGAGCTAGAAGCTTTGGACTGTTCTCTTGAAGAAGTGGCCATGTCCTCCATGTCTCCTTCGTCGTTTGATGTGGGTGATTCTCTGATGATTTCCCCGGGCTCGACTTCATTATTTATTATTGACTCGCATTCGGGCTCGCCTTGTCGTGCGATCGGCTCCTCAGCGAGTGCAGGTGCGGTCGCAGATTGTGACACCAGCACGGGTTCTGGGAATTGGGCTGGGTTTGGCTCTGGTTCCGGCTCCGGCTCCGGCTCTGGCTCTGACTCGGAGTCAGAGTCATCAGCCACGAACAGTGGAGAGATCCGGTCAGCTCTACGAGCGCCCCTGGCGCCGACATCGTCTGAAGATCTATCTGGCATTGTTTCTACCTCGGCTGTGGCTCCGACGTGAAGGGTGGCCAAATCCAAAGCACCGACCGCGGGGGCTAGTGCATCAGCTCCAGTAGAACGATCTGAAGGAGAGAGTATGTTGTTGACGGTCGCGGATGTATTCGGGTCTGGTGTTCCAGTGTCTGGCATTCTGTTGCGAAAGGGTGAAAGGGTACGCTCCGGTGTAGCAGAAGTCAGAGCAGGCTCTGTGATTACATAATTGTCGAGCTCAGCGTCGTCGGCTGTGAGAGTGTTTGTTTTGGGTCCTCGCACGAGTCTCCGCTTCTTTCTGGGGGGCTCGGTAACGGATGTTGTTCTTGATCGTTGCATTAGCGACAGCCGCTGTTGTCTCAAGCGTGCTCTCTTGCGAGCGCGTCGTTTGTCGCGGTCCTTTTTCGCTTGCTCACGAAAAGCCATCAGATCCTCGATTTCCGAGATGGCGGAAGGCGTAAGCATTGCGCCGTCTTCCTTCTGTGCACTCCATGCTTGAAAAGTGTAGTCGTCTCGGAAGTGTTGCGGAGGCTCCCACGTGCACTCGCTCAGATCGTACCCGGCCCACTGGACCAGATAGCGGGTCTCGCCATCTACTTCCTTCTCGGCGAGTATCTTCTCGACATCATAGGCATCGTTCAAGACCGTTTCCGTGAGGGAGATTGAGTCCGAGTCGCTAAAGTCATGATTGGCCATGGTGCTGGAGAGCTGGTAGGCAGGCGAGCTGTTTAATCCGACACAGTACCAGCATCGTGAGAGGAAGTGGCAAAGAGAAACGAAGGCGCTCAGAGGAACGAAGGCGCTCAGAGGAACGAAGGCGCTCAGAGGAACGAAGGCGCTCAAACGCCCATTAATGCAGCAGAGTATGGCACGAACGCGCAAATGACGGAAAACGTGAAAGCCTACTCAATTGTTCATCAGACTGCAATGCACCCAGTGAGATTTTGCCGTCAGTGAGAGATCATACCAGAAGAGAAAAAAGAGCACAAGTTGGCGACAAGCAATTACGAACAAGGATGATGCATGGAGTGGCACGCGCGCCCTGTCCCTCTTCGTTTGGCGCCGACGAACAGAGTTTGGGCTGCTGGGAGTGGAGGCCGAAGCAACCATCAGACCGGCAGAGCAGCGGAGCAGCAAAGCAGCAGAGCAGTGGAGCAGCCAGGAGGGGAAAGGGAAGGAAGCGCTCTCTGACTAAGCGGCAGCCCGGCAGCCAGTGGCCCGCAGGGTCCAGCAGCAACAGCAGCAGCAGCGACTTCAGCGTACCGCATGTGCGACTGTGCGACACTTTGGCTTGTCTCCTTTGTGGGCGAGGGACCAGTCCACACCACACCACTCCACCTCCACAGCCTTGGCCTCTCATCCCTAAACCACACCACACCAGGCACCATCGCCGTCTCACACTTCAGCGCTATCCACGCCTCCTGCGCTTGCATCTTCTCCTCGGAACCACTCGAAAACAACAGCAGCAAAGTCGCCGCACACGCGCTCAAGCTTTCTCGACACGTCGACCACCTCCACACCGTTGCCTGACTGCAGCGCACCATGGCCAACGACGAGTATGATGTACGTGGTCCCAGCCTGGGTGTCACACGAGCGCAGTACTGACGCACACTTGCAGTTCCTCTTCAAGGGTATGCAGGCCGCCGACGATGCCCGTCATGCGACGTGAGACTGACCGATACAAGTGGTGCTGATTGGAGATTCCGGCGTCGGAAAGTCTAATCTTTTGAGTCGATTCACCCGCAACGAGTTCAACCTCGATACCAAGTCGACCATCGGCGTCGAATTCGCCACGCGTAGCATCCAGGTCGACGCAAAGACCATCAAAGCCCAGATCTGGGACACAGCCGGCCAAGAGCGCTATCGGGCCATCACCTCTGCCTACTACCGGGGTGCGGTTGGCGCGCTATTGGTCTACGACATCAGCAAGCATCAGACATACGAGAATGTCCAAAGGTGGCTGAAAGAGCTGCGAGAACATGCCGACAGCAACATCGTCATCATGCTGGTGGGTAACAAGAGCGATTTGAGGCACCTTCGTGCGGTGCCCACCGAGGAGGCCAAGCAGTTTGCCAGTAAGCCAGCGGCTGTCCATCGTGTCATAAAGCTGCAGCACTGACTGAAGCGTTTACAGGCGAAAACAACCTTTCCTTCATCGAAACCTCAGCGCTCGATGCAAGCAACGTAGAGCTGGCTTTCCAGAATATCCTGACTGGTAAGATAGCTTTCATGTCAACCAACAGGATCATCACTAATGCATATTGCAGAAATCTACCGCATCGTGTCACAGAAGACTGGCATGCAAGACGACGCCAAGCAAGGCCCAAGCGGACCAGGCATCAGCCTCGAGCCGACACAGGCGCCAGGTAGCGGAAACAAGGGCACCCAGTGCTGCTCGACATGAGCTGTGGAATGGTCAACGGTAGATTTTTGAGGAAGAGCAATGCAAACACACATATCGTATGGTCGACTGCTCCGGTTTCAAGCACGCTTTTCTTCCTTGCAAACTACCCCTCCGCCGGCGTTTGTGGTGCAATACATTTTCCTGACACTTTGCTCGTTCTCTCGCACATGTTTTGGTACATTCGAGACGGAGGCCATGGCGGTGGGGTTGGCAGGGTACAGATGGATGACGAGATTAGGCACTGTAGCCCTTTTTGCACATGAAGAATTGGCCAATGTGTTACTCGGCTCAAGAAGACGTCGGGAATAATTTCTCGTACAGGTCCGTGACCTAGAGCATTCTGTTTGATCTCCTCTCGCACCTCTGCCTGTCCGCCGGCAGTATATTCTACACCTCACCAAAATGCACCGCTCTACAATACATCAATCCACTACATCCCTTTTTGTCCACTTCTAAAAGATGGCCTGACCATTGACATGAGTGCCGACACCGCCTGTACGAATCGTCAGTAAGTCCATTATTGGTCTGATCAGAAGACAGGTACATACCAGGAGCATTAGCCGGGCTAGAAGTGAAGAAGAAGAACCATCGATTGTGCTTTTTGCATGTCTCAGCCAACTTCTCGAGGTCGAACATTTCGCCAATTGGCACGCCCCACAGGGCGAGGAGGTACTCGTGGAGGAAATGGCCTACACTCCATGTCAGTACTGTCTACACTGAGTAGCGCAATTGGGTGTGACAAACCATGAGCACTAGGCCACGCTTCAAAAGCCGGGGCATCCCCCGCGACCGAGGCGAAATAGCAATCATGCAACCAATCGATCACTTTCTCCTCCTGACTGACGCCAGAGAAGATGCATTCGTTATCTTGGCCCATGGTGCTCGGTCGCTCGCCGAGACGCTTCCGTTCGTCACGGGACTTGCTGTAGTAGCTCTTGACCCAGCCGGAACGGATGAACAGCATATCGCCGATATGGACATCGCCTCCCTGCGCGGCGGGGCGGATGTCGATACCTTGCTCCTTGCCTGCTGCGGCGAGGTCGTCGTACGAGATCTCGTCGTGCGCCCAGGGATCGTACTTTTTGCCCGTCTTCTCGGCCCACGAGGCGAAGTCGATCAACACGCCCCGGCCGGCGATGCCGTGCTCGGAGAAATGGTGGACGGAGCAGCGGTGGTTGGCATTGGGGCCGGTGATGTCGTCTTGCTTTGTGCCGTTGTAGAAGGTTTGCGAAGCGATGTGGGCGAAGTGGCGGAAGCCGTCCCATTGCGTGCCGGACTGGGTGTTGAGGTTGTACAGGTCGTCATTGGCGATGCCCGGCACGAGGACTTTGATCTCGTGCTTGAACGACTCGCGTCCGAAGCTGGGCACTTCTGGGACGTTCAATGGCAGGTTCACCGGGACTATCTCGCCTGTTTGGAGGTGCTTGGCTGCTTCCTTGACTCGGGTCGGAGTGAGGAGGTTGATACGTCCAAGCTAGGGATCTGTTAGCTCTGCAATGGACATGATCTCTAGACAGCACAATACATTATCGTCCTTGCCCCAGAACCAGGCGGCGTGCTCCGGTCCGCCCTCAATGGCAGGCAGCTCATGGCGCGTGGGGAACTTGGTATCATTCGGGTTCCATGTCGTGGATGGAGCCATGTTTGCTGCCTTGTCGAGATGCTGGGAAATCTGGCCTGCTCTATGGTAACTTTTTGAATTGTCCATGCGTTGACAAGACCAGGACTGTAGACACGGCCGCCCTGCAGCCTGGCGGACGGAGCGGCTTCGCAGCGGCCATGGCTAACATGTGTCGTCACTCTTGGACGCGTGTAGTCATGCTTGGAATGCTGCCCCGCACGTTATGGAGCCTGGAGGGGGCCGAGTACCCCGCTGTTTGTCCAGGGGCCGGTAACAGATGCCGAGGGGGCTCCCAAGCGACATGACCCCGCTGAGAATCACTGATCCCACCTCGCCAGCGTTGGAGTCGGGCAAAAGTCGTGCCGAGGGAGTCGTATTGGTGGCCGACCATAACTCTTGCTGAATAACCACCTGCTTCACATGTCTCACGTACTACAGATACATAAAATGTCTATATAAGTTTGCTCTGTCCCTGGTATATCTCATGGATATCTCTGACCAATCTCGTGCATTTCTCCTTCACTTTTCCTCTCTCACGACCCAAGGTAACATCGGAAGATATGTCGGACAAGCAGGAGCCCACCATCACTCTATACACCTCTCAGGTACGATGATCATGGTGGAAAGAGGAGGAACAGTCCATAGGCAGCAACTCTAACCTACAGCCAGACGCCCAATGGCGTCAAGATCTCGACATTGCTTGAGGAGCTAGGGTGAGTACACGACTGACAATCCCTCTTCTTGTTCTTGTCTTCCTCCCACCTCCAAATCATACCAGCAAGACGCCATCATTCACACATAGTCCCCGGCACTGACCACACCGCAGCCTCCCCTACAATGTCTACAAGATCAACGCCCGCGCCGCCGAGCAAAAGGAGCCGTGGTTCCTCAAAATCAATCCGAACGGCCGCATCCCCGCCCTGACCGACACCGACCCTCGGGATCCCTCCAAGACGATCCGCATCTTCGAATCCGGCTCCATCATGCAGTACCTAGTCGCCAGGTACGACACCGACTACCGCCTCTCCTTCCCACCAGGAACAGTAGAGCACATCGAGATGACGTCTTGGTTATTCTTTATGAACGCCAGCGTAGGACCTGTCCAAGGCCAGAGCAACCACTTCTTCCGCTACTGTCCCGAGACGATCCCCTACGCCATCGACCGGTTCCAGACCGAAGTCCGCCGCGTCTACGGCGTGCTGGAGGACCACCTCGCCGCGAATGGAGGGCCATTCATTATGGGCGAGAAGCTCACCGTGTGTCTTCTCTCCTCCTCATCCCCCGTTTCCCTCCTAACGATCAATAGATCGCCGACCTAGCGCACTGGGGCTGGATCGCCGCCGGACCGTGGGCGGGTATTGAGCTGGAGGCCTTCCCGCACCTCAAAGCGTGGGAAGAGCGCGTCTGGGCCCGTCCCGCGGTCAAGAAAGGCGCCGACGTGCCGGAGCCGTTTAACATCAAGCGCATCCTGGCTGATAAGGAGCTTATGGCTAAGACTAGCAGTGCTGGACGGGATTTGATTCAGCAGGGGATGAAGAAGGATCGCGAGTTGAATGAGAAGAGGGAGAAGGCTAATATTGCTTGAGCCTTTTGCTGGGGTGGAGGGTGGAGGATGACTTGTTTGGGATCGTCATGAATTCTATGGAGGAAGGATGCGGAAGAGGGGTACTCTCATTGTCTAGGATGCAGGAGCTGAATTAAATCACCGGACTTGTTTGCCACGTCTGACATCCATTGCCGTTCGACTGACCATATCGTCTGCACGTTCCATGTCTGCATTGCACGCGACAGCATACCAGGACGCATAGCATGCCTATCATCTACACAGGGCTATCTGTCCTCCCTCAAGTCAGTAGAAGTCTCCTCATCGAGCACCACTAACACCCAGCCCAACAGCAGCCCTCTGCTTCCCCAACCAACTCTTCGGACTCTCCCTCCTCCGACCAAGAATGACATTCTCCCTCTGCAGCCTGGCACTCAGGTCAAACCACGCAGTCGACATGAGCGCATTCTCGCGCTTGAGCTGTACCAGCGCCCGCGTATGTTCGTCGGAAACCGGTTGACTCGGCTGCTGCTGCTGCTCGGCCGCAGACGTACCCGCTTTGCTCTGCGCCTCTTGCAGGGCTGCGATCTCGGCGCGCGAGGACGCGAGTTCGGATCTGAGCAGGGCGAGCTCTTCATCTTTGGACGCTGTGGTCTGGAGGGACGGGTGAGTCTGATGATCTGGCAGATGGGCGGAGTCCAGGCCACTCACGTTTGATCGTGATGCGGCCGCCGCGCTCCTGGCCGCTTCTACCCTGGCTACCACTCTGTCTGCAACAGCTGCTACGCCTTGCTCGTCTGCGCTTCTGGCTTCTGCTAGGAGCTCTAGAGCGAGTGCGCGTTCGCTCTTCACGCGGTCTTCGTTGTCGTCGAGACCGATGCCTCGTGCGCTGAGGAGGGCATATCTCAGAAGTGCTCTGTGTTCCTCAAGGTCTGCCCTTGCTTTGTCTGCGTCGGTGGTAAGGGACGAGTACGCGGCTGTCAACGTGGCGTACTCTTGCGCTGCATCGGTCGCTTTTTCTCCGGCTAAAGATGAACCAGCCTGTAGAGCCAGGAGGCGCTCCTTGGTCTCGGCTAGTTGCGTTGTCAGACTGTTCGTCTCGGCTTTGGCGCTGTCCAGCTCAGCCGTCGTAGCCTGTAGCTTGGCCCTCTGCTCGAGGAATGGCACGTTCTCTTCACCGCTTCCATCCGCTCCATCCCGCAACTCGGACAAAGCTGTCTCAAGCCCAAGCTTGTCGCTCAATAGATCGAGATACTGCTCCTGGAGAGATTTGTTGCGGCGTGAGAGAGAAGCAAGACGCTCCTCCAGAATGCCGTCGCTCTGACCTCCAAGCCCGTATGCAGCGATGCTAACCTTCCTCGATGGTGGCCGGGGACGATCTGCCTTGTCCATCTCCTCTCCCAGCCCAGACTTCTGTCCTTCAGTATCGCTTCCCTCGAGCTGCGCGAGTCTAGCTTCAAGGTCGGTGATCGTCTCATGGTCCCGATTTTGACGCTCGCGGGCGATGTCGTATTTCTGGCCGAGAACGCGTAGCTCATGTTCGAGCCTTTTACGTGCCGAGCGCATGTCGAATAATTCCTGTTCTGACGATGCGATAATGTTCATGTTCTCCGCGTTTGCCTTCTGTAACGCCTCGCACCTGTCACGTAACGAATCCAGGTTGGTGAGCTGTTCCTGTGCGATACGCAGATCTTCACGCAGTTGCGTTCCTTGCTTCTCTGCATCTTGCAAGTTCTGGATTTTCTTGCGCAGGTTTTCATTCGTCCTGCTCTTAGACGCGAGTTCATCCCGCTCTGCTCGAAGAAGCTGCAGATCATCTCTAAGCTTCTGGACAGATTCGGCTGATCCTTTGAGTCGTTCCAGTTGTCGGCCGTGCGAGTCCGCGGTTGTCCTGGCTGTCTCCAGTTCTGACTCCAGTTCCGCAATATAGTCCCTATCCTTGTCTGATCTGTTTCGCAGCTCGCGCAAGTGATTATCCTCAGCGCGGCGGGTCGCACCGCTTTGCGTGTCTTGCTGCAGCGCTTCAAAGGCGCCTTCTATGCGTTGCTTTTCCACACGAAGCTCTTCCAGCTCTACTGCGGCCTTCGCGTTTGACTCCTCCAATTGTCGAATGATGCGGTGAGCGGAAATCAATTTCTCTTCGTGCTCGAGTTCGAGATCTCGGTCTTGTCTTCCAGTTGCCCCTGGCGATCTCGCATCCTTTGAAGTAATCCTCTCCGCATCTTCAAGGCCATTGTGATATTCGTTCCCACCCTCTGATATCTCCACGGTGCCATTCTCGTCCTCTTCATGGTACCACTCCTCCTCCATCCCAGCCATAGCAGCAGCAATGGTCCCAGCCACATCGGCTCCAAGACCGACGACAACTCTTCCCATGCGCTGATTGCTCTCGGGACTGTACATCGCGGCCCGCAGAATGCCCTTCACCAACTGCAATAGCTCTTGGTCCGCTCCATCACCGTCTGCTTGCGCAATCGCTTTGAGGTTGGCGTGCTTTCCGACATCGCCGCCCTCCACACCACAAATATCCCGCATGTAGCCATCGACATTGCGCTGGATATGCTTGAGATTCTGCCAACGTTGCACCCAGTTGCTCTCTGTCTCGCTCGGGCCAGCAGGAAGGCCATCGGCAGGAAAGTACCCCGGGTCGATATCATGCAGTATCTGCTGGATTATGTGACCATCACGCAGGTCTGACAGTCTCGAGGCCGCAGGCGCGGTCGAGAAGGTCTGGACCCATTTTAGAAGTGCTTCACGTAGGTTTGGGGGATCGGCAGCCATCGGTTGTCACGGTAGGGCGCTCCTGTGAGATGCGCGATTGGATGTTGACAGTGCGAGACGAGGCGCCTAGATGCTTAGAAAAAAATGCGGTTTTGGAGGGTCGAGCTGCGAGTGTAGCCTGGTGCACCAGTACATGATGCGCAAGTTGCTAGAGCATCGTGGTTCTGGAAATGGTGAGGTAGTATCTGTTGTTGACAAGCGGCTAGGAAAATGGGAGGTCAAACCACATGCTGTCGGCCGAGCTCCGTCGCCGACACGTGCCAGGGTGAAACGGCAGCACATAGAATATGCTAGAGCTATGCAAGCCCACCGTGAAACAATATACAGGAATAAGTATCGCTACTATAATAAGGTTTCAATTTCGGAAGGGGTCATCATGGTTTGTCATTGAGGTGCAAGTCTAGGCCTTCCCGTCGTCATCATTATAATGGTCTGTTTGTACAGACTTCCCCAAACGCCGCGCTTTGAAGCAATAAAGTCGCACAGTCCTCCGCCGGCTTTAAACGAGGCCATCATCATAACATATCCTTTTCGTCGCGCTGCAGCTTGAAATCTGGCTCCTCGAAGAACCATTCCTTGTCCCTTGCCCATCTATATGCCTTGAATTCCACACCATAAGGCTTTGGCTCGAGACAATACAACATGCCTATAGGCACGTCCAGCTCGGCGACCTCCTCGCGATCCAGTCCTTTGAAGTAGGCAAGCAAAACCCGAGCCACGCTGCGGTGTCCAATGAGCAGCACATGATCGGTCATGCGTTCCAACTCGACAATCACAGGGCGAAGCCGATTGATGATGTCGAGATATCCTTCACCGCCAGGCCCTGGATAGCGGTAATGTAGCTTGTCCCTTTTGCGCTGCGCATACTCTTCCGGGTACACAGAGGCAATCGAAGAGTATGTCAGTCCCTCCATTGTACCAGCGTTGAGTTCGTCAAGCATACGCATCTGCTTGATATCATACTCTTCTTCGTCGAAAAATTGTCCGGTCTGGATAGATCGTTTGAGCATGGACGTCCATACGCAGAAAGGCTTTTGAGGAATTTCAGGAGGAGATCTAGCTTCACTGCCATCGACAGAATTCGGATATGCGGAAGAATAAGCGTTCGAGGGGTCATAATGCGGATTGGGAGGTGTCGTATCTCCCGGCTGCGGTGGGAAGTGAGAATTTTGCATCTTGTGAATCTGTCGCAAGTCCCACTCGTTACGTTGCACGTTCATGAACCTGCTGAGAGCGCGTGCGTAGCGCAAACCCTCGGGCGACAGATCACTGTCGCCTCCAATCTTTCCACTTATATTGTCCTGCGACAAACCATGTCGAGTGATCCAGATTTGGCGTGGAGCGAGATTGAAATTTAATAAATAGTAATTGGCTTGAGCCATGAGGAAGCCCTTGATCTGATGGGAGATTATCTTTCGTCCGACATCAATCATTTGAATGTACGGCATGTCATTTTCTTCTTCATAGTCGCCAAGCGGAACATACCGCTTCTCATAGAGTTGAACACGCCTTCGAAAGTCATCCAGGGCCGTGATTGGATCTTTATCCTTGTAGTCTGGACCTGAGAGTTTGAGACGCATGTTGGATTCAAGGAGCTGTTCGTTGACGCATCGGCTTTCTAAGAAGAGTACGTTCAGTTCTGGCCCAGCTCTCGCTCGGATTCTTTTTATGACGGCCTTTCGCCTCTCAAGTGTGCTATTTGTGGCATCAAGGATCCCGACCGAGCCGTTGCCCTCGAGGATGTAGTCGAGTAGCTCATCGAGCGTCTCCATGGCGCATTGTTCTCTGATGCTAGCAGCCTTCTTATTAGACGGATCAAAGAAGCTCGCGGACTGCTCCATGGGTTCCGGCGGTGGGAGCAGATGGACCTCTTCATTCGGTTCCGTTTCAAGACCATTTGAAGCAGCAACCTCAATTGAATCTCGACGACCCTGAGAATCAGGCTTCGGGGTACCGGGAGGCGAGGGCGCTTTTTCGCCGTTGAGCATGATCGAGGCGGCAGAAGGAAAATGTGAAGCACGCTGCTTGAGATTCAGAATGGCCCCGGGCGTCATGGCCGTGATTCGAATTGGGCTGTCCTCAAATTCATGCGGGCTCGCCCTTCTCGCAGGATTGGGTGAGACGGGTTGTCCACCAGCCACAACACGTCGCTTTTCCCCGACGTTGAATATCCGGGTGTCGTGCTGCAGCCAGTTCAGGTATCGTGCCAGCTTCTTTGTGATATAGCTCTTGCCCCTGGCGGGCAATCCGACCATGACAATTACAAGCTTTGCTCCTACATCTCTTGAAGCTATTCTGCCGTCTGGTGAAACCTTTGACTTCGTGAGTCCTGGTATGTCAAGCGTGGTAGGTCGGACACGCGGCGTGCTAGATCCTGAGTTTTGACGTTTTGGCAGGCCGATCTTGGCCAAAACCCCGTGTCCGGAAAGCTCATCTGCGAGGCCGGCAAGCAGACGCGGACTGTTAGGTGCGGTAGTGGCGGGTGTGTCGTTCAGCGCCTGGGACAGTGAGGCTTGTCGCTGGGATCCGTTAGACCCGGGAAGCGGAGGTCTCTTGAAGCTGGCGCGACTCGGTGGAGAGGAGGGCGGTGCGCTATGCATAGGCTCGGTACACCGCTCGCTGGCTGTCGTATCACTGTCGTGGTCGCTGCCATGATTTTGATGCGTGGCGCTGACGCTGGCCATCATGGCCTGTATGGCGATCTCGGACTGCTTGCTCTGCCTCCTCTGGACAGCCAGTCCGGGAGGTGCAGTAGTGGTGATACTTTCAGGTTCGCATATGAGCGGCATGGATTAAGTAGACGGGAGTGCCAGGGGCGGCGGGCGCTGGAGGCAAGGGTCGCTCGAGGCGACTCGTCGGCGCCTGCAGGGCTATCGCGGCTAGCGGAAGCAGTTCAAGAATCCGGCCGTTCCCAGCAACAGGGCGACCAGTGGGGCGTCGACGGCGAATAAGCCGCGCACGTGTGAGGCTGGCTGGTAATCTCAAGCTGCTATCTTGTCGTGTCGCTGAGTTCCAAGATAAAGCAGGAAATATTATTGTTATTGTCGCAGGCGACTGGGGCGGAAGGTGGTGTGATGGGTGTCGCGGGACCTGGCCTCTTTCCAGGGAAAACACTATTTTTTGTAGGTACAGCTACAGGGTGAATCTGTTGAGGTTGGGACGCCCGGCGTCCTGAACCAATGCGATGCAGTTGTTGCTATGTCACGAGCCTCGTCTGGTGGCAGGTAAAGCAGACCAGTATATTCCTTTCGATTTGGAGCGCGAGCGTGACAAGACTTGGGAAAGATGACTCCAATTATTACTATGACCTTAAAGGCCTTTGCAGGGCTGCGAGATCGGAGGATCAAGGTTGCGACGCGCGCTGGCGGCGGCGGATGAGGCTGACGAAGACTGGATGACACGGAGCTTT
The DNA here is from genome assembly GCA_000836255.1 of Dothideomycetidae sp. 11243. Taxonomy (NCBI): domain Eukaryota; kingdom Fungi; phylum Ascomycota; class Dothideomycetes; species Dothideomycetidae sp. 11243. The sequence goes on along the minus strand of DF938581.1, from coordinate 1,638,874 downwards.
TCCCCGTTGCTTTTGGCCCTAAGGCCCTGTTGCTGCACATCCACCCCGCACTTTGCCCCGGGGCCGGAGTGCATTGGCCGCCGGGTGAGGCTGCAGTATTGGGCGATGGGCCGCATCTCGTAACTAAATCGAGGGTATCGACACGGCAATGAGCACGAAGCGGATGACAGAGAGCTAAAGTGTCAATACTTTCGTCGGACATCCGGCACAGACGGCGTGGTGCTAGGTGTGACGGCGTCCTATCGAACTTGTTCTCCGGTCTTCCTCCGTGGTCGCTTATTTGGCTTGCATTGCTTCTATGCCTAATTAATATTCTCCAGATCTTGCAGAGCACAAATACCCCGGACGAATGCCAACCAATCGCGGACGTGCTTCTCGTCAGCCTGTGTACTTTGCCTGTATACTCCGCATGGACACTCCACTCTTCGCACTGCTTATCTCATATCGCCCTTCTCGGGCGTCCGTAAGTGTCCGGAGTTGGCGGGCAGAGTGACCTCGCCCCTTTCTTTCTGATGGTGTACGGGAAAGAGCATCTCAAGCCTGAGGCCTACTTCTACTCCCATCCAAGGCCTCTGTATCGCAGCGACGGGCATTAGGACCGCCATACGGTCACTTATCGTGGTTCAAGCGTTACTTGGAGCTTTGTGCAATAATTTTCCAAGGTAAGTGCGGAGCCATCGACACGATGAAAGCCGACGAATGCAGTCGCGCATCGGATCCGGAAGTGTCTGTCATTGTCTTTGCGATGGTGATGCAGATCAACGCTTGTTTCATCAGGCGTCTAACCTCAACGTGAGTACCAGCAGTGTCGTGTAGGCTGCGAAGCTGAGAGCTGAGAGCACGATAACCACATTCCCGCTAGTTCGGAAGCGTTTTCGCTGCAGACCATCCTCGCCCATCTCGCTGAAGAATTGCCGATTGCCTTGCATGCGTCGGAAGAGACTGACAGCCAGGACACCGGCTCCGTAGACCGCGAAGAGGGCTCCGATCGAGTAAAACTCGCTAGTGAAGATTTTGAGCACGATAAGAGCGAAGGAGAATTGGCCAAGCGAGGTGCGCACATAAGCGCCTTCAAAGGTCCGCTGGGCTGCCCGGATCTCGACCAGCTCCTGTGAAGTCAGCACGACGCTCCGTGCCCGATGTAGCCGCAAGCGATATCTTTCCGCAGCATGGCGAGTCTGTGGCACCGGAGGTCAGCAGCCTGTCAGCGGGCGGATGGGGAGCCTACGAACTTCAAACATGACGAATCTGGGGCAGAAGCGGGCCTCGATATCAGAAAATCACCACGAATTGAATGCAGGTGTCCAGACTGACGACGTCTCCATGTAACCAAATTATAACAAGAGTAATAAATCGTAGTGATGTAAGGACCAGATATCGCGGCTGCGGAACTGATACCGCCCGCTTTTAGTGGCGTTTTAATCTCTGTTTGTCTTCTCGCGGGGACGGCACTCATGCAAAGGTTCAGGGCCCAAGCTCAAACTCAAGCCGCGAAGTCTTGTTTGCATCTACTCCGCATTTCTATAGACCTCCACCTCGTTCACAGCCTTTGCTCGAGCATCGAGCATTCGCTGCTCTTAGTGTGAAGTGTCTACCAGATACTTTCCCAGTCTTGACCCATACAGTACTGATGCGTAGCTCACGCCTTTCTTTGTCCTGGTAACACTTTGGCAATTAGCCGCAGCCATTTCTCTCCGGATATTTTTCACCACAACGCACCTTCTTCGCCCTGCTAGTGGACACAGCTGTCTATCTTGGGACCGTCGGCGTACGTGCTCTTTCTTACTCGCCATGGACTACCCACAGCCCCTGCCTGCGGCTGGTGTGAAGCGGAAGCGTGCTGCGGAGGTCAAATTCTACGTCGTTCACAAAGGCAATCGGCCAGGAATATATCACGACTGGAATGAATGTCTCGGACAAGTGAAGGGGTTCAAAGGGGCTGTCTGTAAGTGCTGCAGTATATCCGATCGTCAGATTTTTCCTCCCAGCTGACGCGAGCCAGACAAATCGTTCACCAGCTTGTCGGACGCCGAAGCTTTCCTAAGCAAAGGCTTGGGCGCACGCGTCTCGTCTAAACAGCCTGCGAAATTCTACGCTGTCCGCACTGGAAGAGTCCCTGGTGTCTACTCCAATTGGGATGAAGCTTCAGCTCAGATCAGTGGTTGGCCAAAGCCCAAATACAAGTCTTTCCCGACCAAGTTCGAAGCCGATGCTTTTGTCAGGGGCGAAGACAATCCCGCCAGTGGTGGGGCTATCAGCGCGATCGACAAAGAAATATCTAAGGACACCCCGAAAAAGAAGAAGAAGAGCCGGGAGAGCACAGTACCGCAGAACGACAACAGTGACGAGGGACCAGGGGAGGGCCCATTGCCCGAAGGCACGGAGGATGGTTTCGATCCCACAATAAGATTGAACTCGTCAACTGGATGGGTGGACTTCAAGAACGAAGTCCAACTCAACGCTACCATTCCGCAGGCCACAAACATGGCGGACGACGGCATGCTTCGCATTTGGACCGATGGCAGTAGTCGAGGAAATGGCACGGATGGCGCAGTCGCCGGCGTGGGTGTGTATTTCGGGCCGGGAGACAGACGGTTCGTCGGTCAACACAATCTAACAACCACTGTATCGCTAACAAGACCAAGGAACCTCGCTGAACCCCTTGCTGGACCTCGTCAGACAAATCAACGCGCAGAACTCACAGCTATCTTACGTGCTTTGGAGTTGTCACCGCGCGACCGGCCTGTGACCATTATATCCGACTCGTCCTACGCCATCAACTGTGTCACGACGTGGTTCCAGAAATGGCGCGCTAACGGCTGGGTCAATTCGCAGAAGAAACCAGTTGAAAACAAAGACCTCATTGAGAAGATCCTATCATATATAGAGGAGAGAGAGCGCATCAGCAATGCATACAGTATGCCGGATACAGAGGCCATGGACGAGACAAAGGACAACGCAAAGACGCGCAGCTTCAAAAAGGGTAGAGCCAGAGTCCACTTTGTGTGGGTCAAGGGTCATGCCAACGAGCCTGGCAATGTGGCTGCAGATGCACTCGCTGTAGCTGGCTCGAGGATTGTGGATACGGACTGATCGTTGAAGAGCGATTTCCGTCTTTAACCTCAGTGACAGTCATGGTCTTCAGCCGTATGCCGTCCGCCAATGAATCGCCGGGGCGTCCATGAATCCGACTTATTGATCTTTCTCCACAGCAAGAGTGCGACAGAGATTATGGACTGCTCAAAATACGGTATATTTGATGTTCTTGACAGATGAGCCATTTTTCATGTTTGCAGATTGCCGGAGACAAGGTCGGCTGTCCGTCTTGGACCGAGCAAACCAGGGGGCAGCGCTAGCTAGATACTGGCATTGCTAGACAAATATCACAGATCTGTAGAGAGCTATATGATTAGACGGTCCAACGACATAGTCTGGGAGACTCCCGCTTCGCTCGAGCTGGCTCAAGATAGATGAAGCGAATATAATTCATGATACATTCCGCCTGATGAGCACTGTAATTGCTGACCCAAGCATTCTATGTCAACTGCGGCTTATAGATATATGATAGTCAACTTGCTAACCTGCAGAAATAGTTACCAATTTCGAAGCAAAAATGGTTTGAAGGTCGTGGTGGTTATGGATGAAGCATGGGTGGACGCGCGCTCTTTCTCCGTTCCGCATCGACGACAATTTCATGAACCACTCGCCACTCTTTGTCTTCCACAAATGTCGTCAACGACAGCAAAATGTTCAAGAAGAAGCCAACTGTCAAGCCTTTAGCGCCCATCCGCTCATCAGATCGGCGGAAATTGGCGGATCAGATCATCCAAGACTATGGACTGACCGTCGCTGTGCCGGAGAATGCGACGGATGAAGAAAAGGCCGCCGCTACAGCGCAACACACGCAACTTCGTAACTCGCTGTTGCCTGATAATGTGCAGACGGCTCGCTTCACGACGACGCAAGGACCGGAACTCAGACCCGTGTCGGGCTCGCTCTATGTAGGGAGTCATGGTGGCGGCTCTGATGCCCGGGTGTTGTGGTTCTCTTTGGAGGGGCATTTATATCCCTCCGGTACGATTTTGATCCATGGCCACAAACCTCAGGGTCTTCGCTGACCATTCCAGTATACTCCTTGTGGCAAAATCCTAAGCTTGTGCCACTCTTACACACTCCAGAACCAGTGGTAGACAAACTCAAAGGCGGTGCGAACCTGATGACGCCAGGACTTGCAGGTCCGCCATTCCCGGCTCGAGCGACTACCGGAGCCACTGTCGCGGTTGCCTCCCTCGGATCACCTTCAGTGCCTGTTGTTGTGGGAACTTGCGTTATCGACATTGCAGCCTTGAAGAGCGCTAGAGGAGTGAAAGGTCACGCTGTGGAGACGCTGCATTGGTTTGGCGACGAGATCTGGTCGTTCAGCACTTCTGGAAAGCCTGGCAAGCAACCTCCAGAGGAGATCCCAGAATGGGTGTCCGGAGAAACCGATACCGCAGGGTTGGCAGGCCTTTCACTACACGATGACGAGGACGGCGGCGTCCCTCTGGAAGACTCCAACGGTGTCCCTAAGGAGACCTCTGCAGCTGCGGAAGCTACTTCAGATATTCCAGTAAAGCTCGAATTCGAAAGAGTGGAGCCGAAAGCGCTTTCTACCAAAGGTATGTGGCGAGAGCGAAGACTTTGCAGTACCGGATGCTGACATTGCATCAGAAATCGATGAGGCGTTCCGCAAAGCCTTTCTTTACGGCATACACGAGCAAATCACATCTAGTCCAGGCCAGTCCAGCCATGGTCTGAATTTCCCGTTAACTCAATCGGTCGTCATGTCGACTCTGATTCAGCCATTCTTACCTATCTTTACGCCGGAAGACTCGAAACAGCTGCAAATTAAAAATAGCAGCTTCAAGGGTCTGAAGAAGTTCCTCAAGACACTGGACAAGGAGCGATTGATCAAGTCAAAAGAGAAGCCCAATGAGACGCTGATCATGGATATTGACTTCAAGGATCCAGCTATTGTAAATTTCAAGCCATATAGGCTGCCTAAGAAGGAAACCACTACAGGAACTGCCAATAGTGGCAGTGCAACTACCACGACAGCACAGTCCGACATTGATCCATCTATTGGTCAGCAACTTTCATTGCAGACAGTCTACAAAGTACCCGAGCGTCTGATGACGTTCTTCGAATCTCCGCAATCCATACAATTACTATCCAGCGCAGACCTGAAGTCGGCAGTGTCGGACTACATCGACCGAAACTCGCTTGTATCAACGACAAACAAGCGGCTAGTCAAGCTGGATCCCTTTCTCTCCAACACTTTATTCAGTGGCGCGACGTCTCTAGACTCACAAGTCCGCGCACAGGGTAGCGTGGCCCGCGATGCACTGGCTGACCGTGCTTTATCGGCCTGCACAGTTCATTGGATACTGATCCGCAAGAGTCCCGGTGGCGAGACGTCCGCGATGAAGCCGAGGTCAGGACAGCTGCCGAAGGTAAAGATCACGCTCGAGACGCGCTCGGGGAACAAGACGGCGACAAAAGTCAGCGGACTGGAGAGGTTCTTTGTCGGCCCAGGACTGCTAGCGGACGAGCTGCGGCGCGTGTGCGCAGGGTCGACGAGTGTGGAGCCCCTAGTGGGCGCGAGTCCGAAAGACAATTTGCAGGAAGTCATGATTCAAGGACCGCAGAAAGACGCCGTGATCAAGGCATTGGAGAAGAGGGGCGTGAAAGCGAGCTGGGTTGAGGTGTTGGACAAGACGAAGAAGAAAAAGTAGCAGTCCGAATCTAGATGAAGCTTTGTGCTCACGCGCACCTCAGGACATCTAAAAGCTAGATCTGGTAGATACACAACGTCTCGCGACTGCTGATATTACAAATTGGATCTTGATTCAATGGACTTATAGTGTTCATACTTGCCCTGTAATTTGTGCCCAAAAGACGCTGTCAGCAATGCGAGGCGCGCTAGCTTCGTTGCTGCCTGAAATGGTGCCTGCCACCCCCAAAGATAGTGTATACACAACCTCAATATATAAAGACCACGAGCACAACATCCCAATTCCTACGAATCCACCAAAACCAAATAAATACCAACCACCAAACTCTAGAACCAATTCTTTTTTTTCCCAACATGCCAAACTCAGTATGGGCCTCCGACAACCTCGTCTACAAAGCAATGGAGGACTCGGACCAGGACTTTTTCACGCACCTGATCTCCGCCGACGAGACGAGCCACGTACAAGCCTTCGACGGCATCCCCGCGCCAGTGAGCAAGCGCACCGCGAGCGAGGTGTACAAATGGTTTCAATCCTGCCTCTTGGGCGTGATAATCTGTCTCAAACCCTCCGACAAAGAGGCTAAGCCGGTGCCGATCGGGTACGTCGCGCTGTTCAAGATCGAGGCGAATCATGTCCATCATCGACATACTACGCTTGCGCTTTCGTTGTTGCCGGAAAGGACTGGTCGGGGTTACGGCAAGGAGGCGATTCTTTGGGCGCTCGAGTGGGCTTTTCATCATGCGAATATGCATAGGGTGGGGATTAATGCGTATTCGCATAATGTTCGCGCGGTGAGGCTGTATGAGCGGCTTGGGTTCGTCATGGAGGGGAGGGAGAGGGAGATGGTGTGGCTTGAGGGACGGTATTGGGATTTACTCCATTTGGGAATGTTGGGGAGGGAGTGGAGGGAGTTGTATGGCAAGGAGCTGGTAGGAGCGTAGAGGACTGGTGAGAGAGGCATAGCGTTGCTTTCATTCATAGGCTCGAAGGAAAGTTTTAGTTGCAGATTGATGTCTTGTCTGGCTACCGCAGTAAGAATGCCATGACGAGACCGACCAGTCCAAGCGAACCCATGTCTGCACCCGCCATCCTGGTTCCAGCATTGCTATGGCTCGCCGCAGCTGTCGTGCTCGCCGCACTTCCAGTCCCCGATCCACTACCATGTGACGCCGACGCAGTCGTAGCAGCCAACTTCTCCAGTCCAGCAGTGATAGTGATTGGCAGAGGAGTAAACATAACAAAGTCCGGATCGGTAATAGTCGCCGTCGGTTTCAGCGTGCTCAGCAGACTCCAAGCATCGATATCAGTCGTGGTACACACAGTCGGAACCGTAAAGTTTGTCAATTGGCAGTGCATGCTGTACGTCTGCGTATAAGAATCCAGGGACACGCCGGTGATGGTCTTGCCATCGGTGCCGGTCAGGTAGATCTTGGCCGTGTTGTCGGGCTCGCCGTAGGTCGTGGTGAAGCGCATGTCGAACACTCCCGTGCTGGCGTCGGGCGGCGGCGTGATCTGGGCCCAGGGCCCATATGTGTAGGTCGCATTGCTGTATGGGCAGTAGTCGCCGGAGAAACACTCGATCACCAGCGTGGTGGCGGTGGGGTTGGCCCCGACTACAGAGGCGTAGAGTGTCTGGTCCGACTCTCCTTCGATGTAGGGATAGGTGACTACCACCGATTTGCTGGCGGTGGCCGAGGAGGGCATCTTGACGACAGTATTGGTCTGGCGTCTGGTGGAAGTGGTGAATTGTGCCTGGACCAGGACAGGAACCTGTCAACGGGGCCGACCTCGAAGTTTAAAGACCATGCGCCGCACTAGGCGAGGGGAGTCACGCCTGTCAATCGCTGGCATCGCTTCGGCTGTCTTCTGGCGGATCGGAAAAGGCAGTTCATGTTTTTGGCTTTTGGTGGCTGGTTTTTCTCCAATCGCGTTCGACTTTTGAGACTTCAAATTTCCCCGTCCGCACCAGGCTGGGGCGCCTGACCAACATCGGGGTCCGATCTGACGAGCGGAGGGTGCAGATTCACTGTCCATGTCTCCTGTCATAGAAGACGGTGCTGCTCATAGCAATATAGTCATGGCTTCCAGTAACGATCAGGTCAAGGTAGAATATACGTAGTACACATGAGTTCAATATCTATATTTGGTACATCCACTACCACCAGACCATGGGCCGGCCGTGCTTATTCATCATTGCCATTTCCTATCAAAGATGAAATTAAATCGATGCTCATTAATCAGTTTCGTGTCCAGTCGCCCCAATGAAGGCCCATCATGTCTCCTGTCCTTCTAGCTCTGTCGCTATTGGTTTGTACGCAGCCTTCTGCTTGGAAGAGCGGCTGGTGAACCAAATGCCGAGCCCAAAGCCACCTGCCATGACCAACATGGCAATGATAACACCGATCAAGGTAGCGATGATTCTATTGCTGCCGCTGTCTGTCCCAGTCGAGTTGCTACTAATCCACGTCGCGTTCGCAGACGGAAGCAGATCGAATCCAGCAGTGATAGTGACGCGCACCTGCGTCGGTACGTAGCCCGTGGTCGTTGGATCGATGACAGTGTATGTCGTTGGGTCTCCAGGACCTCCGAATGCGAATGTGCACGCAGTCGGCACTGTGTAATCGGTCACCTCGCAGCGCTGCCGACCCCACTGGGTGAACGAGCTTGTGCTTGTCGATGTACCCCAGTAGTTTCTGACAGTAACGGTGCTAAATTCGTTCGACTCCTGGACGCCGATGTTGGGAACTCCAGGAGCCGGCGTCACTTGAGCCCATGGCCCAATTGTGAGAGTGGTGTTGTAGCCACAGCCATGCCAGTCGCCGCAGTTGAGGAGTATCGTGGTGGCATACGCGTTCGCGGCAATCACTGAGCCGGCGACTCTCTGAGGCGGAATCCGGACATCGACGAGGTTGTAGATGACAACGGGATCGCTTACGGCGGCCATCGCGAATCTAATGTCGAGAGTCTGGAAGGCTGCTGGCTACAGGCTAGCCAGGACTTGAAGTAGAGAATTATATCGCATATTATACGAGGCTGACCTTCAGCCATGGTGACTCGAGTCGTCCGCTGCCATTTCTACGCCAGGCAGCCGACGGAACTGGGACGCCTGAAAGGGCTTGGAAGAACCACGAATGGCTGCGGTTCTTGAGCCTGGAGGATGCTGCAAGTGAGTGCAAATCGTGAGTCATGAAGACATACTGTCAAGCCTGAAGTACGGATAAATGACCGCTCCTGCTGCAATTCACGGATCAAGTCATGGGGTGGTGTTGGAATGCGTTTGCTTTCAGGGCGACCTCGCCAAAAGACCGCCCCCCCAGTGACTGGGCGCCCCAGCCCGCGCCAACTGTGCCCCGCTGGTGGTTCTGGATTGGTGAACAGCTTCGGACCGTCTGCTATTGACTTTGCCGCCGTTCCTGGACCATCGCTTACGCCGCCGCCGCTCAATCATAGCTGCCCCCGCCCCCGCTAGCAGTGTGAGTCTTTAGGCAAACCCCAATCTATATAGAAGCCGCAATCCCTCTCCACCACCCTGACTTTCGCATATTCATAGCATTCGTCTCGACCTCGTCATAATGCCAAACTCAGTCTGGGCCTCCGACCGGCTCGTCTACCGAGCACCTCTGCCGGAAGACGAGGACTTTATCAGGAAATCTTGGGCTGCGGATGAGACCGGATACACGAACCTCTTTGCTACGTTGCCCGTGCCAGTGGGCAAAAAGGCCGCGGCCAAATGGCGCGAGGACATCGAGAAGAACCTGCTGGGAGCCATCATCTGCATCCCCGAGCCGGAAGACAAGGCGTCGACCGCTGGCGACGGTAAGGCCAACACCAACAAAGACACGCCGGACAAGGGTACGCCAACGAAACCAAAGTCCACCCCGATCGGCTTTATCGACCTCTCAAACTCGCCGCCAAATTTCTCACATCATCGACGCACCACGCTGGGCGTGTGGATCGCAAAGGACTACCAGGGCAAAGGCTATGGCAGTGAAGCCGTGCGGTGGTGTCTGGAGTGGGCATTCCTGTACGCCAACCTGCACCGCGTGGCCCTGACCGCGTTTTCATGGAACACGGAAGTCATCAAGTTCTACGAGAAGCTGGGCTTCACCCACGAAGGCAAGAAGCGCCATGCGGTGTGGCACGACGGAGATTATCACGATGTGGTGTGCATGGGCATGTTGTTGGAGGAGTGGCAGGAGCGCTATGGCTCGGAGCAACAGGCTAGGGAGATCAGCTAGATTGCCCGCTTGCAAAGTAGACTTTCTCACGCCTTCTTTTGGTCCGTTTGCCTGAATTGCGCCCTCGCTTCTGTGCACTGGTGGCCTGATCGATTAGTTCCAAACGTAAGGGGAAGGTGGTTGGCGATAGACATTATAAGTCTCGCAATGGACAGCTGGAGGGGATTCGTGCCCTCGTCGTCCAACAGCAATCATGTCACCGAACAGTGTATGGGCGTCCGACCGATTGGTCTACCGCGCTACAGAACAAGAAGATATGGACATGGTCATGGAGATCTACTCAGATCCCGAAGATCTGGCACTCAACGGAGACATATTGCTTTGTCCGATACAGATCGATCCCACGTGGTTGGCAACGATGCAGGCCCAGACGCTGTCCGCTACCATCTGTCTACCTGGCAAGACGACAGACACGACTGCAGGATCCGCCGCGACCGAGACAGATAATGACGGGCTTACACCAATCGGATACATAGTAGTCGTGGCAATGGATGAGCAGTCACAAGTCACTCGAAGCTCTAGCATCGGTCTCTCTATCCTTAAGGAGTATCGCAATCAAGGCTACGGCAGTGAAGCCATCCTCTGGGCGCTAAACTGGGCATTCCGGCATGCCAACATCCATCGCATGGAGATGGGCGTGTACGAGTACAACAGAGCGCAAGAGTTGTACAAGCGCCTCGGGTTCGTACCAGAAGTTCGGCTTCGGAATGACATATGGTACAAGGGCCGGTTCTGGGACAGGATCACCTTGGGCATGTTGAAGGACGAATGGAGGCAGAAGTACGGCGGGACAGCGGGGAACGGGGCCGTCAGCGAAAGCAAATGAAATGTAGAGCACCAATGGGAATCGACCGTGCTTACGGCCTCGCGATAGTGTAAGCTGTGGATATGCTCTGATCGCGTCAACATCCCGATCAGCGCTAAGCAGTCTGGTCGCCGTCAGCAATGCTGGAGAAGAAGTGATCCCAGATAAAATAATTAGACGATAATGTCGCACAGTAGCACGACCACCATCATTCATCATGCCGAACACAATTTGGAGATCTGACCGGCTGGTGTATCGCGCGTGTGAAGATGACGATGCGGCATTCTTCGAGGACATGTCCCGCTATCCAGATGACTTCACGCAAGCACTGTCCCTTGTGCCGCGTCCAGTCTCGGCCGAGATCAGCAAGCTCTATCTAGAGTTTTTTAGGACTGCCGCCATGGGTGCCATCGTGTGCCTGCCTGAGGGGAGCCAGGAGATTGGAGATGACGCCGACAAGGATGAGCAGCGGCTCACACCAGTGGGATACGTGGTCTTGTCCAACAAAGACGAACCTCAGACACGCAGCATGATGGTGGGCATCGGCATTGCCCGGCCGTATCAAAGCAAAGGGTACGGAGCTGAAGCGTTGCGATGGGCATTGAACTGGGGGTTTCAACACGCTAATTTGCACCGCGTTTGGCTTTTCACTAGCGATTTCAATGAGGGCGCGGTGCGTTTGTATAAGCGGTTGGGCTTTGTGGAAGAGGTGCACATGAGGGAATGTTCGTGGCGAAAGGGCGGTCGTTATTCCGGACAGATCCACATGAGTATGTTGGAAGACGAATGGAGGCAAAGATACGGCAGGGGGCCCGAAGCTGAGGGGCACACTGCAACGCTAGCAACAGCCAGCGAAACGTAGATCGCCAATGGGAATAGACGCGTGCCGTAGGCAATTCTACAGAGTTCAATCGCTGCTATTAGCGGCCCTCGCTGCTGCATAGCGGGGGCCTGATCAGCATCAGCAATGTTGGAAAGAAGCCATCGAGGCCAGGATATTAAGGTGCATGTGCTGCGGCCCTGCAAGGTATGCTTTGATAGCAGCATCCGTCCGACGTAACCTCCAATTGCTCTAGAACACAATCACTTGCAGCGACTTCGCCATGCCAGATACAGTGTGGAAGTCAAATCGATTGGTGTATCGTGCGTGCGAAGACGACGATGCAACCTTCTTTGAGGAACTCTCCGAATATTCCGATGACTATCTCCAATCTGTGCCGCTGGCACCGGTTCCCGTGTCGACGGACACTGGCAAGAAATATCTCTACTATATGAACATCGCCGCCATGAGCGCAATTGCGTGTCTGCCCGAGCAAGACACTGGGACCCAGAACGGAGAGGGGCAGCGACTCATACCTGTGGGACACATCTCTCTATATAGAGACGAGTCTCATGATCGCAGTATGATGCTGAGTATCGGGATCGCGAAGCCGCATCAGAACAAAGGGTACGGGACTGAGGTGTTGTATTGGGCGCTGAATTGGGGTTTTCAACATGCGAATGTGCACCGTATCTGGCTCTCCGTCAAGGAATTCAACGAAGGGGCCGTACGCTTATACCGACGAGTGGGATTCACGGATGAAGTACAACATAGAGACTTCTGGTGGACAAAGGGAAAGTACTGGGCGGACCTGGAGATGAGCATGCTAGAGGATGAATGGCGGGCGTTGAGGAAACAAAGGGCCCCGTCGGATCATGGCGGCGCGCGGTAGACTCGGCCCCGCAGAAAGTCAGATTGGCTGATGAGAAAGCGGGCCATTAGCTTTAACCCCGCTCTGTCATCGTTTAATGGTATGATGCGAGGCCCCCCGAGTGCGCGATATCTAGACTCATTAATCGACTTTGATTTGGCACGCACAATGCCAAACTCAGTATGGAGATCGGAACGGCTGGTGTACCGCGCCATAGAAGCCGAGGACGGTGCAGTCCTCGACACTTTGTATTCGCCTGATGACTGGGAGCAGATGGAGATCTCTGTGCTTACCCCACGAGAATCGTGGAAGACCAATGGCTTGATTGAGAAGTTTAGCAATGCCACGTTGGGCACGGTAATTTGTCTACCCACGATAACCGAGCAGGACGAGCAGCATTTGGAGCCAATAGGCTTGCTCAACCTGTTCGCGATTGCAGACAGCCAGCGACAGCACCGGAGCACAGCGTTAGGCATCAGTATTGGGCGGCAGTATCAGCGCCGCGGCTACGGCACCGAGGCCATCAAGTGGGCAGTTGAGTGGGGCTTCCGACACGCCAATTTACATCGCATATGGCTTGAGGCTTTCCAGTGGAATATAGGCGCCGTACGTGCATATGAACATGCGGGATTCAAATTGGAAGTGCAGGCCAGAAGCGATTTGTGGTACAAGGGACAGTTCCGAGACTCGGTCGTGATGAGCATACTAGAGGACGAGTGGCGAGCAAGCCAACGCATCAATGCGCAGTAGGGCCGAACGGCGTCAAAGTCAATTATTCGATGTCGACTTTAAGGCAAATCGATGCTTTATAGGCCGCGGCTTGTCACTTGACAAAAAGGCCCGGCACGATCTCCCCTTACCCAACAGTCATACTGGGTTTACTACAAGAATGTCTTCGCTATGGAGGTCGGACCGGCTGGTCTATCGCATGATTGAAGAAGACGACATCGACTTCCTGGAGACGCTTCTCACGCCCGATGACTTCAGTCATGTAGACGTCGAATACCCCAAGCCACGATGGTTGGGCCGGAAGATCTTTGACGATATCACACAAGAACATGCTCTGGTTGCGATGATCTGCCTGCCCGACTCGACCGTTGACAATGAGGAGCACCTCGCGCCGATCGGTGTGATCAATCTGAGTGCTTCTCCGGCCGACATGCAGCAGCACCGCGCTATCGGTATAGGATTGGCGATTGGATCGAGATTTCAACGCCGGGGCTACGGGACTGAAGCAGTATACTGGGCAGTCGACTGGGGTTTCAAGCGAATGAACCTGCACCGTGTGTGGCTGTCGGTTTTGGGGTATAATCCTGACGCTTTACGACTGTACAAACGGATGGGGTTTGTAGAGGAGACACATGAACGAAAAGCAGTATGGCGTGGAGGGCGGTATTATGATGATATTACGCTGAGTATACTGGAGAATGAATGGCGGGCCAGGCGGGCCGTCCCAAGTCGGTAGAGCTAATCGGTGTTGATGCGACTGGTTGGGGAACCAAGCTGCTCAAATTCGAAAGTCAATCCTCCTCAGAACACTAGAGATAGCTTAATGGAATAAATCTTCCAATGTGACTTGCTTTCAAGTTGTGGAACGGTCGCGATCACGACAGACAACATCCAAGCGAGCATGTTGCGGGCTGAGTGGGTGGACAAGAGATGCAACGGACCCGCGGACGCAAGCGCAGCAGTGGCGTGAGCGGCGTGGAAGTCTAATCGCGGCCAAACATTTAGGCAAACCATAGTGGGGCTCGATTGCTGTCGGCCGTGGCTCCGTTTAACAACGAGGGCCACCCTCCCCACCCCCGCTTCTGTCTCTCACTCCGTTGCTGTTTGCCGCATTGTCTGCGTCTTACAAGAAAATAAAATGCCGAACACGGTATGGAGGTCAGAGCGGCTGGTCTACCGCGCCTTGGAGGCTGGAGACGAACACTTCATGGACACGCTGTATTCACCCATACATCGCAACCAAGCTGACCCTTCCCTGCCTGTACCGCCACCACAGACCACGCTAGGATTTTGGGAGAACCTTTTTGAAACAGCCCTACTAGGCGTGGTCATTTGCGCGCCCGCCTCTTCAGACGGCGTCGCCGAGGATGATAGCCACAAAGAGCAGTATCTTGAGCCCGTGGGGTACCTGGGTCTGTTCGGAATAGAGGTGAATCAGCAACAGAATCGCAGTACTGGACTCGGTATAGGCATTGCAACAAGGCATCAGAACAAGGGCTACGGATCTGAGGCTCTCCGCTGGGTTCTGAACTGGGGCTTCCGGCATGCGAACTTGAACCGGATCTATCTGGAGATGTCTTCATGGAACACTGGCGCGTACCGCCTGTACCAGCGTGTTGGCTTCGTCGAAGATGTGCGTCATCGACGAAGCAGATGGTATAGAGGCCAATGGCATGATGGAGTCGAAATGAGTGTCTTGAAACATGAATGGGAGGCAAAGATGAGGTATAAGTCTTCATCCCTCGTTGGCTCCATTCCCGCTGAGAAGCGTGAAGGTGCGGCAAAGACGGAAACCAAGTCGACCTCGCACGGCGATAAGCACGAAAGCAAGGCTGAGAAGAAGAACGGGCTATTTCCCGCGAGCAGCTCCAATCTAGTCTCGAACAAAAGCTCCAATACAATATGGAGGTCAAAGCGGTTAGTGTATCGTGCCTTGGAAGCCGAAGACACTCACTTCATGGACACGATGTTCTCGCCGGAAGATCGTACTAAACCGGACATCAGCGTGCCCCGACCTCCAGCTCCGTCGACGCCTGAACAATGGACAAACAAAGACGATGTCGGCTTGATCACAGTTATGATATGTCTATCTAGGCAAGTAGACAACAGCAGCGAAGAACATTTCGAGCCTGTGGGATACATTGGTCTGGCAAAAGTCGAAGAAGACGCACAGCGGCACCGCAGTACATGGCTAGGCATTGGTATCGCAACACGGCATCAAAGTAACGGCTATGGCACTGAAGCACTCTGTTGGATGCTAGACTGGGGTTTTCGACATGCTAATCTACATCGGATCTATTTGGAAATGTCTGGATGGAATACTGGTGCATTGCGTGTCTATGAAAGGGTTGGATTTCACCTTGATGGACGCCATCGGCAGAGTAGATGGTACAAGGGCCAGTGGCATGACGGACTCGAGATGAGTATTCTGAGACACGAATGGGAGGCCAAAAGGCAAGTCCAATCAAAGTCTGTGGCCGGCTGGAAGAGTCTTGACGATCACGAGCAGAAGGCTGTGAACGAAGAGGAGAAGACTGGGCTGCCCGATAGCGAGCATGGTTCCGAGACCAAGTCGAATAGCAGAGCATCTTTGCCCGACATCACGAAGTTCCTTACCACCAAGAGACACGGAGCGAAGGCAGAAGCAGATACGAAACCGCAAACTCTTACAGCCTCCAAGGAGTTGTCAGGCAAAAGATCTAACACGATATGGCGGTCAGAAAGGCTGGTCTATCGTGCCTGGGAGGCCGAGGATGCCGAATTCTACAACACCATGTTCTCACCGGAGGACCGTATTCAAACGCTGTTCGAGGTGCTCAGCCCGCCTGTGCCTATGACTGGCGAGATGTGGCTGGCACAGGTTGATGGTGGTGTGGGCTTAGCCGTGATGATCTGTCTCCCCGTCTCAGCTGGAAGTGACAAACTCGAGACCGTCGGATACATTGGCCTCGAACAGAGCGAGGAAGGATCGCAGCACCGCAAATTTGAGCTTGGGATCGGTATCGCCACTCGCCATCAGCGCAAGGGCTACGGGACCGAAGCAGTGAAGTGGGGTCTCAACTGGGGCTTCAACCATGCAAACGCAAACCGCATATCTCTGCAAGTACATTCTTGGAACGATGGAGCGGTGCGCATGTACGAACGACTTGGTTTTACCACGGATGTTCGCAGTCGAAACCTGGCGTTCTATAGGGGCCAGTACCATGATACCCTGGAGATGAGTATACTGAGACACGAGTGGAAGGGAATAAAGGGGACTGCGCGATTATCTCCTTTGAACGGTAGGATATTACGTATCCAGTCCTCGAATACTATCTGGGGCTCGAAGCGACTGGTCTATAGAGCTCTCGAAGACGAGGACACTGCACTCCTCCGAGCCATATACGCCAACGCGGACGACTGGTTGCAGACGACTGACGAGGTCGGTACACCAAGGAGCGAGAATTCGGCTGCAAGAACTGTCGCTCGATTCCGAACGGGTCTGCCCACCGCCGCCATCTGCCTCCGAGACGAGGCGCACACGCCGATCGGATACATCGGGATGCCGCCCATAGGGGGCGAGTTGCAACACCACCGCACCGTGTATCTGGGACTGGGGATCCAGCGACGGTACCAGAATCACGGCTACGGCACTGAAGCGATATTGTGGTGTCTGGAATTCGGGTTCAGACAGAGGAATCTGAACCGCATCCTTCTTCAGGTGGTCGAGTACAATATGGCTGCGATGCGGCTGTATCAGAGGCTCGGGTTCGTCGTCGAGGTGCGCGAGAGAGAAGCTATTTGGTCGAGAGGACGGTTCTGGGATTTGTACGAGATGTCCATGTTGCGGACGGAGTGGGAGTTGAGGTATAGCGGTGGTGATGTCGGGGCGCCGAAGGGAGAGGTCAATTGTGGACTTGAAGATGAAGGATGGAATACGGTCGAGGCGGAGGATGAGTTCACGATGGTTTAGATAGCGTAGATAATGTAGACAGTGTAAAGTCAGAGTGCATGTTGGCAATGGGGGGAACAGTACATACGCCCGCACCTGCTCGCCTTTGGGGCACAACCACTCCTCATCTCCGATGTGTGCGAGGCTAGGCTCAAAGTCGACCCGAACGGCACATCGAAGCGGCGATCCAGTTTGGCAAACAGACGCAACTTATGTCTTCATCCGGATCAGACGACTGCATTCGCAATTAAAACGAGAAATGTTCAGCCTCGTCCAGCGCGCTAAAAGTATGACTCTTCGTCCGATCCGGGGGGCATGGATAACCCCCCCACCACCACCCCGCCTCGCCTTCCGCCCACAGCATACCAGCATACTATCACGACAATGCCAAACAGCATCTGGTCCTCGGACCGCCTCGTCTACCGCGCCCTAGAGTCCGACGACGACGCGATAATCCAAGCGACCCTCTCCAACGCAGAAGACTACCTAAGCTACTCGACCGCGGTCCCACAGCCGATCAGCAGCACACACGCGAAAGACACCGCCTCATCAGCCGCCAACCTACCTCTAGCATGTATCGTGTGCCTGGCCGACGCCGCGCAGACACCAATCGGGTACGCCATGCTGTTCAGCGGACGGCGGTACATGCGGCCCCCGCACAACGGGGCGGTCGAGATCGGGCTCATACTGCAGCGCGAATACCAGGGATGCGGGTATGGGACGGAAGTCCTGCTCTGGTTGCTGGAGTGGTGTTTCCGCCATGCGAATTATAGACGGGTGGAGATTACTGCTTCGGAGCATAATACCGGCGCCATTAGGCTTTATGAGAAATTGGGGTTTAGGACGGAGGTCGTGAGTAGGGGGGAGTATTGGCATATGGGCAGGTATTGGGATGGGGTTGAGATGGCGATTGGGAGGGAGGAGTGGAGGGAGCGGTATTGGGCCCCCTCGTCGTCGCCGGGGGGGATCAAAGCCGGCTGAGGCGGATCTGGGACGGTTGCGCGAGGGTGTGGGAGGCAGGTTTGGGACGGGTGCCTGGCGGAGTGGAGGGTGGGCCACAGGCTGGCGGATATCAGCATATATAAAAGGCCGAAGTCCAGGCAGAAGCATTATCGTTAAAGCATTTCACTCCTGGTTTGTACAGTCTTCTGTTGGTCATCACAGTCATGCCGAACTCAGTATGGGCATCGGACCGCCTGGTCTACCGCGCCGCAGAGCCCGAAGACCAGGCCTTCCTGATCGAAGGGCGACAAATCGCCGCCAGCTTCGTCAATGTCGCGCCCATTCTGCCGGTGCCGCAGGGCAGCGCGGGGGCGGCGCGCAGCATGCAGAAGCTGAACGAGGCGCTGCTGGGCGTGATCATATGCCTGTCGGAAGACGAGGCGGTAGCCACGGGCGCTGCTATAAAGCCAGAGACCGGGAGCAGCAGTAAGAAGAAGCTCACGCCCATTGGGAGTCTGAGACTGGAGCCCATCGAGGCCAAAGCTGTGCATCACCGCGAGACGGACATTGGGATTGGACTGCTGCCCAAGTATCAGGGCCGTGGGTATGGCTCCGAAGCCATCCTCTGGGCTGTTGAGTGGGCGTTCTTGTACGCCAATGTGCATCGTATGGGGATCCATTGCTTCGAATACAATACGGGTGCGCTGCGGCTATACCAACGGTTGGGGTTCGTGGTCGAAGGACGAAAGCGGGAGGGGCTGTGGTATAAGGGCCGGTATTGGGACGAGATCCATCTCTCGATGCTGGATCGTGAGTGGCACGCGCGATATGGGAAGGAGATAGACTTGCCCTAGCAGACAGGGATGGGGATCAGGCCTTCTGCTTTGAAATGTTGGTCATCATCGTGCACAGCCGAGAGGGCAGCAGTATATATAACCATCCATCCCCGTGTCCATTCTCGTTCACATCCGCAACAATGCCAAACACAGTCTGGGCCTCGGACAGGCTGCTCTACCGCGCGGTCGAAGAGTCCGACGAGTCCTTCCTAGAAACTCTCAATTCGATTGCAATCGACTATGCCAATTCATCCCCGGGTCTGCTCGTGCCTCAAGGCAGCAAGTCCGCTACAAAAACGAGGGAAGACCTCCAAGGCTCGCTCCTAGGCGTGATAATCTGCCTCAAGTCAACGACCGCCGACCCGCCCACACCCGTCGGTTTCTGCGCTCTGACCGGCCCAGAGGCAGACGAAGTGCACCACCGCTGCGCAGACTACGGCATCTCGATCGACAGCGCGTATCAGGGACGGGGCTACGGCGCCGAAGCCACACGGTGGTGTCTGAACTGGGCGTTCAAGTATGCGAATCTGAACCGGGTTGAGCTCGGGGCTTTTGAGTACAATCCCGGAGCTGTGCGGTTGTATGAGAGACTAGGCTTTGTGCTGGAAGGTAGAAAACGGAAGCGATTCTGGTACGACGGACGGTATTGGGATGATTTATTGTACGGCATGCTACGAGAGGACTGGGAGAAGCGGTATGCTGCTGAGGCTGGCGGGGATGAGTCAAAGACGCTGATGCCGGTGCTTGATAAAGCTGCAACAGCGACTTCACCTTAGACTTTAATACCATATTACCGGTCAAAACATTCTCATCAAAATGTCAGAGTCCCTCTGGTCTTCGGCACGACTAATCTACCGTTCCGCCGAAGTCACGGACGAGTCCTTCTTCCTGCGCCTCAAGTCCCACGAGCCGACATACCTCGGAAGCAGTTCGACAGTCCCGACGCCGTTCAGCGCCGCAGACGCAGCCAACGTCCGGACGAAACTGCAAGAAAGCTTCCTCGGGGCGGTGGTATGTCTGCCATCAGAGACAGGAGAGAAACGAGACGCTACACCGATCGGATACGTCCGTCTCTTCCCCATCGACCCGAAGAAACAACATCATCGCTGCACTATGCTTGGGATATCCTTGGCCGATGAGTACCAAGGGAAGGGATACGGTAGTGAAGCGGTGCGCTGGGCTCTGCGCTGGGGCTTCGTGCACGCGAATCTCCACCGCATTGAGATTGGAGCGTTCGAGTATAATACTGGAGCTGTAAGGCTCTATGAACGACTGGGATTTGTCGTCGAAGGCAGGATACGCGAATGTGTCTTCCACGATGGCCAGTATCGCGACTTAGTGTTATTGGGCATGCTGGATCGCGAGTGGCGGGCGAGATATGCCCCGACGGAGGCGTCGTAAGGGAAGCTGATGCCTGTTCCTGGCGCCCCGCCTTTTGCATAGATATATACATAGACACATCTTCACCTTCTTTCACATCCTAGGCTTCACGTCCAGCATGGCGTACAAAGTCTGGTCCTCCGACCGACTCACCTTCCGCGCCGTCGAAGAAGCCGACGAGCCATTCCTGCTCGCCCTCGAAGACCGGGCAGTAGACCGTATGAACTCGACTCTTTCCCTACCGACTCCTTTGGGTCACAACTACGCCGTCTTCATGCGCGGCGTGATGGAAACTTCTCCGCTCGGCGTGGTCATCTGCCTCACTCCGTCTTCGTCCACCGCGACCGCGATCCCAATCGGCACAATCGGCTTGTTCAGTGACGACGATTCGCCGCAACATCACCGCAACGCTCATCTCGGTCTGTCGCTGCATCCCGAGTACCAGGGCAAAGGATACGGCAGCGAAGCGATCCGCTGGGCGACGAACTGGGGTTTCCGCCATGCGAACCTTCACCGCATTGAGATCGAGGCCTTCGGCTACAACCCAGGAGCGTTGCGGCTGTACCGCCGCTTAGGCTTCAAGGAGGAGGTGCGGCTACGCGACGCGCTGTGGCACAATGGGCGGTATCACGATTCCACAGTGCTGAGTATGCTGGCGAGCGAGTGGCGGCCTGAGGACGCAAGAGTCATCTCATGCAAAAGCCTCAGCCAGTAAATTGGCTGTGACTCGAGCAGAAATCCTTCGTTCATCGATGGTCCGGAGATGCGGTGACTCAATTGGGTGTGACTCAGTCCACTGCCCCGCGGTGCCTGTATCCGGCTGGAACGGCTTCTGGCGCCAAAGCCCCGAAACCCCTAGCGAAAGGGTGTGTGGCAATTGATCCGACTCCGAGTGCGACAGCATCAGCATCATGGAGCCGGACATATATAAAGCATTCTGGTCAGCACCAGCAGTCGGCTCTCTCACAACGACAATCGCATTCATCAACGATCGCTGAAAATGCCAAACACAGTCTGGGCATCAGACCGCCTGGTCTACCGCGCCA
Source organism: Dothideomycetidae sp. 11243 (assembly GCA_000836255.1). Lineage (NCBI taxonomy): Eukaryota > Fungi > Ascomycota > Dothideomycetes > Dothideomycetidae sp. 11243. The sequence goes on along the minus strand of DF938581.1, from coordinate 1,617,502 downwards.
TTGAGAAGGACGACGCGGATTGGTTCCAGTACGAGCTCGGAGGGCATGAGAATGACTTCCTCAATTCCTCAGATTTTCTGCCCGTCCCGCAAGGCAGCAAACAGGCGATCGGATCCGTCGAATGGCTGCAAGGCTGCCTGCTGGGCGTGTTGATATGCCTGCCTGCTGCCGAGACCGACACCACCACGATCACCGCATCGGACTCTGCAACAGGCACCGCCGACAAGCCTTCTGGCCCGCGCAAGAAACCCACACCCATCGGCTTCATCGGCATGTCGAACGCGCCTCCGGACCGACAGCAACACCGCCACACCATGATCGGCATCACCATGATGAACAAATACCAGAACAAAGGCTACGGCACCGAAGCCATCAAGTGGTCCTTGAACTGGGCTTTCCGCTACGGAAACATGCATCGAGTCGAGATCGGCGCTCTGGCGCTGAACACCGGCGCCGTGAGATTATACGAACGCCTGGGGTTTACACTCGAGAGTCGCAAACGTGAGCACGTATGGTTCGATGGGCGCTACGCAGATATTGTCGAGCTCGCCATGCTGGAACGTGAGTGGAGGGAGCGATATGGCAAGGATTTGCTGGCGTAGAAGGTCATTGATTTGGTAGTTAGACCTCCGCCGAAAGCAAAGAAATTGAGAGTCATGCGCTAAAGAACACAAAGTCGTGAGGGCATGTGAGATTTTTCCGATGGCCACGTGCAAGGTGCCAATCGCATTGAAGCTCTATCATCGACTCAGGCATACCTCCCCTCAATGACGGCAACTTCGTCCTGTGAGTCTTTCTTCTTGCCCAAAAAACTCCACTTAGTTTTCCCCTCCCTCTTCTGATAGCCTTGGTCGCCACTCATATAAGCAGAGCCAGGCATGGGACCGGTCGCATCTGCGCTCTTTGCCGCAAGCAGATGCGCGCGATACTCGGCTAGTTCTCGTGCATCGATGTCAGCCTGACCGAGCGGTCCTCGTCGGCTCGAATGATCCGAAGGGAGAGGGACGCCGCGCGTCAAGTCCGTGAGGCCGGCACGATACTCCGCCAGATCTCGTGCGCTGATATCAGCCTGATCAGAGGCTCCTTGCCAGGTCCGTGCAGGTAGAGCGACGTCGACGCCACGTTTCGCAGCCACGACTTCGGCGCGAAACACGTCTACGTCTCGAGCGGGGATATCAGCCCGACCGGAAGCTCCTTGCTGGTCACGCCGGTTCGACGTCGACGAGAGAGGCGCGCCTCGCTTCGCAGCGGCGACTTCGGCGCGATAGCGGGAGAACTCATCGTCGTCATCGTCTTCGCTGTCTCCAGATTGGCTAGGTACTTCATTGGCCTGGGGTCTTGGATCTTCGTTACGGCGTTGAGCGCGCTTGCGTGATCTGCGTGACATCCAGTTCTCGACTGTGCTGTCTTTGCTGTCCGAGATCGTCGTCGTTGCTCCAGCTGGAGAGGGTGTGAAGCCTAATCCACGTAGATGCTCTCGGTAGAATGCTACGCGATCTGAGGACGTGACTTGATAGGGTTCGGCGGTAGCAGTTGTGGCGTAGAACTCGTCCACTTGCGCTGGTGGTGCCTCGATAGCTGGTTGAGAGGTTTGACTTCTGTCCTTATCCCGTTTAGTGGTCGAAAACAAACGACGACCAGGACCCATCGGTTCAGTGAAGTGACCAACTACAGCAGGCGTACCCGCTGGTCTCCCTGTCGCTTGTGACTTCGCAGGAGCTCACTGATGACATGAGCAATGAGAGGACTATAATGTGGAGTTCTTGGGTCCTGTAGTGGATGTCTACTGAAGTCAATACGAGGCAGAAATTATCGGAATCGACCGTGGATCAGGGGAGAAGTATGGAACGTCTGAGTCGTGGAGAAACTAAGGACACCGGCGCCATGGCGACGACATTGATCTCTACATTGCGCTTCAAGGTCACAGTTGCGCTCTCGACCTAGAGACGGAGCCATCGCATAGAGGATTCGAAGCTATTGCCACAGAGTTGGTGTGAAACAACTGGAATGTATGCCCGTAAGCTCGCAACTGCATGACATAAGATTGTGCATGTGGTTAGTGTTGCGGCTATTGCGTGGCGGTAACTGCCGCGCCTGACTGGCAAAGACCATCTTGGCGTCTGCTGGAATTCTGCTAACGACCACTTGCAAATCACCGCAAAGTCTGGTGCGTATTGGCAGCGGCCCGGCAGTGGGCACATGTTCCAGTGACTAAACATAAAAAGGGCGAGCATCTGTTTGGCCAGCAAGGCAGATCGGTGGCAATTGTTCCTGGTGCGTTGCCGATGGTTGCAAGTGCGGGGGCGGGGCACAGGCGGCAATCCGCTTCAGATCGATCAATCGACGTCAGCTTCTTGCGAAGAGAGCAGCTTCTCATCTGCCGTGCCTCCGGAACGCTGTTCGGAGACACCGCTCCGCATTATAAGATGCGACCGGCCGCCTGCACCATGCGGCGCAAATCTAGCTCACGTGCGATTGAAGTCCCCTGCTTCATCGCCACTACACCTGATGAAACTCCCATTCCACGGCGAGCAGATAGGCTCCTTGCTACGACCTGACGATCTGCTCAAGATCAAAGCCGCGCACAAAAATGGACAGGTGTCAGATGCTGAGTTGAACGTGGCCGAGCAGAAGGCGATCAAGCACATTGTCGCCCGACAGCAAGAGCTAGGCATTCGATCAATATGTTCGGGCGAGTTCGATCGCATGGTGTACTGGTCCGGCTTCTTCGAGAAATTGGAGGGCTTCAAGGAGGTTGGCGAAGAGGCTCCCTGGGACGTTTATCGACTTTCTGCTCCGCCCATCAAGGCCTTGAAAGATGCAGGAATGAAATATCCAATGGCTGCTCTGTGCACTGGCAAGATCAAATATACGACGAGTCCGTATCTCGAGAAGTGGAAGTATTTCCGGAGTCTACTCCCAGAGCAACAATGGGGTCAGTGCAAGTTCACCATGCCTCCCATCGATTACTTCCACCTACGGCTGGCTCCGGGAAAGATCTACGCGCCAGACGTGTACGATGACGAGAGCTACTTTGCCGACCTTGCTGCGGCCTATCGGCAGGAGTTCAAGACGCTGCACGAGGCCGGCCTTCAGAATGTCCAAATCGACGACCCAACTCTTGCGTACTTTTGTTCGACGGCCATGACCGACTCATTGAGGAACGACGGTGTCGACCCGGACAAGCTCTTTGATCAGTATCTCAAGGCTCACAATCTGTGCCTCATTGACAGGCCAGCAGGTCTGCACATCGGTCTACACATCTGTAGAGGTAAGACGGAGCCGGAGGCCGCCCGATTCGTTAGCTGATGTTGTCAAGGTAACTTTGCAAAGTCGATGCACTTTTCGGAAGGCTCGTACGAGTCGATTGCTGAGCGCTTCTTCAAGACGCTTGAGTATGATACTTTCTACCTCGAATATGACACACCTCGTGCTGGCGGCTTTGAACCACTGAGATTTCTACCCAAAGGCAAAAACGTCGTCCTGGGTGTGGTGAGCAGCAAGGTGCCCGAGCTGGAAAACCCAGAGGAAATGCAGCAGAAGGTTCTCGCCGCTGCCGACATCATCGCCAAGGGACAAAGTGTGACGCGGCAAGAGGCCATGAAGTGTATCGGCATAAGTCCTCAGTGCGGATTCGCAAGCACGGGCGCGGGGAACAAAGACGTGACCGAGGATAGCATGTTTGCGAAGCTAAAGCTGGTGCAGGATGTCGCTAAACAACTGTGGCCAGAACAGGGCGCATGATGTGTAACATAATAGAGCTGGTCACGAGAGCTAGTGAACCGATGTGGTCGAGGAGCCGCAAGCCTAGCCATGGCAATTCTGTATCCCAACTTTTGAAGCCATTTCCATCGAATCCCTGGTTTAGCTTCCGAACACTGTATACTTGTATACAATTCACAAGTAATCGATAGCTAGCAGCGCCGACCCCGGCGAGCGTGATCCACGTGCGGGACTGGTTAGCCCTGACTTTCGGGTCGTCGATCGGTCCCTCGTATGCAGGCTGGACCGTTTGACGACTTTCTTGCATGTGACAGCCAGTGGCACCTCGTTCGAGACTCTTGCCAAAAGTGATCTTGAAGGCGATGCCGAGCAGGCCCAGGGATTGACGAGAACGAATGACCAGAGCACCAGATGGTCGTGCTTCCTCCAAAGCGGGGCAGCTCGCTGCAATGTGGCGAAAGCCGGCCAGCTGAGCAGTTCCAGCCTATCATTCGTTTTGGCAAGTGGTCAACTTGCACCAGCGTAATCACAGCCAGTAAGTGAGAATGCGAGTTCTAGTAGAATTCAGATCCTCGGGACGGCTCGCATTTGACATGTTTCCGAGAATAGGCAATGAAGGTGGACAGATCATGCCGCAATGCATTGAGCTGCCTCAGACCTCGCTTATCGCCATGCCACTGTTGACCGCTTGATGTGATTACAGATAAGTCACTTTTACACTGTACAGTATTTACAACGGATGTACGCCATTGGCGGTCAGCCATGGCTGCATGTTGCAAGCTGGAATTCATGCACGTTTGCGATCTGTCGACGCTCGACGCCCAGTCCGAGGATCGCCGCCAGATCTAGGCAGATTTGCTGGCTCGGAGCATAGATGCAGGAGCCACCGTGCACAGGGGAGTTGAACAATGCCGAGGGGCAGGAGGGGCTGGCTGGCTCCTATGGGCTGGCCTGCCGGCCCCTGGCTGAAGGAGGAAGGCGCGAACAGGCGGGAACAAGCGATCGCACATGGGTGACCAACTCAAATCTCGCCACAGCCGCGGCAAGGCTCGTCACGACGTTCGCTCCGCAGTCCGCGGTTGGGGAGGCAAAAGCATCGACACCCAACGCATGATGTGCCTACGGACCAATACGTGGGGTGGCTTGTGTTGAAGCTCGTTGCACTGACGCGCTGATCGATTTGGCGTGCTCAGCAGCTGCAGCGCCCGCTCTTGGTCTGACCGCTTCGCCGCGTCAGAAGCTCTTCTCCCGGCGTTGATAGTGAGCATGTGCAGCAAACCTTGGACGTGCCAAGCCGCAACAGTACAGTAGCGCAACGCGTGCCATCGCAGACAAGATGCATACGAAATGATGTTGCTAATACTGAGAGGAAGGCACCACACCGCAAACAAGGCGGCCGGCCTCGCTGGTCGAGCGGCATTAATGCATTAGGCGAGCAGTAAAAGAGATTTGACTTCAGCATCGCCAGGGCCCAAACGGCGCCTGAATCTCGAACCTATCGCTCCGAGAAAATTTCCACGCACGGGCGGTAGGCTGCGGGGTGTGAGCATGGCGTCCCTGACTGCGAAAGGGTCTGACGGGGCGAGTGCAGCCAGTTAGCGGACGCCCAGCCATTGAGGCCCCGATCTCGCCCGGCCGGTCCCCATCTTTTCTGGCCCTGGGCCCTGAGTCCTGGCCGCGCGCACGCTCGCCCCGGTGTTTGGCGCCTCGAACTTTTTTCCCTCTTTCCGCGCGTAGACGTCCGCCAATGTTTGGTAGCAGCACGTCGCGAGCTGAGAGCTGGAGTCTTTACGTAGACTAGACCAGAGCTAGAGCGGGGACCAGCACGAGACGGAGAGGAGGCGCCAACAGCACGCTGCAGATTGCACATCTGCCAATCCGCTGTTGCCCATTCGCCTCTGGTGATCCGCATGGTGTCAGTGCTGCCCTCCTCCTTTACCCGTTCTCCCCATTTTCGCCCCCCGATACATAAATTTACTGCTTGGCCCTCCTCACTCTGGTTCTTAAAGACCCTGCGCACTCGCTCGCTGTCGCATCAATTGCTCTTTTGCACAGTGTTACCTCCCTTTCCGTTGTCCACCTACGCATCTGCAGTCTGTCACTCACTTCTGCCGTCAGCGTTGTTGTCTTGTTGCCGCAATCTTGTGCTGCTTCACCCGTAGACGGACCCCTCAACATTTTCTGCCACAACCATCGGCGTCTCAACACCTTTCATCTGGGTCCGCTCTAAAACGTCGTCCTCGAATACGATAAGCTAGTCTCTGCTTCCCATTTCCTCGCCCAAAACACTCTCAAAAATGGCCACTTCGACAAGAGCTCGCAAGAGCGTTGCGCGTCGGACTGCAGCGTTTGATTCGACCCCGTCCACTTCGACGAACTCGACCGTGGCTTCGCCCGCCGATTCGCCAATCCACTCAGCTTCATCCACCTCTCTCTCCTCTCTCGGCTCTAACGATGATGAGCTCCTCAAGAACCAACGCGGTCGTCTTATTGACGGCTACGGCAACGAGTTCAAGGTGCCGGACTACACTATCAAGGATATAAGAGATGCCATACCCGTCCATTGCTTCGAGCGCTCCGCCGCAACAGGCCTCTACTACGTTGCCAGAGACGTTGTCTCGCTGGCCACCACCTTCTTCCTGTTCAACCGCTATGTCACACCTGAAAACGTCCCTTCGTACCCAGCCAGGTTTGTCCTCTGGGGATTGTACACATTCATCCAAGGCCTATTCGGCACTGGCTTGTGGGTGCTTGCCCATGAATGTGGTCATCAGTCTTTCTCGCCCTCCAAGACATTGAATGATACCGTGGGATGGTTCTGCCACTCGGCGCTGCTTGTCCCTTACTTTTCGTGGAAGATCTCTCACGGCAAGCATCACAAGGCTACCGGGAACATGGAGCGCGACATGGTCTTTGTCCCTCGCACACGCCAGGACCAGGCCAGCCGCATCGGAGCTAAGTTGCACGAGATGCACGAGTTGATGGAGGACACCCCTATTGCCACTCTGTCTCATCTGCTCTACCAGCAGCTTGGAGGCTGGCCGGCCTACCTCATCACCAACGTCACCGGTCACAACAACCACCACAAGCAGCCGGAGGGTAAGGGCGCAGGCAAGAAGAACGGCTTCTCTGGCGGTGTCAACCACTTCCTCCCGTCCAGCCCTCTGTATGAGAAGAAGGACGAACACCTGATTCTATTGTCTGATCTCGGTATCGCTCTCACCGGTGCTGCTCTCTACTACATCGGCAGCACTTATGGCTGGGGCAACCTCCTCGTATGGTATGTTCTGCCATACTTGTGGGTGAACCACTGGCTCGGTAAGTCGATCCTCTGCGTCCATTGTATGGACATATGGCTGACATTTCTCTAGTTGCGATTACTTTCCTCCAGCACACCGACCCGTCGCTGCCTCATTACGACGCCAACACCTGGACTTTCACTCGCGGTGCCGCGGCAACCATTGACCGTGAATTCGGTTTCATTGGTCGTCAACTGCTGCACGGCATTATTGAGACCCATGTGCTCCATCACTACGTCTCCACCATTCCGTTCTATCACGCTGATGAAGCTACCGAGGCCATCAAGGGAGTCATGGGCGAGCATTATCGCAGTGATGTCGAGGATGGTTCCCGCGGCTTCGTCAGAGCGCTGTGGAGGAGCGCCAAGTGGTGCCAGTGGGTCGAGCCATCGGTCGAAGCCAAGGGCGAGGGCAAGGGTGTTCTCTTCTTCCGCAACAGGAACGGTCTCGGCACCCCGCCTGCGATCATTGCTGCACCTTCGGCAAAGGGCGGCATGGCTGTTGGCGTTGAAAGCGATGCGGAGTAAAGCTTGCCCGATGGCAGTGGTATAGAATGATTTACAGGCGTAGACACCGGGATAGATGCAGTACAGCGGCTCGTCACCGCCGTCAAGGCTCACATAGAACACAACTATAACAGTTGCTACCTTAGATTGGGCCACGAAGCGGGTGTCGAGCATACTCGACTTCGTGGACTGGAGTATCTTGATTCTCGACAGTAATGAATTTCGCCAGAGACCAGAGTCAGCTGCACTGAGATGCTTTAGTGAGATGAGCATGGTATGTGAAGCGCTCGCGTAGAGGATGTGAGCTGGTTGCAAGTCCCGCGTATTCGTATCCAAAGCGAGCGAGCGAGAACGAGCCTCAGATTTCTGGGCCATTTGTTCTCCAGACTTGTGTCCCTCGGCTTTGCTGGTACAGCACGCCCTGACGCCATCCGAGGCACCTGATCTTTTTTTAATGTCCGTCTGACGGCCTTGACGTCGTCCACGGAGCTTCGATCGATCCTATACACTGGCAACCAGGATTGAGGTACACGCCCGTTTTCTTGGGTCTGACACCGCTTGACTGCGTTTGTCTCATCTGTCTCTCTGTCTCCTGGTATAATCAATCCCATCATTCATGGCAAGATAGTATCGACGCCGCCTCGACTGCCACCATGTCTGCCTCAACCCGTCTGCCCGCCATCTTCTCGACCATAACATTGGCCGGCTCCGCCGTGGCGCTGTCCGTCTCGCCCTCGCTGCGCTCCCAGGTCATACCCGAGCAGATCCGCCGTGCAATGCCGGCACATCTGAAGAAGCACACGCTGCGCGTGCTGGCGGGCCTGTTCGTGCTCGTCAACCTCAAGAACGTCCCGACGACGTGGCACATCCGCGTGCTACGCGCAATCATATACCAGCTATACTTCTCCCCAAAGCCGATCCGGCGGGCACAGCTCTTCGCTCCCTTGGTCACGCACACGTGGAACTCGCCGCTCGACTGCGACTACAACTTCCACAAGAGCAATAGCACATACTTCAAAGACTTGGACGTCGCGCGTGCGCACTATGTCGGGGCTCTGATCCGGACCGGACTCAGACGACTCAATGCCGGCGACAAAGAGGGCCTGTCCACAGTAGCCGCGCCGACTCAGCCCAAAGGCCGCCGGAAAGTTCCCGACAACTTCATCATCGCGCTGGGTGGCGTATCCTGCACATTCAGGAAAGAAATCAAGCCGCTCGCGCGCTTCGAGATCTGGACGCGCCTACTGAGCTGGGACGACAAGTGGTTCTACGTGGTCAGCCACGTGGTGCGTCCGGGCGCCATCCGCCCGAAGGGATACCACCTGCAGCCGTGGAAAGAGCAAGGCCGATCATGGCTCGGCTCCCTATTCTCCTCGTCAGGTAAGAGCAGGAAAGACAGACCAATCCGGCAAGGCGAAGACCTCAAGCGCGCCGTCTACGCCACCAGCATCGCGAAATATGTCTGCAAGAAGGGCCGCGCCACCGTGCCCCCCGAGGTGCTGTTCGACCGCTCGCGCCTCCTGCCCAGGTCACCCAAACCCGCCTCGCCGCCGCAGGACACCACCCCGCTCGCGGGCTCAGAGCCGGACGTCCTGCGCCTCACGAATCCGGACTTGCTATCTGCAGACTCGGCCTCGGGCCAAGACACGCCCCTCTCCTCCTCGCTGGGCGGACCGGAAGCGGCTGGTCCTGCGCTGGCGTCGGCGCTGAGACAGACTTCCGAGGTCGAAAGCGGCGAGGTGGAGGAGGAGCTGAGCTGGGAACAGGTGGAGCATATGCGTCTGCGTGGGCTGAAGTATGCGACTATGTTTGACGGTCTGGCCGGGCTGCAGGATGAATTCGGCTCCGAGGCGAGGGACGGGGCGGAGGATGTGCTGGGGTTTTATGGGGATTTGTTCTATTGAGATCTGCATATAGCTTTGATGGGAGGAGTTTGAACAAGCAGATATATCTTTTTGAGCCGAGGAAAGGTGTGGGTAGGCCAGATTTCAGATACATAGGCGACTCAAAGATTGTGATACCCGGGAATGAACAAATCTATATATACTGAACAGGGCAGCTTTCCCACATTTGCAGCTGCCGTCTGTAACTCGTTCTGTATATACATACAAACAGATGTGTACCTGTGTACAGCACTCACTTCTTCACCGCCGTCACCTTCGGCACAATCCACCACGGATGCACCGCCTCCGTTGGCAGGGGCACATCGACCTTGACCCGTCCTCTGATATCCGCCTTGACATCCTCACTAACATCACTCAGCGTCTCCACCCCCGCAGCGCCCCACACATCCGCCAGCGCAGCAAGACTAACAGCCACCGCGACAGCGACGTGCGTCAGCATCTTGATCTCTTCGCGCCAGCCGGCTTCCACGCCCTTGAAGCGGCCTTTATCCGGGTCTGCGTTCCGCAGCGAGGACAGCTCTGCTCGGGCGATGCGGAGCTTGGCATCCGCTGCGGCGCGTATGTCGGCTAGTTTGGTGTGTGGTGGACGGGATGTGGTTGCTGCCGCTAGCTGGTCGTGGGTCGGCAGGGCGGGGGTTCCGACTGGGAGGAAGGGCTTGAGGCGCAGCTCGTGTCGCATTGCTTGTGTGCTGTGGTTCTGGGCACCGCGCGAGGGGGACAGTAGCCCGAGGAGTGCGAGGAGTGAGTATAGATCTGCTAGTGCGGAGGAGAGGGTCGATCGAGCCCTGGATTGTGAGGCTTGGACGTCCAAGAACGAAATGGACAGAGCGATCTCGCGCTTTCCAGCGGCTGGTGGTGGTTTGCATCGAGAAAAAATGGGTGGGCTCAGTCGGGTCTCGAGGACAGAGATGATGGTTGCGCAGTGTTCAAGGTGCGTCTCGGCGAATCCTGCTAGTAGCGCATATGAGGATGCAAGCTCGTCGGACAGATACAGCTCGAGCTCAAATCCCATTTGCACCACGATCTGCATGATCTGCAACTTGTGGTGGTAGACCCATGCTGCGAGAGGAAAGAATGAGTCTTCATCCACTGGGATTGGCTCGCGTGTCGTCTGAGATGCCCAACAGTACCCAATGATATCTCCATCGTATTCCTCAGCCATGGCTTGAAGAGAGTCCAGAATTCCTATACTTTGGGCAAAGTTCCGGCGTATTCGACAACGATTTTGCAGCGGCATGCGATACAAATGCAGGTATTCGTCCAGGCTGCGCACGATAAAGTCGTCGATCTTTCGAGCAATCTCATAGCGAGGTGACGATGGAAGTTCGATACTCCAATTCTTCTGGTCGAGCAGATCCGAAGCGGGCAGGACTGTAAGGCGGATGTCGTTGAGTATAAGGTCCGCATGAGGCAATTGTCCAAGCACAGATGCCCCTTTGAACAATAAACCTTGCATGACCGCTCGCGAGTATGTGAGAGGCTGTGGTTTACGAGATGTGAAAGCCCACGCAAAGCGCTGTGACCATGTCAATATTGACGACATTGAGCGGTTAGATGGACTTACCAAAAGGGCGAGAGGAGCAAACCCAGGGGCTAGCTTCGAGATTTCGAAGGCGGCTACGACATCGTTACATATCTGCAGCAGCCTCTGGTGCGCATCCTGCCATGAGGTTTCTTTGATCGGCCGTGGAGGTGTATTACTTGCCAAGTGTCGTTGTACGCGTTCAGAGAAAACGGGAGCCTGAGGCGTGCGGCAGAGCTTATGCGATGTGTCTAATGAAGGGATGAGCTCTTTAATACTTCGAAAAAGGCTTGATTTTCCCGAAGAAGTTTCCGCAGTAAGAGGCCGGAAGGCGTTCAACATGAGCAGACGACACTTCAGTCTGGTCTCAAAGGCACTCTCAAAGTCTTGGGGCAATCCCATGTGCTTGACCTCAGCTATTGCTTCCTCGAGTAACGATGTCACTAGCTCTTCTGGAATGCGAGTTAGTAGATCTCGCGTGAAGTTGGCTGTTATGAAGTCCTCTTCCTCATAAAAGTGCTCGCTGGCGATCTCTCGAATGACGCAGTCGCAACATTTGACCACGCCTAGACAGTAGGCGCGTAGTATGCGCGTGACCAAAGGATGTTTTGCAACTTCGGTGGCCGGGAAATGGGTGCGAAAGACAAGACTTTCGAGTGACAAACAGTCGCTGGCTAGTAGACTGTTGAGGTGCAACGAAGCAAAAAGCGTCTGAGATAATGGATAGCCGTCGTGCCAAACCATCTGGTTGTCGATCAGTCAATTTGTTTCACTGGTCAATGTTCCTTTGCTACTTACCTCAAAGCATAACAGCTCATCCATGATCCACAAGATTTCCTCCGGTAATGTGTACATAAGAGGGTCAAAGTCTTCGACTATAGCGTCCTTCTCTGGCAGACTGTAGCCACTGTCCATCTTGGGATCCATGAGCTGTCTCGATTAGTGGCGATATAACGAACCGGAAGAGGGAGCGTTACCTCGAGAGCCGCAACGGACTCGAAGAGCGTGAAGAACTCATCTTTGACGAGTTGACCATGGTGTAGAGCTACAAATGACGGTCAGTCTGGCACTGCTTGCTCCAATATCCCGAGGACTCCGCGCCTCATCGGTGGGAATTTGTAGCCGCTCTCGGAGAGTGGCGAGGAATAAAGGACGAGAGACAGCATTGCGAATAGGAACTACTGACCATTGGAAGCTCTCGTGAATATATCGGTGATGTCCTGCCCTCGTCCAGTGCGAAGAGGCGAGAAATTGGTGGGTGCTGCATAATTCTTATCGTTCTTCTTTTCAGACTCGCTGGTGGTATTCAGATCCGCCACCTTGACTGACAAATGCGACACCGCTTTACGATCTTTTGTCAACTTGAGGTTTGATGCTAGTTGACAATCCTGCTGCTCACCATTTTCAATTTCATCGTTGGGCATCCCTTCATACCGTCTGCAATGTGCGGGCAAGGATTCGGCATTGGAAATATATCAAACGGGAGCGAATGCGGACTATATGGTGGAGCTTGGCACGCCGTCACCACGACTTTGATTGAAACATGAGTGGACTCATTGGATGGTTTTTGAAGCACGAACGCTTCTACTCGATCAATTAGAGCTAAAGGTGCTTATTCTAGCATCATGATTGCCTTTGATGAAGCCCATTGCACCTCTTCGAATCCTTCCATCTATGCTCAATTCGGCTGTCTCCTCCACCCATCCGACCAGGCTCCTACGACTGGCTCTGACCAGCAGCGTGGGCAATAGCCTCGTCGTTTGCGGCAGCTAGCGACTTATTCTCGCCTTGACGGCCGTTCTGCGTGTGACTTGTCAGCATTGTGCTACAGATGGCCGTTGGTTCGCGCGTATGTGCTTAGCCACAACTGGCTGCTCATTCGGCGACATCTCCGGCCGCAGGCTGTTCCACGTACCTCCCACTTTGCGAACCTCAAATCCATCTCTCCTCTGCGCTCAGCGACCAGTCTCTTGTCTTCCTTCAGGGATCGTCGGACCACACGGGCGGCTACCGCAAGGTAGCGGTTGTATCTGCGATTGTGTCAGGATTGAGGCGGACTCGTCTAGGATCGAGCCAATTGCGTACGTGATGCCGGCGGCTTTCCACGCGAAAGTCATTGTAAAGTGCTCGGTGGTATTTGAGAGGAGGCGGGAGGTTGTATCGTGGTTGACCGTGTTGATGGTTGGCTGTGGTGCAGGCTTCTCGTTCTCAAGGATGCGAGACTTTGAACGCCAAGACCGACCAATCACGTGACACTTCACCAGCGCTTTCTTGTGGACCTGCGAACACACAGAAGCAATTGATGTCAAGATCATGAGGATGGCAGGAGCTGAACCACAGGAAACAATTCACGCCACTGCAAGCTAAGCGTTGAAGTGAGCACATTCGCTTGCAGAAGTCCTGCTTTATATTCTACATCGGCACAATAGTCTCGAGCCCTCGACTTTTTCTATACCTTCAACCCAATTTCTCCAGCGAAAGGTAGAGCATGGAGATCACCTACTGACGATACTGTAGCCTTGTGCTCGAGGAGAGTCTTGGCAGCCTGCGCAAATGTCAGATATGAGCATGAAATGGTAGACTGAAAAGGACTTACATTCTTCACTTGCTCCTCCGTAACAGAGTCCACTTTTTGCGCAACCTCGTCGATCTGGTAGGCCTTATCGCCGTGAACCAGTCCAGATCCAGTCAATTCAAGGCCAGCGGAAATGTTCTGGCCGAATTCCAGCTCCTTGAACTTGGCAAGGGCCTTGGCTTTCTGGAACTCTTCTTTGCTGACGCCGTTCGCGATAGCCTTGATGGTCTCGACAATCTCAGCAGATGCTTTCCGCATATCTCCTGCCGAGCCAGACAGCGAGATGGTGAGCAGGCCAGCGTCAGAGAAGATGTCACTCTTGGTGGCGACCGAAGCACCAGGGTATTTCGCAGCAACCTTCGAGAGCAGCGAGAAGCCCGGCGACCATTTGACGGAAGTCTGACCGCCCAAAAGAGTGGCGAGTACACTGATCTCAGGCTTGTAGAAGCCACCAGTGAATGAGCTGGAGCCAGGGAAAGCAATGACCATGGCATTACCGGAGCCGTGGCTTATCCTCTCCTCGCCGCCATGGTATTTGGTCTGCTCACGCGAGATTTGCGTGGCGGACTGGGTGCGGACGGAGGGGAAGAACTCGTTGACCCATTTCGAGAGCGCAGAGGTATCAGCGCCGTTGGCGACAATGGCAAAGTTAGACTTGGAATAGGCGGTCTCGGCGAATGCGGAAATTGAACCTGCGCTGAGATACTTGTTCAATGGCGTCGACGAAGCAGGATACAGAGAGTTGCCGAGCCCGCGGTGGAAAGCGACTCCATAGGCAGAGTTACTGGCCAATTCTTTGACGTTGCCGAGGAATGTCTTCTGGGTCAGCTTGATTGTCTCCTCAACCTCCTCGTGGTAGACATGTTCTTCGCCCGTCAGATTCTTTCATGCTCTTATAAATTCAATGCGTCTGCTACATACCCTCATATCTGGTGCGGCCAGCAACCTCGGCCAGGAGCTCAACGAAGTATGGCAAGTCGTCGCGCAGGAATTTGGCGCCAATGACCAGTGCTTCTCGCGAATGCCTTGTGAAGAGCTCGGATCCGAGAAGCTCGGCTTCGCGAGTGATCCGGAGAGTAGAACGACGCTCAGTACCCTACATACATTCATCAGCAATGGCCCACGCGACTATTGCTCGGCAAGCCCGGACTGACCTTGAAAGCAAAGTTGACAAGGCCATTGGTGAGGCCAGGCTGAGGCTCAAACCGCGTACCGGCCTGAGAGACCAGGGCGAGGTGTGTCGTCGGGCCTGGGACATCCCTAGCAGCGAATTTGACACCTGCCGCGGTGCCGGTCTCGTACTGGAAGGAGCCCGAAGCCGGTGCCGCCAGGCCGCGCCTGCCGGTCAATTGAGAGCATTGCTTGCAGGCAGCCCGACGGCCCTGCCTCGAGAGGACGGATCGCGAGAGCATTGCGCTGTTGTGGGCGCGATTGATGGGTTTCGATTCGGGTTGAGAATTGGGCTGGCTTCTATTGGCCGTCCAAGAAGAAGAGGAATGTTTAAAGCCCGGATTCCGCCAAGCTCGCTGCTGCCAAGACCTGTGTGAGGAACAGCCGGCCAATCAGAAGACGGCGCACTGCACCTCCGCTGCTTGACTCGACCTCTTCACATTCCGCCCGCATCTTTGCTCTTAAATTTGTGCAGGAATTATATTCACCACTCGCTAATTCCGAGAAACACTCGACAATTCACAACTGCACAATGACTCAGATCTAGTCTTTGATTCTGTCTCCTCTCTTCCCCGACCTTCGTTCGACACGAAGCACACATGCGTCGCCGGAGACGGTAGCATTAAACCATAATTCTAGCAGACGTGAGAGGTCTCTAGAATTATACCACACATGGCCAAGGTCGGCGCACAATTTAGCGAAATGTCGCCACGCATTCCAGATCTGACATGTCCAAGAACATCACTGAATTGTGCTTCCTCCTCGTCGAGGACTTTTACGGCGACTTGTCGGCAGTGAGCTCACCTGCATGAGGGGTGGACATTGAGCACCTCGTCGCTGACATCTCTCGCACAGCAAGTCTTCACCACACTCGCGCAATGGGGCCGCATATCTCTTCGCACTCTCATCCAGAATTCGGATCTCTCTGCCAAACAGGTGTACCACGGTCTCACCGTCCTAATCCAGCAACATCTCATCTTGCATCACACTCCCGCCGCCTCGCCCTCTTACTACGAAGTGGACTGGGAGGGCGCATATAACCTGGTTCGCTCAGGCAAAATTATCTCGCTAGTAGAGTCCCGACTCGGTACAAAAGCTGCGCATGTCTTGTCGAGTCTGCTGCAGCTCGGGCACGCGAAGGTATCGGACCTTGAAGGCGCTTTCAAGTTTGGCAAGACCAAAGCTGCGGTGGAAGTCCTTGCCAATGGGAATGATCGCATTTTGAGTGCTGATGATTCCAACGTCCATTCCAGCGAGCACAGCCGCGTCACAAGCAAGGAGGAGCTACATAACGTTCTTTACCAGTTGATCCAAGCAAGATTCGTCGCCAAGGTACACCACCGCTCGTATTTGTCACCGACGGATAAGCAGAACGAAATTGAAGAGCTGGTCAAAGACGAAGAGTTTCCTGGTGGGAAGACATCTGGTCCAAAAGCGCGCATGGCATTTGAGAGCTCGGTCCTCATCAAGAAACGCAAGTGGCGAGATGAAGAGGAGGATGTCTCGCAGTTTGTTCAGCACAAGAACAAACGTGCGAAGACTAACGGCCACATGGTGAATGGCAATGGCCGTCATATTCTGGCATCAGCATCTGAGGAAGTCACCCTTGGCCCCGATTTGGTCTTGCGCGTGAATTTTGACCGGTGTGCCACGGCTATGCGATCTGACAAGCTGGCGCAGCATGCTCAGCGATACTTGGGCGAGGCGACAGCTCGAGTCTACGAGGCGCTGCTACATGTCATCGAGAAACAGATTGTCAGTTGCAAGCCAATGCAAGGAACAAAGATTGCAGATGTAGAAGATCTTGATGGGACACTGGACGTATGCAAGGCCACGACCATGGACGTTCTAGAGTACCTTGAGGATGATCCCGACGCTTTAGAGTTGCTCGGACTTGATCCCGGGGGCGCAAATGGCACACACGAACGCGAGCCACGTTCGAAAAAGCCTAAGCTTGACGAGGGGCACTCGTCCATTAAATCACGAAACAACACCTTGCACGAAGTCGAAACACATCTCCGTCTTCTCACAGAGCACGAACTCTCCTTCGTCGAGCACATCTCCACCCGAGGACGAGGCGAATACGCCGTTCCATTCAACAGTCTGACCCAAGCACTCCGCGACTTCGAGACCGAGACGATAATCTGTGCGCGGTTCGGCACCGTAGCAGCGCGCATGGTGCGTCTCTTGAAACAAAAAGGCAAGCTAGACGAGAAGCAAATCTGCTCTCTGGCACTCCTCCGCGTGAAAGACGTGCGCTGCGTCCTAGACAACCTCCTCGAAGCAGGCCTCGTCGAATCCCAAGAGATACCCAAGGACGCGACGCGCCAGCCATCGCGCGCGTTGTACCTATGGTACTTCGACCAGCACCGCGCAGAGCAGTTGGTGCTGGACACGTCGTTCACGGCCATGGCGCGGTGTCTGCAGCGGGTGAGGGTGCAGCGCGCCGCTGTGCAAGGGGTCATTGACAAGGCGGAGCGCACGGATGTCGTGGGCCACGAGGATGAGTTCCTCACCAAGGCGGATAAGTTGCATTTGCGCACTTGGCGCGAGCAGGAGGAGAAGTTACTCGCTCAGGTAGCGCGCATTGATGATGGTGTTGCGCTCCTGAGGGACTTTTGAGAAACGTAATATAGTGAGAAGGAGAAAAGCGTATACCGCAGCGAAATGCCAAGGGACACTGAGTCCTCAATTGATTGTACATCAAATGGAGATTTCACGTTGACACTCTTACATTTGTTCAAGTGTCCAATGTGTTTGTGAGAAATACCCGTCTGACTAGACATGCTCCAATGCTCTATGATCCAGCGCTGTGCGCATGATGCTTTTCACAATATGTGATGATAATGACAATGATGATACAATCAACCTTCCGAATCAGACAGAACTAATAACCATTCACGTCCTCAAATTTATCCCGCTTAGGCTTCGTCTTCTTACCCCAAGGCCTGCTCCAACTCCGTCGGGCAGGCTTCTCATCCTCGTCCAGCGCCATCTTGTCCCTCAGCCGTCTTGCAGCCTTGTTCTCATTGACGATATCCCTCAATCGTCTGGCCGGCTTTTCGTCATCCTCGTCGTCAAAGTTTTTCAGCTTTCCCGCCTTGTCTGTCTTGTCCCAGCCACGGTTCCACTGCTTGTTACCCTCGAATTCTTCGTTGACTTCTTCGTCTTCGAGGTCGTCCAGATCGTTTAGATCGATGTCTTCGTCGTCGACGAAGCCGGCAAAGACGTCGTTGACGGGTTCGGCCGCGTCGAGACACTGGCAGTCGCGCAAGGAGCCGCCCGGCCGCCATCCTGACATGATGGAAGGGCAGTAGCGGGCGATGTTCGGGTCGGCGCATTGGAGGAGGCCAGCCCAGAGACGCTCAAGAGCTTTTCCGAAGACTGGATTCGCCATGTGGTCTCTCTTGCCGGCGAGGAATGGGTTGTGATGCACCCAGCTGGAGTCGTCGACGATCCAGGACCGTAACTGGCGATAGACGGCCACTTCAACTCCGCGTATTCGTGCCGCAGATGCGATGAATTGCCCACTGGAGCTCAGAAGCAGACGCTCGCCCGGGTGGCAGGTCTGTCGTCTATTGGCGTGCAAAAAGACGTCACGTACCACACCCGAATTGTCAGTCCAAGACGAATCGGAGCATGTGTCCGAGTCGCATGCGCACGTCGACTCTGAAGCGCTAAGAGGCAACATACCGGTTTCAGAATGAAAGAACTTGGCGATGCGGGCTTTAAGATCGTCTGGGTTCTCCGGACTTGCTTTCAGGAATAGTGTGTGATTGCCTAGAGTTTCCCAGTGAGAAAGAATGTGTGCCAGATAGGTTTCTCCTTCAGCGCCAATATTCTGCGTCAACATTATCGAGGGCGTCTCAAAAGAGGGCATCACAGCTCGCCGGAGCCTCCCCAGGTCGGCTTGGTAGTTCTTGCTGTAAATGAAGATGCGAGCATCGCGAGTATAGATGGCTGGAATGGACATGAGGAGCTCAACGGTCTGTGCAAGCTCACTAGGATGCTCTACAGAACTGCTGATAACAATGTCGAGCTCGGAAGAGGCGTTATAATCCAGATCCAGAACGGGTCGTGGAAACACATCCGAAGGAGGGCCGGGATCAAACAGACTGATCCAAAGGCTTGCTGCCCAGCAGAAAACCGTGACCAACACTAAAAACCTGGTCGGCGCTGATCTCTGCGCGTCTAGATTAGCAAGAGACCTGCGAGTAGGGTGCTTGCGGTCCACGCCATCTTCCTCGTCTTGTGACAAGGTTGGAGAGGCGAGATGACGGTCCCGAGGCATGAGCGTGAAGAGCGGATTCAGCCTCTGAAGAGGGGCGAGCTTCTCGTTACGAAATTGTTCGGAGATAAAACTGAAATTGACATCAAGCAAAGACGCCGCAGCTGCTAGACAACAAACGAGTTGTAGATGGTACATGACTGAAAGCTGAGCACGAGCGGTGTACAGAGCAACAATGCCCGAAGTACACAGAAGTGGCCATATAACGGTGGACTGTTGGAACCCGATCCAGGAGATGCGGTCAAAGCCGCCATTGAAGACAAATATGTTGCCCCCGACGCGGAAAGCGGTTGTGGTAGAAACCAGATTGATCGCAAGAACAATGAGAAGTGGCCGATCGAGAGTGAAAAGCCAGAGCCGCGCTGCATGGGTATCTTCGGTAGCAAAAGCAACAAGGCAAGTGATGACTGTTGTCAAGAGTAAAACGGGAGCGCTGTTCAGCCCGGACCTGAAAGATGCATATTCCGAGTTCACCATGTACCGAATGGATTGGAAAAAACCATAGACGGCAAAAGAAGCAATTCCGTAGAAGAGACCGCCGGCCGTCAGACGATATTCATAGTATAGGAGCAACGCCAAAGAAGTGACCAGTATAAACAAGCGGCGAGCGTGCAGACCCTTGATCGCAGCCCCAGATACAAGCGACGCGACAATAGGGTGAAGGAAGACGGAGAGTGAGAGCATCGACAGTACCGCAGTGCTGCTGAAGTTGAGAATGGCCTGCACGTAGAATGGCAGGGAGACCGCAAACGACAGGATATCGAGCAGGACCAAGCTCACTCGCTTTGCCGTCGAAGGGCGCGAATGGTATGAAGACCTCTCCGCCAACGGGGCATTGACTTGCCGCGGAGGATTCAGAACCCGCCATGCACAGGCGACAGCCAGCTGGAGGATCAGCAGATGCAGCGGATGGTGGCCATGAGGGAGGAGCAGCAACTGCCTGGCGGTGATCAGGCTCAGAGCAGCGGCGAGAGACCAGATCAGGGCGGCGGTGCGCACATCAGCCTGGCTGGCCGTGTAACTCGAGCCATGGAGTGGCGAGCGAGGCGAGATCCTCATGGAGATGGATGTTAGCTGGCGCCGAGTTGCATGAGGGGGGAGCAGGTGCAAGTCCGCCGACGGAGGGGTCGGTCGAGTTAAAGTCGCAGCGGCAAAGGTCCAGTTTGTTTGGGTCTCGTGCCTCAGACCTCGTGCCTCACTCTCGTGCCTGAGGGAGTGGAGTGTGATGACAGGAAGCTAGCGGCAGCATCGGACCCAGCCTCTTCAGCGTGGGATGAGTGGATAGGACATGCTGCTACAGCGTGCCAAGCTGCGTCCCCTGAGCCGCGAGCGCGAGCTCGGAGCAGAGAACGCAGCTGGACGGAAGAGAAACATTGCTGTAAGGATAGGGGATGGTTCGACGGTGAAGGCCACGCAAGCCGGGCGAACGAGCGGCTGGCGGTTGAGGATTGAGTGGTGGTGGTAAGGGAGATGCTGCGGGGCAGGATATTGATTTGCTGACTCCCTATGCCCGTTCTCCAGTCAAAAAGAGCCCAAAAGAGCCCCTCGGTCAGCCCCTGGACCCTCGACCCGCCGCCAAACCGGGCGGGCTGCAGCGGGAGCAGCCGTGTCAATTGGGCGTTCATGCGCGCCGGAGATTTGGACACTTTGTCGAGCCGCCCCTGGTCTTCTTTGAGACCTGGCAGGCTAGCAGCCTGGCAAAGCTTGACATGTGGGATTGCCTGTGTAACGTCTGCAATAAGATCAGCCGCATGCCGGCTCCGCCGATGTGCCGTGTTGCCGCCAATCATCTTGGCAGGGAGCAGCAGGATGATGAGGAGTGTGAGACGGAAAGACGGGGCAGTGAATTACGCGCGCGCCTCTCTCTCTCTCTCTTGAAGCGAACACGGCGAGCCTAAACACCCACAGACTCGTCCGGGGCCCCTCCGCTGCTCCCCACCATCAAAATTTAACCCCTTTCCGTCTCTTCGAAATGCCCATGGGTACTTAGGTTTATCAAGATCCACGAGGTCCTTACCCACCGCCTTCTTAGCTCAGTTGGTAGAGCGCGACACTAGTACTATACAGGCCCCCTGTATACGCGCCATGTCGAGGTCGCCAGTTCGACTCTGTCAGGAGGCATTGGTTCTTCTTTTTGTGTTGTCGTGCTCTGCAGTCCATTGACTTCAGTCCGCCACCCTCCGCTTTTGACAATTTTTGAGTGTTTGATGGCTGTCTCTTTTGTCCTTTTTGAGTGCCGTAACGCTCCCCATATAGCCTTCGTGTTGGCGCCCTTGTAAGTGCGAGGTAGTCCAGTAAGCCTCTTTTTCCTATATCATAAACAATACTGTCGACTTGTTTCTGTGTCCGGCGATGGAAAGCGGCAGATGTCTTGTTGGCATGCTACTCACAGCTTCGCCATTGTTTGCTTCCTCGGTCCCATATAGCCAAACAGATACCCAGCAACTTTCCTCATCTGAATCTCCTCGCTTCCCTCAGTAATCCGGTATCGACGATGGTGTCTCCAGATATGCTCGAACGGCATATGGCGACTATACCCCCAGCCACCATGCACCTGGATCGCCCTATCGGCCGCTTCGCAGCAGAGCCGGTTTGCCCAGTAATTGCACATGCTGACCTTGTCGCCGAGCTTCGACTCGATCTCGCGATGCGGCATTCGGTCCATCTCCCACGCCGTCTTGCGGATCAGCAATCGCAGCATCTCGCATTGCGTCGCCAGCTCGACCAGCGGGAACTGGATGCCTTGGTTCTCTGCGAGTGCCTTGCCGAACGGTTTACGTCGACGGGCGTATTTGACGCTCTCGTTGACGCAGAACACCGCTGCACCGAGACTGCTGGCTGCTTGACGGATGCGGTTCTCGTGCACAAAGGCCTGAGCCACGGCCAGTCCAGCTCCTACCTCTCCTAGCACAGCCGAGTCGTCGACCCAGACTCCCTCGAATGCCACAGTAGCATGGTCCGTCGGCATATTCAGCGTCCACTGATAGCTTTCGACCTTTATCCCTGGTGTCTGCCTCGGAACCACGAAGCACGTAATCCCCTTTGCATCGCCGTCCTTCCCACTCGTCCTAGCAAACACAAAGCAATGCGTAGCCCTATGCATGCCCGTCTGCCACATCTTGCGCCCATCAATCCTCCAACCCTCCCTCCCGTCCCTTTTCTCTTTGACACCCCTAGTCTCCATCCACGTAGCATCACTCCCATGTCCCTCCTCCGTGAGTCCAAACGTAATCCTGACCTTCCCCTCAATCCGTCCCCAAACCAACTCCTTCTTCTGCCTCTCGGTCCCAAACCCAAGCACCATAACAGCATCCGGCCAATTCCCGACAACGCTGAACTCATTCTGCAAATCATTAAACAGCCCCAACCTCTTCGAGGCCAGATGCTCCCTCACAACCGCCATGCCCAAATTCCCCAGCTCCCTCCCACCATACTCGCGAGGCAGCGCCAGCCTCAAGAACCCAGCTTCATCCGCAGCGCGCGCCGCCGTAGACAGTAAAGCTTCCCATTCTTCGCGCGGCAGGCCGCCCGCGGCCCAGTTCGTCCGCGCGTCTTCGCGCCGGTGGTCGAAGAAGCGCTCGTTGTCGTCGCGGCGCTGCAGTGGGGCTATAGTGCTGCTTATGAAGGCGTCGAGGGAGGTGAGGAGGGATACGAGGTCCGCGGGGAGGGAGAAGTCCATTCTGTTTTGCGAAAGGCGTGGTCTGGTCAGGAACGGGAGGAGATGGAGGTGCGGTGGAGAGACATGCTCTGCTCTTGGGTTTGTTGAGGGTGGTTTGATTTGGATGTTTGATGGAGGTAGACAGGAATACCCCGCACTGTATGGAGGGTGGTGCGGGGAAAGGTATCCAGACCCCCGACAGACCGAGGTGTGGCAGCTTTCACAACAGCATCGTCGTACTTCACACACACACAATGCCCGGTACAACAGACTGGATCGTCTTTCATTAAGGCGCTATATCAGCCAGACCATAAGTCGTCTCTGGTCTACCAAAGCTGCGGCCGTGGTGGGCTCTTGAATCTTCACGAGCCATAGATATACATGCTTTTGCGGTCCATCCACTGTGGGACTTCATCCGCCGCTTCAGCGCCTGCCTTGACGACGGCGCTCGCGGTCCTCCTGATCCTTCTTGAGACGCTTGCGACCTTCGTCAGCGACCATATCGCCAAAGTCGTCGCCGTTGCCTCCACGGCCGCCCTTCCATCCACTCTCTGACTGTCGACTCTCCTCATAGCGTCGCTCCATCTCGCGCTTGCTGAGGCCTTCTCCGCTGGCCAGGGCATCCGCATCAACAGCGACGTCCACATCGCCTGCCTTACGTTTCTGCCCACGGTCGCGATCATTGCTGTCCAGTGCCGGTCCGCCTCTGTTTGCTCCAGAGATGTCGTACGCCCTTTCGCCGCCAAAGAAGCCCCTGGCCTGGATGTTGCGTTCTTGCAACACGGTGCCCGCCTGTCTTCGCTCGCCCGACGTTGCCGGTGCTGGTAGTTCGGAGTCCGTCCCACGTCCACCACGCTTGATATCCTTTCTTAGCGTGAACTCGCCGGCGATGCTCTCCATGCCGCCAATCTCCGTTGGCACACTACTCTGCATCCCAGATTGGTCGTACGCTCGGTCGCGTCGATCGCGTGCGCCATTTTTGTTGGCTTCCTCCGCCTCGTCAGAGTCGACGCCAGCTCCTTCTTCGTCCTCCTCGTCTTCGTCTTCTTCCTCTTCTTCTTCCTCCTCGCGGACCTGAAGCTCACCCCAACGTGAACGGTCGATTGGCGCGCTCTCGACCGGCGCAGCTGTCGACTCTAGCGTGCCAAGAACGTCGCCCCCAAATAGTGGACGATTGTACTGATCCACGGGTGGACGGCCCCATTGCCCATGATCGAATCCCCAAGACGCTCCAGGAGGCAGTGGCGCATTGACTCCAGGGATCTTGAGCGTGGGATAGGCTTTTGGTGGGCCGAATCGCTGCATGTTCATCAGCCAAGGTGGTGATTGTCCCGGTGCCATTGCCAGAGCTTGACGAAGGTCGTCCGAGATCTCGCCCGGACGAAGATGGCGTAAGTTGGTCTCGTACTCTTTGCCTTCGTAGTACACTTCTCCATAGCGAGTCAATTCGGGCTTGGTCTGGTGCTTGAAAAATGCCTCATATAACTTCTGATAGTCGATGTCGAGCTTTCCGGTCTTGGGCGCTACGCGGTCGCGCTGCTTCTGCTTCAATGACTTGTCCGCCTCCTTCTCGAGCACGGCGTCACGCATCTCACCGATGCCTGTAGCAGCGATGAATTTCGGGAGTGTCCAGTGAGCTTTCTGAATACCGCGTTTCGAGGACAGATATTCACGCTTTAGAGACCAGTGATTCGGAACGGGGACGACATTGCGCGCCGCTTTGATAGATATGAGGAGTCGAGGGTCTGGTGCCGATGTATCTGTCCACTCCACCAACTCGGGCTTCTTCACCAGTGCCTTAAGCTCGGCAACCGTCAACTTCGTCATGGCTTTGCGCTTTTTCTTGGACATTTTGGTCTCCGTCACGTCCTCCTCGTCTGGGATCTCATCGTTGTCGTCATCGTAGAATACTTCCGGCTTGGCTGACTCCTGTGCGCTGGAATCCGTTCGCTTCCCGTCCCTGAAAACCGCAAATATGTCCATGTACTGCGCCATAAGAGGGTCGTCATGGTTGCCAAAATCTTCGTATTTGACATCATCGTCGTTCGCCTCGTCTTTCATATCCGTATCCTCTGCGGGCTTAGGCTGCTCTTCATTCGACTGTGGGAGCTCCGCGACACCATTGCTCGTTGCAGTGGTTTCGTTGGGCTGTTGTGAAGGAGCAAATTGGGCGTTGGTCTCTTTGAGTGCCTTTTTCTTCGCGCGACGAAAGGCATTCTTGCTGAGCTTTGCAGATTTGGGAGCTTCGGCACCATTCGCGCCATTCGCTGCGACCGCCGACATGGTGTCGGATGCCTTTCGCAGTCTACGAGTTGTGGCGCATGTGGGACAGATAGGTTCTGGGTGCGAAGGGAAGAAAGGGCACAAACCTTTGAATGACGATAGCGCCTTGAAGTCGCTGCCAGTCTTGACTTGTTGGAGAAGGCTAGATTGCGTTGTTTCGTGACTAGAGGCGAGTAGGCCTGAATGCTGGATGGGGTTCTGGTAGAACAGACAGATGCGAAGTTTCGAAGTGCAGGCTTGATGCCTTGAGCTTCACTTCCTCTCCGCGTGCCAAGAACGGCCCGCTGTACCCTGCACGCTGCACGCTACCAGTTGCAGGTTAATTCGAAGCCTCACGTATTATTAAAACAAGGGAAAATATAGCGTGGCACGTATTGCTCAGCACGTAGCGCAGACTTGATTTTCATTGCAAGTGAAGAAACTATCGACGATGTTGTTACATCTCATGAATTCTTTGGACCTCGCCACCTATTGTGACAGAAGTTTTCATATCATCTCGTCTCGACGTGCTCTCGGGATAGCTGCATGTCCGAAAATGTGTGATTCCCGGACTGAGCGGTCCGATGATGTGTAAAATTACAAGTGATTGATCGTCGTTCTGTATCCTTCCTCTAGCTCGAGAGCTCAAGAAGTCCCAGAACGTGACATTGGTCCGAATCGGCTTGGAACGACATCCAGAAAGGAAAACTATCTATCTGCAAACGGAGCTGCTTCCGTTCGTGCTCGAATCCAGCTCAAGCAGACTTGGGAGGACTAGGTTGCATGGATTTCGATTTGCGTAAATGTGTGATGATCAACCCGCTTCGGACAGCAGCCGAGAGCTCCAGTGTATGAAGTGCTTTCATCGAAAAACGCGCCCGAAACTTTGTCGATATCATCGACCATGGCCAGATCTCCGGAAGCGGGAATTGTGAAGTGCTGATGAAGACGAAGATCCGTGAAGTATTAGTGCAATGCAGACGAAATAAGGGAAAGTGCTGGAGTTGTGGACAGGGATGCTCGTCTTCGGCGGTTAGAAGAAATTCATGCCATTGGGTCCACCGCGGCCCATGGCAGGATATCCATGCATACGTCCCTGCCCGTTGGCAAAGCCGTAACCCCCAGCATGATGAGGGTTGGGGTGATGTCCATAAGTGAAGGGAGCGGGTCCGAGAGTATTGCCACCAAATCCGGGGGGGCCGAAATTGCCGCGGGGAACGTTCTCTCGGTTGGGCGGCCCGAAGCCAGGAAGATGCGGAGCAACACTCCTGTCCTTGGGGATCGTCGGCGAGATGCCAAGAGCCTCGGCGCGACGAGCATCATACTCCTGGATCTTGGTTTGGATGCGGCGACCATAAGGAGTGCCGCGGATGTTTGGCAAGATGGGTCGAATGAGATCAAACAGTGCAGCCTTTGTCTCCTCGTCGGAGTAGTCGATGGCCGTCTGAACAACGTAGTTGGCGAAAGAGTCACGCAGCATCTTCTGCAGTTCGAGAGGATGCAACATTTCAGAAACCAGACGGCGTCTAGTGTCCTCGTTGGCGGTACGAATGCCTTTCTCGATGACGTTGGAGCTGAATTTCTGGCGGGCAAGGGCATAAACACTGCCGACCATGCTGAGACAGATTGGTTCAGAGAACGCCGGCTCGCCGAGATCGAGAATGTATTGGACAACGTAGTTCCCGAATGGATCCTGCACAAGAGCGAATACGTTTCGAGTGATAGAAGCCACGAGCTGACCCTTCTGGACGCTGGAGGCGTGATCAACGCAGCGCTGGAGTACGCAGCAGCCGTGGCGATGAGTTCCGACAGTAACAACGTGAGCGCAAACGGCATCGATGATGAATTGAACATTGTCCTGCTTCAAGTGGTTGAGGCATTTCTGGATGACGTGGTTACCATTGAGATCCTGAATGAGCTGCACGACCTGGTCTTTGAGCGCTCTGGTGATCATGTCCACCTGCTGCTGAGTGCTGATGAACTCGATCATTTTCTGCAAGGCACGCGTGCCGTGCTGATTCAGAGCAATTCTGACCATGTAATCAGTGGACTCCGCGACGAGTGCAGTGCGCTGATCATCGTTGGCGTATTCAAGTAGCTTCTGGCAAAGGTAGTTTCCGAAAGGGTCTGAGTTGGGAGTCAGTGGAGGTCTCAGCTTCGCAACGGGATGACTGACCAGTCATAAGTTCAACGACATGGGGCAGAGTCTCTTCGAAAATTATTCGAATATGCTCGGGATTACGGTCCTCCAGCTTCTTCTGCAAGAAACGACAGCCGTGCTGGTCCTTGCACAAACCGGCGATTTCGCCTTTCAGAGCCTCAAGTGGGGCGTTGGCGAAGCGCAAAGTATCTGGAAGGACTAGTCAGTGTATCAAGTCTTGTAAGACAAAGGAAGAGCAGCATACCATCGTTAGTGTGAGCGCCACGACGCTGACTAGCTGTGCGGCTCATTGCATCGCCATATCTGTTGCCGCCAGGGGTGGGGCCAGGTCCAGACCCATAGGGAGGATAGCCCTGGAAGGCCGGCTGAAACGGGGTCATCTGGCCCTGCCAAGGAGAACGAGCCCCACCCAAGGACATGTTCCCAAAACCATTGTTCAGCACATCGACGCTGTACCCGTTGGTTGGCTTGGAGGTTCGCGGAAATTGTGCAGCACTAGCACCGTGGGCGGACGCGCCCGCTGTAGCATCCTGCTGAGCGGTCGAATATGCCGACGCATACATCGTGGGATTGAAAGCCCCAGTGGCTTGACGATGCAAGCTATCAGGCTCCCCAGGCATGATTGATGGGGGCTGGAACTGCGCCTGAGCCAAAGGAACAGTACTGGACGCAATTGCCTTGGGTGTTTGGTGCCCCTGAGCTTCTTGAGGGGATGGCGATTTTGCATCGGCAGGAGTCTTTGCGGTATTGCCAGTCTTGTTTTCGAGAGGCATAGTGGTGATGCTCTTCAAGGTCGGAATGTCGTTGGTAGAGTAGGACGAGGGGACCATATTAATGCCTGCACCATTTTTCTGAGGTGAGACCAGCAATCCGGGACGCTTTGGTTCAGTCATGGCGCTGAATTTGACTTCAAGCGATCTGCGATTCGCAGCAGTGTTCTTGGCTGTCGTGGCGTCCGAAAGAATAGAGTCAAGTCCGGGAATCGCTTCACTGAAGAAGGCCGAGTTGCGAACTACGTTGGGTGGCAGGCTCTGTCTGTGACGTGCCGCGACTGTACGATCGGTACGAGTGTAACCCTCGGGGCCAGAGTCTTCGGAATCAAGCGGCGTGGCAGGGCCAGAAAACGCAGTCAGGTTATCAGTCCCGCGACGGACCAGTATGGGAAACTTGTCGTCGGTCTGATGAAGCTGTAGGAACGGTTTGGTATCGGGTGAAGTTGTGATAACAGCGCTGGATCGTTTTGATTTGTGGCCCTCGTCGTCACCGAATTGGAGACCGGCTCCGTTGACAGGTCTTAGGATAGGCGAGAATCCGGACAGTGATGGGTTCTGGCTACGAAGATCAAAAGCAGTGACTGGCAAAGAGATGCGGTTTGGACTGGGGATGTGATCAGCCTTTGATGTCGAATAAAGAGCCAGCAAAATGGGACAATGGTGGAAGTGT
Source organism: Dothideomycetidae sp. 11243 (assembly GCA_000836255.1). Lineage (NCBI taxonomy): Eukaryota > Fungi > Ascomycota > Dothideomycetes > Dothideomycetidae sp. 11243. Next base: position 1,588,991 of record DF938581.1, on the reverse strand, counting down.
ATAAAAGGGAGGCTGGAGGAAGCGTGAACTCCAACAAGAGAAAAACAATAAACAACGAGATTGAATCATGTCTCCACTGCGGAAGGCCAACGCCATCATCACATGCAAAGAGCTGGACATGAGTAATTGGAGTGAAAGATGAATGACGAACGCCACCAAAGACACGCAATCACGGCAGGAAGAACACAGATGACGTACTTTGCTCCCGCCTTTTGGCGAATACCTGGATATGCGAAATTGTAGTCGTCGTCACTCTCTTCGTGATCTGAATTACGTTGCGAACCAGGTACTGATTGTGAAGGAGGACCTTGGGCAGGAAAGTATGGATTGGAATATTCCGACGGTGGCGAAGTCACCTGGGACCCAGTTCGTGACTGATGGCTCGATATGGCGGCTGGAGAGGCAAGACCAGAAGAATTGAATCGGTTGGCATAAGGTGGCTGGATATGCTGCTGACGACGATCCGGGGGCGTACCTGGTTCGCTGAGGACACCAGCGGTGAAGAGGTTGATATCGTGCTCCAATTTGCGGGCCTCATCGACCTCGCGACGGGTTTCAGGATCGATCATGGCCATCTGTGCTACAATGTTACGCTGCTGTTCTAGCAAGGCCTCGTATTGGCGTGCCCTCTGCTCAGCCTAAGGAGAGTCAGCCACTGTTGTACACGCATCTGAAGGGAAGTTGCCGTGGCGCCATGAAGGAAATTATATCCGAGTCATGGCATAGGATACCAGCCGCGACACACGTGAAAGATGAAATTGAAATCATGTGAATGTGGATGTGACTGTGAGACCAGCTTTTCCCCCAAACATCCGCGCCGTGAAGATGTGCTTGTAGTGGAGAAACTCACCGCACTGATTCTGCTGTAAGACTTTGGAGGCAAATGTCAGCATTCGCTTTCAATTGGCAAGATTCCCACACCACGGTAAGTCCGCGACATAAGAGGACAGGCAAAAACGGAATCTGTTGCATAGAGGACGTCCTGGCCCCAGCAAAAGTATGACGGGACACGAGTCCTTCCTCCTTCTCTTTCTTCCCTGCATTCTCCATTTCGCAATTCAATCAAGAGACTTGGAACAAAATAAATCGTAGACATTTTGCAATCCCACGATGAATCAAAGGACATCTTCCCACTCACTTTTGTTGTAGCATCGCCACGCTCGTTCGTCTGCTTGCGCTGTTCACCTATCGGCGCAAGACTGGGCAGGGCATTGGTGGTAAACCTCCTCTGCAGACTGTTTCTTATGTCATTGGCGGCAGCGGGTGAGGGGGGTAGGTTGCGGGGGGGGTTGAGATTGCGGATAGGCGACAACGGCGTAGGATAGGTATTGAAGGATGCGTCGTCAGACTGCGCGACAGGGTTGCGGAAAATTAGGCTCTTGGGACGCTCGCCGGGATTGCGAGTAGAGGAGAAGGCCATGTTGCCGGGAATTGTGCCTGCGCAGCAAAGTTAGGACGTCGGCGTCTAATCGCGAGCAGGCCTGTGTTGGGAAGAGGAGGGTCGTCGTGAAGACGCAATGGACATGTGTGGGCAGCCGCCATCAAGCCTGCGTTGAGCGGACGCTAGAACGGTCGAGCGAGAAGGACACTAGGGCTTCTAAACTCACCTCCCACACGGGCTTGCTTGTCGGTGGCAGTATTGGATCAACGCATGAGTATCTGTACAAGGCCGAAGCTGGCCGGGCAAGCGCAAATTCCGAGGGGGTAGGGACAGGAGACCGGCGCAGACGCCGGCGGAACACAAATGCGGAATGAGGAGGATAGAGAGGATCGGGTGTCGAGGTTGTAGAATGAGAGCAACGGAGGAGCGAAGAGAGAGGTGGAGTGGAAGAGAAAGAAGAGTTGCAAGAGGTGAGGAGGTTGTTGATGCAGGCTGCAGCACAGTGCGGGCGGTGCGTTGCGATGCGGGTTCGGTCCCTTGATAATTGGGTCTCTGGCTGAAGAAAGTCCACCACCAAAGGCAGGTCACGGATGAAATTCCGCGAGTGGCTCGACGGGCAAGGATAGCGGATTGGAGACGCAGCGAGTCGCTGACCACGCAGAGCACGCGAGAGGCGAGTAGAGTTGAATCTTCGCACACCGTACGCCGCCCACAGAACACACACAGGACTCGCAGGACACGCAGGACACGCATAAGGCGATCGCTGGTCTTCCCGACACAAACTCCACATAACATGCCGCCGTCCTATGGTTGCGCGCGGCGAGGTCTGCCCCAATATCCCAATTTCAGACCGACCATTGAATTATCGCGCGAGGCACTCCATGCCATGCCGCCATCTGTTTGCGCGCACAGAATTGGGCACGCCCGTGTCCATCGGAACCGGTTGCAGCATTATTAGGCTCGCCCTGCTGGCCACCTGGGGACACTCAATGCGTTGCATCGGTTGCGATCTACAGTTCCGCCGTGTCGTCCTCGACCGCCTACCTTGGCCGGGCTGCCAGGGACCGTGGAGGCGTGGAGGGCGCGATGCGGTTGGCCAGCAACTCGTCCGAAGCGTAATGGTGTGAAACCGTCAATTCGCCAGTCCATGAAACCGCAAACTCTGCCTGCGGGGCCCGCTGCTGGCCGGTGCGCTGGCGCCCCGTGGCTTCTGCCCAACCCGTAGAACGAACAACGGAGAAGGACGAGAGAAGAGAAGCGCCGACGCCCTTGGAAGGGACCACCTCTCTCGCAGAAAGGCCGCAACCTCAGTGCCTCTGACATGCCCACATCGCGCCGTGTGCTCTCATCGACCCGATTCAATTGCTAGCAGCAATGTAGCCCCTGACGCGACGGCGATGCGAGGTGCCGGCTGGGGCTAGTCGACGCCAGCTGATGCCCGCTGCCGCCGAGCGCGGCGCCGTTCTTCGGCCTGGCTCAACTCATAGACATGCGGCGTGCCACAAGGATCCAGAAGTCCCAGTCTAGCACCGGATCTGCACTCATCATGCTTCTTCTTGCCGAGCGCTCCTTACTCCTCCCGCCTGTCCGTCAACGCTCGGATCATTGCGTCCGTCTCCTTTTTCGCTTGCGCTGCGTAAGTATACCCGCTCGGTTGTGGAGTCGATGCGGCGGTGAGAGATTTCGGTCGAGCCAATGATACCGCGGGTTCCGAAGCGGCGATCAATCGCACTTTCACTCTACGCTGGCAATAGCTTTCCTTGTTATTAGTCAACTCTTGCAAGTGAAGGGGCCGCTTACAGCAAATCACACCATTCCTCGATCATAGAGAATTGCAAGTCTGCCGTGCTTTAGGACCAGTTTTGGCCACGAGCAAATGTGCGCTTGCCATTTGATGTTCCGAAATTTGGGCGATGCTTGCAATCGATAGCATCTAGAAGGTCGAATAATAATCCGCAGTCCCTTTTTCTTCCCAAGCGTCCCGACCAACAGGGTAGCGGGCGCTATCAATAATCAGCAAAGGGTCCTGCTCAGGAGTGTGGTTCCTGGAAGAGATATACACAACACGTTCTAGGCGGCCCAATCGCTCGCTTCGAGTCAAGCCGTTACTGTGACTGAGGGGCAGGGTTGCGGCCTCGGCTGGGGTGCACCGCGCAGGCCAGAGATAATTTAGATGATTTGCGGGGGCATGACATGCCCGTGAGTGCCTCTCCAGCGGGCTGCAACTAGACCGAACGGGCTTGCAGCAATCATGCGAACGCCGACTTCCGACGGCTGACTGCGCCTTTCATTGGCGATCAGATACCCTAGAAGTACACCAATCCAGGCGCTTGCGCAAGCCTCCAAGTGATGACTGCGGATGACAGCAGCTCGAGCTCTTGAGCTCAGACAAAGGCTTCTAACAATAACTCTCGATGCAAGTCATCGTCGCCTGACTCGGGGATTGCAAGTATGCCTTCGCTGGCATTGTCACGTCTATGCTTGAGGTGGCCGACCCGGTTTCGTCCCAGCCCGATTTCCTTCTGCGGAATCGGCCTAATTTCGCTCGGTCGAATGCGAAAGGCCCATGAGAAGCCCTACGTCTGCCCTGCATTCCTGTAGTCCTGTCATCATGGCCTGCTCGGGAAGAACAGTTTCCAACGAACCTCCCATTGAGGTTGTGTAGCAGCATTGCTCAAGTGTGATTCATTGCTTGCAGGTTGGCTTCCATACAGTCCGATCAACAACTTGCCTCTTCATTCTTTGTCATTGCTAATCAAAAGTACGTATTCGCAATATTGTCGAGACCGAACATCGCGCGATTGTACTTTGTATAATTATGTTGCTTGCTAGTTTGACCGCAATTTGCGACAACAATTACGACTGCGGTTGTTGCATGACCTGCTGTAGAGAATACATCGGATCCCCCTGCTACTAAGAGGACTGACGCTTACAAAATCATCGTTGCTGCCTTTGCTATTGCCTCCACTACAATAATTTCGTGTCTGCATTCGCTCGTGCATCCTCCATTAGGCGGCGTTGTGGTGTGATCGACGCGGTCCCCCACCCCGCGCTACGCCCAATTTAGCAATTTATCGTGGCTGCAGAATATTTCACAAAACCGCCTATAGACTGGAGTGACTGAAGGCCAACTCGCCATTACGGTCAGATCATCACCGTCTTTCGAGCAAGAATGCCTCCGCGGGCATCCCGCAAGGCGGGTCCTGTGGAGGTGCATGCCGCCGAGGTCGCTGAGGCCCCGGTAGCAAAGGTCAGTGACAATCCGCCACTATAAGACGAATGGTTTCTTATAAGGAAATGCAGGACGTCATCAAGACAGGCCGCAAAAGGGCGGTATCCCATAAACAGTCTGCCAAAACAAACTCTGCTGCAGCGCTGCAAGCTACCGGCCAGACGATAGACCCTTCCGACAAGCACTCCAAAGCCTTCAAGAAGAGCCATCATGGCGCCGATGATATGGAGCCTCTGCTGGAGCCTTTCTACTACGGAAAGGGTCTCACAGACCCGATCAGTACCGCGAGAGATAAATGGAACCTTCTGCCGGCTTTCCTCAAGGTAAAGGGACTTATCAAACAGCACACTGACTCCTACAACTATTTCATTGAGACCGACCTGAGGAACATTGTCAAAGCAAATTCCATCGTCCATAGCGATGCTGATCCCAACATGTTCATCCGCTTCACTGACATCCGCGTGGGAAAACCCAATCGTGCGGATGATTCCTCATACAACCACCATCAAGCCATTCCCGTCACCCCCAACGAATGCCGATTACGGGATCTTACATATGCTGCTCCGATTCTTGTCGATTTTGATTACACCAGTAATCATGGCTTGCAGCGTGCTCGTGATGTCTGCATTGGGAGAATGCCTATCATGCTGCGCAGTGCCAACTGTGTGCTCACTGGCCGACCCAACAGCGATATGGGCCTGTTGAACGAGTGCGCCATTGATCCAGGCGGATACTTCATCGTCCGTGGCCAAGAAAAGGTCATCCTCATCCAGGAACAGTTGAGCAAGAATCGTGTCATCGTGGAATCCTTCAAAGGCATTATCCAAGCTTCCGTCACAAGTCATACCGCAAACGTCAAGACCAAAACTTACGTCCTTTTGAAAAAGGGCCAACTGGTGTTGAAGCACAACTCTCTGAATGAGGATATCCCTGTCGTCATCGTCCTCCGTGCGATGGGTATGCAGTCGGATCAGGAACTTCTAAACCTAGTTGCCGGAAACGACATGTCGTACCAAGATGAATTTTCTGTTAACCTTGAAGAGGCTCACAGGTTGGGCATTTTCACTCAAGAACAAGCGCTCGACTATATTGGAGCGAGGGTCAAGCCGGATCGTATGGGCGCTGGATCATTCACCGTACAGAAGAAATCGTACCGGCAGCAAGCTGTTGAGAAATTGGCAAACACCATCATTCCGCACGTTACGGTCACGGATATGAATTTCAAGCCAAAGGCTCTCTACATCTCTTTCATGGCTCGACGGGTACTTATGGCTATACAAGATCCTAGAGCCATTGATGATAGAGATTACGTGGGAAACAAAAGACTCGAGCTGGCTGGCTCTATGCTGGCTCTATTGTTCGAGGATCTTTTCAAAGATTTCAACCGCATGATTCGTGCTAGCATCGACAAGGTACTGAAGAGACCAAACAGAACACAGCCTGTTAGTCTTTCAATCCACGTGCCAATGCACGAAGCACGTATCACGCAAGGCATGGAAAGGGCGATCTCGTCCGGTAATTGGACTTTGAAGCGTTTTCGTATGGATCGCGCTGGTGTTACGCATGTTCTCAGCCGATTGAGTTATATCAGTGCACTCGGCATGATGACGAGAATCACATCGCAGTTCGAGAAAACACGCAAGGTGTCCGGTCCCCGTGCTTTGCAGCCATCGCAATTTGGCATGCTCTGCACCTCTGACACTCCTGAAGGCGAAGCGTGTGGACTGGTCAAAAATCTAGCACTCATGACACATATAACCACCGCCGACGAAGATGAGCCAGTCCGAAAGATGATTTTTGTGCTCGGCGCCGAAGACATCGGAGCAGCAGGAGGCCTCGAACTTTATTCTGAAGGCGCCTATATTATATTCCTCAACGGTACACCAGTTGCATTGACTAGAGAACCCAAGCATTTCCTGGACAATTTCAGGCGACTACGTCGGATGGGACGGATCTCCGAGTTTGTTAGCGTCCATATTAACCACTCTCACAACGGCGTGCACATAGCCACTGACGAGGGCCGTATATGTCGACCTCTCATCATTGTTGAGAGGGGTCGATCAAGGGTCACTCCCCGGTACCTCGAGTCTCTGAGAAAGGGCACTCTAGAATTTGACGACTTCTTGTCGAGAGGCATTGTCGAATATCTGGACGTGAACGAAGAGAACGACTCGAACATTGCCGTGTATGAATCTGACATCAACCAATTCACTACCCATCTCGAAATCGAGCCTTTCACTATACTAGGAGCCGTCGCCGGCTTAATCCCTTATCCTCATCACAACCAATCGCCAAGAAATACATATCGTAAAGCTTTCTTATGCCATGATGGTGCTGCAAACCGCTGACTTGTTGCAGAATGTGCAATGGGAAAACAAGCCATTGGTGCGATTGGCTACAATCAGCTCAATCGCATTGACACCCTGCTCTATCTCATGGTCTATCCACAGAAGCCCATGGTCAAGACGAGGACCATCGAGTTGATTCGATATGACAAACTTCCTGCTGGGCAAAACGCCATGGTCGCTGTCATGTCTTATTCAGGCTATGATATTGAGGATGCTTTGGTGGTCAACAAGGCTTCTTGCGATCGTGGCTTTGGTAGGTGTCAAGTCTTTAAAAAGATCTCAATGCCACTCAAGGCATACGCCAACGGCACTCAAGACCGTATTGGCGACCGTGACCTTAATAATCCTCGCCACAGCAAGATCGGGACCGATGGCCTGGTCGAGGTCGGGATTAGTGTCGAGGCTGGGGAGGCGTATATGCTCAAGGAAGCTCCCACCAACACCAGCATGTCATCCTCGTCCTCAGTCCATGCGCCACAAGAATTTGCGCCTCAGCACATGTCGTACAAATTGCCAGATCCCAGCTATATCGACAAAGTTCAGATTACCACCAACGAGTCAAACACTACGCTCATCAAGTTCCAGACCCGACAGACCCGGCGACCAGAGATTGGCGACAAATTCTCCTCGCGTCACGGTCAAAAGGGTGTTGTCGGCATCCTGGCCGAGCAAGTCGATCTCCCATTCAGCGACCTGGGCATCGTCCCGGATATAATTATGAACCCTCACGGTTTTCCATCCCGAATGACAGTCGGCAAGCTAATGGAGCTTCTGTCCGGCAAAGCCGGCGTCCTGCGCGGCACATTCGAGTACGGCACGGCCTTTGCCGGGAGCAAAGTCGTCGACATGGCCGACGTACTAATGTCGCACGGCTTCAACTACTCGGGCAAAGATTACCTGACCTCTGGCATAACAGGCGAAGCCCTGCCCGCTTATGTCTTCATGGGCCCCATCTACTACCAGAAACTCAAACACATGGTCATGGACAAGATGCACTCACGCGCCACCGGCCCGCGCGCCATCCTCACCCGCCAACCGACAGAGGGCCGCTCGCGACAGGGCGGTCTGCGCCTGGGCGAGATGGAGCGCGACTGCCTCATCGCGTATGGGGCGTCGCAACTGCTTCTCGAACGACTGATGATCTCGTCGGATCGGCATGAGGTCGACGTGTGTAGTCAGTGCGGTCTGATGGGCTACGCGGGTTGGTGCGGGTACTGCGACTCGTCCCGGTCGGTGGTCAAGATGACGCTGCCTTATGCGGCGAAATTGCTCGTGCAGGAGTTGCTCAGTATGAATGTCAAGGCGACGTTTGGTCTCGGCGAGGAGTTTCCTAGGGACGATGTTTAGATTAGTCTGGTGGTGGTGGTAGATCGAATGAAAGAGCTTGCATCATTGCTTCGAACAATCTAAAGGATTGACGAGAGATGTGCCAAAATCAGCAATCAACGGCACTCTATAATATGAGAGTCTATGTGTGTATGTATATATGCATATGTGCAGGCAGTGCATCTAGTCCTTCCAGTCGTGAGACACATCTCGTCATCCGCTCGGCTCTTCGAGCAAAACCCTCATCTCGAAAACATGTATATACCCTGTTCCCCTGGCAATCTATGGTGTCCCAGCAAATCATGTTTACGTTGCACCCTTCCCATCATTACAGAGAGAAAAGCATCACTCATCCCTCCACCGTATAGTGCGATTAGCAAGCACATCATTACCCCCACCGTCCGAAGAAGACGGCGCCTGTTCAAGCCCAAGCCTCGTGGTAGACGTCGACGGATCATCACTCCCGCTTCCGGGGCGCTGACAGCCAAACTTAGCACCATCCGTCTCGTTGTCCGGGCGGGACACGACGCGCCCCAGGGGCCGGGCATTGATCGGGGCGCCGATATTAGACACGCCTCCGTCTGCGGCGCTGTGGGCCGGATTTTCCAACGGTGGAGCATTCGAGGTGGAGAAAACTGCGTCGCGTAGACGGTGGAGGATCGTCAGGGCGATGTTGTTGTTGCTTGAGCTTGCGGATACGCGGTTAGTGGGCTCGGAGCGCTGCTGTTGAGGGTCGCGGCGGTCGGAAGTGGGGCGGCGGACGCGGATGGTGCCTGCGTCTGGACGGTCTTGGGTCGAAGCGCGGGACGAGCTGAAGCCTGGCGCGAAGGAGGTGCGGTCGGATGAGATTGCCGCTGAGATTGTGCGAGGGAGGTAGAATCCCAATTTGCCTAGCGGAATGGAAATGCCATGGACAATCTGTGGAAAGAAAGTTAGCAGGTGCTAGTAGGACTGAGACTATAGCAACGTGATGAGACTCACAATACTGCAGATGGCAAGGAACCACACGACCAAGACTATGACCTCGCTCAAATGGTGCGCATCCTCTCGCTGCTGGCCATTGACTGTTATGCCCGCGAGGAACTCACGGCTGACATAGATGTAGAAAATGGCAGATACGCCGATTGGACCGAAGAATCCGACAAACAAAGCATGGCGGAAGCCCTCGATCTGGTGGATCTTGGAATGCAGAGCCATGACGACAGGTAAGCGACGTAGCAGAAGGACAAGAATGCCGAGCAAGATGAGACGCCATATTGAAATGTATTCGTTATGGGCGAATTGGCCCCACGGACAGACTGCTCCGAACCAGATGAAGACAGCGACGTTAAGGAGCATATCGATAGTTGGTTGCAGTGAATCATCGAGGGTTTCCAGTCGAAACCAGTCGTCCCAGGTGAATGTGTTGCCTGCAACAAAACACGCAAGAACATCGTCAGAACCAATTAGACCACCGGTACCAGTAATGAACAGCTGTTGTGAATGAAGGTCAGTGACACGACTCCATCATCTCATGCTAGGTGGGAAACTTACGGCAAGAGTAATGGCAAAGACGAGAAAGCTCTCGCGATCAACGTACTTTCTCTGCTCAGCGAAATGGAGCAGCTCTTTAGCTAGCCATCCGACCACAGCCCCGTAGACAACGCTCAACAGGATTGTATATCCCAGTGTCTCGCCAAACCAGAGACCAATAGCTTTACGCGCTCCGCCAGAGAAACCATCACCGTCATGGTGGACGTACTTGAACAAGTACAGGGGAAGAAAGAGAAACGGATAGCCGAGGCCGTCGTTGGCTCCGGATTCAGCAACAATGATCTTCTGCAGCTCTCTCGGAATGTTCTTGTCGGCGAACTTGCCCTTGACAATACTATTGCTCAGGACAGGATCGGTCGGCGTGACGCATGCACCCAGGGCCAAGGCCGAGAGAATGTCGATATGCGGCACCAACGCCCAGCACAGCAGCGAAGTGCACATCCACATGCCGCACATGCCGGGGCCGATGAGCAGAGACAGCGATCGCCATTCGATCTGCAGGTAGCGAGAAGGTAGCTGTACGCCGGCGAGGACGAGCTGTACCCCCAAGACAAGGCGTGAAAAGTACAGAGTGATCAGCTCTACTGTGGCGGGATCACCCAGGGCATAGTCCAGGGGTCTGATGAGGTTTGTGGCATTAGGCGAGAAGATCAGACCAGCTATCAGCGATATCACTGCACAGTCTTTGTCAGTACTACTTGGCAGGAATATTCATACTGCCTACACATACAGGCTTCTGAGAGGTAGAATTTTTCCTTCAGCAGATACGACACCAGCCCGAAACATGTGATGAAGCCGCCCAGTGTGGCGCAGACGATGTTGAAGTTGACCACCGACAGGGTAGGCATGACTGGGCCAGTAGTGACTTGAAATCGAGGCAGGTGATCGCCTCTGCGCGCGTGGGGATCACTCGCCGAACCGAGCAGCAGCGCGTTGACCAAGGAGAAGCGGGGCCAGTCCTGGGTTGCAAGGTCAAGCTTGCGAGGGAGGTAATTGTCAGAACGACACCGATCGGTGCTGCAGGACTAGTGTTCGGCGGTACGGCATATTCTCGGATGCAGGGTACTGTATCGTTGACGAGGTGGTATGGCCAGAGCGAGGCAAGGGAGGTTGAGATAGGCTCCGAAAAAAGTGCGAAGCAGCAGTTCGGCGGATCGAGGGGAGGGGCGGGCCGGGGCGTTTCTGAGTAGTCAGCCCGGCGAGACGGAGTTGGGTCAAGCTCGACGAGTGACGGCGATGGCGGTGGGTGGCGGCAGTGAACAGGTGCGCAGTGCCGACGAGTATGCAGTCGACGGGGTCAGGATGCCGGAAATTAGCACTGCAACGAGGTTATACCAAGCGAGCGACACAGGCGATAACGAAAAGATACTTGAGGACAAGCTAACACGTCTGGTGAGTGAGTGTGGGGAGTAGCGCACCAGGGCTGGAAGAAGGAGAAATGAAGCGCCCGGATGCAAGGGCGAACAGCAGTTCTCCGCGGTTGGAGGAGGGCCGGGAACGTATCGCGCTAACAAGGGGTATGACCGTGGTGGCAGAGTCCAGACCGCGGCCAAGTCGAGGGAATTTTTCGGACGAGATCGCGTCCACGTCAGTCACGGGATGTGGGGGAGGAGGCGGAACTCGAAGCCACAGAGAATGAGAGATGATGGTGTGTGGTAGTGGTGGTGGTAGTGGTGGTGGTGGCGAACGATGCGAAGGGGCGCACCAGGTGGCAACTGGCAGGTAAGTGGCTTGCTTCCACAGAACCGCCAGCCAGGAGAGCAGGAAAGCACGAGCATCAGTCCGGCCGACATGCCACCGCACAACCACAGCGACGGTTGCCAAATTTGTCTATTGCACCCCGCAGACAGGACAGAGCCCTAAGCCTCATTTACCTGCCTGGCTGCATGGAAATGCACAACATCACTTCGAGGGATCAGCCCAGGCACATTTCCGCTGCTCTCTTTTTTGCCTTTTGCAATTTGCAATCCACAGTGGCGTCGCATCGGCGATGAGTCCGACTTTACACGACTTGGCAAAGCTTACCTGAACCATCATCTCCGCCCGTTCTTGCCGCATGCATCGAGCCTGTAGAATTCGATCATCGCGCTGCCCGAAACGTTATGCAAATCAAGGGCAGTCCTGTGGTCTCTCCGCTGTAGTCTTGTCATGTGAGAGGAGCTCCTCTCGGCACTTGTCATCCTCCGCGCCACCCTGAGTGGCTGTGAGGTCAGCGATGGGCCTGCTGACCACATTGTTTTGTGTGCCAATCATCAAATGCGAGGCATGTGCGCCATGGATCACAGACTCCTCGGGAGCAGGTTCGCGGCCTGGTAGCGACTGCGAGGATTGTACGGGAAAGTATGCGAAGGTTGGCACTGGGATGTGGCGCACGCCGATCGAGAACATGAGCAGGGTCTGATCGAGTCCTTTGTGTGCAGGTGCCCTATCCGCTGAACCATGAGCGCTCGTCAGATCAACAGGACACTTGCCATGAATGCAATGATGATGATGATGATGATGGTGGTGGCAAAAGGGAAATGCAGCTCTACGCCATCGCACGATCCATGTCGCTCATGCTCGTCCTCAGCACCGGTGCGCCTCAAACGGTGGTCATGCAGCGGCAGGCCAGGAAGAGGGAGAGAGGCAGAAACGACCAGCCGCGAGGGACGCCCGGCGCAGGACGAGTACCGTAACTGCCGATCGCATGGTTCAGTCGCAGTTCGCCCGATCGTCTGCCCACCCTCTACCCACTGTTCACACCCCGCGCCCGTGGCGTGCGGCTCTTCAACCAGAGCAAAGGGCAAAGCGAACCCACCTCACCACGTTCTATTCATCGTATCGCTCGCTTCCGTCCGAACACTCCGAAGCACGTCTGGCTCCCGAGCAGCCCAGGCCAGCCCCCAACCCAGATGCCCCCAAGCCCTGGTCGGTACCGAACTGTAAGTTACTGTAACCTATAGCTCTCGGCCCAGCAGCCACGCAACCCTCACCCCTACAGCCTATCTCGGATCACCATACAGAAAGAAAAAACTCTGTCCGCATTCTCCGGTCCGGCCGCAGCCGCTGCTGTCCCTCCGTCCGAACCGCCCTCCATGTTCGCGAATCCATTATCCGGTGCGTGACACTTTACGTTTCCGTCGGGAACGCCGTCGATCGCCCAGCCATTACGTCTTGCATATGTACGTGCGAGTTCGCATGAAGCGAAGCGAAGCGGATCTGCTGACGATTGGGCTGATCTCTCACCCGCTGCCTGCATAGCCTTTTGTGCCCGTGCAAAAGTCGTATTCACTCCAGCCTCTCGATCGTGCGCCTCGTCGACGTCAATCACTTCGTCACGCACTACACACTCGCCACTCGCCACGCGCCACGCGTAGGTATACTGTGCAGGCACGGCCTTCACAAGGACCCCTGCCCAGTCCGGCCCGAGTGGCAAACTGTTGGCAATGGCGAGCTCCAGCCGTTCCCGGTCCAGCCGTTACCGGATCACCTCTGCACGGATTGTATTGTCACACCATCGGGCCTGCATGAATTGTGAAAGTTTACATGGAATTGAGACGCTCTCTGTTTGAATAGGTACATTGATCTTGATGACGGCCGTTTCTGCTCGGTATGCCCAAAGGTCTAGTTTCTGATAAAAGCGAATGTGAAAGTGTCAAAATTCAGGGGGTTGATGTGCAACATCGTCAGAACGGAAGGCGAGGCGGCCGTTCACATCTCCAGTGAAAGCGACCATGCGCGCGCGCCACTCGCCGTGCTCATTGGTGGGTATACCATGCATCTTCAACCCTTTCCGTGTCCCTCGCTATGCAATTGCGGTTCCGCAAATGTGACTCCAGCCGTGCCCGGGTGCGGCCCCTGGCGGCCAGAAAACCATGCAACAAGTCTTGCGAATCGACTAAAGAGACGCTGTCGCGAATAGAATGCTTTCTCGGTGCAAAATAAAAGGATCCGTGTAATGTCGCATATTGTTAACAGCTTCGCGGCGATCGCCTGCCATCGCCCGCTGTCATTGATCCGTTCTCTTCCGGTTTAGCAAAGGGCGAGAGATACTGCTTCGGTCCGTTCGGTCCGTCGCGATCGCCCATCAGTGAACTTGCCACGCTGTCGTGTGCCGTGGGAGGCCGCGGAGAACGCCTGTTCAATCCATTTTCGTCGCGATCACCAGTAGACGACATGTCGCTATTCCGTCGGTGCCCGCTGCGGTCGCCACTTCGAGGCTGCTGTGACTCCAGCCGCGACCCTTCCCGTCCCATATCGCTGGTTGATTGCATCATCGTATAGCCGTCAGTAGCCGAGCGCGGTGATGCGCTCTCTTCGCTTCTGCCACCAGTGGATGCGGGCGTCGAGGAGGACGTTGGCCCAGAGTAAATCTGCGTGGGTTGCGAGGGCGAGTAGCCCGCGAGGTGGAAGACGGGCACATTGGCTCTGTTGGCCATCTCTACTTCGCCAATCTGCCAATGCATGGCCTCGGCCGCGCGCCATGGCAGCGCCATCTCCTTGGCAATCTTCTCCCACATGTCCTTCTTAAATCTAGACCCATGTCAGTGGCTGATACTGTGCGCGCAGCGGCGACGGTGCTCAGAAGCTGAGGCTTACCTTTCGTACAAACGCGCGAGCTTGTTCTTCTTCTCTTCATCCCATTCTGAGCGTCGTTCCAGGTAGTTCTGGAAGCGCAGGCGGCAGCTGATTGCGCTGCGACCAGGCAGATTCCTCGAGATGTCTTCCCACTTCATACCGTTTCCTCTGAGCTCAATGATAGCCGCATCCTCTTCCGCACTCCATTTGGACTGCTTCTTCTTGGCTGGCGACTCTGAGGGGTGTGATCCTGAGGCAAGGCGCTTCGTCTGCGCATAGCTCAGGCTCGACGCGGGCACCGGCGCCTGCAGACGAGGGTCTTGCACGTGCTGCATCGGGGGGAGGGGAGGCATGTTAGGTGAGGCGCCGTATGGTGAGACATGTTGGTGACCATATGGGCTCGGATATTGGGGCGCGTAGGCAGACGGATAGTTGGACTGGTAATTCGCCGGCGGCCCTGGTGGCGGCAGGGGAAGAGCATGCGTGCTCAACTGCGATGGCGTACTCCTGAAGTCAGGTCGCGCGGCCTCGTTGGCTTGTGGGCGTGGTGCCTGGGCGCCACCGCCTGCCTGAGGCCGCTCGAGAAGTGATGAGATATCCAGTTTGACAGATTAGAGGGCGTCGCAGCACCTCATGAACCGATATTAGCTAGAGCCCCAGATTCGGAAAACCGAGTGGTTTGTAAGACCGTGCGATTCAAAAAAGCCGTCAGAGACAGCAATCCACGACTCAAAGGTGAGAAGCCGAATGAGTGGCAATTATAAAGCGGCGTCGGGACTGGAGGGGCAAGGGGGGATGTCACCTGCCAATCGATGAGTTTTTGCACCGCGGACGGGCTGACGAGGGGGCGAAGTGACCGGGAGGGTTAGCCGGGCCAAACTGGGCCAGGGATGAGGTCTAGCAGAGGTGCAGGGACTCGTTACGACCGAAAGGACTGGACGCTGCAGGCGAGGCGGCGGCGGCGGCGGCTGCGGATGATGCAGGACGACGTCGAGATGTGCGCAGCAGAAAAGGGCGGGAAATGTAGCAGGTAGGAGGGATGTTGGAAGACGTGGTTGGTCGGAGGGGAATGAGCGACGGGGATGACCAAACAGGGAAAGTATAGGCAGGCGGCCGGGTCGAAGTCGCGCGATCGGCCAGGCTGTTAAATCCGGGAGGGACAGGCGAGGTGCAGGCGAGGTGCAAGTCCACAGAATCGTCCGGGGCGGGGTTGAGGAAGCAATTAGTGTTTTTTGGTTGTCGAACAGCTTCGCGGACAGATGTCAGGGAAGGCTGGAGTTGAAGGGTATGCAAACAAGGAGACGGCGGGCTTGCACGCAGATATCAGGGAAGAGGACAATTAATAGTGGTCAAGACGGCGGGTTGGCGAAGAGGAAGAAAGTCTCGGATATGTTCCGGTCACAACTGAGGACGGCCAGCGGGAGGCCGTTGGCGGCGCCCAGGTAGACCAGAAAGCATAAATCGGTCAAATCGGGGAGGGGTGGGAAGATTGGTTCGAGTGGCAGCGAGCTGCAGGTGTGACAACGCCAGGCGCCACCCGTGGCGGATCAGGATCAGATCAGGATCAGATCAGGCATCACGCCTCCCAGCATGCCGTCCGTCCAGGGCATCATTGACCATCGGTGACGGGCGACGGGTTGCGGGCGCTACGGGCGACGGGGAGGAGGAGCGGGAGGAGAGGGGCGGCTCGTTGCACTGCAATTGGGGAGGAAAAAACAAAACAGGGAGGGAGGGCAGCCCCGACGGGGCTAGGGCGAGCCCCGTCGAGCGAGCGTGCGTGCGTGCGTGCGCGCTTGCATCACGAAGCGGCTGCAGCACACCGCGGCGGCGACGGCACGCTCGAACGCGCGGGAGAGCGTCTTCTGCCGGGCCAAGGGCTGAAGGGCGGCCACGCTGCAGAGATGATGACAGATGCACGAAAGCCGATACAAGCAAAGGGGCCCGTGGGGCCGCCGAGCCAAAAGGCTAAGCTGCACGGTGACAGCGCTAATGATGATACCGGCCACGCGTAGGGCCAGCGCTGGGACCAAGGCAAAGGAGAGCGGTGGCGGCCGCGGGAGCAGAAGCAGCAGCAGCAGCTTGGACTCCCCCATTGCCATTTCCACTTTCGCCATCACCACCATCACAGCCATCGTAGACGTCAGGGTCGCCGGTGACGATGACAGTGACGGCAACGGGGAAGGTAAGGGAAGCGTGAACAGCCAGAGCGTTGCGGCTCCCATTGTTGGCACAGCGCCTGGGATGTGCGGTTGTGCGGTTGTGCGGGCCAGCAGGGGGTTTTGTCTGATCGGCGGCGAGTAGCGGAACTGTGGTAGGGTGGAATTGCGTGTGCGCATGCGTGGGAGGGTGTGGACAGCGGTGGTGCTTGCTCCCGCTGCAAAACTGCCCGCCGCGGCGCCGCGGCGGCGGTGGTGAACGTGATGGTGGTGGTCGTGGTCGTGGCGGCGCGGAGTGGGTCATGGTCATCTGGTTTGGACATCTGGGAAGAGCACCACCGCCCTTCGAGAAGCTGCGTGTGGGAACGGGTTCACCCGGTACGCTCGTTCGCCATGATAAAATGATCCAGCGGGCTTACGTTTTTGTGTTTGCCTCGGGATTGGGGAACTGGGTGGCCGCCTGGCGTTCGGTTCCTGCCTCCTTCGTTCGCCGGAGATGAGGTTCCAGTCTTTGCATGGTGGTTTGCGCACTGCACGACGACCAAGCTGCAGCACGCAGCCTGCCGGTGTCACTCCTCTCAGATCAATGCGGAATTCAAACCCGGTCACTACTCGTGCTTGGGGCAAGAGGATCCCTCTCACGCCGCAATTCCGCGCTTGAAAGACACGACGATATCCCGCTTTCCCCCAGGGCGCACGACACAGGCACAGAAGCCGGCGGAACAGGGCGAACCGTTCGAGCAGTAGCGCGCGCACACGGACGGCGAGCATGATTGTCTCGCCCTATGAGAAAAAAGCGTGAATCAAAAACCACGCGCACAAACGGCAAGGGTTGATTCACAGCTGAACCACCGGTCCTGTGTCACAAGAAAGACGTGGTGCCAGGTGAGACCCTCATGGCGAGCCGGTGGAGGCTTCGACAACGCTGGCCGCCCACTGTGGAGCTGGTGGTGATTGCGGCGCGCCGGGTGTGCAACTCGAGCAAATGCTGTTCGATGATGTCGGCGTGCTATTGCAGGCAGACGGGCGGGTAGTCGATTTGGGCGCAATGTCGCAGCCGCCCGTGGGCTCGCGATGCTGGCAGGGTGTGGAAGTGTTTTCCAGAACAATCTCTGTTTGCAGCGGGCGACACGGTTGCTGCGGCGGGTGGTGTGGACCGGCGGCTAGTAGCACGCCTCGCGGGCGGAGCCAAGCCCTCAGTGGCTGGCCTGCCACGTGCGAGGAACCGCTGGTGAACTCATTTGAGTTGAGTCCGTGTAACGGCGAAGCATGCCGGGCGACCCGCTGTTGTGGGCTGGGGAGCGAGGGTCTGAGTAAGCGACTGCCGCCCGGAGGGTTTTCGCGTGTCGCAGCCAGCCTTAACGTCGGCGTCGCGCCCATCAACCACATTAATCACCTCGCCCTTTGCTTAGCCGCGAGCCGACGCTTGATTACTATATGGACACACTCGACTCGCCGACGTGAGTGATTACGACTGATCCTCCGTGGTCGCCGTCGCTCTGCCACGGCCGGTGTTAACGGTAGGGCCGTCGCTGGCTGTGTCCACTGATGATGCCTACACGCTCCCGATCCTACGGTAATTTCTGAACGTCTTCACCGCTATGTGCGTGGCCGCTGTGTCGGAGCCCGCATTGAGTATAGCGACACTACCAGACCACCCCACTCTCATAGCACTACATTGCGAGTGCTACAGGCCCGTGAGGGAGGTGTCGCCCGGACGTTCAGGGGCTCGGACCCCACGATAGTGCTCCTGTTTCCAGATCCTTCGCCATTGCACCATCGTCGGCAATCGTCAGGGATTCTCGTTCGACTTCGTCCTCGGGGCCTGCAGTGTTGAAGCCGAGGGACGAGTTAGTCAGGGCCAATGCGTTCGTCTTGTCACGAACTCCGATAGGAGTCACATTGCAGATACTGCATCTACGATGAAAACGGGAGAAGGTAGTGTGTCATTTCTTCGTTGCGGCAGACACTAACAGGATTGGATCAAGCTCTCGTCCAGCCGCTGTCCGCAACCGATCACCACCAGGCCAACTTGTGCCGTCAGAGACGGCCGTTGGATTCGCAATCTCGAGGACCAGCGGGCGCGTTGACATGGAAGCTGTAGAAGGGGGGCGTAGAAGGTACGGAAGGGCAAGGGAGGGCACAGAACGCCAATGGAAGGCATGGAAGGCGTGGAAGGGCGGGCGGATCCAACGTAGAATGTTGCTAAGCGACGGGGGCTTTTTGCGAAAACGGGTGCAATTGGCTGGTGCGGTGGGCGGGTGGGTGGGTGCGTGAGACCTTTTTGTCGCTGCCGCATCGCAAATGGAGCGGAAAGGGTGGGAGGGCCGTGCTACCGCTGTTCATTCGCACCCTCAGGGGCACGTGCCAGCGCCGCTGCAATAGCGTGTATTCCTGTTCTCAGTGATCACCGCGCGCGGTGTATTTTTATTTCTGGAAACCAGTGCTCGCAGCATTAGTGCGCCCCACGAGAGCGAACTCGGGGATCGTCGCAATCCTGCCGTCCAGCGTCACGACGTACGTCGCTCGAGATAGCGAACATTCCTCGCGTTCCTTCGCAACGGCCACTTGTCGCACTCGCTGGCTTGCGCAGTGCAATGACGCCGTCGCAGTCTGCTGGTTGCGCGGGTGCCCTGCGCAGTCTGAGCGTCATGCTGTACCAGACGATAGCCGAACACGTTGCAACAGAGAACATGTATCGCGAAGGGATCCTACGAAGACCCCAGCTCGTCAGTGCCCAGCGCTCATCCCCTGTCCCGTATCGACCATGTCCAATATCCCCTTGGGTTCTCTTTGGATCTCAAGGCCACACGTGGCCGAACCATGGTGCAGCGCGGCCATCTAGGCGAGGGATCCTCAGGCAGGCTTTGGGGAAGACGGCGACCCCGAGCGCTTGCTGTCGTCCGCTGTCATCGTCGCTGTCATGAGCGGACGCGGTCGCTATCGATGTCGGTGGAAATACATCAGTCGTGACGACGAGTGAGTGCTAAGCTAAGCGTCACCGCCAGCGAAGCCATTCACCGTAGAACAATCTTGTCGGGCCGGCTCTTCGAACCCCATAGCATAAGGGGTAGATGCACGAAGGGCCTCACGTCCTCGACGCGCGCTCACGCCTTCGCACCTTGCACACCCACCAAGACGTCATGCCGTTTCGCGGCCGGTCCACGTGGGATTTGGCTGAAACAATGAGACTGAGAGGACCGGGGTGCGCAGTGCAATAGCGGCTAGAGAACATTCTGCAGCCCTGAACACGGCCAGCGCCCGTTCCCAAGGATGGGTTCTAACGGGAACAGGACATGGGGGTTGCAAACGGGGTGGGTCTCGGGGCCCCGAAGTGATTTCGGGGCCCTAGCGGAGAGGCGTTCGGGGGCCTGCTGTTACTTTCACTTGGGGGTCTCGGGGAGCGGAAACGCTATCGGGGGCAGGCGGCAGGCCGAACTGGGCCCACGATCGATGGTACAGCACAGTGCTGGTGGTGTGGTCACATAGTTTTGCGTCGACGGCATAAAAATAAGCAGCCCACGCTCCTAGGAGCGCAGCAGGATGGGCCCGTTGCAGGACGGACCGTGTGTTTAATCTCGTCAATCGACGCCAGGATCCACACGAACATGGTGTCAGGTACTCAAGTACACATTGCGGGCTGCACTGGTGTAGAGGTTCGCATCGCATAATGGACCGCTCCATGACGCTCCTCGCGCGAAGACTTCACCCGGGTTCATGGGCCATGGCGGACGACCGCGGCATCAGTGACGCCGCTACCTTTGCATCGCGACTCCAGAATGCAGCTCGATCGCGAAAATTTGCTGCGCCTTTCGTCGGCGTCACTTTGTACCAGGTACTTCTTTATCGTTAGAACGCTCGACTCGTTTTGGGTAGTACAGCCCGAGCCGCGCAAGCCCCCGAAAAACCTTCTGCAGCCCTGCAGGTTCGCTCTTCCAATTCCGCTTCGAATCGATCGCCCACGCCGGTGACCACCAATTTCTGTTCTCATCGTTCTGACCGCTTCCAACCGGAGTCCACCGACGGTGCCACAATCCCCCCGACTCCTCCGTATCGTATCGGCCTTGGAAAGGAAAAGAAGAAAACAAAATGCAACTTTCTAGTGCTGCAGACGTAGCGCTGCTCGTGGTTTCAGACAACGCGCGCTCCGAGCGGCGGATCTCGCCGGCATGGACTATCCAGCACCTCAAGGCGCGCCTCGAACCCATCACCGGGGTTCCTGCCTCTGCGCAGCGCCTGTCTGTCAAGATCAGCGGTGGCCAGAACCATGACATCAGCAGCTATGCCGAGGCCACCCAGCTCTCGGTTGTGGACATCCAGAATTGTACCGAACTACATGTAGGTCTCACCGACGAACACGCCGTGCAAACATGTTGGCCCTGTAGGTGTGGTGCTACTGTTGTCGTGATCCCACGTGGCACACTTCAGCTGCCGTATCAGCCTCTCACGCAGGCGTGCACCATGCTTGGCCTCCTCCGCTTCTGAAGCATAACTGACAGCCACACAGGTAGGAGACAGCAGACCGCCTGGGCTTCGCGAGAACTTTACCGATGTGTCTGCCGTGAAAAAGTATGAGATGCCTAAGGACGAGTACGAGGCGCGATCCGACACCGTGCTGGCCTGGAAGAAGACACAGAAACTTGGCAGATTCGATCCAGAAGCGCCTTCGATCGAGCAGCAAAAGATCCAGACTGTTCAGCGTGAGATTGACGAGAGAGGTAGGTCGTTTCTTTTCATCATATCACATGCATGGTGTGTCCGTGGTTGAACTAGCAATATCACCATTCACTGTGTGCATCTTATTTGTCCTACTATCCGAGAATTCTATCTCTGACCATGTCAATGCAGGCGTCACAGTGGGAGCGCGTTGTCGCATGCTGCCGGAATCAGATTCACGCAGGGGTACGGTGCAATACATTGGCGACGTGGCAGAGATACCCGGCCTTGGCGCATGGGTAGGTGTTGCCTTGGACGAGCCTACCGGCAAGAACGACGGCTCTGTCAAAGGCGTAAGATACTTTGAGTGCAAGCCAAACTTTGGCGTGTTCGTCCGAGCCGAACGACTGGAGATCGGCGACTTTGAGCCGGTCGATGACTTGGATGACGAGGAGTTCTAGAGCGGCGAGCTGCCGTGTCTCCTTGTATCTACACTGCGCACACGTAACCAGGGCGATGTCCGTATCGGCGCATGTGAGCCATATCCACTTTGACGCCGGCCCGACATACCTTCCGTCCAAAGAGAATCGCCACCGAGTACGTATAGCAAGAGCCGCCTTTGCCGTTATTGGGGATGATTTCAGGAGGCGCCACCACTTTCTCCAGCCGCGACGCCTCATTATTGCCCAGCCGGGAGGGCTTTGGTGTCATGCATACGGGGAAAGAAGCACTGAGCGCCGATCCCAGCGCTAAGGTCATGCACGTCGCGCGTAGCCGCATTGGCAATGCACAAGCGGGACAACACCTCTTTACCCGGGACGACCGCAAATTATCCACACGGGTGTGCTAGTTTCGTTCAACTTCATTTTTTTCTTGGCTACATTCTTGGCCACCTCCACGGGATGTGCGTGCCGTGAATCTTAGCCGAACGGAGAAATGAGCCCCATCCCGGAAATCGCGACGGCGACACGGGTGGCGAATTTGTATTCCGATACGAAGCGAGATGCGCGGTGACTGTTGCAGTTGCCCCGACATTGGTAGCTTAGTGCGGCTCTCTGCAGATCAATCACGACTGACTAAGTTACTGCGGGGACTTGTGATCGTGCAAGTGGCAAAAGCAGGAGAAATATGTAAATCCATGTGATGCTGATGATGATGTACAAATAATGCATCCGCCCATCCATTTTGCACAAAACAAAAGAAAGTTCGTGATCGTCGTCGGGGGCTTATCATCGTCATCAAAGGGCCCATCACCACCACAAAAATGCGCCAATGCTCACTATACAACACTTTTTAGCCCTCGCAAATCCGGAAATGTCCAACCGCCCCTCTTCCCGTAACCCAAAACCTAAGAGACGTAGTACGGCGCACGACCTTGCTGGTGCACGTGGGCGGCGCTGGACTCCGCCTCCGCCATCTCGGCGAGACGAGCGTCGAACTCGCAGCCCTGAGAGAAGAAGATCTTGGCCGGATACGTGTCGCTCTCGTTCTCGATCGAGTAATTATTCCCTATTGTTCAGAAAAAGTCAGCACTACAACAACAACCTCTTCTACACAGGGTATAGAGGAACAACTCACCTCTGGGCACCTGCCACATCCCGCCGGGCGTGACGCCGAATACCATGCCCGCCACGTCGACCGTGACCTTCCCCTCGTGCACGAAGAAGGCCATCTGCATCTTGCGGCAGTTCTTGACCTGCTTGACGCCCCGCGGCGGTATCTCGAGCACCCCGGCGCCGAAGTAGCCCGTCGACAGCACTTTTGCAAAGCGCACCGTGCTGCCGCCTGCGACTTCACGGGTCTCGATTGCGCGCGCGGCGAAGCCCACGTCTAGTCATCGTGTCAGTCATAAGAGTGTGTAAAGAGTGAAGTGATGAGGGACGACCGACCTTCGACGACTTCTTCGTCCACGCTGCCTGCTTCGATTTCGGCGTCCCATGCCCTCACTGGTCCGCTGATGACGCCGACTTCCTCTTCCCACGCTTCGGCCAGTAGATCTTCTGGTACTTCGTCTTCGTCTTCGCCTTCGCCTTCTTCGTCGATACGTGCGAGGTTGTTGCGTCTGTACTTACGTCGCTGCGGGGGCTGAGACCGCTTGCGTTTCGTTGCCGGGAGCTCTTCTGCCCGGACGACGCCTAGGCGCTCGCCGGCTTCGTAGACGAACGTCTCGTTCTTCCAGTATGCTAGTGGCTTTATGGATGCGCGGCCGGAACGGGTCACTTTGACGTCTGGGTCTTCGAATGGCGTTGCGGAACGGAGTCGGATTCCGCCCATGATAGTACCAGGGTCGGAGTCACCCTCGTCGCTGTCGCCACCTGCTGCTTGGCCATTGTGTCGTGCACGTTGTGCTTGGCCTGGCGGTCGTTTGGCGGCTTGTGCCTGTTTGTTCTTGGCCTGCTGTCGCTTAGACGCTGGCATGACAGACTTGCGGCCGCCTCGTTTCCTCCCGCGTGCTGGTGCGGAAGTTGATCGCCGTCGTGCTGGTGCCCCTTCTTCCTCTCCTTCATCCTCCTCCTCTTGCTCCTGTTGCATGCCCATCTCCTCTTCCTCGTCAAGTCCTAGCTCCAACGGTGCATCGTCAACAAAAGCTTCGGGTTGTGGCTCATCTAGAGGCGCTGGTAACGATACATCGGATTGTCGCGTAGACGGTCTTAGCCTCTGGCCCGGTGAAGGCTCAACTACTGATTGTTCCGCACTGATTCGCCTCCGTTTGGTTGATGTACGCGTCTCGCTCTGAGGCTGATCTTCCACTGATTTTTGAGATATGTCGCTTCTGCGAGCGCCCCGCTTTCGCTTGGTGTTTGGCTCATCTCCGTGGGCGTGGCTTGACTGAGCGTGCATGGTGACATCTGCTGCGCTCTCATCTCCTAACTGTGGTAGCGAGTCATCCTGACCAAGCGCATCATCAGCAGCCACCATTGTGATGTCTTGTTCGCCAGCAAGAGGCTCGTCTCCCGTTTCCAGAATCTGCGCTATCTCGCTTATCACGCCAGCCGCAGGGGACGACACCGCGGCTTGTATGCTGCTCTTCTTGGGTGTCACATCGAAATTGAATATGCTCTTCCGCGTACGCCTCCGGTGCGCATCCGGTGTATCTCTGAGTCCAGTCGCTTCTGGCACGCGCTCTACGCTGTGGACTACATCTGCAATCTCATCATCCGACACTGCCGGCCGCGTCCTCGTCGGTGTGTTGTCATCGCCAGCATATCTCGACGGTGAGCTTTGTCTGATAGCGGAGTGGCGCACTGGAGATCCGCCGATGTTCGTTCGTCGCGGTGTCTGGCTGCGCGGAGGCGGCAAGCGAGGCGTTCGTCGTGGTTCTAAGGCGGTGTCTTCTGTTGCGATTGCGCCTGCACAGGACGTCAATAGAGCTGTCGCATGTTGTGCAACTGAGCGCTACTCACTGCTGCGCGTCTTCCTCGCCAATGGCTGCCGCTGAGGTGTTTCATCGCGAGGCGAGGAAAAGATGCCGCTCACGGGCTCGAATCCATGCTCATCGCGAACTCCAGTGTCCTTCAATGTCAATCCAGTCTTCCTGCGCAGGAGTCAGAACATGTGCAAATGATGCGCCAGCAGAGCGCAGACAGTCACGCGCATACCGTCCGTATTTTCCGGGCTCAAAGTAAACATTCTCTTTGTTTGCATTGCGCCGCCGGCCTGGCGTATTGCGCCCGGGCGTGCGGGTCTGATGCTGCATCTGCACTTCGTGAAGCTGCTGTAGTCGATTTGGCAAGACTGCTGGAGCTGACACGCGAGGCACTGCTGCGACGGGCGGAACTGAAATATGCGATAGTAAGATGCTGAAGGAGGCGTTTGATGCGATGTGGGACGGTCGGAAGCACCAGAAGTCGCACCGTCGCCTCCGCCGCTTGCGCCAATGCGGTACTGTGTTGATGTTTAGTTTGCGGCCTTTTCAGGACTAGCGCGATTTTACTGCCTCCGACCCCACCAATTCCGGATTTTTGCCGGCCAACGCGACGGGCGACGCGTTTTGGTGAAGCATAAGTATAGGAATTGGGCCCGGCTGTGGTCCTTTTTTCACGACTTCAGGATTATCCTACACGATGGACGACACCGGAGACATTGTCGAGGATGTGCCTGACATTTCCCAAGAGACGCCTCCGGAGAATGTCTTTGTGGCACCCTCAATCGACCGCCAGCGCCTCTTGGACGGCGAGTCCTACTCCCACTTCTCCGCCATCCCGCCTCTGATCGCAAATGACATGAGCACGGAAGTCGTACTCGGCGTGGATGAAGCTGGACGCGGACCAGTCTTGGGACCAATGGTGTATGGAATCTACTATCTCCCTCTGGCTCAACATCGCTCTCTCCTGGCTGAAACCCATCACTTCGACGACTCCAAAGTCCTCACAGCAGCATTTCGGTCTCAGCTAATGGAGAAAGTCTGCACGCCAGAGACCGACCTATACACCACCTGCGGCTGGGCCACACGCGTCATGTCTGCCCGTGACATATCCGCCGCCCAGCTGAAGCCAGTAGGGATGTACAACCTCAACGCGCAAGCCATGGACGCCACAATCGACCTGATCCAGCACGTATTCGACATGGGCGTCAACGTCAAGGAGATCTACGTCGACACCATCGGCCCGCCCGCCACTTATCAGACCAAGCTGGCGCGCATCTTTCCCACAGCAAAAGTCACCGTAGCAAAGAAAGCAGACAGCCTGTACCCCTCCGTCTCGGCCGCCAGCGTGTGCGCAAAAGTCACCCGCGACGCCGCGCTGGAAGTATGCTACGAAGCCTACGAGGCCGGAACGTCTTCCGCCCAGGGGTGGGGCTCAGGGTACCCCAGCGACCCTCGTTGCGCCGGATGGATGCGCGCCAACATGGATCCGCTGTTCGGCTGGGGCAGCGAGTGTCGCTTCAGCTGGTCTACGGCAAAGGACATGCTGGACACAAAGGGCGGCGTCAAGGTCCGCTGGCCGGCGCCGGATGACGGTGAGAATATGAAGCTTACGGATTTTGTGGCGCACGATGGTGGAGGCTCCGGTCCGGATGCGGAATTGGCGAGGTGGTATGGCTCACGGGTCACGGAGCAGGTTTTCTGAGCCCATGTTGGGGTCATGACTTTATGAGATTGTGGTTGGAGCAAATTCTGGCTCAAGCACTGCCGCGCGAGACTGTAGAGACTCGCTTCGCCAAGCACGACGATACCCCTAGCAGAGCGCAAATGCTATGACTGGCCACCCAGGGCATGCAGCTCCTCTGCGTAGCGCTGGCAGGCAGCGCCGAGTTGTCGTCAGTGGCAGAGGAAGCCGGGTTCTCCGAATACAGACCACAAGCCGCTCGAATGACACTGATTTGTGGCCCTCGAAAGAAATCTGTCGTGGAGCCAGAGAAGATGGCCAGCGAGCTGGTACAATGCTTGCGTGACC
Source organism: Dothideomycetidae sp. 11243 (assembly GCA_000836255.1). Classification (NCBI taxonomy): domain Eukaryota; kingdom Fungi; phylum Ascomycota; class Dothideomycetes; species Dothideomycetidae sp. 11243. The sequence continues at coordinate 1,562,406 of DF938581.1, read as the reverse complement.
ACGTCTTCCACGGGCCGTGATGCAGGCGTATAGGAGGAGATCGTGTACTTGAGAGGTCATACACTTGAAAGATCATATACTTCGTAGATCAGCCGCAGAACCATATATCACAGAGCAATACTGTTCATCCTCAGATATATCCACACTCTATTCAAATTTGTTCAAACCGCGCACCTCCCATTTACCGCTCTCAAACCTCGTCTCTAAAGCGATATCTCCCCCTCCCATCGCCCCTAACAGCCTCAACCCATCTCCTAACAACCTCAGCTCTCTGCTCCGCCCTAGCAGCAGCGCGCTGCTCCTCCACCTCCTGCGTGCTCGGCATATCGGTCCGCCAGAACCCCGGCGGCGTCGACGGGCGATCAAACACCTGGCGATGCCGACCGTGCGCACGGGCGAAGCGCTGAGCGCGCGCCGCAGCGACGAGGACCTCTTTCTGGTCGGCGGAGAGGTGCGAGGCGTCGGCGTCGCCGAGCCAGGAATGCAGCGTCGCGGCGGCTGCGTCGTCGTCGTCGTCGTCGTCGATGATGAATTGTTGCAGGGCCGTGCAGCATGGTCGGGTGCAGCCTGGTAGGCAGGAGCGTGTGGCGCGGTCGCGCACGGATGTATTGTATGCGAAGGTCGTGCCGGCGTGGATCGGGTTGATGCGGAAGTCGTCTAGATTGAGCCGGGAGATGGGCCGTGATCGTAGCGGTTCTTCGTCGGGTTGTGGGTCGGGTGGTGCTGCGATTCCCGCGTCGCGGTTGTGATGTCTTGTCAGACGTGATGATCGAGAAATCCCAGTGATTGATGGAGTCGTGACGACCTTACTTGTGGTTTCGGGTGCCTTGCGCTTTGTTGCCGTGATTGGAGTTCCAGCTTGTCTGTTATCAAAGCTTCCCGCACGAGCGCTGGTTGTATGAGATCTAGAAGAGAGCGCCTTCTTATTCTGCGGTGTCTCTGCCCCCTGTAGAAGTCGATCAAGTCGCTTGCCTTTCTTCGCGCTAGACATTCCGCTGTTGTGTATGTCAGAATTATCCTCCCCCATGTCTGCTATCCTCTGGGACGTGGATTCGCGTCGCTTCCTGGAGTTTCGATCCTTGGCGAGTGGAGTACTAGTCCGAGGCAAGATCAAGGTGTTTGTACTAAGTGGCTGAAGCGGTCCATCGGAGGATCGCGCTTGGAAAGACACGCTCGTCGGTGGACTGCTCCGAACGTCTTCGAGCTCATGCCTGTCTGTTTCCTGCGCGATTGATGACGGAGGCGTATTCTCGTTTGCAAAACGACGACTGTGACCACCAATACCAGAGTCGCGCGAATCGAAGCTCTGGAGGGGTCTGCCATGTTCAATAGCGTGCATGATCTTCTGCCGCTTCCGAGGAGTTTCGATGTGACGTACTAAGGCGTCGAGGTCGGAAGCTTGGGTATGTGACATGTTCGGGACGAATGAAGGGACTTGCGGTAGTGACTGGCCAGATTGGCTTTCCTCTACCTTCACTTTCCGGACTCTCGCGGGCCTCTCCCTTCGCAGAACACGTGCCGACACGAAAACAGGCTCATCACCCTCGTCCGGCTCCGCTTTGATAGGATCAGATGCGGGCTCCTGCGGATCTGATAACACTTGCGTTGTCTGGCTGGAGGAATTGCGGTGCGAAGTTTCGTGGTCTTGACCGTCGTGGTGTCCCTCAATGAGTTGGTCATTTTCGCCAGGGGCAAGATCGCCATCCGGAAGCTCGTACTCATGAGCCTGTCCTAGATCTGACTTTGCCAATGGATGATCCTCGGTCGCAGCGCTTACTCGCTCTGGAGTTGTACTTGATCTGGTGATCGACTCGAAAGACACGTCGGGCAATGGTTGAGGTCGGGGCGTGGCGGGACTTCTACTGGATGCCACATACTTCGGATGACTATCGATATAGCGTTGCCAGGATTTGACAGAGGCGCGGCAATCAGCGAGCTTCCTGCTGGCCTTGTCCAGTCGGGCGAGACAATGATGGTATTGCTTCTCGAGAGAGTCGTATTTGCGCTGCAGGTCCTGGAATTGCCGCAGCGGGACGGTCGGCTCGGCCATGGCTGAAGGGGGAGGGACAGCCTGTTATCGATCTTCCATCTCAAATATCACGACGAAACGCTAAGCTGCCTTCTGAGGAGGTGGACGGCGCATAGCGGTAGGCCAACGCGTCGGAGCGTCGCCACGACGTGTCGTTGTGCGGCTCTGCGGATGGAGTGCGCGGGGCTCGCGGGGTGCCGCACTTCTCTATGGCTTTCACATTGCATCCCCCACTAGTTTGCCCTCCTCAATCTCAAACACAAACAATGCCTGTCACTCACCTGTCGATACGCCTCTTCAAAGTCAATCACGGTGCCACGGAAGTTGTATGATGCGTTCCGGTCATACCCAATGCCGCCTCATCTACGTCAGGAAACCCTCCATTCCCTGCCGTGGACGCTGACAAGAAACGGCCCGCCCCATGGTGATTCCGCACCGTTGCCCGGTGATATAGGATACGACGAATGCTCGCGTAGATGTGCCGTATCGCTGTCCAGACTGGGTTCTCTGATGACTTACCGAGTCTCAAGTCATAAGTCGATCCCTGTTGAGTACTCTAAGTTCAACTCTTGCGTTTCATCAGCTTTTACTCCGACATTTGCTTGCTCTGTATCCCACCAAGATCATACTTTCAAATTTTGGAATCGTCGAGCAGAGGCATTCGCTTGCGAGAATTTACGATAGAGAGCGATTCCAAAATGCGACGAGGTGCTGGGTTCGTTCTGCTAACTATAGCGCATCTAGTATCCTTAGCCACCACAGCTGCTCTTGACTACCAAGACCTCGCCAAAAGACAGACCGCGGCTGACAGTCGCATAACTTATTTCGTGAGTACGACCACGTCCTCATCATCCTCCCACTGATGGCTTCAGACTGGCGATGTGCCAGAAGGTGCGTGTTCTTTTGCTTCTCTTCCCTCGGGTTTGTATGGTACCGCGCTCTCTACGGTCAACTGGAATTCTTCGGCAAATTGCGGTGGCTGCGTCCGCATCAAGGGTAACAATGGAAAGACCATAACAGCAATGGTGAGTGGAAAGAAAGCCCAGCTTGGGTGCCGACGGCTAATCAGCACAAGGTTGTCGACGAGTGTCCAGGATGTCCACACAACGGATTGGATCTTTTCGAGCATGCTTTTTCCGAATTGGCCGACACTGCTGTCGGCGTCTTGACTCTCAACTGGACTTACGTCCCCTGTCCTTCCAGTATAGGCAATCTCCAAATCCACACGAATCTCGGTGTCTCTCAGTACTGGTTCTCCGCACAGGTTGTCCATGGCAAGCGCCGTACTAGCACGATGGAGGTCAGCATCGACGGTGGTAACACCTGGCGCCAGGCAGTCAGACAAACATACAATTACTTCCAGATCTCTGGTGGGGTTGGCGCATCTAGCGCCACAATCCGGGTGACCTCGCATACTGGAACAGTGGTTGTCGTCCCCAACGTTCCGATGCAGGGTGACGTTGTGGTGACCGCGAGTGGGAACTATGAATAGCTTTGCGCAAATCCAACAATGCAATCAGAACGTCAAACAGCTGATCCAGTTCCTTTGAGAACAGTTCAATCGTCGAAGACGTCCATGCCATTGGCGCTCTCACTCGGGCCCCAGCAACCCCAATTCATGACTCTCATGGCCTCGCCTCCGGATCCGACCCAGCCGCCCACTGCAGCGACGAACGCGTTCACATCCTCTCGAGGAACACGAACCCAAAGACTCCGTCCGTCCACCTTCAGTAAATCGACACTCATGGCTGTTCCATGCATGCCAAGAAAGCCCTTGAGAGCAGATTGTATGTGCATATAAACAGTAATATCGTCGATCGAGTCTGATTCATGCTTTTCGTCTGTGCTCGTGACCAATGCCGCTGGACTCACGAATCTCAGATATACATATGCCCATTCTGGTTTTCGCAGGGTGGATTGGGAGATCACAGTGCTCGGTTTCGCCACCTTGCGCTTGTTTGTATGATCGTCCAATGCATTGCCGTCGCCTGTCACCACAGTCTTGTCCAGTGGATCTCCAGTATCAGGCACCGATTCGGGATCAGGAATGGTCCCGTCTTGCGCCATGTTTCTTTCCTAGTCGAGTGTCTGGTATTCATGATTTCACACCGAATTCAATGCTACTAAGTTGGCCGAGTCAGCTGTCGAAGCTTAAATTCTACACATGACTCGGCTCCTATCAATTGCTCGACCGTGCCGCAACTTGACCTCAACTCGAGAGCTCGATTTCTTGTTAACTGTATATTGACGGAGGTTTCACGAAACAATTGGCGTGTCATAATCTATCGGGATAGCCGCTTTGCTGTCAGATCTGAGCTTTGGCGGACCTGGACCTGGGCAACACTATGCGACCAACCTACATCAATGGACGAGGTTGAGAATCCGGACGTGGCTGCAACTGGACAGACGACAGATCTGACAGCGGAAGATCCTCCCTTTGCAGGAGACGGTCAGTCGCAAGATGCTTTTGAATCGGAGCCTCTGTTCGAAGTCTCCGCGGCGAACGAATTAGAGCCTCTCAGCCACAGCGATCCCAGTCATCCACTACAGGTTGAGGCCGCGGCGGGACATGCATCGACAGACCCTTCTTCATTCAAACCTCCGCTGCCCAAAGACCGGGTCGCGCTGCCGACTCGACCGCCGCTTAAACGCGAAGCTTCAGCCCCGCGGCCAATTCAGATCTCTGCTCCTCTGAGTATCGACGTGCCTGATTCACCACGAGAGCCGCCGGACTCATTGACGTTGGCCGAGCTGCGCAAGATAAGAGACGGATTTCCCGTGACCCCTGGAAGTAAGCAGAGCTTACCTGAGCTCAACAGCGTTTACGACTTTGAATACAACGACCCGCGGAACTTCGCCCTGGAGATCGAGGAGTGGTTTGGCTACAATGCGCACGAGATCTCGAGAGTGAATTCTCTAGCAGATGCCTTCGATGCGCAGTGGGCAGCACAAAGCTATGATCAAGATGAGGATGCCGACACTGCATGGAGGGACTCGCCTATGCAGGAGCACTTTGTTACGCAACTACTAAACTCGCTCCGCTCTGAAAACCAAGATCTATCAGGAGCCCTCGCTTGTCTGTGTTACCTCGTCCTTGGGGTCTTCCGCGAAACGGCCGGACAAAAGGACAAATTCCCTTTCAGGAAACTCTTCAGCAACCCTATGGAAGCACCTTATCTCCGAGGCTACGAATACTCGGGAGTGCAAGTGAGGACAATGGTCGAATGCAGCATTTTATTGGTCCAGAATGACGCTCTGGCTATCCTATTACAAGCATTGAAGCGTGTTAGCGATCGCGACATGTAAGTCTCCCCAATCTTCAATTGCATGTCAATGAATCATGCTTTCTCTATGTACTTATTCTACCAGGAACACTTCCTCAAAACTTTCCGCAGATACCCCTGATGTGACGCGCGTATATGATGAGAACAGCACTAGTGATGAATTGTGGACTTGCTTTACGATTATACATATACTTTTTGAAGTTGCTAGATTACGCGGTGATACTCCCGAAGCGGATATTATCCGAAGATCAATTGGTCAGAATAGCCTGATATCGATTACGGAGCATGTAATTGACATGTAACAGCCACATATGCTCCTTCTTTCCTATTGAAGCTGACGGAAATGATTGGCGGCCTTCGATGGGATGAAGCAGCACCTGTACCTGTTAGCAAGGTGAGTTGTGCAAGAATCAATGCCTGGAGGAGTGAACGCTCACGGAACCAGGCCTTCATGCTGCATTGGAAGGCTGTCATACTAGCATTTGGAAACACCGAGACGGTTGACGAGGTCAAATCGAATTTCAAGGACAATGGAGAAAAAATAGACACTCGAGGGCACCCTATCATAACAGCCTCACCATTGGACTACCACCTTTTCCGTCAAGAGATCAGCTCTAAGTACCCGGCTTATCAACCGCCTAAGCCAGCCTTCCCTTTCGAACCGGATAACAACTCGATTCTCCCTCCATTGCGTCATAGACAAAATAGGTACGATGTCAACAATGCGTCGGCAGGAGGTGGCACTGTGTCGGCGAGCAACGGATCGATTATGCATCAACCAGTGCACATTGCCACGCCAGCCCCGTCACCGCCTCCTTCGCCAGCGGGGCCAGGCGGCAAGGGCGGCAAGAAACAGAATTATCAAACGAATCAACTCTTCCCCTTTCTCTATCCGCCGCTGGATACGTCGAGCAATGAACTCGGAGGCAAAGGGTCGACTGAGCTACAAGATGCACTTGTGGGCAGGAGGTGGGAAGGAAGTGACATTCCGGCTTCAATACTGGAGGCAGCTGAGCTGTTTGCAAAGCGTATGCGAGCAACTCGAGCGATGAAGCAGTTGTGGCAGGCGAGGGTGGATTACATGAAGTATGAGAGGGGCTGGCGGGACCACCAAACTCCGGATGGGCTTGACAGCTTGAGACTCGACGGTGACTTCGAGGCGTCTCTGGATACCGATATCGATGACGGGCAGCAGCCTTCACGGCCACCGGAGACACAAGAAGACCGCGAGCAAGCTGCAAAAGAGCATATAGAACCTCTTGACAAGGTCTCAGAGTTCTATGTGGGTATCATGCGAACTTTGATTGTCATTCAGAAGACTAACACACTCACAGAGACAAGCCCTACCGGTGCTACAGTCCTTTGTCATCGTGTCACTGAAGACTGTCCTTAAGCACGTTGCGGATCTGGTCCACTCTGCTGGCGGTCGCACAGGTATGCCCAATTCATTTTCGGAACCAGTGGGCGAGCCGTTGCAGGGCGAGAACGGGGTGCCTCGAAGCGCGGGAAGCACGGTCAGCATCATGGAACAGGTTGACACGACACGAACTCAGGAGATCGCAAATAAAGCGTTGACGGGCAGCTTGCTGTTGTTGCTCAAGTGGTTTAAACTATCGCATATTCTGCGGTACGAGTACCTGACACAGCTTCTACTCGACTCGAACTACATTCCCCTGGTGCTAAAGCTGTGGCAGTCACAAGACATCAGTAGGGCTTGTCACTACAAGCTTGACAGGCCCGAGTACAAGTACGTTATATTGTTAGGATTGGACACAGAAGCACGCTGACCACGTCTAGTTTCTTTTCTATCTGCGGCTCTGGCCCGGTCCCTCGCCGCGAGTCCAACCAGTCTTCAGCCAGTCTCTCCTCCCTCGACTCGGCAGCACCACCTCCCATCTCCCGCCATCGACGCAGCTCGTCCACATCCCAGCTCCGCTCACCATCTCCTTCACCAACAACATCTACCACTCACCCTCCCGAAATCGACGAGCTAGGCTACCCGACCAGCCCCTTCCCTCATGCCCCCTTGACATCCTTCTCATGGCGCAACATCTTCTCCGCCCAAAACCACCTGCGTATCCTCCAAAAGCTCACGCGACGCAAAGCCCACCGCTCTTTGCTATTAGTATCCTACAAATCCTCGAACCACCTCAAGAAATCCCTGCGCGTCCCCCTCCCGGCACTGCGATACTACACCCTCAAACTCTTCAAGTCCCAAGTGCCCTACTGCGGCCGCAAATGGCGGCAATCGAACATGAAAATCATAACGGCGGTGTGGCTCTCGGTGCCAGCGGAGCTGCGGGACGACTGGCTCGTCGGCGGCGGAGGCGGCATGGGCGGGGCCGGACCGGGCGATCTCGACGGGACCGTAGAGGAGGCGCTCCCCCTTGAACAGAGTCTGCGCGCGTTGACGCATTGGTGGAATTGTAGGACGCATCCGGATCGGATGAAGAGGGACACTACTGAGGAGGAGGGAGGAGACGCGGCGTTTTATGGCGAGAGGGGCTTCTTTGAGCGGGAGCTGGAGAAGATGGAGGGATTGTTTGGGGGGCAGACGGCTGTTGGTGGTGGTGGTGGTGAGGACGAAGTGGGTGACGAGGCGGAGTGGCAGGGTTTGGTGGAGGGGTATTAAAAGATACAGGCATGGGATTGGTAGTGTGTAAATATAGATATGCTTTCGTTTTTCTCTCTCCCCCTGTCTCAACAAAATCGTAGAATGACAGGCACAGATTGTTGCTATCCCGAGACTCGGAAGATGATTGAAACAGCAAAACGCCAAACGCTTGATATTTCCTTGTCATTCTGTCTCCTTTTCCCACACCCTCTTCAAACGTTCATGAAACACATGGTAGCCATGTTAAAGCCACCAAACGACCCTTACTTCGACGCAAACACCTTCTCCATGCGCTCGAGGAATTGATCCGCGTGCCTCTTCTGGAAGATCAGCATGGGCCTCAGACGCACCGCGTTCGCACCCGAGCCACCGATATTGACACCGACGGACTTTGCCTTGCGCAGCACGTCGTCTCGCCTGTGGCTGTCCCAAGCGATGAATGTGCCCTGGCCCTTCCCGCGGAGGTTCTCAATCTCGCCGGGATATTTCTTGGCCAGAGCCTCTAGGCCGGAAAACAGGTAGTCGCCTGTCTGGCGGGTGTTCTCGACCAAGTTGAGACGCTCGATTTCTTCGTAGATGGCGCTGAACAGGACGGCGCGGGCGGGGTCGCCCATCCACGTGTTGAATTGGCGATAGGCCTTGTTTGGCCGCAGGGCCTCGTCGCCGAAGAAGTAGCCTGCCATTTGAGCTTTCTTGCTGAATGTGACCATGTCTGGCGGGGTGGGGAGGTTCCAGTGCTCGTGGGCCCAGAACTTGCCGGTGGCGCCGACGCCGGTCTGCACCTCGTCGACGATCATGAGGATGTTGTGTTTCTTGGTGATCTCGCGCAGCTTGCAGAAGTAGTCGGGCGAAGCGTGGTTGTCGCCTCCCTCGGACTGAACGGGCTCGATGATAATGGCGGCGACCGGCGAGGACCAGGTTGTCATGATGTGCTCCGCCTCGGCCAGGCATCGGGCCTCCTCTTTGGCGTTCTCCTCGGCGTGCTCAGCCAAGGGGTACTTGAGCATGGGAAAAGGTGCCTGAGGCCAGTCGAATGCAGGGATATCGAGCTTGTGGATGGGCTTGGAACGGGTAGTGGATAGAGAGCCGAAGAGGCGGCCATGGAAGCCGTACTTGAAGCTCATGATAGACATGTGCGGCGAGCCGGGAGCCATATTGTTCATAGTGCTGTCCATCTCTTCCTTTGTGAAATCAACCTCCGGACCTCCGCGCTCTTGCTGCTTGCGCCACATGAAGGCGGCCTTGTAGGCCAGCTCGTTGGCGTCACTTCCGGTTGTGCTGGTAAAGACTTGGCTCATGCCTTCCGGGGCGGCACGCAGGATACCATTCTCAAGGATGCGCGCCCAGTCGTGCTGAGGGAAGTTGCCCAGGGCAGGACGATTGACGATGCCAGACACCATCTCGGGGGAGGTAGCGGCCTGAATCAGGGTGGGGTTGGAGTAGCCAACGGGGATGGAGGCAATCTGGGCGTAGACATCGAGCAGCACATTGCCGTCGAGATCGGCGATGTAGTTTCCGTAGCTCTGGTCGTAGTTGGTGATCATGTTCAAGCTGCGAGTGTCGAACACGCGGTCGAGATCTTTGATGGCCTTTTGACTGTTAGGCCCAGGGATCTGGGTCTTGACGATCGGCTGGGCAGGCTCGTCGGGGAAGAACCAATCTGACTCAGCATCTGGTGGAGGAGAGCTGCGCGAGACATTGGAGGCGACGGCAGCGGCGGTGGCCTGCTGGGGCTGCGTCTTTGAGGCGAGGAACCGCCTTGCGGTGATGGCGGTGGCGGACGAGGGCGAGACCCTGGCTGCGCGCGCCACAGGCACGGCGAGCCTTGCAGCTCCACGGAACATCATGAGAAAGTTGTGTGTCTGAATTGTCCGTGTGAAGCTCCAGAAGGGGGACAAGAGTTGGAAGGACGGAGGTAGTGGAGTGGGGGAAGAGAAAGAAGTTTAGAAGGCAGGAGAAAGCAGGGAAAGCAAGCTGCGGATGGCGACTGCGATTGCGATTGCGTAGGAGTTGGAGATTGGAGACAAGATGTGGCACACGCAACTCCACACTTTTCTCGGAGCCGAAGGACGGGGACGGAATGGCAGCGGGCATGGAGGGGTTCAGGTCGACCGCAGGGCAAAGGCAAAGGCAAGGGCTATCGCCGGCTCTGGCCTCGACAATCTCCATGCAATCCGCCCGGGGAAACAGCCGCCATCTGCGGAGTCGGAGTTGGCCCGCCGATTGCACGCTTCTAACCGCGACTCTTCCGCATTTTCCTGCCGCTTCTGGCCAATATCTCAATGTTTCTGGTCCCTGCATATCCGCCACCGCATGACAGCCCTGGTACCAGTCTCCCGTAGCACGATGAAATTAAGTTAACCTCCAATGACACCGTCTTGTACCCCGGTCTGGCGTCAATCGTCTCACTGAGTTCTGTACCTCAGTAAGACAAAACACAGCCGCCAATGACGCTGTCACCAACGAGCAATTTGACAACGAATTTCAGACATGTGGTCACGCACTGCGCCGGCTTTTTGTAGAGCAGATTATTGATTCTTGGGCCCGTGTATCATGCCACGAGTGAAAGCCTGTAGACGAAGCAATCACATAGCCAAAGTCGCTACGCTCTCTTCAATACTTGGCTTTCCCATTCCATTCCTGTCACTCGTGGTGTAAATTTCTTTCGTGTCTGCTGTCGTCATGCAGAGCCTAGAGCTGAGATGTGGGGGCTAACGCTTCTTGAATGCTTCTGCCACTCAGCATCTTTGGTATACTGGACGCTCTGGAAACTTCTCTTCCTCTAATATCCTCAATCCATCACTTCTTGCACCTCTCCTGTCACACCCTTTGCCTTGTCCACTTTGTCCTTGGGGCTGCCGGTCGTCATCGGTGGTGTCACAATTTGCATCGGACTGACGCCCTCAATGTCTGTGTCGTGGCCGTTGGCTCGTGAGTGTGGGTCGATCACGAATCGGTCCTCCGTCGTCTGGTCCAGGTCCATACTTGACAACCCAGTGGCCGTCTCCAAGTGCGTAGCCGAGGGAATCTCTGCCGGCGGCGGCGGCGGCGGCGGAGGGGGAGGGGGTGGGGGTGGGTGCGGATGAGTTAGACTGTCGTCTGTTCTTACCTTCTTGATATCGTCATGTTCCCTATCTCCTTCTTCCCTCGGCCTCTTCAGACCTGATGCATCACTCTCTGAGCCTCCGTGGTTGTTCGAGGTCGGGTCCGCTGTTTCCTCTTCGTCCTCCACTTCATTCTCCGACAGCTCGACATCGTCCTCGGGCCCCTCACCCGCTGGTTTCGGCGAAGTGATCGCTGCGGCCTTGTCTTCGTGATGCGATGCGTGCCTGCTGCCGTTTTTAGATTCGCTCTTCCGTCGCTCTTTCTGTTTTTGGACAGCTCTGTCAAAGAAATCCTTGACGTAGGTCTTGACCACCTTCGCCTGCTTGTGGTCTAGCTTCTTGCGCGGGTCACCAACTCTTGCCTTCTTGAAGTCTGATTCAACGAGCTTCTTCGCAATCTGTCCCGCTATAAGTCGCCAAAGGTTTCAGGGGCAACAATAAAAACACATACCTGCTTGCCAAATTTTTTGAGATCATCTCTATCCAGGTGTTTCTTATATTTGTTCATCACATAACTGATATGAGGGAACAACTGTAATCTTGTCAGCAAACGCCGCGACTTCGTCAACGGTATCGACAAACAGTGTTTTCGTAGAGCTTCTTGCGCTTCTCCTCAGGATACGACTTCCACCGGTCTTCCTTTCTTTCTTTCTTGCCATCGTTTACCTGGGTCTTGGGTGTTGGAGCACCAGATCCCTCTCGCGATTTGTCCTCTGGCTTTTTCGTGATGATACTATTGATTAGATTCTGCAGCACTTCTTCATCCGTTTTTGCCTTCGGTGGTGGTGGCGGTGGCGTGACCAAGGCTGGCTGGGTCGGTCTCTGCCATGTCGTCGCTCCAGTCGCGTTGTAAAAGTAAATGGTCCCATTCTGGGCTGTGGCTTGAAACCACCCGTCTGGCAGTGGGCCGAGTCGGGGTCGAAAAGGCGGTGGACGTCCAAAGCCAGGCCCTCTTTGGGCAATGCTGCTGCGTGGCCCAGTAGGCGCCGAAGGTCCTTTGGGGGCTTCGACGGATCGTGATCTCGACCTGGACCGAGATCTACCTCGTTCACGCGCTACATCTCTGCGATCTGTTTTCTTTTCCTCAATCATTGCGTTGGGGTCGCGTTTGACCTTCTTGATCCGAAAACCCATTTCTAGCTTGCTCCACTTCTCTGTCAAGGTAGCAGCCTGCTGTTTGAGTACCTCGTCCTCGCTGTCTCCGGCGAGCTTCTTCATCGTGATCTCAATGCCTGAATCGTGAATTTTGTTCCTGGTCAGCATGGGAAACCGTGATAGAATGTCGCAAATTTGCCGGCATATATTGACATCGGTCTCGAACGCTCTAAGTACGTTGTTCAGAATGCGATAACCATGCATTCTGATGACCTGGAATCTGATATTCTCATCGTGAGAGTCCTGTATGCGGCTGAGCAGCTTGGCTGCGATCCATTTCTCTTTGCAGGTCGCAAGCGTAGCCATGACCTTGCGAACGGCTGCCAGATCCAGTTCCTTGGGCTGAACATTGTTGACGTATTCCTCATCATCCTCGCCGGTCTTCCTCTTTCGAGGTTTCTTGGCCACAGCGGTGTCCCAATCCTCAGCATCTTCCAGGCCAAGAGCTTCGACGACATGCCAAGATAGTTTGGTAGCTCGCCCTGTTTGTGTCTTGCCTCCAATGAATCCTACGCAATTTGGCTCCCCGCAGTAACAGGGCTGAGGGTCCGCGCCGTATCTATCAACATTGTAATTGAACACGAGCTCCTCGCCTGCTTTGACGTGGCGTTCTGCAAAGATTCCCATACGGACTTTGTCGCCCACCACCCACTTGTCGACATAGCAATTCGGGTTGCATGAGTGATTGCAAAATCGACCAAGATTTCCTCTTTTGGTGGCGTCGACAAACTCTCCCTTGGTCAGAGACATGAAGTAGAAGTGCTTTATACCTTCTTCATCATACTGGAGCATCCGCCGCCGAAAGGCTGGTTCCGCAATGACCTCTCCAATGTACTCAAAGATGAAGTCGTTCGGTTTCAGGTCAGTGTTTGCCCGCAGACCAAATCCCTTCTTCTCAGTCTTGATGACGCTAACATCTGCCCATTGTTTGCGCTGGAATCGTTGATTCTGGCAATCTGTTCCGCATCCACAGTCGCCGTCGCACTCCATCTTCGTTGCTCGATTAATACAGTCAGAATCTTCGCCACATGCATTATTGGTACGTGTGGCCGAATCTGTAGTCGTAGTCAGCAAAAGCGAGAACATCCAGTTCTGTAGGGAGGAAACAATGACTTACCCCACTCCTCGGAGCAGTCGCACTCAAGCGGGGGCTCAGAATAGCCCATGAATTTGTTTGCATATTGGCATGAGGTGAGCACATCAAACATACTTTTGGCTTCGATTGTCGAGTCTGGCAGGTGCGAAAAGTTCTGCGCCACTCTGGCGGGGACCTTTTGTGAACTGCGTCTGGAGAACTTCGGTGCCTGACCAGGCTCCGTCTTGAGAGTAATGTCACCTCCGATCGTCTCTTGCTTTTCTATCTTGATCGGCGGCGTTTGGGCAGAGTTCGATGATGAGCGCGAGCTCTTCGCGCGAGAAAGAGCGCCGGTGGGCAGATCCTCAATTTTGACATGATCGGAGTCGGCGTCTGCTTCGGACATGTACCCTCGCATATGATGCGCCCCTCCGGCGTCTTCCATTTTAACATCCATCTTGTCTTGTATTTGCTGATGAGCTCACATTCGAAGTGAGTGGGCGTGAGCTACAGTCGAGTTGTGGTGGGAGGTTGGAGTGAAGTGAAGAGGACGGAAAAGAAGACGGAGTCGCCTCAAGCTTCAAGTCCACTCAGCACAAAAGATGATGCGCAACACGCCCGGCCCAAAGGCATTCCGTCCCGACTGCTCAAATGGTTCAGCCTCCTGCCACTGTATCGCAAGTATCCTCGAGCTCTGGAGTGCGCGAGGACAAGCGAGCTGTCTCTAGAGGAATTGGTTCGCAGTCGGAGAGTGGGCAGCGACGTGCTTGCAGATGCAAATCCTCAGAGCAGCTGATAGACAGCTTGGGACTCCTCAGTCATGTCCAGCCTCTCCAATAATCCGGATGCGACAATGCGCGGGCGCGAGGCAGAATGAGCGGGATGTAAAGTGAATGTCGAGGTGATTACTGGGCTGTTGATGCAGAGCGCCGGCCGCGCAAGGGTCTTCCAATGTCGAATCGGGGCGAGATGGAGGATTTCTTGTTCGGTCCTCAAATCGGCTTGCTAGACACCAGGGCTCTTCACAACAGAGGTGCGCAGTGACACTGCTTGTCAACATTTACGGCATATGGACTTTGTAGAAGTGAGGGCCCTCATTCCCGCCCGCGGGACGGGGCGTGCCAAGACACGCAATGGACTGCATGCTGCGTGCAGCTATGTTGGACGGATGATTGTTCTCGCAGCGGACCTTTCTTGACGTTTGCGCGTCAGCAGCAGACGACATTCCCAAGAAGAAGGAGCGTCTTGAAGGCCGCTTGTGGTTTCGCATAACAATCGAAGCGGCTGAAGGGAATGAGCAGCTCTGGCCAGCTCTAGATGGCGCAGCGGATTCGATTCGTTCAGGACTGCCACTCGACTACCATCGCTCGAGTCGTGTGGGTCGTCACCACAATCGATTATATGTGCCAACAACGTGGTCGCATCTACTGTAGCTCCTCTGCGTCTTGAATCCGCTTCCGAGAAGGCTCGTTCGGGGGCGATCGATTGGCCTATGGCCGGCACAGTGGTCCGCTTGCTCGCACGTTCACGTTCGACTACCATCAGGAGCCCAATCAATCATTCGGACCAGGAGCCCATTCTCTCGTACCACCGACGCCAAGTATTTCTGTCTCGGGTCGAAGCTGTGGGAGCATGGCGCAGGCACGATTGGCCATGCTGCAATCCGGCTAGCTCATAGACACGATAGTCTGCATCAGGATTGCAAATTGCAGAGGATGCACGGTAACATGACCTGCATGTTCCTTTCTTGGCTTGACGCAGGCTAAACCTTCGAAGTTCCGTGGCCGCACGAAAAGAAGGGGTCCACATGAGGTTGGCATCGGCATCAGCATCAGCATTAGCGGCGAAGTGGGAGCATAGGTATTGACTGTGGCGGCTGGCAGACGCCGAGAAGGGCGGGGCGGGCAGTTGGGCCTTGGGCCCAAGGCTAGTCGGGTTTGGTTCCGACCAGGTTCGGCGCGAGCCAGCGCCAGCTGCCTGCCTCCTGACGTCTGCCATGATTTGAGAGCTGGCCCGATTGGGCGGCAATTCTGCTCCGATTCTGCTCCAATTTTGCTCCTTGACACAGCGGCGTGCAGATGGAAGGGTGCAAGTGTGCATGCTGTAAGCCGGGCGGCAGAAGGCTAAAATGAAAGGTGTTCCCGGCACCCATCGCCCTGGCGCCAACGATCCGGGAGGGAGACGATCATTGGCTACCGGCGCGGGCAGGGTTAAGGGACGTTCCGCGGGTGGTGGGTTCAAGGCTGGCTGATCGATTGCAGGACGGCCCAGCGTCATGTCTCTTTTCCGTCATGCTTTTCGCTCTGATACGCTTTGCACCTGGACATGATGGGCGGCCTCACGGCGTGCTTGCCACGTCGGCATGCAGCGCGTTGGTCGTGCACTGCCAGACAAAGGCTTGACACACCGGAAGAATTAGGATCACCGAGTGAGAGAAAGAGAGAGGAGGCCGCGCACAGGCACAAAAGCCTCTTCTGGCAAGCTCCGGCCAGCACAGTCCACCTTCGCCCTTCCGCCACCTCAAACGATTCGACTAGTCTCAGCACCATGCTCGTCACCGCTTGCTTGATTTGAGTGAGGACCACCAGCCCGCCAAACTAGCCAGCCACAGCGGTCGATCTCGGTAGGTACGGAGCGTCGTAGTGTTCAGCATCGTGGCAGCGTGGCAGAGCGTGGCAAAGACAAGGTGTGGTGGCTGGTCGGACTCGGCATGACCGGCCAATGGCCGTAATGGCGCGCCGGTCGCAGATATACACCGTATGTTGCGCATGGCTGCTGCTGCGCGTTGGCCTCGGCCGGCTCTCGGACTACCCTTGGCACGCGAACTAGCGAAGCAGCCGTGGTGGCTTGGTCGCCGGCGAAGTCGCAATACTTTGGCTGCACGAGCGATTGGACGGATTTGGGGACGAATGGAGCGAATTGGCGTGAATTACGACGAGATAAAAGCAGTATGGTCGGCAGTCTGGCGTGGTCAGCAGCATGATGATCGCCGTCCTGTCGGTGGGGTCCGCGGCGGTGCCTGAGATGGCTGTCGAGCTCGCCCGCCGGTGCCGGTGCGGGTGCCTGAGGAGCCTCTCTAGTGCCCCTCTTTTCGGCGATCCGAGCCTGGCGCAGTCCTGATCTGAGTCTCTGATCCTCGTCAAGTCAATGCAGAGCCAGAGCCCCACGCCCATCCCATCACCCCTCACCCCTCGCCTCTTGCTGCTCAACATGGCTCATGGCGCGCGCAAGGGTGAGCTCAAGCCGGTATTCCGCGATCGTTGGCCCATCACGTCGCCCGGCTGGCGAAGGAACGTCGCCGATGCGGATGCCCGCATTTCACCACCCTCCTGTGCTCGACTCGACCAAACACCATCGCCTGCTCGGCGGGCGGCCGCCGCTGCACGAGGCGCCGACGCGCACGCACGCGAATGCGGGTGCGTGTGCGTGTGCGTGTGCGCATGTGGTATGCGACATGCGGGATGCGCGCGTGGTGGGTGGGAGACTTTGACGCATATCATGGCTGAGCACCAAGCAACGGTAGCGTCAATTCATGATTACAACGTAAGGAGCGGCGTGGAACGGGTAGCTCGCGTGGGCCGGGTATTCTCAGACCTCAGCGTGCGCTAATGGTAGCGGTCTGATGATGATGATGGGGAATGATGGGAAGCTTAGCTCTGACGTTTACGGCCGCCCGTCTCCGTCTCCGTCTCCGTCTGGGTCTGTGTCTGAATCTGCGTCTTGCGTCTGCATCTCCATTCGTCGCGCAGCCTAGCGAATCTCTCCGCTCCGCCCTCGTTAGTTGTCGATGCTTCTGTTGCTCCCCAGCGCCTCCGCCACGCATCTCTCTCTTCGGGATCTTTTCCCGCCATCTCATTTTGCTGGCGGCAGCTCGGTTTCAGTTTCGCTCGCGCGCTGTCGTAGAGCTGCTGCTGCCGCAACTGCTGCTCTCGCTGCTTCAAGCCGCCGCCATCAATGCTGCTGTTGATGCCCGTCTTTGCCCTCCTGTCTTGCTCTGCTCTGCTGTGCTTTGCTCTGATCTAATCCACCCACAGCCTGTCACCATCCTCTTGCTTTTGCTCTTGCTCTTACTTTGCTCTTCGCTCCGTGCTCACTCTTGCCAATTCCTGCCTGTTCCTGCCCTTTGTCGCCCCGCTTGCTCGCTCATTAGCTCCTGTGCTTCAGCTTGCGCCGGGTCTTGACTTTTCGCTTCCCGCGGCTTGCATCTTGCATCTTGCATCTTGCTTCTTTGCTTCTGCCTCTCGGCTTCTGGCTTCTTTGCTGCTCCTTCACGCAGGCCGCGCGCTTTCTGCCTCCTGCCTTCTTCCAAATCATTTTGCATTCTGCGCTTTGCTCCTTGCCAACCCTGGCCGCCGTTCTTTAAACTATCCTGCAAATCACAAGTCGCTCGTTGCTTCTTTTCCAGCGTCACCGCTGCTAGCCTAGCAATCGCGGTGCTTCCAACCATCTCACTCTACCGCCGCTGCACGTCTTGTCTCGTCCCCACCTAGCACCGGACGCACAACGTCGTCCACTCTGCTTCATTCTTATTCGTCCTTTCCACTCGGCTTGCGAGCGTCGCTATTTTCACCCAATACCCGAGCGTCTGGCTCCCGAGACGCGCTATCCTCACATCCCTGTCGCTCCTCTCCACCAATATCTCCGTCCCGGTCCCGTCGACTCCTCCACCTGTACCTACACCAGTCATTTGTACTGTGCAGCTCCACAGTCGTTGCACAACCGCAAAGGAGTCTCTCATGAGCTTCCGGGCGTACTTTTCCGCGGATGACAAGGACGGCGAACAATGAATGTTAATCCTCGCCCAAACCCGCCTTGGACTCGATATGAAAAGGTAAGCACTTGTTCGGGTTTGCTTGAACAATCTCATACGCGCATGTGTTGCTGACACAAAACTTGCGAACAGCTCGAACTCATGACTGAGATCATCAAAGCATTCGAGGTGGCACCCGAAGAACTGCTGCCAGTTGTTCTGAAACTCGGCGAACCACCCTGGGATAACATGGCTTTGCCTAGAGGTATGTCACTCGAGTCGAGATTGCCTCGCCATTTGGCGCCGTCGTTGCGCAATGCGCTGATATGCTATCAGGGCGGACGATTCACCAGTGCAGAGCAATGTACCAGGAATACGTGTTGCGCGTTCCGCGAGCAATGCCCACACGACCCGCTGGACTGTATGCCCCAATTCAGTCTGCGGAGCTGGGTACGGCATCCCAAACGTATGCACCGGAAACCCAAGTCCCCGTTCACGCCGTTCAGACGCGTTATCAAGAAATTCAGCCAAGACCACCCAATCTACCACCCGGCGCTGGCGCTGCCATGTCTCCTACATCGGAGCCGCCGCGCAAGAAACGAGGACGGCCGACCAAAGTGGAATTGGAGATGCGTAGAGAAGCTGCCAAGGCTCGTGGCGATGCTATACCCGAATTCAGACGAGACACTGTTCATGCAGGCTCAAGCCATGCTCCAATGTCGGTGGCTGCCCAAGCAGCGCAGGCCGTTATGGGTCCCAATCCTCCCTCAAGTCGCCCAGCCACAACGCCGGAGATCTTGCCAGCCAATCGCAAGAGGCCTCTATCCGGAGAAGGACCCGAGGGCCCTCGTCCCACGTCAGCAGCTACTGAGGATGACCCAGGGGAGCGATCGCAAGCGCCGCTCCCGTCAGCTAGTCGAGCCTCACACAGAGACTACCCGCAGATCCTTTCGCACGATTCGACAGGCGGCACGTCGACTTTCAAAGCACCACGTGGTGGAGAGTGAACGTGCCAAACAATACGGCCACCATCGCACAGGAACGTACCAGAGGCAGTGGGTCGTCTCATACGCGTCGCCGAAACCTCTTGCGGGTGGTCCATGCCCTCAAAGCATGCAGCTACACGCGTAAACGCGTCCATTAAAGAGAATTAAGCTTGCACGACGGGGTCGATACAATGATCAAGACCTTGGAGGTACATGGGGCCATCGCCGACGCGTCGAGTGCAGAAGTGTGCCACAGGATATATGCAGCGACGGTGCGGTTCGATGAACCGGCCGTCTGGCACTCTTGGCCGATGGAGTGGAATGAAGACTGTACGATAAATTTTACAAGGGGGTTACGATTTTCCTGACGGCCGTTACTTATACTAATCTACGCGACGAGTTTTAAGGCTCGTCTTTTCGGAGAAGAGGGGAGGAGACGCAAGTGACCATGATGATGTCACGTATATCTACAATTGGGAAAAGAGCGACTAGGATGAGATGGGAGTAATGATGATACCAGCCGCATCAGGACGACGGTTTTCGTTTATAAATGCATGGCGCGTGTTTTGTGAAATGAAGAGGAGAATTTTTGGGTTTTTAACACTTGGTATACGGAAAAACCATTCGACAGCCCAGCCAGCCAGCCCCGCCACGAGATCTGGGGTATATACAATACAACTTTGCCTGAAATCTTCTTTACTTTCCCAGAGTTAAGTGATGGTCAAATTCCTCTATTTCACCAGGTGTAGTTGGTCGTCGTCGTTTTGTTTCGTCTCTGGCCGTGCCGAACGAAAATGGGCCGGCCCGCCCGCTGTGAGCCGATGGTTGCATGCATACCCCAACGGCGGGAAGGGGGGGGTGTGGTGGGAAGGAGAGCAAGTGTTCGCCACCTCCGTACTCTGGCTCGGGTTTAATATGCGTCTGACACGGCCGATCAGGATTACTTTTTGCTGTCGTCCTTCTTGTCGGCGTTCTTCTTGTTGTTGTCGTCCTTCTTGTCGTCTTTCTTGTCCTTGGAGTCCTTGTTGTCTTTCGACTGTTCGGACTTCTTGCTGTCTTTGGACTGCTCCGGCTTCTTGTCGTCTTTGGCTTGCTCGGGCTTCTTATCGTGCTGTTGCGACTTCTTCTTGTCGGCGTTGTGGTGGGACTCGATGGACTTTGCAGCTTCGTCGCGCTCTTTCAGACGCTCCTCTTCGGCTGCGACCATATCTGTTGTCCGTGTCAGGTTGATTTCGTAAGGGTACAGTGTGTGATAGACTTACCCATCCACTGGTCTTCGCCCGAGTAGCGCTCGTGGTGCACCTTCTTCTCGATCATGTGCTTGTGGGTAGGGTCGTTGGGGTCGAGCACCTTGACCGTCTCCCAGCGACCGACACCCTTGTTCATATCTTTACCCTCGAGGGCCAGACTGGCAATAATGACCGCCAGAGTCAAGCCCTGGGCGTACACACGTGCCTGAACCAGCTTCTGCTGGCCGGTGAGATACGGGTTCCGGCCGACGATGCCGAGCGCGGTGCCCATGCTGAGCACCCAGGAACCAAACACAATGCCATAGCGATTGGTCGAGGCCCAATCCTTTGCGCGCTCGAACGATGACTTCTGCGCCTCGGCCGCACGTGACGCCTGTGCCTGCGCATCAGTATAGTCGTTTTCCGGATGGCGGCTGGCTTCGAAACGTCGCGAGTACGCATCTGCACTGATGATGGCGGCGAATGTGCCAGTCGAAGTCATGAGGAACACCCGGAATGGCAGCGTCAGGCCGCGGAAGGCTGGGTAGCGTTGGGACGCGGCCCATACACCTGCTGCGCCGGCAGCGGTGCCGACGACACCGCCGAGGAGACCGCCGGTCAACGTAGCACTATGCAATGTCAGTGGACATGATCGAGGCTTCCAATTGGTGCGGAATGGACTGACTTGTAGTGTTCTGCCTCCTCTTCTTTGGTGAGAATCTTCATGGCGACGGGATTTGGCTGCGGGGCAAGATGAGAGCTTGATTCGTCGAGGGACTCAGTACGGAAGAGGCGGCGAATGCAGACTGGCGGAGGCCGGGTTTAAGAATGCAATGTTACGAAGCAGGAAATGATCAATTGGTCATACAAACTGTATCGCGAGGTGCCTGAAGTGCCTGAGAGCGGCTTGTCCGGTGTGGATAACGTTGGCTCGTCGATTGTCGACGACGTGATGGAGCATGGACGTCATAAATTTTGTTGCATTTCCGGTTCCGGCTTTGGGTCGATTGCCCGCAAGTCGCCGCCCGCCCGAGCCAAGCCCGAAGTCGTGTCAGAGTTCAATTGCCGGCTTCTATTTTTTGGTCACCGTATTACGCTTTTTTTAACAGGGCAACTTCGTCTGTGCTGCCCGCAATCCCATACAACATCTCCACCGAGCGACAATTCCCCGGGTGTTTCCTGCCCGTCTGTTCCGATGCCAGGAGTCGTACGACAATCGGGCAGACCGGGTGGACCGAACAGAGCGGTGACCAGGCCTAGACCAAGAGCGGAAGACCTCATCGATGCGCAGGATTCAGACCATGATGTGGTATCTGACCGCGAGGATATGGAAGCAGACTCTGACGACAGCGACGAAGATCAAGAGGCATCTCTGACGCCGTCAGATGCAGAGTCTGACGAAGACTCGGACGCAAGTTCACTCCCAGACGCCCCAGGTGCTGCCGAGCAATTGAAGGCAGTATCATTCGGCGCCCTTGTGCGAGCGCAGGACGCCGTCGCACGGAAGAGGAAGCATGACGAGACCGAGACATCATCCACAACACAGGCAGACAAGCTAGAAGGTGTGCGGGCGCGACTACGGGATATCAAGCGGGCGCGCCTAGAAGCAGGAAACACAAAGACGAAAAGCACAACAGACAAGCGGACCCAGGACAGAAGTGGTTCCACCAGCCAGAGCGACGACAGCGACGACTCTGCTTCCTCCGGCGACGAAGACGACGGTAAAGGCCCTCGCGCTCGCTCCTCCAAACACGCTCCTGCCGAGCAGTCCAGCCGATACCAAGTCAGCCGCAGACGCGAAGTCGTCGCCGTGCCCAAGCGCACAACCCGCGACCCACGCTTCGACCGCGCAGCCGGGACGACGCAGCGCGACCACGCCTTTCGGGCGTACGGCTTCCTATCGCAATACGCAGATAGTGAAATGGCCGAACTGCGCTCCGCGATCAAAGACCCCAAACTGGCAGGGGAGCAGCGCGACACGCTGCGTCGCAAGCTGAACAGCATGCAGAACCGCAAGCGTGCGGATGCGGACAAGGAGCTGAGGCGGAAAGTGGTGCAGGAGCATCGTGCTACGGAACGGCAGGCCGTGGCCGAGGGGAAGAAGCCTTTCCATCTCAAGACGAGTGCGCTGAAGCGACTCGCGCTGGAGAAGAAGTTCGAGAGCATGAAGCCCAAGGATCGCGACAAGGCGATCGATCGTCGCAGGAAAAAGGATGCGCAGAAGGAGAAGAAGAATATGCCTGCTTCACGACGTATTGCTGGTTGAAGGAAGTGATGGAAAGAGAGATTACATGATTCCGCTCATATACTACATATATGGCATTATGAAGAGATACGGAATAGCTAAAGATAACCCCTTTTCTGGGAGGGCATTAATACAGACTCGTCCGCGGATCTGAGAAATGAGATGTGTATATATCGAAAGGCGAGACAATGCCTCGCATGGAAAACGCCCTGGCCCTTCCATCATTGCATGGAAAAACTCCCCAATGAGCGAACCTAGATGTTTGTGAAATACAGTCGAGCTTTTATAGCCGTGAACCTCCTCTACTCGTCGTTGTCGTGTTCTTCTTCTTCGTCGCTGTGATGTACACCGTTAGTCATCGCATCGCCATTAGGCATGTCATCCTTGTCGACCTCCTTGACACCATCCGGGAGCTGGCCATCGGTGACTTCCTCCTGCTTGATGGTGCCTTTCTCGATGGCCTGTTCGACCGAAGGCTCGACGCTATCGGCGCGGGGATCGGGGACTTTGTCCTCGTCGAGCTTCCAGTTCTGCACCGCGAGAATGATGTCGACGGCCAGTTGACCGTTCTTGCGCAGCGCCTTGTCCCAATGCTGCGGCATGCCCTCGCCCAGAACCAGGAAGCGTGCCACCGAGCCGACCAGCAGCTGGCGCATGGGGCTGTCCATCGGGGTGTTGGAATAGACATATTGCACCCTGCGCAGGCCGGGGTATGTCTGGTTCTCATAGTAGAAGCGGCGCACCGCATCGAGCACGTCGACAATCAGGTTTTTGATGGCCCATTTCTCGCCCATGAGGTACAGCTCGAAGAGGTTGCCCAAGTCCTTTTCCTCCTTGGGCACGGGCAGCGAGGCCGAGTACAGCCATCCGACGAACAGGCGGAAGGGCTCGTCGTCCTCGTCCGGCAGACCGAAGGCCCGATTGCGGTGCTCGGAGCGCGCATAGAAGATGTCGCGGAAGAATTTGGAGCGGTGGCAGAGCAGCTTCTCGTGCAGGATCCAGTGGGTGTTCTCGGAACCGACGTAAATGTCTACCATGTCCCTCGAGAGGAGCCTATGGGTACAATGTCAGCTATATGGACTGCGTGGGGTTGCGAATGCGACCGCAGATGCTTGGGGTGCGCATAGCAATTGGCTCTGAAACAGCGTTGAGAATATCTTGGTATGGAGGGGGGGAAGACTCACTCATGGAGCGGGCGCTCTTTCTGGTCCTCCATTGCAAGTGTGGGGTCGGGGTACTTTGACAGCTCGCGATGTTTCTCAAGCAATTGACCGGCCGTTTTCGACTGGTATGAAGCTTGCCACGCCCTTGGGAGAATAGTATCTTGGGAATAGGACAGCGGCGCAAAGGGAGAAGGAGGTGTGGCGATGCAGGGATGATATAACCAGGCAAGCTTGCAGAGGAGGCTGGTGAAGGAATCGAAGCCACAGTCGCGATCTGCCAAACCCCAGGCTTTGCGCCAAATCGAGCGCCGCAGTTTTTGCAAATTGGCTAAAACTTGGCTGTTCTGCCCCTCCGCCGACGTCATGGTGAACGCACACCTGGGGGGAAACAGAGGACCAGGCCCCCCGGCTGCCTTTGCCTTAGCCACATGTGACAGCTGGATGTGGGCAAGTCCACGCGGTTACAGGTCGATCTCCGCCATACCAGCCTCATCGTGGGCCTCAGGAGTGTCGAATTATGCCATTCGCTGTGCGTTCAAGCAATCAGAGACTAGTCGGAGAAGAAAAGGACAGCTCTTGCGGGGTTGAGGCTTGGCCATACAAAGAAATAATCAGCGCCAGTACGAATTCCTCACCAAAATCGCTAATATGATTACAGTCGTCAAATGCAGTGATCAAGCGTGCAGATGTGCTCGTTGGTCAAGAGGAACCAATAACAGTCGTGACATGCTTACAACCTCACAATCAGCGGCTTGACGAGCTTCGCAACTTATAACAGAACGAAACATGTGGTGGACTATCTCATCTCGTCAAGCCAATACCCCACCCGCTGCACGAGAAATGTCCGCATTCATGCACGTACAAACTCGCTCAACAAGACGGCGCTAGAGGGATTCAGATGTGCTTTCATGTGGCTTTTCGATAGTGGTGAAACAAGCCCGGGCATCGGCAACTGCAATGCGTCGAACCTGTCATATCCCGAATGTCACATATGTCAAACACCATAGCCCGACCGCGAAGAATTTCGAGAATGCCGCTGTTTCGAGCAGGCTGGGCATATCTGCTCTTGTCAAGCCAGGCGCTCACGGTTCCAAGAAGCGCGGATGCGAAAGTACGGTCTCACTGGTATACGACACGGCTTGGGCCAATCGGCAGCTGATCGGGCCAATACATGCATCTCGTGCCAGTTGTACACGGCACTTGCGAATCTATCAACCAAGTACCGCGATAGCTGCGACACCGAAGGCCGAGGTCGGCAAGTCTTGTTAAAAAGAGCCTATCAAAGTCCTTGGCCTGAGCAGGCTGATGCATGCATATCTTGCGAATCCGGACTTGAGCGAGATTTTTGGTGAACGGGAGCAACAGACGACCATCGGCGAGAACGATTCTGATTCAGCTTCGCTTCTGCAACGTCACGGAGTCTGCGCCAAGGGAGCCTTTGTCATCGTCTTGATCTCATTTGCGCTTTGATAGGAAATTGTTTCAACCATGCTCGTAAGATTGAACAGCGCACAACAACATCAACACGAAGTGCAGACTATGGTCACTTCCGCTACTCAGAAGCCTAGCAGCATGAGTAGCTCGGACAGCGGTGTGTTTGTGTGAAAGCGTGAGGTCAAGACCGATTGGCTGGCGTTGATCGAAAAAAGCCGGGGTGCACAGTGAATTGGGTAAACGGCGACGGTGGGAGGGGCCATTCTGAAACGCGCCATCGGGTAGGTTATCGAAAAGCAAGGGCGAATTGGCCACCGCGGACACCTCGCCATGCTCACCCCCGATTCTGGTCGGCGGGGACTGAACTTCCGAACCACCACTCACACACACAAGATCGCGGGTGGCGATATCTTCCCATGGGTTGCATCCGGAGTGGAGTAGCACAGACTGTCACGAGATGAAGGGCACGCGTGGACGCCCGAGATATATTGTCGGGGCCGCAGCATCAATGGTACTCAAAACAGCACTATTGAACAGATGCTTGCATCGCTTGCAGAGAACGATAGTCAGAATGCTTGTGATTATCTGCACATCGCCGCATCAGTCTGAGAGTGGCAGTCGCCGATCAAGCAAAGCTTCCCGATCAGACGTGTCGACGTTTGATGGAACGGGTCTGCTTGCTGCTACCGCCGCCGAAGCCGCCGCCGACCTCGCGATACACTCATCGTCGCGTTTTGCAGCGTGCAAGGATGCTGCCGTCAAGTCATGGAATAATCATGCTCGTCAATGTTATGTCGATAAGGGTAGCTGTCCTGCGCTGTGCAGGCGTAGACTTCGGACATGGTTGTATGGCGATTCAGGCACGAGGGGCGAACAGCAGCTTGGGAGCACCACAAAAGGCAAGGCTAGACGCAATTTTCTAAATCTGGATCAGCACGGACAAAGGCATCATGAATTCCAATGCAGGCGCGGTAAGTTGCATGTGCTCCGTATTTGCTTTGCTGGAATAACGTTGCAGATGGACGAGACTGGCTCGAAGGATGAGCCAACTATCAAATTTCCATATGTGCGATAGCTTGGGCATCTGACAGCCTCGTCGCATTCACTGAGAGTGAGGAAGGCGACGGGCGTCTATTTTTGTGGCGGACAAGGTACCACACCACCATGCGCGGCCGCCTGCTTTTGACTTTGCTGAGATTCCGCGGGGCTGTCGCACCATAGCTGCCCCTCGTCTGCGCCTCCTCTCATGGAGAAATCAGTATTCTTTCGAGAAGGATGTACACTCCCCTAACCCACTAATACGCCATCGCTCCGCCGTCGCTCCGCCATACCTGTGATCGTGTCCATGAGGTGTAGCTGTCCGTGGCGGGCGGCCATAGCGTACCAGGCGCAAATGCGAGACAGTCGGTGCGAAGGGCAAGGCGGAAGGCTGGCGGCGGCGCTCTGCCAAATGGCGGGTGGCTGCCGCGACGAGGCGTGCTGTCCAGTAACCTTTATTTCTCCAGCCCCCCAGAGGCGCGCCTGAGTGTATCAGATTTCCCCCACCCGCCCACCCGCAATTGACCATACCAATATCGTCTGTGTCGACGAGGGAGAGGTGCCGCTGGCCGGTCACACGACAATAATCGACCACATCCACTTTAGCCCTGCCCTACAGCACTATTGCCCCGCTGCCTGCGTGTTGCGCCCCTCGGCTTCTGCCCCAAATTTCGAAACTCGCCAACCGGGCGCCTGCCGGGGCGTTAGTCGCATCCTGCCTGGCTCGAAGACGAGGCTATTGTTTCTGGCATGGAGCCTCGCCGCCGCCTCCGTGCAGCGCTGGCCGGCTGGATCGACACGAGCGAGTGCAGCAGACGGTGCGGCTCATCGTGAGCGTGTGCAACGGAGGGGCAGTCGGAAACACTGAAGTTTCGCCCTTTACAACGGCCTTGCCTCTCACGTTCTTTACATTTGAAGTCTTTCTTCTCCCGTTCTTTGGTGTCGTCGTCGCCTTCGTCGCCGCGATCCTCGTCCCCGTCCGGCCACATCTTCCCGTCCGCCACTCGCCGCCCACCCTGCTGAGATTGGGATCAGCCGCTGTTGGTCTCTCAGGACTGCACCGACATCGCCGCCTCAGCTTCTGATTCGGCTTCTGCTTCCACCACCGAAGCTGCAAAGCACAGTGCAGCGACAGCGCATCACACCAACGGCCAGCGGATCCGCAGCAGCGCCGCCAGACGGCTCGGTTGAAACAGACGTTTGCCTCTGCGCGTTCAACGGCGGGATTCAAGACACGCCCGCCCACCCACGAACGAACGCAGACACGCGCGCCGGCGGGCCAAGACCCAAAAGGAAAAGTCACCTTTTCCCTTCCCTTCGCTTCCCGCACCAGCGCCGCATCCCTCTTCCTCGCCGTCCGGGCCCCGGCGATCACAGACCAACAGCCTCGCCTCGCCTCGTCTCGTCGTGTCGCGTCCCCCGTCCCCGTCCCCGTTCGCTCGCCTACTCCCTCGTTCGCTGGCCCCCGGTTCGGCACCCCAGCGGCGGTACCTCATACACTCACTCAACTCACTCCTCCAGCCCGCGCATAACTTCTCGCCAGTACAATTGCTTCAGCGCGACCTGCATCGACCTGACAAGGCCCTGTCCTGCCCTGCCGTGCCCTGACCTGACGCCCACGCTCGTTTCGGTCCTCGGTCCCCTACTCGTCCATTGATTCTCCACCACATCGATAGTCGCTTTTTACTTTACCTGGCCCTCTCTCCGCTCCACCTCTGATCCCGTTTCCAGCCTCACTCTACACCCCGTCCTTTTCTTTTTCCTCCACCCCGTCCGCCTGGCCTCCTACCTCCCCGACCATCCGCCATGACCACTGTCATTGCTCCTCCTTCGACTGCGACGACTACTCTCTCAATCTCAAAAGGTCCTTCAAACAATCGCAGCACCAGTCCCTTGCGGTATGGTTCTGGCCCTCAACCACGCTCCTTTCCCACTCCAACCATGACGTCCGGCAACAGCGCCAACAACACACCTTCTGGTAGCGCAGCAGCTACTCCTGTCATTCCTGCGGCATCGAAACAGCAAACCTCGCGGTCGTCGCCTCGCACCAATGCTTCTCCGGAAACCGCCGCCAGATCTCCGCCTTCTGGGAAGCCATCTCCCAACTCTAGCTCGTGAGTCAATCGTCCAGTGACGCAATTCCAGTCGTAGCACATTTATTGACCATGTCTCGCAGATCCCGTATCGCTCCCTCGATTCGGGTCAAGAAGGAGCCCTCGTCACCCAATATGCCCTCGTCACGGCCTCGCCCACGTCGTCTAGATCTATCTTCGAGCGGGTCCGCTTTGCGAGGGCCTCAGACCGCAGGAGCCAACCCAATGGCCTCGAAAGAGTCGTCGGGTCTGGCCATCAAGGATTTGGGTGTTGCTTGTCTTTCGCCCGGTTTCCAAACCCAGGATCCTACCCTGAGAGAACAGCTGCAGCGGAGTCTGAGTGTCAGGGATCAACAGCGTCAGCTGATTGAGGCAAGACAGAAGGGAGGATCTACCAAGGCCATCACCTCGCAGGACAATGCCGCTACGGACGGTGCTCCCCATCCAGGTGGTGAATCCGGTCTGCCGAGTGGGCGCAAGAAGGGGCCCCCGCCAGGCCTGTCAATTCACGCACCATCCGCTGCTGCTTTCGCTCATGAGCGTGTCATCCAGTCCGCACCCCTCCACCAGTCTTTCACCGGTCTGCGCTCTCACAATGCTCATCCGCCACCGGCGAGGAACATGCCACCTTCTCAGGTCCATCACATGCATGCTGCGCAGACGTCGAATCGTCTGCCGCCTATTTCCGATGTCTTTGCTGCCGAGCGTATGGACGCTCCCCCTTCCGCCTCCTTCAGAGCTGCCGTGCCCCCTCCGTTGCCGTCCCCTTCGCATGGTCCGCCCATGCACAGCCCCGGATTCCCACCCTCTCAGCATCACCACCATCAGCATGCCGACCACCAATCCTCACAACAGCCGTCGACCTCGCGATCGCGCGAGTTCCGCAGCGCAGAGGAGGCTGTCCAAGGCATGGCTGCCGGCCGAGAAGAACTTCTCCCGAAGATCGTACACTACGGCGGAGCTCAGCCTCCCACCCCTCCATCACCTGGCGGCCATCATCACCCGCAGCACAGGGAATACGCAGGGAACCATTCAGTACCTCACCATTCATCGCATCCACCCCATACTGCTCACCCTGCCCACGGTGGCCACTATGAATCTCGCCCAGAGCTAGCACGGACCAGCAGCATGTCAGGCAGACGCCGCACTCGTGAAGAATACGAGCGCGATCATGGCTCACCGAATCTGCATCCTGGCGAATTCAAACGCTACACCCGTGATAGGGACGAAGAAGACTGGAGGAACGGCTTGGGTTCGAGGGAGAAAAAAGAAGAGTTTCTGCGCCTGTGCGAGCGTGCCTGGGATCTTTTCCACTCTTGAACGCTGATGGTCCAATCTTATGACTCGTATGATGCGTTTGGGAAGACAAGGCGTCGGTTGAGCAAAATATCGGTGTAGGGACTAGGCAATGGGTGGCCACAACAATAGCGTCACTGGCGTGGTCACTCTGCTACGTGAACACCAAGGATCTGGGTCGGATATGGGTCATTCTTCTTTCATCTTGCCACAATCTAATGGCGGACCAATTTGCACTGCCTCGGGTTGACTACCTAGATGGGCTTTGCTTTTCGCATTTACTATTGTCGATCATCAATCATAACACGGTAATCAGCAAGGATGCAGCGAGGCTGGAATGGGAACCGTGGGTCTGGTATTGCTCGGCCGCATTCATATCTATAGAGCTGCGGACCCGGGACATTCTTCTTCTGTTTATACATATTGCTATCATCGTGGCTTGCGGACCCAAAATTTCTAGTCATCTGTCTCTTAGTCATCATATTCGTGTCTTGATCGTGTGTGTCGGTCGTTACAAGCTCGGAGGGGACTGTCATTGTCATCTATCATGATGCCTGATTGGTGCTTCTGGTCATGGAGGTTTGCTGCGATCGTCTTTCGCAATCGTGTTCTCTGATACCGCTCGCTCCTCAACTTCAACCTGTCCCTCTTCTGTCCGCCCTTCACCGTCCTCCTTCTGCACCCCCTCCTCCTCCCCCTCCCCTGCTCCCTCCTCCCCTCCCTTCCCCTCCGCAAGCGCCCTATACTTCCTCCTCTTCTTCTTCCCCGCGCTGCGCTTCTTCACCGCCTCCCTCTCCTGCCTCTGCCTCAGCCGGCTCCCGTCGCCCAATTCCCGCTCCTCGATCCGTTCGGCGAGCCACTTCCGCGCCACGGCCCGGTTGACCGTCCTGCTGCGCGATTCTTGGCATTTGACCACGATCCCCGTCGGGTGGTGCTGCAGCTGCACCGCGCACGACGTCTTGTTGATTTTCTGCCCGCCGGGGCCCGTGCCGCGGAGGAAGGTCTCGGTGATGTCGCCCTCGAGAATTTGGGGTAGGGGAGGGAGGGGTTTTGCGCGCAGCGGGGAGAGGAGGGAGAAGAGTCGGACGGTGGGGGGGAAGAGTGGTCGGTGCAAGAAGGGGAGGCGCATCGCTGGTGCTGTGGTATAAGTCCAGAGGGGAGAGGGAGATAGTAGTTGAATCGCTTCGACTTTCTCCCCACTTTGTGCTGCAAGGGCACTTATGCTACGGTGCCCCATTTCTCCCTCTGCGCAATTAAATTTCCCGCCCTACGACAAAACACACTCCTATGTTTCCGCCCTGTGCCGCGCGAGAACGCCGACCGCATATCATACAATACCCGCCGCGCGCTCTGCTCCGTCCGAAACACCACCCGCATATATACCTCCGACAGACAGCAGAAAAGTATGGCCGACCAACCGCTCATCCTGCTCGGCGTAGCGAGCCTCGTCCTCCCGCTGGCGCTACTCAGTCTCCGGCCCGCGAGCGCGCTGCGCTATCTCCAGCGCAAGCGCTACCAGTACGAAGTCACATTCAGCCTGTACATGATGACGCCGACGGAGAAGTTCATCTTCAGTACGTCCTACATCTCCTTCTCTTTCTATTCCTATCTCTCGAATCCCTTTCTGTCTCTCCCCGCCCTAGTTGTCTCTGTCTATGGGGTGTATAATCTTGTGCTCGGGGACTGACAATCTACCAGACTCGATCCTCTTCCTCTTCGTCGCTATGGTCCTCATCGCCGCCGCGCTGTATTTGCCCGCTAATGTCGTCAATCTGGCGAAGCGCGCGGGATACTACATCGGTGGAGACGATGTCGCCGCGGCGTCTACTGGTGCGGCGCTCGCGGTGCCGGCGGAAACCTCGGCGGTGGCGGAAGCGGTGACACAGTTGCACGAGGCTGGTGTTGCTGCATGAGAGGAAAGGGGATCGTTGGAAAGTCAGATTGAGGGTGTCACTTTTGTTAAACCCCTGTTGCATGGCATTGGCGTTGGGAAAGATCAAACACCTGCTAAGACTTCCATATTTCAGGAAGAAGGGATTGGTGAATTGGCATAAGACCGACTGGCAAAAGACGCCGGCTGTTGTGTTTCACAATTAATTCAAAAACAGCGACACCATATAATGTTCATAATCATACACATTTCATTCCTAGTCTCCTTTAATGGATGGACACCGCTTAAAACGCTTCTTCTCTCAGAACATCACGTCTGACACCATTACGCCTCGTGAACCAGGCTTCCGCTTGATCTCGTAGCTGTACACCGTCTCATCAGTATACATAAACATCAGCCGCCACCTTTTCTGATCATCCGGCAGATGTTGGCAGCCCTGCATTGGTGCGATGGTCATGCCGTACAGCATGCCGTGGGGCCACAGTCGCTCCTCTTCCTGTGACGCGAAAGGTAGCATCGCCTCGAGTCGCAATCCGTATACCCATTTGTATACTTTCACGTGAACATCCCTTGTCACAGGAAAGTCCACTTGCTGATGCGCCTTGAAGCCAGACAATACCGCGACTCGACCGATCTGGTTCCCTACCACCACGACACCTAGAGTCGGTATCTGCGCAAACAAGGAACAGCGCTCAAGCCTCTCCAACCCCACTCGTCGAAGGCGTTGGGGTGTTGAGTCTGTCGCTGCGTCGATTCCATGCCAGTGGTTGCCCATCAGCACTACCGGGAAGTGATTTTCTGCTCGCGGCCTGGAAGCCGCGGGCGGCTGGAGCAGATACATCGCTTGAACGGAACTGTAAAAGATAGGGCACGGTATGTCCGGGCAAATCGCTCCTGTGTCGAGCATTCTGATCCACACTCTCCTTTTGCCACCGTCATGGTCCCATTCTTCGTCTTCGTCGTCATCCCCAAAGCTCCCTTCATCTTCATGGTCATCGACGTTGGACACGTCTTCTCCATCCTCGCTGGGAAGCGGACCGGTGTCTGCGGGTAGAGCATTCGTCTGTGTCGGCTGTGAGATTGCCTCTCGCTCGTTATCGTGTACAAGAAAACGAAGGGACTCGGATGGTCCAGCATCCAGAGCGACGGCCATTGATGTGAGGGGGTAATCGTGTGAGTCGTCGAAGAGACCAGGATCATCCCTGTTAGATATGGTTGACAGAACGAGCTCGTCTTCGCTCTCATGATCAGTCTCTTCGCCAATGCTCACACTGATTCTGGACAATGATCTAAGGACACTTTCTGAGTTCGCGAGAGAATGCGTATCTTCGTGTGGCAATCTTGCGCCAGAAGCATTGCTTCCTAAAGTTGGTCGCATCACAGAAAATGCTCGCCCTTCCGAAGATTTCAAATGAAATGGTTCGTCGGTGAGATCCCATACTGGATGCGCTAACTCCAATATAGAGGAGTCAGAAGTCCTGTCCGGACTCTCGAAGTTGGGCGCTTCTGCGAAAAGCCGAGGGTCGAGGAAAGCGACAACCCAACCCGAAGTCAACGCGCTGTACACATTCGATGCCCTGGGCCTTGTGCCCGCTAGGAACCCATTGCCCCCAATTTTAGCATGAAGGTCCCAGGATCTCACAACACCAGACACATCTGTCGTGAGCAACCAACGGCCACCAGGGTCATGACCAGTATTGCAAAAGCTAATGCAAGGAATGTTAGCCTCGCCATTTGGAATAGTGATGTGTAAATCCTCTTTCCGGTCGTGAGCGATAAGTCTAGGGTTCCCTGTGTCCTGTCCACAGCCTACCAGAGCAAAGGAGAAAATGTTGAATTCGTGATTATTTGAGCTGACAGCGATGAGGCGAGCTTCCGTGTGGACAGCCAATCCCCATGCGCTGTTGCCTACGTTGCGATGGAGCACTGGCCGGATCTCTATCGGCACCGGTAGAGCTGTCGATGATTCGCACTTCGAATGCGCCATTGCCTCGATCACGTGCCTCGTCAGGTACGCATCGACGTCACCGTCATCTCGAACCGCCACGACGATTTCTTCCGAGCCGAGATGATGCACAAGTAGATTATTGATGGAATGAGGGTGTCGTGGGTCAATATATCCCCGCAGATTTGGCGCTGAAGGTAGTGTGTCAATTGTTACGGGATATCGATAACCAAGCTTTTGAGTTGGAAAAGACGGTGTGCCAACAAGGATTTGTGAGCCATGAGCGACAAATACAATATTGTGCTCTGCGGAGAGTTGCGCCTGTGCATATTGATGGTCAGAAAGACGGACGGGAAGAACGAATGAACAGAAGAGAGCGTTAACGAAGCAAAGAGCGAGATAGCAAGATGCGTCGCGTACCAGGTTCAATCGAAAACGTTTGAGCTGCCTGACGGCTACAGACGTCTGGTATCTATCCCACAAGTTCTGTACGCCCAGCGACTCAACCGTGAAGCTCGCCATTGTAAAGAAGAATCGTATAATCGCGGGTCAAGGCGATGGGATATCGTATGTGCATTAATTGTAGACAAGACCAATACATGCATCAATTCGTTAGTTATCATTTAGGTAGATCCAAGCTAGCGGAAGGAACGACGGGGATGGCGGGGCAAGCCAATCGAACGACTACCATTACCGCAATGCAGTTTGTAAGTGTCCTTAGGCTGCTTCAAGGCGAAATTTTCGTTCACTTCGCTAGACAATGCTGTGGCCATAGAAGACATCATCCACTGCAAACGAAGTCTCCGAGTGGGTACAGGTCAATGCACTGAATTGACATGGTCACCGCTCATGAGCAACAACGCTTTGATCAAGAGCGCTGTACAAAATGGAGAGACTTGGCTGTGGTTGGGGTCGAGAGTGTCCGCAATGTGAATTAACATCAAGCACTCGTCGTTGGTCGCTAAATAAATCGGGGCTGCTGCAGGGCCATGCCCTTGGCGCACGTCAGATATCAATCGCCGCGCGAAATCAACTGTTGGACAATTGCGATTGCATTCACATTCTCGCAGTCTTAAAATTCGATGGCGATGAAAGTGGACCGAAATCACGGCCTTACACCGTAGAGCTTTCCAGCCACGGTTGGCATTAATGAATGCATCGCATTGTCATTGTCGCTCGCAAGAAGTGTAAGGCAAGCCATACTCAATTAGGTCGCCAGATCATCTCTGTAGGGCTGACCTCGGACCTCTCGGCTTTACCAGGAGTTTGCTTCTGCACTCGGCTTCAGAGAATCCATGCGTCAGCGCCGATAGTCGAACACCCTGCCATCTGACTGACCTTGCAAGACTTGTGCCTCAGATCAGCATCCTATGACATCGAGCGGTCATACCGGTCAACTGGTAGCTGCGCGGTAGCAGCAGGAGCAGCGAATGGCGCAGCCGTGGGATTACATCGCCAAGATCGTTTCGCTAGGAGATTCAGGCACTGGCAAGTCAAGTGTATGCCTACTGCAGTCGCTTCATGGCAGAGCGAGCTACATGACTGACAACACTGCAAGCTCACTATTCGCCTCTGCGAGGGTCGTTTCTCTCCACATCACGATGTGACCATCGGAGTAGAGTTCGGATCGCGCATCGTCCCAGTCGGGCCACCGGCATCTTTAGCGCTGGGTATCAACGGACCATCGGCCGCGCCGGCGAGCGAAATACGGGCAAGAGGAGAAACTGCGAAGCAAAAGCACATCAAACTATCGCTGTGGGATACCGCGGGCCAAGAGACATACAAATCGATCACGCGATCGTACTTTCGGGGCGCGTCCGGAGCTTTGCTAGTATTTGATCTGTCGAGAAGAGCGACCTTCGACCATGTCACCGAATGGCTGAATGATTTGCGGCAGATCGCCGAGGAAGGCATTGTGGTCATCCTGGTGGGTAACAAAAGCGATCTTGCTTCTACGAGTGGCGAAGCTAGCCAGGAGAACAAGCGGCAGGTCACACGAGAGGAAGCTGAAGATTGGTGTAATCGGAACAAGGTCATGCAATATGTCGAAACATCGGCGAAGAGCGGCGAAAATGTGGAAAGAGCCTTCCTCGAGGTTGCGGAACGGATATATCAGAACATCGAAGCAGGCAAATACGATCTAAATGACAGGCGATCAGGCGTCAAGGGACCTGGCGCTGGCGGCGGGAACAGAGCGAGGACTGTCAACCTTGGTATCAAAGACGGGCCTGGTTCTGGAGAGAAGGGTCGTGCCGGCAAGTGTTGCTGAATGGCAACATACCAGGACTACGCGGCCACGACGGCAACAGTACACGGGTGGGCGGCATCCAAAAATGTCGTCCCCTGGTTCAAGCTACGATTATGCTTGAGTACGCATATATGAGCTAGCGGACGGACGGACGGACGTATGACTTGCGATCACAGCTTTGTCAGTGCCACTCTGGCTGCCACGTGCGCAGAGAAGAAACACGATGAAGCGCCATAGAAGTATGCTACCGTGCATTTCGCAGATCTGATCGCAAGAGCTCTAGGTTGCACTGTCCATAGAAATGGTCCATGAGGTGGTGTGCGTCATGGGTGGCGCATCACATGGGCTAGACTAAAAGGCCACAACGGCAGGGGCACACTACATAAGATAGAGAACCATTAGTGACGTGTGTAGACGTTAGGTATAGATTCCACTAATTATTATGAGTGGATACCATCATCAAGACCCGGTCGCGTCACGTTCGGCCCAAGATCTCATGCCACCTGAGTCAAAGGGGGCATCGGACTTTTGTGCGGAGTGGAGTGGCCGCGTTGGACGAAAATGATTTGCATTGGACAGAAATGCAGGCTTCCGATCGTCGTCGTTTCACATTTCAACCGTCGTTTGTTCGACTCTGAGAGGAATATGGCCAGCAACTCCAGATCTCGTGTCACTCTCTCGCACAGCTCGATAAACAAGAATATTAGTGTGCAGAGGGGTTGCAGAAATTTAGACTCGGTTCTAGGCGCAGACAGACTGTTGATTGTGCCCTCCACTCCGCAGGCCGAGGCGTGGGTTGTGCAACTTTCTGATGGGCGTACAAAAGTTTGACGGGCTCTTAGATTGGCCCGGTGACGCAGCGCCGATCGCACAAGGGCGGGAAAGGAGGGCATTGTGAAGTCATCGCTCGCCCCACGCCTCGTGAACCTTGCCAGATGCGAGGGGCAGCCACCAGAATTGGCAACCGGGGATCGGCATCCAGGATCAGAAAGGTCAACGCCGCACGTCTATCATGATTTCGTGCCCCTTTCTTGTTCAACGACCAGTGAGGAGGGAGTACAAAGATAGAAGCGCACATGGGACAGGCACATGCCTGCGCTGCCGAAGCGATACGTGTGACGCGGATCGAGGGGCTGGGTTCGTAAAGTAGGCCTGGCTCTGATTACTAGAATAATTTTCCGTATCTCTTAAAGTCAAAAGCCAGCCATAGAGCTACGTATTCGCAAATCGCACAGCATTTCAGAGCGCAAATGCACGTTTGTTAAGGTTTTCCAGAGCGAGCATCGAGCAGCAACCTCAGCGCCAGGTCATCTCTGAACCTCTGATCGCGCTGGTGCCACTGAAACATTGTGACATCGTGGCCGAGTCATAGCGCAAGGCCGCCCACGCAGTTCAGGCACCTCGAGCGACGCCCAGCACCGCCAGATCCCCCAGCAGCGCAGCCAGAGCCGAAACCTGTTTCGCTAGCGTCAGTCTAACACCCGCCCACCGCGGACTGCGTCGGACGCCTCTCGACCTGCCGCCGTACGCTGTGCGCGCCTTCCTGCTCTCTCCCCTCTGCTGTGCATCCCCGACTGGCCGCTGGCTAGCGGTGCTTGCCCTGGACCCGACCGCCGCAGCACACTGAGCACCCGGGGCGCTGAGCGCCCGCGAACTGAGCACACCTCGCTCCCGCGCGCCTTGCATCTCGCCTGCGTCGCCAGCAACCCCCGAAGAGCTAAAAGGAACCTGGCGAGCCACAGTCTGGACAACCCAAAAAAGCTCGTCCCCCTCAAGCCACCCTCGTCGTGCGGCTCCAGCCTCTTGCGCATTAACCTTGCAGCTTGCTCCCGGCCACCCTCCCTCCCTGCTAGCATCCTTCTCTAATTTCCCTCTTTCCCCGACGATCGATTCTTGCTCTTCCACCACCACGAACCACCACCGCCGCCGCCCATTCCTCCTACGCTGCTTACACACATCCTGACCCGCTATACCACTGGGCACCACTTGCGAATAACTTCCACCTGGCTGCAGAACGATTCCTGATTAGCATCGGACAGCTATCCAGCACTACAGATGACGCAGTACGGAAAGTTTCACGTACGTCACTACATGTCCAACGCTACAACGTGCAATCGCGAGACTGACTCGACCTACAGGACTTTTGTCGTGATAGCGGCAATACTCATGCCACTATCCCGGTGTGCAATGTACGTCTTGAGCTTTGCGAATTTGTTTGACGTTCGCGACTGACTGTCGCCGCGTAGCTCTTCCTCCTCGCGCACAATACGCAGACTACCGACTTCAATGGGTGCACACTCGAGGGCATTTCCCTTAGCGGAGGCCGTCGCTTGGCAAACTTGGGTACGATTTGGGAAAGAAAGATCTGCAATTCAGCCATACTGACTGTTCAAAGGATCCATCCTTCTTGATGGTATAGCTATCCTCGTGGCCCTTTTCCTTTTCTGGCGATCGAACCGCAAGCGCGCTGCTGTTGGCCGAAGGTATGTTGTCGAGAACGCGTGT
Source organism: Dothideomycetidae sp. 11243 (assembly GCA_000836255.1). Lineage (NCBI taxonomy): Eukaryota > Fungi > Ascomycota > Dothideomycetes > Dothideomycetidae sp. 11243. Next base: position 1,524,322 of record DF938581.1, on the reverse strand, counting down.
TTAAGAAGACGAATGCTCACCAAACAGGGAAATGCAACTCTTCCTCGTTGGCTACATCATCATTTCTATCTGCGAAATCTTCACCGTCGGAGGCTTCCCCCTCGATAGCGCTGTCAGGAGGGTCTTTACTGCGATCCACATTGCTGCTGTCACTGCGACCTCCTGGATTCTATTGATGAATGGCGCAGTGGGCTTCCAACTCCTCGACGACGGTACCGCTCTCTCGATTGGTCTGATTTTCTTGTCATCCGCCGCGCTCTTTGTCGGAACCGGCTATATTGCACTTGACACCGGCTTCGACTGGACAGGATTCTGGAACAGCACCCTTGACCCCACCAACGGCAATCGCGACTATGCGCTCTACACTTTGTACCTGCTCGTACCGCTCCTGTTCATAGCCATCTACTTCCTGCTCGAGGCGGTTCTGGTCCTCCGTGTACTGGGAGAAAAGCGACCCATGAGTACGTTAAATCCTGCCACTGCCCACGACGGATCCCAGCTGACAATGATTATCAGTTTACCTCTTCGCTGCCGGTCTTCTTTTTGCGATTGGTCAAGTTTTCCAATTTGTCATCAGCGTTCACATCTGCAACGGCACGTCTGGTAAAATCAACGGTGGTCTCTTTGAGGTGCTATTCACGCTCTTGTCGGTTGTCGCTATCTGGACGTTCTGGTCTAGCATCACCGAGGATGACTGGCCCATTCCCGTGTCCGGAGGCACGACGTATGCGTAAACATAACAACGCATACACAGTAGAGAAGTGGTCATAATACGGTGGTAATGGATGAAATACACAGAGGTTCGGGCCACAAGCTTGTCTGCAGGGCGAAGCGCCATCTTCGTCCCGTACACGCACACCAGCCAGCTGGCTGTGGGCCTGAATATATGCGACGACTCACGACTTGCATGCGTCGCTAGAGCGATCTTGCGTCGATTTACTGGCTTTTTTGTTTCTTGGTTGCTTTTTTCTGAAAATGCCTAAATACCCGTTCATCGTCGGTCGTTCTTCTGGAAATGAAGTGATCATGAGAACATAGCTAGTAGCTCTAATATGAATCAATCTTAATTCTGCGAGAAATACATATCTCTTCCAACCTGGTTTTCATTTGTGCGCACTTAGACTTGCGTGTTTCCGCCATGCACAGAGCGGTGACTTTCCCCACACTGCGGCCGAGATGCGAAGCTGCAATAGCTCCGAGATTGTTCGGTCACAAATGTTCCTTCTTTCGTTCGCGACTCTCAAAATATGATATAGCGCGGACACTTCTGGCCAGCGTTGAAAGCTGTGCCTTGGCTTGCGACAGCATCATTCTCATCCCATAACTCGATCCGAGGGCTTCCAAGACAAGCATCCATCCACCCCAGATCATCATGGCAGATTCAGACTATGAGTACGATGGCCATGACGACGATGTCGACGATGTCAACATTCCCACGTCTCGCGGCGCTCAAGGGAGGGGAACAAGATCCAAGCAAGCAAAGACACAGGCATGGGAGGCCGCAGCGTCGAAGAACTGGGACCTGCAGGAGGGCGCCGATGGCAACATAGAGTCGGTACTGGGCGGCATAGAGGAGGCAAACAAGCGCAAGAGATTGCTAAAGGATACAACACCTTTACAGCGTGGAATCATAAGACATACTCTACTGGTATTAGACCTTTCAACAGCAATGACCGAGAAAGACTTGCGGCCGACACGATTCCTCTTGACGATCACCTACACCATCGCCTTCATCACGGAGTTCTTCGAGCAAAATCCTATATCACAGCTAGGCATACTGGGCATGAAGGACGGCGTCGCAATAAGACTCAGTGATATGTCTGGAAATCCCAACGATCACATTACTGCAGTCAAAGCATTGCGAGGCACGGATCCCAAAGGCAATCCGAGTCTACAAAACGCGCTCGAGATGGCAAGGGCTGCACTGTATCATACACCAAGTCACGGCACGAGAGAAGTCGTCATTGTGCTCGGAGCGCTTCTCAGCTCAGATCCCGGTGACATTCACGATACGATTCGTAGCTGCGTCAAAGACAAGATCAGGGTCAGTATTATCGGCCTCGCAGCGCGCATGCATATTTGCACGGAGATTGTGCGGCGCACCAATGGCGGTGACGACAGCGCATATAGTGTGGCGGTGGACGAAGTCAGCTACCGAGAGCTTCTCATGGGCATCACCACGCCACCTGTTATGAGAGCGACAGACGTAGAGATGCGGGAGCGCAACAAGGCCGCATTATTGATGATGGGGTTCCCTAGTCGGGTGGCGGAGGATACGCCGACCTTGTGCGCCTGTCATGGAAATCTCACGCGTGGCGGGTACCTGTGTTCACGATGCAAGGCCAAAGTCTGCGGTCTACCGGCTACATGCCCGACGTGCGATCTCACGCTCATCCTATCGACGCATCTGGCACGCAGCTATCACCATCTTTTCCCGCTAATGAACTGGAACGAGGTGAGCTGGGATAGGGCACGAAGCATGCGAACGACCCAATGCTATGGATGCCTGGCAGCCTTCCCAGCAGTGCCAGCATCTGACCAAGGCGGGAGGCAAGACGGGGCGGTCAATGGGCTTCAGAATGGTAGAGCAGACGATAAAGGATCATCGAGACGGAGGCGGGCAGAGGGAGCGAGCGAGAGCAGTCGTTACGAATGCCCGGTGTGCGAGCGACACTTTTGCATTGACTGCGATGTGTTCTGCCACGAAGCGGTACACAATTGTCCCGGCTGCCAGAGCAGCTCCCATCTACCAGGCCAAGCGAATGGAGGTTGAAGTAATCAGCAGATCACATGATGAGACGCCGCTGCCACGGGTCCATGAACAGCGTGTAGCAGCAAGCGGGCGTGGCGGGGGGCCAACCAGAGGTGAAAGGTCGGTGGCCAATCACTTCGCGAGGTCGAAAAATTCAACCCCACGCGCAGATCCAAAGATTGAGCGATCCAGCAGCGATTCCAGCCAGCCCAAGGCCCTTCTTCGCTTTCTGGCTCTGGCTCTGCGACCCGGTGTGTGTGCCCCTCGGCCCACAGAGCGCTGCCGCTGCTGGCGCTGGCCCTGCCTGCCTAACTAACGATTCCCGCTCGCATCCAGCCGCAATCAAACACAATCCCGCTGAAAAGGCAAAATTCACTTTCGTCGTCGCGCGTGAAGAAAATCCGCCCCCACATCCTGCTCTCTCTGCCTCCTACCCTCTGAAATCTCAAATACCGTCCCATCCGAATACTTTGATCTCTACAGCAACAGACAATTAAAGACTCTCCTCCTACCTTACAGTAAGATCTCCCTCACGCCCCGCTGTGTCACTCGTCCGTCACTGTGCGCCCTGTCATTTCGTTCATTCCTGGCTTGCGCGGGACCGATCACCGCAACGGTGTACAAGAATAATTTGCGGCGATTCGCAAATAAATCAGAGACCACAATTTTCTGACTAGGCAGCACAGTTTATTCCTCAACATGCAATCCTACGGAGCCCCCAGCGGCGGTCGCGCCTGCTACAACTGTGAGTAGCCCTTTTCACTCCTCCGAGTCCGCGCCAGAAAGACTGGCTTTATTCCCCCTTCATTCGCGCCATTGCGACAGCACAGCCCGCTGACATGTGGTGTCCAGGCGGTGAAACTACACACCAAGCCCGCGAGTGCCCCAACAAGGGCAACCCTACCTGCTACAACTGCGGCGAGCAGGGCCATCTGAGCCGCGAGTGCCAGAACCCCCAGAAGGAGAAGACCTGCTACGGCTGCGGTGAGACTGGCCATGTGTCGCGCGAGTGCCCCAAGGGCGGCGCGCAACAGGGTGGCGGCCAGTTCGGCGGCAGCGGTGGTGCCGGCGGCGCCATGGAGTGCTACAAGTGCGGCAAGGTCGGCCATATCGCCCGCAACTGCCGTGGCGGTGGTGCTGGCTTCGGCGGACAGGGCGGTTTCGGTGGACAAGGCGGCTATGGCGGCGGTCGCGGCGCTGGTGGCCAGACCTGCTACACCTGCGGTGGCTTCGGCCACATGTCGCGCGATTGCACCCAGGGCCAGAAGTGCTACAACTGTAAGAGATTTTGTTCCGTGCGTGATGTTGACAACATACTAATCTCTTGACGCAGGCGGTGAGATTGGTCACCTGAGCCGCGACTGCCCCTCCGAGGCTAGCGGCGAGCGCGTCTGCTACAAGTGCAAGCAGGCGGGCCACGTGCAAGCCGCGTGCCCCAACTAGACTTGAGGACGCACCGAGCGCGCCCAGCATAAAGTCGGCAAGGGGGCGCGCTCATATATGCTCCTCTCGATGCATCGGCGACAACGATACCAGCAAAATGGCCAAGAATCCGGGTTTTGTGTTCCTGCCAAAGTTTACCAGGCGGCAAAGATGTGTTGAAGGAGCGACATTCCAGGGGAGCGAGGCGAGGCGAGGCGAGAGCAGTGATTAGGCGGCAGGGGAGAAAGTAACAAAAAGTATGGCAAGGAAAAAATCGGAGAGTTCTGGCGTTTGATATCGTCTCCTCTTGGTCCGTAGGCACTTGATGTGTTTGCGGGCCTCGTTCGCTTTTGAAGAGGGACGATCGTTTGTTTGGGATCGGGCGACACACTGTCGTTAGCTTTGCTGCGTCTCAGTGTGGTGCGGTTTATGCTCCGCTGCCGTCACCGGGATGGAACAAGACTTCGCCGACAACAGATGTTGCCTGCCTTCCGTAGCGATTGGCATTCCGTCGTATCGTGGCGTCAGCCGAGACCACGCGTAGGTCCTTTGTGCTGAACCATCAGCGAGGCGTGGTCTTTTGCGTGGACGAAGATATAAATAGTCGAGTGCACCGAAATGACAAGATTTCTGCTAAAAGTCATGACTAGGCGTGAGGCTTGTGGGTTTCGCGATGCATGTCGACTGCCGGAATGAAAGAACGGTGCTGTGGAGAAAAGACCACAATGTATCGGGGTGTTCGTATCCGGACTATGTCGGTCGAATTGGTTTGGCCATCTACAGAGGAGGAGGAGGAGGGGACAAGGGCAATAAATCCGCGGCGTTTAGTGGTGCTCTGTCCTTTACGGTATCGTCGCGCACGACTAGAAAGGAAGCGGATGATTGAATCAGGCCACCAGCCCCAGCGCGCTGTCTGGGAATAGACTCTGTGTGCCAACCCGCTCAGCCTCGCTATGCAGCCGAAAGCAGCAAAATGCCAACAGACTGACCAACTCACCGGGCTGGCATACCAACAGTACATAGCGCGGTTGACTTGATCGCGTCCATAAAACACAAGTCACATCCCCTCCCTTCCCAGTGCAATCAATTCGCAGTCTACATCACTCAGCACACGCACAAAACATGTCGACCAAGCCCTCTATCGTGCTCATCGGCGGCGGCCGGCACCGTCCAGCGACATACGCCGCTCTAACCTCTGCCCTCGAAGCCGCAGGCCTAGAAATCCACTGCCCAGAGCTACCATCCACCAATGGCGCGCGTCCACCGACGGCAGACCTCTCGACCGACACGGCCCATGTGCGGAACTACGTCTCGCAACTACTGGACGGCGGCAAAGATGTCGTGGCTGTGATGCACAGCTACGGCGGACAGGTGGGGACCAATGCCTTGGCTGGACTGGATGGGAGGAAGGGTAGTATAAAGAGGCTGGTGTATATGTGCGCCTTTGCGCTGTTCGAAGGCGGCAGCATGATCTCCAAAGTCCAAGAGTTCGGGCACGAGGAGCTCATGCCTGTCGTGTTTAATTTTGCGGACGACGAGAGCGTCTTATGTCGCGATCCGGCTGCTACGCTTTTGGGCCCGGGGCTGGAGGAGAAGGAGGTGGAGGAGTATCTACGGACTTTGGTGGTGTGGAATGGGAAGTGTATGTATCAGGGCATTGAGAGGTGTGCTTGGAGGGAGGTGCCTGTCACCTATATCTATACTGCGAGGGATATGACTGTGCCGTTGGATTATCAGAAGGATATGGTGGAGAAGATCAAGGCGGAGGGTGTGGAGGTTGACACTGTGGAGCTGGAGGCGGGGCATTGTCCGAATGTTACTATGACCAAAGAGGTTGTGGAGGTCATTGAGAGTGTCGCTTCGAAATAGATGTTGAATTGATATAGAGACGGATGTGGGAGTCACAAATTTGCCAAATGCACTATAATAATGCAAGGGATCGTTCGATAAGCTATATGCCTGTTGAACTACTGAGATGGAGTAGCGCCACAGACTTGCCCTTCAAAATGTGCTCACGTCTCTTTTGTCGGCTAGTAAACCCTTAGGAGTTTTCTAGATTATCAATTGCAGAAAAAGTGCTAGGCTATGTGGCCATCTTCTTTGCAAAAATTTCAATTGTCCTTCGCGGCGAAAATAGGGTCAGACGAGCGTACTGCTTCTTGCATCTCCAGCAATCGTGCTCGCGTGACTATCTGCCCTCGCGGAAAATAACGCTCGCGTCTCGGCCACTAGGTTTTGGTGGCGGTGAGACTCTCAATCAGGCCAGCCATGGTCGGCAATCAGGCCAGCACCGTCGCGACTTCACCCCATCGTACTGATCAAATGAAGTCCATTAATTCTCACATAATCCAAGTGCTCGCTGATGGAGGGTCAAGCCACACGGTTCGTGGTCCAAAACCCGCAAGTGCTGACGGTGGTCGGACGGCGAGATGGCTGGTGACGCGGCGAATGATGTGTGCGGCGACAGTCAGCATACCTGCGACATAGCCGTCATACCCGACATCCCCTCTACAGGCAGGCGTGTGTGGCGCTCGCTCCAGCACTTCCCAAGCGAAGTAACTCGATAACGATGTCCTATCCCCGCCTCTCGGTCCATCTGTATCCGCTCAGTGCCATGCAGGCTTCGGCGCCACCCATCGGAACCCGCACCACCTTTCCTTCGAAAACGCGCGTCGCCCCTCAATCTCGCCCCCCACCACAACCGTCACTCGCCCAAGATGCTCGTGTGCTCAAGTGCATTGCTGCCAGGGCACACGATGCGCCATTCCCTGCTTTTGGTATCTTCGCCCATCGACGAGCACTAGCACCGCTTCCTCCCGCAGCCTCTGCCGTCCATGCGCCCGCCTATCTTCACATAAACGGTAGGTCCTCAGGTAAGTGACGTTGCGGCCAGCACCGGCTTCTCCGACATATAATTGCAGTGACTCCCTGCGTGAGCATGGCAGACGAGTCTATAGTCCTTTCGCCATGTCGTCCTCTTTCAATATGCTGCATCGGCTCGCTCTAGCAGCGAGCTGGCTAATAACGGCCGGGGCTCAGAATGTCCCTTTTGCTACTCCGAATAATCTAACGGAGCCTGTCTCGTTCTACTATTCGGTATTTGTTCCGAGGTCTTTTGTGTCCATTGGATTGAGCTGACAGTCCTCCAGAGACCTTACACGAGAGCTCCGTCAATGAATGTAATGGTACAAGGCGATTTCTCTCCAGGCTACGTCTTTGTTGCGCCGTATCAAAATATCCGTCCGGCGCCTTTTATCTATGACAAGTTCGGCAATCTCGTTTGGGACGGCTATGGCTCAGTCGGCAGTTCAAACGCCCATGACTTCAAAGTGTGCAGCTATCATGGATCCGATCACCTTTGCTATTCCCAGGTGAATCAGGCACTGGGGTACGGCATCGGGCAAGCGCTTATTCTGGACAACAATTATCAAGTCGTTGCTTCCTCAGGAACTTCTGGGAATGTGCCTCCTGCAGACATGCACGAGTTTCAATTGCTCAACGATGGTGAAACTGCTATTCACACTAGCTACCAGCCAATTCCGTACGATCTCTCTGCTTATGGCGTTACTTACGGCCTCGGCTGGCTGCTGCAAGGCGTCTTTCAGGAGGTCAATGTGACTTCGGGTGAGGTACTATTCGAGTGGTTCTCCACCAACCATGTCGATATATCAGAGACCCAGATCAAGCCCAATTCAACCGACGTCTCTGGCAATGGCCTCACACCGACAACCGCATTTGACTACTTCCACATCAATTCTATCGATAAATCCAGCGCCTCGCTGCATTATCTGGTGTCTTCTCGCCATACCAGCACCATCTACCTGGTCAGCAGTGTCGATCGGTCCATTATCTGGCGTCTCAGCTCTGTCGGGCAGAGCGACTTCAGGTGTGATGGTTTCAATTTCACCTTTCAGCACGATGCTCGATTCGTACAAGAGACCGACACACAGACAGTCATCTCCATCTTTGATAATGCTTCAAATGGTTTTGCAAAGTCTTCCGAAGAATCTTCTGGCATGGTCATCATGCTCGACCTTACCACCATGACAGCATATCTCCAAGCACAGACATTCTTTCCCCGCGCAGGCGGCATTCTTAGCACTAGCCAGGGTAACACCCAGGTCATGGCTAACGGAAACACGTTCCACGGCTGGGGCAACTGGGCATATGTCTCAGAGCACAATGCGACTGGTGACGCCGTCTTTTTTGCGGCCCTTGCCACTAATCAAGTCATGAACTACCGCGCATACTCATTGAACTGGACTTCGACCCCGTGCTGTACCGTCCCTGAGGTGTACAGCTACAGCCAAAATACTACGGCACCGTCGCGCATCTATGTTTCATGGAACGGAGCCACTACCGTCGCCAAATGGAATTTCTATGGCAGTGACCAAATAGGTAATGCCTTTGCTTTGATAGGCTCGGCCAACAAGGCAGGCTTCGAGACTTCATTCACCGCAGACAAGTACTACCCATGGGTCAGAGTTGAAGCTATCGCAAACGATGGAACAAGCCTTAGAAACAGCAGCTTTCAGCCCACTTTCGTCCCTTCACCAGCGCTTGTGGGTGCCTGCTCGCTCGAGGGTTGCACCATGACCGTCTGATGCAGCAATCACGACGCTGGCTTGTATATAACGATACCAACGAATACATGCCGATCTGAGAGAGGAATTGACCCGAATGTGAATCTGATCACTGCACGTGCTTTTTCTCACATGCTTCGTCGTTCATCTTTGTTGACATTGCGTCTTAGCGTCTCCCCGACGACACCTCAGATCTCCAGCTGTTTCGTTCTCGCTCATCCTTCTTCCTCATTCCCTTTCCGTCCTTTGCTTTTACTGCTCTCCTCGTCTCAGAAAGGAAACATCTCGGCTTCAACAACTTTCACCCTACAAAGTTGTCACCTCCTCTTCGGTCCTCACCCTCGCCCTCCTCTTCTCACCCTTTCGCTTCTTGTTGGAGCTGCCTACTCTTCATTAGACGCTTCAAGTCTCATATCAACCTCTCGTGTGCGCGATTCCAAAACCTACTCGCAAGACCGTCCTGCACTGCCTTCATAGACACACGCTCACGGCAGCGTGCATTACCGGTCGTTCACTGACAAGCACTTCACTGAAAATTTTCTCTCGGAGACTACATCTCAACATCAATCTCTCTTGTTCGTCAAAACCCCTCGGCTTTCGCTGACCCTCGCGTAGTTTCGATACCTTCACTTGGCTCTTTCGACTTTCCGACACTTCTCTCTCACAAGCTTTCTTCGTATATCTCACATCTCAGCCTCCAGACTCTCCTTCCCGTTTACAACTCACACTTCTGGTCATTCCCTGCTTCTCATGACTGACTCCTTGGTGGCCCGACACTTAGCCCTTTGAATACAAATACAAATATCGCCCCCCACTCTTGGGTCGTTGAGCGCTTTCATCGGCTTTTCGACGCGCATACCTTCACTGCCACTGTCTCTCACATTACACAAGGTCTAAGCTCATCTGCATCACGACACCGAAGGCAGCAGCTTCAATCGCAAAATTTCTGGGGAATTAGTGCAAGCTCACAGCATCACAGGTCACCGGCCCGTTTCGTCAGACTCCGTCACTTCTGAATAACTTCACTTGACATCCACCTTTCATCCCTTCTACCGACAGAAACGTCATCGAGGGTTGCAATCCTCTCCACAAGCAATGCTTGATACACCACCACTTTCAGACGATCAGTCGATGGGCGACGATTCACTTAAGAGGCAAAGAAGTCCTGACACGCTTTTCGTGTCCGAGGAGCCTGACGACAAGATTCGACGGACCCAAGATGCCCGTTTGAAGAATTATTCCGGCCAGCCGGTTGAGGTCTTCCGTCTCGAAGAGCCATACGAATACTCCAGATATGAAAGTCTGCCTGATGTTCCTTATTTCACGCCGAGCTTTGGCAAGGTATTGGATGAGACGGAAGCCATAGCCCGAATCATACCGTCCGTTCTCAATCAATTCTCCGCCGACTTAGATTTCGAGCTCCTGGCACTTAGGGATGAGCTTGCTAGGAAGCACACGCCTTCCTGGGGAGACACGCCTAAAGTCGCACTGGTCGGCGATGCCGGCGCCGGTAAATCTAGCTTCATCAATGCATTTCTCGAACAAGATGGTCTCGCCAATGCCAGCGACGGGGGTACAAGCTGCACACAGGGAGTCACTGAATATGCAGACGACGAGGGCAGCGAATGCGTCTTTCACGCCAAGGTTCGCTTTAGGGCCAAGAATTTGATCGACAATGACATTCGTCATCATTTCATGTCCTACATCAAGTATGGAGTGCGTCAAGGCGAAGACGACGATGAGGACGGTGACTCTGCTGGTGATGATGAACTGAGAACCGCAGAGACCTTTCTCACTCAACTTTTCGCCGAAGATCCTGCATTTGGCACAGAGGAAGCACTTTCAGCAACTATGCGCAACTTGGACGAAGATGACTATCCGACAAGAATCAAGGAGCTACAAGATTCTTGCGAAGCAAGACTTCAGCGTCAATTTTCGAATCCGCACGAGCGAGAGGTCCACATAAAACGTACAGATCCCGAAGAGGTTGTCTCTGCACAGAAAGAGTACTCAGAGACTCAATCTGAGCCTGGAATAACCGGATATTGGCCGGCTGTCGACATTGTTCGGTTGAGTCTACCCTCCCCACTGCTTCGTCAAGGTTTCATCATTGGAGACGCCCCAGGACTCAACGACACGAACATCACTAGGAGAAGTACTACCGAGAGATACCTTCGTACTTGTTCCATTGTGGTGATTCTTGGCAAGTGCGACCGTATCTTGACGCAGACGAGTATTAAGGAATATCTGCGTACCTACATCGCACAAGCAGGTGCATCTAAGGTCCTGTTGATCACAACTCGGAACGATGACATCAACGAGACACCGACCGAGGGCGTTCTTCCGGCCGAGAAAACTCAGATGGCTGCTGCGATGCAAGCATTTCGTGATGCAGAACGTGCAAAGAAGGCCAAGAAGGCAGGGACCTCGGGGTTTCAAGAGGCTCAGGAACAACTGAAGGTAGCCAAAGCTAATCTGGACAGGCAAAGATCCCTGGTAAGAAGCGCGGCAAGTATTCGTGCGCTCGAGCAGCAATGGAAGAGATCGAAAGGAAGGAACTCGTCTGGACTTACAGTAATTCCAGTCTCGAGCAAGACCCAACTCGCGTATATGAGGGGTGAGGGTGCCGACGAACCATTGGCACTTTCGCCTGCGGATGCCGGCATCGCAAAGGCAAGAGCAGTCATCTGCGGCATGGCACTTTCCGGACGACTTGAAGCTCTGGACAGACACCTGAATTTCTCACTTCCGTGGTCGATAAACAGAGTCAACATGGTTTTGACCAAGTCGCCCATTGCAAGAATCGACACTCTGCTCGGTCTGGTCGAGCGGCCGCGGACATTGGCCGCCTCGAACTTCCAGAATTACCAAGCTGACTTGCTGAGGATCTTCAATACTGTGGTATTGGACATGATATCAGTTAAGTTCGCAACTGACCGCAGCCATTGGGCTGTTCACGTCCGCAAGCTCGTTAACAAGTGGAGGGGAATGTTCCCCGCAACCACCACGCTGAAAGCATTTGCTCGTAGGAGTGGTATGCATAGGCCGAAAAGTTGCGAGGATCCCCTGGACATGAGCCAACAGATTCTCATCCTTCCTCGCGAGGACATGCTTGAGATGATTGATACCTATCAACTCAACATTCATAGCGTCAAGCTGCAAATTCAGTCGGATGTCTTGCATGCTATCACTGGCCTGCGAGAAGGACTCCAAAGAAATCCCGACATCGGCGGCCACAACATGGGCTCATTTTGGGCCAATTTCAAAATCCATGAAGGAAACCTGGTGGCCGCTCTGGACAAGCGGTTCAAGGCGTTTGGGGCGACCCTTCGCAGCGAGGTGAATTTGCTGACATCCTCGCTCGAGGCAACTCCTTGTATCACCGCCATGCAATCCGTCTATAACAATGTCCTCACATTGAAGAAGGTTGTCAAAACGCAGAAAGCTGGGGTGGTCGAATTGCGTTATGATGCCTTCTACCAAGATATATGCAACAATAGATCCAAGGGTCCATTCCCTGCCCTGCAGCGTTCCCTGGAAGACAGATTTGAGGTCGTGCTTCAGAGTGAGCTGAGAGAGCTTGCCAAAGTCATCGCCAAACCTTTCGACGATTTCCAGAACGATCTGAACCTGAAGTTCGGCAAGAACAATGACGGAGAATACATTTCTCAGGATCTCAGGGCTGAAATCAAGCAGGCAGTCGACGCTGTGATGCCTGAATGCCTTGAGAAATTGGACAATGCAAAGGGGCACCTCAAGGAAGTCAAATTATGGTGGGGTAAGCAGCAGAAAACGGAAATGCGAACGGAAAGTGAGGACGTCGGTATCAAATTTGAGGACGATTGAGAGTAGTGAGGAGCGAATGAAGCAAGGAGAGCTTAGATGAGAGGAATCTAGGGATCATACCAGAGACTCGATAGGGCTTGCATTGCGCGATTTTATATGCACCAGAATGATACGAAATCACGACTGCTCGAGGGTCAGCATGTCCGCGATAACGCATTGTTTGAGAGTGTGAAGTGAGGTGAAGTGCAATTCGGCTGGACATCATCCCGCCACCCAGTCCAATTTAGACCTTGATACCCACGCTACCCACTACCATCTTAACCTATTGCTTGAAGAGTAGTCGAAATTGTTTTTCCCTTCCATCAAAATACTACATTATCAGTGACACCTCCTAGCAAATGCCCACAACCAGTGATCTCCACAGGACAACATGCCCAACCAATTCCACCTCAAACCCGCTCCATCCCAAGTAAACACCTCCAGTATCACCACACCGCCACCTAACAGTGCTCAACAAGCCCATCCCGAACCCGAATCAGGGCAGCTCTCCCTCCTCACCCAAAACGTGTCCGACCTACAATCCCAAGTCTCCACCCTCCAAGCCTCAGTAGTTCATCTCCAGTCCATAGTGCAGCACAATGACATTGAGTTCGTTTTCCCCCCCTTACCTCTCCTTCCTTCCTTTCTCACCATCAAACCCCAGCGGAATACGGTTCTGACACATTCGCAGAGCTCGGAACGCAAAAGCGTTCGTAATGAACGCCCTCACGGCGCAGCATAACCCTGCGAGCGAGCTGCATCCGTTGATTTCCGTATTGACGCAGGCGCCGATTGAGGATTTTCCGAGGAATGCGGATGAGATGCGGATGATTGGGGGTGAGAGGGCGGATGCGCTGCTTGGGCATTTGGTGCCGGGGTATGTGCCTTCTGGTGCGGTTGAGGAGAAACGAAGGGCGATTGGGAGGGCGATCGGAGTTTTGGACATGCATGGGGGTGTGGTGTTTCATGCTTCTCGTTGATGGGACGGAGTGGGTTGGAGGATGGATAGGACTAGTTGTTGTGTACGTAATCTGGAAAGACGGAGGTTAGATCAGGTCGAGGCTGGAGGTGAGCATGCAGCAGCTGATGAATTATGATCTGCTCATTATATATCTATGCTGTATATAGTATTTGACTTTTGGCAACCTCGTCCCGAGCCAGTATCATCATGGCCGGGGCGATACATCGACGTGCTCAGATGAGCGATCTCTGTGTCAGAGCCAGGCCTTCAGCCAGTGAATTGTATGGTGGTGACGATGCTAAAATTGTGGATGCCTTGGGTCTCAATCTCTGCATCGACCATCGTTGTGTACAACGTCGGAGGTTCTGCAATCTGTCTTAGCCGACCACCTCAATCACCCGGCTCTGTCTCATCGTCGGGTTTGACGATATAGGACACCAATCCCGACAGCGTACGGTCAGCCTCATCGCAATCCGGCCACCGTGAAGCATCGTGACCGTTGATCAGCCGATCTATGCCGTCGATAGCGGGACCATTGAGGTGATCTTCCCTTTCCTCTCCGCTAAGACCCAAACCTTTGACAAGTTTGTCTTTGATGTCCTCGATCGCAGTTGTGATGTACACAGCGCAAGTGGCAGCTTTGGCTAGATACGGCCGCTCGATGCAATGATCCATGTACGGGACGAAGACCAGCGTGCGGGGGCCGAACAGGGAAAGCGACTCCTCGATCCTCTCGATGTCCAAGCGGCTCAAGAATGGCATGTCCAGAGGCAGCATGTCGGGTTCCTGAACGAGCATACGTATCTCTTTCTCGCTAGCTTTACTCACTGCAACAGTCAGCGCTCTCTTCCCACAAGTGGCTGGCACAGGTAGCACTGACATGTCTTTACTATGTCCACAAAAGCGGCCAATTGCCACAGACTCCTATCCCGGGCCTGATCGCTCGAGACTGATCCGAGGGCAAGACACACAGCGGTATCGACCGAGATATGGCTTCCCGAAATTGCCGCTCGAACTCTTTGCGCACAAGAACTGCTGGCCCATTGTGTTTGAATGCGTGCGAATTCGCTACTCAGGCGAGGTAGAGTGAGTGAGTGATCCGCTTGGTAATACCCGTTGTTTCTCGGGATCCGATATGAGGCTATAGTACGAGCGGCGGCAGCCGCATTCGGTGCCCTAGACACGTGCGTCCAGCCATCTTCCGTGGTTGTCTGTTGTCGTTTTTTAGGCACATGCTTTTTGTGCCTGTTCGTATGGGGCATTGTTCATGTCGTTGTGATGAGAATGCCGGTGAGAGTATGCGATGTGGTGGAGTGAAGTCTGCTTGGTAGACCTTTTCACTTCAAAGTGAAATCGCTGCGGTCCCACGCGATTATTTTCACAGGATTTCTACACAGTCATGATTTCCAAACACGGCAAGTATATCATTTTTTCCTACTTGTAGGCTCTTACTCGCACAAAAATTGGGGCTGAGATAAGCGACGTAACTCTACTTGATCTCTACCTAAAGTCATTTTCGGCAAACTTCTTGCTCCAGAAGCCACGGAAGTTCTTCTCCTTGCCATAATTGTTGATTTCTTCAATCTCCTTCGGAGTGAGCTTGAAAGTCATGGCTCGCAAATAGTCGCTGAGCCGCTGTTCCTTGCTACTGGTCGTAATAGCGACCACATCCGAATCAACGCACCACCTCAACAATATTTCACCCGGATTTACAGCGTATTTCTTCGAAAGGGCTGCCAAGTAGTCATCAACGGGACCGGGAGCAGCCTTGGTGACTGGCGTGAGCGGACCGTATGCCGCTGTAGCAATGCCATGCTGCTTATGGAACGCAAGCAGCTCTGGCCGCTGAAGGTAGGCATGGAACTCGATCTGGTTGATCGCCGGAGGAATTTTGGCCGTTTCCAGGATGGCGGACAGATGCTCAGGCAGGAAGTTTGACACACCGATGGACTTCGTCAAACCCTGCTCCCGGACAGCCTCCATGTCTTTCCAAGCCGCTTGAAGATCAGCTGGTGAGCCCTGTTCGTCCTTGCCTATCCACGGCTTATGAATCAGAAAAAGGTCGACGTGTGAGATGCCTAGCTTGGCTAGCGACGTCTTGAGCGCGGACTGAATGTCGTCGACATTCCTCATGACTTTCGTGGTAATGAAGAGCTTTTCTCTCGGGACTCCAGACTCTCTGTCCTGTGTCAGCTCTGATCACAGCTCGAATGATGAGTGCGTGGAGCCGTACTTAATGGCTTGGCCCTGCTCGGTCTCAGTCTTGTACACTTGGGCCCACTGTTAGTTTGCAACATTTTAAGATAGCCATAGGCGTATTTAGCAGGGTAAGCGCACTCTCAGCTCCATCAAGATGGTAATAACCCAGAGCAATTGCGGTTTTGCAGCCATCGACACATGATTGATCAAGCTGAGACTCGTCGCCGCTCTTATACCACGCAGTGCCCAAGCCATAGCCAAGCTATTCGTTTGTGTCAGTAACAATTAGACCGTATCCTTGGTATCCCTTACCATTGGGATAGAGTTGCCATCGTTAAGCTTCAATGCTGGAATGGGTGTGTGAATGTTCGCCATGTCTCTGAACGCCGATGCAATTGGATACGACTGATAATATAATGGTCGCAAAGCTTTAGAGATTTTGTGTACTCTTCTCGGTGCCAGGAGCATATAGTGACAAGTCAGGATCACAACACAATTTGATGTTTGATGAAATAGAGCTGCTTGCCCGTTGGGCCCATGATATACCTGCGCTGGCCCCGTTGCATCAGTGGAGGCGGGGCCACCTGTGACGCAAAGCGGGGCAGTAGTGGCAAAATTGTCGGCACCATTTGCGGGCCACAAATTAATTTTGGCTGGAGAGCTAGGCTCGCAAACACAATCGTCTGTTCAAGAAAAAAAGACGGCATCACGCTTGATGGATACTTTGACATGCAGAATCGAGCATTGCACAATTCGTATCACGACACGCTCGCTACTCAAAAAGCAAAAAGTACAACAACCCGGATTCGCTGCTGGTCACCCACGCAACTACTAACGAGTCCCTCTGTTGCTTATTTACAGGAGATCGAACGGGATCCGAAGTTTTCAACAGGGTGTGGTCGTACCTGGGAAACATTGATTTAACAGATAATATAAACGTCTTAAATCAGCCGCATTCTGTTAACAATTGGATGCTACTAGACTTGTTGATGCCATCTGTCACACGGCGGTCAATGTCGCACAAGGCGCGCAACGCAACCCTTTCTACACGTACACAGTCTCTCAGTCTTATTTCAACATGACCCGGATCAGTCTGGACCCTCCACCGCAAAGGGGTCATCGTCCCCCTTCTTCCGTCATCCATAGAATTCAGCGCGATGTCTGCCCTGCCGCCTCGTGCAACGCTTCGTGGCACAACAACATACGAGGAAGCGAAGGAATGTGACCTCAACGTTCTTCACGAGTTGCAGTATCCCTCTCAGCGCGATGCCTTCTTCGAGTACCTGGACAGCAATCGCGATCGACTTCAGCGCATCGTCGGACGCCATCTCGGCCTGCATGCTCGCAAGTGCAAACTTGCTGATAGGAGTGAATGGGTACACGGGTCTTTCAACGTTTGTATCTTGGTCGAGACTTGGAACAAAGACTTTGTGCTGCGCTTTCCCCTGCCATATCGAATTGGCGAATACAACCGGGCAGGGAATTCTGACGAGAAGATTCGCTGCGAAGTCGGCACTTATGCTTGGATTCAGAAGCATTGCCCAGATGTGCCGATTCCACATCTCGTGGGCTTTGGACTAGCAAATGGCAACGCCTTTTCACACCTGCACGACCTCAACTTGTTTCCGAAAAGCATTGAGCTTCTGCGTCGGAAAAGACAGCATAAGACAAAGGATTCCCACTTGACCAAATACGTTCGGATACATTGTGATGATCAAGCTTCTCTAAAAGCAACTTACCTCTTGATGCAATTCGTTGACAACGGCGAAACACTATCTAGGACTTGGAAAGAAAAGCGGGGGAACAAAGAGCTTCGGGCCAACTTGTATCGTAGCCTGTCGCGGATCATGCTTTCTCTTTCGCAACTCCGCCTACCTAGAATCGGATCATTCGCTTTCGAGGACGACTGTTTCATACGTCTGACCAACCGACCCCTCACCATGGAAGTCATGATGTCTGAGAACGAATACACGAAGCAGGAACTGCGTCCGCGTGACTTGACCTACCCGACCGTCAGCTCGTACATACAGTATTTGTTTACTATCCACGATAACCGGCTGCGCTATCAGCCTAATGCGATACATGACCGCGAAGATGCGACCTGTCAAATGGACATTCTTCGAGACATGAGGAACAATTGGCACGATTTCTTCACTACAGACCCGCAAGGGCCATTCGTCTTTAGTCTCACGGATATCACTCAGAACAACATTTTCGTTGACGAGGCCTGGAATATAACAGCAATCATAGACCTCGAGTGGGCTTGCGCGCTTCCTGTTGAAATGATTCACACACCTTGGTGGCTGTCGGATCAACCCTTTGATCGAATTGACGAGCACGAGTACCATGAATTACACGCCGAATTCATGCAAAAGTTGCTCGAAGTTGAGGCAGCTAGCACCTGTGCCAATCATTGTGCGTCATCTCTGTATACTATAATGAACAATGGGGTAGAAAAAGGTACTTTATGGTTCTCGCTAGCATTATCGAGCCCATCTGGACTCTTCTCTATCTGGGAGGACCACATTCACTCAAGGTTCTTAGCATCGGACTCCGCAACCACCGAGGACGATAGCGAAGCCCAGTACTCTGCAGTGTTTGGGGAGATTAATATGCACTACTGGAGCTGTGATGAAAACGACTTCATTGAGCAAAAGATTCGAGACAAACAACGATACGATGCCGACCTGCTCTTGGCGTTCGAAGGCACATCCCAGCTCCCTCAACGGGATCCATGAGACCGCCTATGTCCCCCTGAAGTGTGTCCTCCTGCACTTCTACCACCAACGTAGATCGTACGATCGGGCTCTCCGTCCCTGCGCCGATATCGCGCTCTCATGCCCGAGGAAACGAGTTCGGCAGACGTCATATGTTGGGGTCGGCGTTGACGGCGTCGATTCGAGCGAGGTGTCGAGAAGCAGCTTCCCATGATGGGCAGTAGGTCTCTGCGTACCTGATGAGCAAAAGAAGAAGGAAACGTATTTTATCTGGCTCCATACTGCCGAATGTCTCTTGTCTCATCTGGCTCGAGACTTCTTATCGAGTGTTCTCGAAGAAGTCCGAAGAGAAAGGTGCAGTTTCTTGTGCTTCCTGCTTTGTCTGGCTCAATACTTCTTGTTGAAATGTTCTCGTTACAGTTCGAAGAGAATGTAGCAATTCCCTTGTGGTTCTTGTCTTCTATCAACCGACGGCTGAGCCGATATATATATCTATACATTTGTAAAATATGATTGTTGCACGACATGAGCCGTGCTATGTAGCGAAGTCGCAGAGTAATACATTTGGCGAAGGACACTTATGTCCGGCTGTGCCAGCGAGGCAATGCATAAACCGGAAGTCCGCGTCAGTACGGGTCCGTAAGAGATTATGCAACAAATGGCCAATTAGGATCATAGGTGGTACGCGTAATGACAACACATCATGCTGTGAATGTCACTTGTAGAATGCGCTATAAATGCCGCGCTAAGAAGTGCTGTGATGGTGCTGCACAAGTCTTGTACGACGTGATATCAACCTATCCGCGTGGTTTCAACCTCAATTCTGTACACCAAAACCTTTGCACAGACTCTTCACAAGTGCACTTGTAATCACGAGGAACTCACGAGAGACCCACTAGATACTCCAGACATCACTTCTCCACTTGTGCTTAATTGGATTTCTTCGAGCACTACCACCGAACAGTGGCCAGGTTAGCGATATATGCTCCAGATCGGGAGACCACCACCTTCAACACAAGACCTACACACGAACACTGGAGAACACACAGAAGCTGCTCAGCGAGTAACACATCAAATCTACGGAAGCAATCGCTCATATCAATACCGAGGCGGGCCTAGCGCTTTCCCAAAGTCAGGACATTCACGTGGAACTCATCCAATCGTGGGGTCATGGCTACGGTCGCCGGCGGATCTATTCATCGCCAAGACGATGCGAGGGCTCCTGTCTGTCCTCGCATGTCTTCGAGGGATACTCCATCTCCGCCGCCACAAAGGACGCGAAGCACTCTATCGGCGGATGCTCTTCGCGAAACCGACCGACTCTTTGTGGAGCATTCACAATATGATCACATGGTCCTTGATAAGATTCAGCGGAATTTGAGAGCGCTTCAGGACTTGAACGACAAGGTCAACGCCATGAGAAGAGAGCTGGATGACAGGCGACCTGCCCGAGATGCAGTCTCCAAGGCATAGACTTGGGAGGATATCAATACCAAGCGAGAGGGTAGAGCCATGGACCGCCGAGCGGAAAGATTCCGTGCTCGCTTGGTGCCTTGCGCCAACAAAACGCCATGTCAGACGACAGTCAAATGTTTATTTCCCCACTATCCAATCGCGCTTCCTCTGAGTTGCCTTCGTCTGCGCTTGTCTACCATAGGCTTTTGTCTGCCCGCACCTCGTCTGCCAAGTCCCGCTATGCTTTTGACAGCTCGGTTGGCCGTAGTCCGTGCCTTGTTGGCACTACTGCGCCGAGGCGGTCATGCCCGCTGCTCAAGGTAAGTTCAGGTATTTGACTGGGTCGACATGTTTACGACCCAATACGAGCGTCAGTCCTGCTGTCGTGGTCTCGTTCAAGTGAGGTCAGTCATCCTGGACAACAAGAATACAGAGCAGCACTTGTTAATTCGCCTGCCTGAATTCCGACGTCACGGCTATCATTACCATACACGACCGCAAGAGGCAGGATCGCGGAAAGATGCATAATGAAGGCGAACCCTTGTCTGCGGCAGCACGACAAGAAGAAAATCGAATCGACCTTGGTCCATCAGTCGCGAGCGATACTTTCACGATTGAGCGATCAACAATGCATGCAACACTGCTCGCTCATGACGCTATTCTGTCTCATGCTTGTAGCCAATGTTCAATCGAGGAGTCAATAGTATGGCGTACAATCAACGGAAGAAGACTTTGCGTAGCATGTGCTCCTCGTCTGCGAGTCAATGTGTATCGTCCCTCTACTCGGCGAAGCGATGCTGGTATCTTGACGACATACTATGTAGGTAGGCGCTCGCAGGTTGTTACAGATCCGCGCGACATGTACACAGCGAATCGCCTTTGGGGTCCTCACGTTATTTCTCCTCTCGAAGACCAGTCGAAGCCGAAACAAATTGTAGAGGAGAACGACAATATGGCTATGATCTGCGAGCATCAGGAAGTGGGAAGCGAGAAGAAAGACCAGAGACACGAACGCGCAAGGGCTCATTATAAGAATTATAAAGAAGCCCAAAAGCTGATCCAGAAGGAACTTTGTAGACAAAGACGCAGGAACAGTGACTTTCTCGGGTCACGAATGCAACAAAAGCTTGGCCAGGAAGAGCCTCGGCGGATGATCAACCAAACCATCGCGATGGCGGTCATGGATGTGATTGATCTGACGCAAGACGGACCAAATGAAGTAATCGCAGAGGCAGAGACTGAGACCGAGCACAGTCAAGGGATGAGCTGCAACGACGGACACACCGATCCGACGGTCATAGACAAGACTTCAAGACTCAGGCCGCCAGGGACAAACAAGATAGCCGCCACAGCCAGCTCTTGCACGCTTCCACATCCTTCTCCAATTACAGAACATGCAATTTACGGGCAAAGTTCAGATCGCCATGAGACACTCAGACGTTCTCTATTGGCGGACATGTCTATCTCCGCCGCTTCAGACCCACAAAGTCAAATTTTCAATACCGGGACGAACCTAGATTGTGACTACAACGCGGGCATGGACGAGATTCCGCGTGCCCCGGTTGCGGTCATGTATCTTCCTTCGAAAGAGAGCCATTCACAAGAGCAACAATCGGCTCCCACACCCCATACAGAAATTACTTACAACGAGCCACAACATGAAGCAGAGATTGCGGCGGCTTCTATTCCTGAAGAAATAGACATCACAAGCCAGGCCATACCGTCGCGATTTATGGTGACGAGGACGATTCCGCCAACGATCTCAACAACTGAGAGCGAGAAGACGAAAAGAGGACGGGCAAGGTCACCACAGCCTGCACCGACGTTGCAGAAACCTCGCAGAAGCCCACAATCTCTATCACAGGAATCGCCCACACACTCGTGTCCATCGAGACAATCTTCGCCGCCATCACCGCCGCCACCTGAGAGGGAAGTGGACTCTGACCGCGCCGACAGCGTTCTGACTGCGCTCACAGGAGAGGAGAGAAAGTACCTCACCGAGATTGAACGGCAGAATCAGCGGTTGATTGAACGCATACTATACAGGAAACTACTCCTTGACAGTGGGAGGGATAAGCTCAAAGCCGGACGGGGAGTGGGGAAGCAGGTGAGTGTACAGGGCTGAGGTAGGTAACGGACGAGGATTGGGTTGTAAATATGAGTCCTTGTTTGCGATACCCTAAGCTATATTTTGAAATGTTTACGATTGTGCCATCCTGCCGCGCTGCTATCTTCATGGTTGATATTTGCCTCCCGCCGTTCGAAGACTCCGCGATTCGAGTGTCGTTCGACCCGTCGATGACCTCGCTCAATCCTTGCGCTCTCACTTCTTTTTCCACGTTCTGCATTCGCAATAACGACGATCTCAGTGGTCGGAGAGTCATATGTCGATGACACTCTCGGTACGCCCTCGGATGATCCCGGTCAGTGATTCATCTCTCTGTGGGCGAACCATCATCATTGATCAGTCGTACAAGACGGTATTTAGCGGTGATCTCAGTCTCGGCGTATCATATGTCGATGACGCACCGCGTGTTATTGCCAACAAGCACACCTCAGAGGCATGATGCTGGAATGACTCCGTTTCATCCTTGACCGCCGCTCACGACTAACTAACCAACCCACTTTCTGAGTCTGGAACGTAACTTTATGGAGGGAAAAGTAGGCAGATGGTGGAAAGATATATATACTTGTGCTACCGTACTGCGGAGAGAGTGGGTGCTATTCAGTGGCTCCTTATTATCTTGCTTTTTCGACTGACGACCGGGAATCTGCGCCGTGCTCTTTTGGAATGTGCTCATTACACCCAGAATTCTCCCTCTCGACAAGATCGTCAGCCAGAGCACGGCCTCAGATGCTGGTCATCAATTAGGCGCTATGGTCGCAGATGCCCCGTATTATGCTCACTCCGAACCGAGTGAGAAAAGCAGATTCTCGAGTCATAGTGGCGAATTGCCCTGCCGCGCTCCTCACCGCAGGAGAAAGCCCACAATCAATGCTGCCAGCCCCAGCGTCCCCAGTCCGGCACTCCGCGCAGCTGAAGCAGCACCGCTATGGGTACCCGTCGCGGTAGCAGAACTAGTCGTCCCCGTCGCCGTCTCAGTAGCATTAGTGCTCGTACTCCTACTCGTGTGCCGCGAACTCGACGTTTTCCTCGACGAAGTGCCCTTCGATGCGTCACTCTCCTCAAACTTTTCGAGTCCAGCGGTAATGAGAATCGGCTGCGGCACGACGAAGAACCCCGTCGTCTGCGTCGGCTGCGGGACAAACGGAAAAGGCGAGTCGGCCCGAGTCGCCCAGCTGGTTACGCAGTGGCTAGCGACGACGCTCGCTGTCGAAGGCGCAGTCAGCGTCACGGCGCAGTGAATGCTGTACGTGCTCGTCTGCGTGACCATTGGCCCAGTCGTTATAGTTTCGCCTAGACTGTCCGTCGTCGTGATCGTGTGGAGAAAGTCTGCTATCGAGTACGTGTTGACCTGCAGCATGTCCACGACCCCTGTCCTCGTGGCGGAGAGAGGAGGGACTTGAGCCCACGGGCCGACCGTCACGGTCACATTCTCTGATTCACATCCTGCTTCGCCGGAGGAGAAGAAGCAGGGGAAGAACAGCGCTGTCGCTGTGGCGTCGGCGCTGATGAGGGACGCATTGAGGGTTGCGGTGGGATAGCGGGAGAGGATGTTGTACGTCACGAGGGAGGTGGACATGATTACCACCCAGCAGGAGGAGAAAAGTGTGATAGACAGCAGAATGGAATTACAGAGTGGACGTTGCCTGACTTGCCTTTACATACTTCTCTCATTGCCTAGGTGCATACAGCCACTGACGCCTAGCTGGAGGCTGGCCAAGATGGGATTCAGTAGATGGGAGGCCTGATGGGCCAAAAAGCCTTGCGTCGGCCGCATGCGCATCCAATTTCCAACGCGCGTGGCGCTTTCTGACTTTACTAGGGACCGGATAAACTCTCTTAGCTACAATCGGCTCCGGACTTGCTTCGATGGTGATCTTGCGCTGGGCAAGTGAGGCTTGACGCGTATGGTGTCATGTCATGCGTAGAACTGGCGTGTCACGTGTCGGCGCGCCGACAAGACATGGCCGAAACATTGAGCGAGACACGCGAAACGATCGAGTAGGTGGAATGTGAGGGCCAAGGCATTACTTCGTAATAGCTCTAAGAAGCAGTCAAGCTATCCAGTGGTAGGTATATAGTGAAAGTCAAGGCTGCAACGACGATTAAAATGTCGCCGTCCCCACCACTCCACCACTGATAGCATTCAGGCTCTCCTCTGCAAGTACCGCCCTGAGCTCCGCGAGGCGCACCTCGTTCTCCGCGCGCTCCCATTCCCTGAGCCCCTTTCGTTTCTTCGCCTGCTTCTCCTCCAAGACCTTCCGCAGTTCCTCGGTCTGACGCTCCAGTCTGTCCAGATTAGATCGGTCGAAAAGGTCCGGCAGCCTTTTCCCGTCGTCCAAGAGCGGCGGGAGTGATGCAAGATGGGGATGGAGCGCGGGTTTGCGCGCCGAGATGGGTGATGTGAGAGACGGCCCGCCAGGGGCGTTGAAGCGCTGCTGTGCGCGGGGATGGGTCGGAGGTGCTGTTGGTGTAGGTGGTCCGCCGCGGGAAGGACCAGAAGGCGGTGCGGCGCTGCGGGGTCCGGACGGCGGACCGACGTTTGCATCGAAGTCCCTCGAACCGACGGGATAACCACCGCGTCCGCGATATGATGGTGCTGAGAACCCACCACCTCGACCACCTCGTAGGCCGCCAGGCATGTCGCCGCGGGGCGCTGCCGGTGCCGAGACTGGGGCACCCCGAGGCGCCGAAGGCGGTCCTATCGGCTTCGGTCCTGAGGGAGGCGGCCTTGTTGCTGGACTTGGGAGATCAATTAGTTGTCGAACAGCGCCTTGATTTGACGGGCCAGATGGAGTTGCTCGATCGCGAGACTCATGCTGGTGTGCTGCGTCTTGCCGATTTGGCGCATCTCTGTCTCTTGAAGGGGAAAGAGGTCGCCGGGGTGGCGATCGAAGCCTAGCAGGCGAAAGTGTCCTGTGCCCAGGCCGGACTACCGGCGCGCCGTCATGCTGCGGACCATCGCCGATTACTGCGAGTCTGCTAGGGTGTACTGGCGGGGATGCGCGCCTTGAAGCCGGGCCAGACTCGCGGCCTGAATCTGTGCCAGATCGCGCGTCCAGCCGTCTTGGTGAGGGGGATTGTCGCCTCCAGTTGTCCATCGCTCTGGAATCAGGCCGGTCTGCAAATCGTCGTGGTGATCGTGATCGAGGTCGGTAGTCTCTCATGGGTCCTCGTAGCGGTGACGATCGCCCATCCCGCATCGGCGACTGCCTCGGTCGTGGTGGGCTGTATCATGCTGATTAGTGCACTGGGTGGGTTGGAAAGTGTGAAGATTGTCCTACCTTCTGTCCCTGGGACCGGAGATATCACTGAAGCGTGATCTTGCAGGCGATACCAATCGTTCCCTTTTGTTCGGTGGAGGAGAGAATCTGCCTCTGCTGCTGGCTGGAGACGGATCCCTACTCCGCTTGACGGGCAAAGGGGATCTGTCGTTGGGAATTCGAGCGCCTGGCGGTGGTGAACGTGGTCTGAATCGTGGTTCGTCCCTCATATCTCGCATGTCCCTCGCATCCCGCGGCGGCGGTCCTCTGTATCCCATATCTCTTCTCTCGAAACCCCCTCTCCGCGGCGGCGAGCGAGGACGCGGGCGCATCCCATCTCCGTCGCGGCCACGATACGGCGGAGGACTACGCGACGACCTCCGGAACGGCGGTGATCTGCTTCTCATGCGCGGAGGCGGCCCCCGACCCGGCGCATAGGTATCTGCGGATCCATAACCCCGTGGTGGAGGCGATCTTGGCCGGTATCCGCCGCGTGCAGGTGGAGGAGGAGACCGATTCGGTCGATAAGACTGCCCGCGTGAGCTGCCATAGCGGTCCTCGGGCGGGATAGGCGGTCTAAAATTAACGCATATGTCAGTTACATGCGCTGTGAGCAACACGAATCTCGATACGCTAGACGAGACTGACCTTCTATCTGGGCCACGGTCCATGATTGTGGTTCCTAGTTCATGAGCTGTCCACTCGCAGCTCCGAAGTGGCGGTACGATATTGGTGAAACCAGGGTTGAGAGTCTTCGCGAGTGTCTAAAGGTGCAGTGAGATGAGTCGCCGTATGAACTTTAGCTGAAGTCCACTTTTCCCTGGCGGCAAGACGACGCGACGCCTGATTGGTCGAGGCACATTCTTAGGCGGAACGCGGCCGCGAATATTGTGCAACTTCACTTGACAGAAAAGGCAAAAGTGAATCAAGTATTTCAATAATGCAGGCATTCCAATACTGCCCGGTGCCTATCATCGCGATGCTGCCTAAGAAATGACTTCTTTACCGCGACGCTATCAGCCACTTCTCTTTTCCTTCCGCTTCGTGATTCCATGCAGTCCGTCAGTCATGCAGCTAGAAACCTGACTGCTTCAGTATGGCGGGCCGCCACTGCCAGGTGTCGCAAACGAGAAGCCGAATTGCGGCACCGGCGGCGGAGGCTGGAAGGCCACCTGCTCCTGTGGACGTGGGCTCTCAAACCTCTGCTGCGCCTGTTGGTGACCGTTCTGTCCCTGTCCGCCACCTCCGCCGTCCCCTTTGCGGTGTCTCCCTCCATCCCTGCCGCCATGTCGTCCACCTCGCCCCTTTGGGCCTTGATCCGGCCCCAGCCGTTTGCTCATGGCTTTGCTGCTGACCCCGGCTCCAATCTCGATGTCGGGCTCTTCCATGACCATCCCACTTTGCACAGTCCTTCCTCCGGTGCCGCCGTACTCGGCCGTGACGGCCCACTTGAGATCTGCTTCCGTGAGACTTGAGATCGGCACTATGCTCTCGCCAGTGGCATAATCGCAGCACTCGCGAGGCCCAAAGCCTACGCCCCACTTCGTCTGGCGCGCCTTCGATAGGATGCCGGGTTCGCGGTTTGCCAACTCCTCCATACCCTCTTTTGCCCTCACCGCATCTGTTCTGGTGCACATTTTCACGAATGCATGCCTCTTATCAGTGTTTGCAATACACGTTTGCACTTCACCGAAGCGTGCGAAAATAGCCCGCAATTCAGCCTCGGGTGCCGCGCAGCCTCCAACAAACAGAGTCCGAGACAGGACTTTGATGTGATTGGCAGGAATAGAAGGGTCGTGAGAGAGCCATTTCGGCCGGCTCGATGGCATTGTTGGTGTGTTGCTGTGGCTGTTAGCATTGCCGTTGCCAGTCCCATTGCCGTTGCTGTTGCGACCACGTTGAGGACTGCGCTGGCGGTACTTGCCGCCACGGCGGCCACGAGCTTCTGACTCGTTTTGCTCCTGTGGATCCTTGATCGTTGGGTCGTATGTGCCATACACCGGGCTGGGTCTCCGATTGCTCCCATGACCACCGTCTCGGTGATAGTCAGGAGAACGACTGCGGTCTCTCTTCCTCGACTGTTCGAGCGAACTGCCGTAGTCTTGCCCGACCTGCGCATTCGGAGGTTGCCAGCCTGGTGGAGGTACTGGCGCCGGCGGCTGCGTTGACGCATTCTGTGGGTACAGAGCCGCCAGGACGGGCCCCCACTGATCTTGCGGAATGTTGTTCTTGGCGAGCTCTCCAAATAACTGCAGTGCTTGAGTTAATTGTTGAGGATTGTTGAGAATATTAGGTGGTAACAAGCTCGCAAGAGCCGCCAATGGATTCTCTGCTGATGGGGGCGGTGCTGCTTGTGCCACTGGAGGCGGTGGCAGAAATGCTGCGAATTGAGGAGGGATCGCAGGATTAGTGAGTGCTGGCGGTTGTAGGGGCGCCGATTGCTGATACTGCGGCGGCATCACAAAAGAAGGCGGGGGAGGCACCTGGGGCTGTTGTGGCGGCTGGGGCGGTGGTGCTATAATACCATTCGCGCCGCCAAACCCAGCCAATAAGGCTGACAAGTTCGGAGCTGCAGAAGCTTGAGGCGGAGGCGCAGGAGGCGCAGCGGGTGATGGTTGTGCTGCATTAGACATACCGGCTAGAGCCTGGAGAAGTCCAGCTGCATCCGGTATCTTGACCTGCTGCGGCTGTAAAGCCGTATTTAGCGATTGCATAGGCACAGACTGGCCTTGGAGGCCCAAAGCGTGCAGCATTTGTACCGGAGGACTTCCAGGAGGGGTGATGGACGGGATTGCTGGACGAGGTATCAGTTATGCAAGGTTTGCTAGATGTCTCCACTCTAAGGACTCACGTAGTGCGCCTGTCAACTTCTGCTTGAACCCGGCAATCATTCTCGCAGGAAACGTGCCCCCGCGGTCCCAGATGTCGACCAAATTCTGAATTTTTGCCTAGATAAGAAAGAGAAGTAAGCATGAAATCCTGGTCATACGAAAAGACACGTGCTGCTGTATTGCGACGGAAAGCCTCCCAGGAAGTTTGTGAAGTTTACGAATAGACGAACGTGAGGTACATTCGAAATGGAAAACAACATGGTCTCATCTTCGAACTCAGAGGAGGCGACATCCTAGCAACCAGGCCAGGGAGGGCGGAGTTATACAAACATACCTTCTGATCTTGTGGGGCTACCCGTGCCAAATCATCAATCAGCGACGGCATCAACTCGGTCAGACGCTGCACTCCGGAGGCATATGTCCCATTGGGAGCGGAAGTCCCAGACAGCTCTTGACCAGATTGTTTAGCTTTCTCTATCCATTGTCGCGTCACCGAATCTACAACGAAGAGGATGCCGAGTTTGTGGGTGGGAAATGTCTTTTTGAAGTGTGTGTAGAGCTTCTGAGCTATAACAGAGTCGACCTGGGGACGTACTGTCAATTGATGCGATTATCAGGAGGTGAGGGAACGTACTTGGGGATTCTCCACGCAGATGGTCGTGATAGACGAGATCTTCGATTTCGAAGCTCCAGGAGGCTTGAGAGCCTGCAGCGACAGTAGCAACGAATCGAGCTCTTCAACTCCAGGCATGTCTACGACGTGAGCGCTCACTAGCTGAGGCCTAGGCGATGAATAGTTCAAGAACGATTAAACAAGTCAGGCGCTTCTACGATGTGACTTTGAAATTCGTGTGAGTCGCTCAACAAAGCCCTCGAGGGTGAATGAATGAGCAAGGCAGCCTACGGTCTCCCGGGCGCATGAACGTAGCAGCGATGAGACCGAAAACTCTCAGAAGGCGTGGCGATAAGCTACTCTTCAGAGATGATAAAGCCAGAGGAGAAGAGAACGAAGGCAACGCTTATGATCAGTCGACCTTCGCAAAACTACGACAGTCCTACGGTCAAGGGTGAAGAGACTTCAACTAAACCAAAATGCACAAGCTGCAACCTGCGCTGAATCAGTCGGAATGAGGACACGAGATGAGTGGTGTGTATTGTAAGGGCGATGCGAAAGGGCGCGATGAATGCGCAGGTGATTTGAGATGAAGGTGTGTGAATAAGAAGAGAAGAGAGCTTGCTGGAATGGGAGGTTAGAAGAGGCGCGCGGAATACGCAGAATGAAACTCTGCGGTGGCAGCTGGCTGGGCGCCTGATTCAGCGGCCTCGTGCTTTGGCCCCCAGCGAATCGCGCAAAAATCCGCAACCAAAACAATAGGCGGCGAATTATGGTTCGGCTTCAGCCTTGAGGTTCACGGTTGGAGCTGCAGTCATGGCATGTGAAGCAGAGCCGCACTCCCGTCAGGACTACGGCGTTTCCAGCTTGCATTGTGGCCACAATTAATAAGGCTTGCATCGGACAATAATAGTCAAGGCCATCGCGCCTCAATGCCCGAAGAAGAAACAGCTCGGCCGGACGGGTTTGGCGGTTGTTGAGGAGGGCACAGGAAGCGTCCGGGTTCCGTGCTACTCCGAGGCAACGTAACGAGCAAGCTGCTCGAGACAGCGGTACTCGTAGCTGCGCAGTGACGATAACCGGCCCAGCAAAGCGCAAAGCTCCACGCTTTGCCGGCCGCGGATCTGTGATCGTCCTCAATCTCCATCCGACTCCAGCTTCAAGCAACTTTTTTCCCTCCCAATCGCCTCTTTGCTCCAGCGTCTCCACCACCCTCAGCGTCTATTCAATTCACAGACTTTCAATTGTCCCTCCATAATCAACAGACTTCACAAATGGCTTCGTCAATGAGGCTGACCTCCTCGGTGCTGCGCAGCGCGACTGCCGCATCCCCGCTCAAGCAGGCTAGCTTCACTGCTGCCCGCGCCTACTCCTCCAAGTCTACCGTGTGTATTGGTGGCAATGATCCGTACATAGGAGCCGTCTGACTCGAATCACATACAGTCCCTCAAAGAAACCTTCGCCGCGAAGATCCCAGAAAACGTTGAGAAGGTCAAGAAGCTCAGGAAAGACTATGGCTCCAAGGTCATCGGAGAGGTCACTCTCGATCAGGTCTACGGCGGCGCTCGTGGTATCAAGTCGCTAGTCTGGGAAGGTTCCGTTCTCGATTCTGAGGAGGGCATCCGTTTCCGCGGCAAGACTGTGAGCATAAAAAGCAATAAAGACATGCCGCGATTGATCCTAACCTCCTCCAAAAGATCCCCGAATGCCAGCAGCTGCTCCCCAAGGCCCCTGGCGGCGAAGAGCCTCTCCCGGAAGGTCTGTTCTGGCTGCTGTTGACCGGCGAGGTCCCCAGCGAGCAGCAGGTTCGTGATCTGTCGGCCGAATGGGCCGCCCGTTCCGATCTGCCCAAGTTCGTAGAGGAGCTGATCGACCGCTGCCCGAATGACTTGCATCCCATGGCTCAGTTCTCGCTGGCCGTGACCGCCTTGGAGCGCGAGTCTGCCTTTTCCAAGGCCTACGCCAAGGGCATGAAGAAGGCCGAGTAAGTCCGAACTTCAGAGGTAAAAACACATATACACTGACACGGGCAAGGTACTGGGAGCACACCTTTGAGGACTCGATGGACCTCATTGCCAAGCTTCCTGGCATTGCTGCTCGTATCTACCGCAACGTGTTTAAGGATGGCAAGGTTCCGGCCAACCAGAAGGACAAGGATTATGGTTGGAACTTGGCCAACCAGCTCGGCTTCTCTAGCAACCAGGACTTCGTGGAGCTCATGCGTCTGTACCTGACCATCCACTCCGACCACGAGGGTGGCAACGTCTCCGCCCACACCACCCACCTTGTCGGTTCTGCGCTCAGCTCGCCTATGCTGTCCTTCGCCGCTGGCTTGAACGGTCTCGCTGGTCCTCTTCACGGCCTGGCCAACCAGGAGGTTCTGAACTGGCTATTGGAGATGAAAAAGGCGATCGGCAATGATCTCAGCGACAAGGCCATCACCGACTACCTGTGGTCGACGCTCAAGGGCGGTCGTGTTGTGCCTGGCTACGGCCATGCCGTTCTGAGGAAGACGGATCCGCGTTACGTGTCGCAACGCGAGTTTGCCCAACGCAAGCTGCCCGAGGACCCGATGTTCAAGCTTGTGAGCCAAGTCTACAAGATCGCGCCGGGTGTTTTGACCGAGCACGGCAAGACCAAGAACCCCTACCCCAACGTGGATGCTGTGAGTTGAAATGGCTCCTGTCTGTCGAGAATTCACTAACATCCGTGCTTAGCACTCTGGCGTTCTCCTGCAATACTACGGTCTCACCGAGCAGAGCTTCTACACCGTCCTCTTCGGTGTCAGCCGCGCTCTCGGCGTCCTGCCCCAGCTGATCATCGACCGCAGCCTTGGCGCTCCGATCGAGCGACCCAAATCATTCAGCACCGACGCCTGGGCCAAGCTGGTCGGCGCGACCTTGTAAGAAGGCGGAAACAGAATGGTAGTGGCGAGAGCGGGGACGGCAAGGGGCAAACAGCATTGTTTTGCTGCACTGAATCTATGGCGCCTCGTAAAACACGAAATGTAGTAATAGCTGCGTGCAATATGTTCTCTACTCTTCTGTTGTGGACCGCGCCGGTATCGGCGTGTGATCATATACGTCTCTAGAGAGATTGTGCAGCGGACAGAGAGGCACATGGCGCCATCGGCTCCCCGCGCTCGAGGTCCGCTGAACCCAACCGTAGCCAAGCACGAAGCGACTGACGAGCTTCCGACGGCGAATTTGGGTAAAAGATGGGCGGCAACGATGGGGAAGCGAGGACGGGGGTCAGGGACGCAGACGGAGAAGGGAACAGTAGATGGGTCCACTGAGGCCGCGGCCCCACGTGCAATTGGTGCTGGTGCGTGCCTTGTCTTTACTCCCTGTCTGGTTTCAACAAATTCAAGCCGGCAAGCTGGGGATGCACCAACAAAAGCCAGGCGCTGATCTTCTAGGTAATGTTATGATCGATGTACGAAACACTCTCGCCAATTCCTGTCGGAGCGCTTCAGACCACACGTCTGACCAAACTTTACTCCGAGAAGCCCAGTTGTGGCCTCGCGTAATCTCGGCGAATCGGTCAATATTCGTGACTTGTGAAAGCTTTCCCCAGGTCCCGCGGCCGGCGGAGCTGAGAGTCGAGCAGTGGATCAGACAGCGAACAGCAGACAAGCAGGACCCCGGGCGGGCCTAGTCGCACCACCACCACCGCCTCGCGAAGCTCAACCTCACCACTTCTTGCCTGTGTCACACACGAACCACTTCCCATCTCGGCTCTGTTTTTTCTCATTCGTCTCTGCCCTCTTTCTCGACAACCTGTCTCTCCACTCCACTCCCCTGACGCCCATCCTCTCTTCAGCGACGAAGCGCCCCTCTGCCTTGGTCAGGCCCCGTCACCGTCCAACCCTCTGAACAAATGTCTTCCGCAACAGCAACTGGTGCCACAGCCCCGATTCCCGATGGCCCTCCCAAGCTCGAGAAGAAGCCTATCAAGCTCTCCAACCTCTTGTGTACGTCTATCGAGCCATTGGCTGCCATCTGCACAATGTAATTTCACTAACGCAATACAGTGGGTGCCGGGTTGAACATGTTCGAGGTGACAACTCTCGGCCAGCCTCTCGAGGTCACCAAGACCACCATGGCCGCCAATCGCGGTGACGGTATGGCTGGTGCCATTGCGCGTATCTGGGGTCGCGGCGGTGTGCTCGGATGTATGTGTCGCATTTGTCGCATACAATGGCTTGAGGCTGACATGTGACAGTTTACCAGGGTCTGATCCCTTGGGCGTGGATCGAAGCTTCCACCAAGGGTGCCGTTCTGCTCTTTGTTGCCTCGGAAGCTGAATACTATGCTCGCGCTGCCGGTGCTTCGTCGTTTGGTGCAGGTATCAGCGGTGGCATGGCTGGTGGTTTGGCACAGGCCTACGCTACTATGGGATTCTGCACGTGCATGAAGACGGTGGAGATCACCAAGCACAAAGTAGCCGCCACTGGAGTGAAGCCCCCCGGGACCATGGCCACATTCATGGACATCTACCGCCGCGAGGGCATCCGGGGTATCAACAAGGGTGTCAACGCCGTGGCCGTGCGCCAGGTCACCAACTGGGGTTCGCGCTTCGGTCTCTCGCGTGTCGCTGAGAACGGCATCCGCAGTTTCTCGGGCAAAGAGCACGGAGAGAAGTTGGGAGCGGGCGAGAAAATCTTGGCCTCGGCAATAGGTGGTGGTCTCAGCGCATGGAACCAGCCCATCGAGGTGGTTCGTGTCGAGATGCAGAGCAAGACCGAGGATCCCAACCGGCCCAAGAAGATGACGGTCGACAACACCTTCCGATACATCTACTCGCAGAACGGCCTCAAGGGTCTCTACCGTGGTGTCACCCCGCGTATCGGCTTGGGTATCTGGCAGACGGTATGCATGGTCGCTCTCGGAGATCTGGCCAAGGATGCGGTAGAGAAGCTCACTGGCGAGGCTGTGACGGCCAAGCACTAATCGTGTCTCGAACGCAAGAGAGAACCTAAGGAGTGGTGCACGGTGATCACAACAATAGACGTGGGCGGGAAAGCGGGTCAGATATCATCAGTTGTTCATTTCCAGGACATTGTCGTCAGATATATACACTATTCGTACAGTCGGGATCTTTACTTCCCCTCTTCCTGTCTCTGTCGTATATCTCCGCGAAACCCAATCATGCAAAATCATACACTACGAGACTCTGTCCCGCACCAGCAGTCTCTTTCAGTAACACGACATTCTCCTCGTCGAACCCGACCCATCCCCTAGAGAGACAAACATCCTCGTCAAGACACGGCACCATACCCGCCCGTCCCCACTGCCGTATCTTCGGCTTCTCCTCCTTCTGCCCCTCGCGATTCGCCGCCACGACTCTAACGCCATGTACATTCCCCCTCCTGAGCGCGGGCGCGACCCGGTCCTCCAGGTCCCACAGCCGGACGTCGTCTGCGCCCCTACTCACGCTGACTGCTCTGCCCGCGCGGCCGATAGCCGTACCCGACACCGCTGAGGTATGACCCCACAGCCTGACTGGTGTAGCGATGCGTAAAAGGGTAGCGGTGGAGGAGACGAGATATAGTGAGATTGTATTGTCTGGGTGGGAGGCGAGGAGGTAGGGATGGCTGTAGGACAGAGAGGTCGGGGCTGAGAGGGAGGAGGTGCTGGGGGAGGATGTCAGGCGTGAGTGCATTACGCTGTTGTCTGTGGGGTCGAGGTGGAGTTCTTGGATGCCTAGGGTGAAGCCGGAGAGGTAGGTCGGGAGAGAGTAGGCGGTTGAGATTATTGTCGATGAGGGAGTGGGGCGGATGGAGAGGGTCAAGGGCGGGAGGACGGAGGAGGAGTGTAGGGAGTGAATTAGGGATGGGGAAGGAAGAGTTGGAGATGGAGTGTCGTCTGTCCCTGGTTGTGGGAAGGCGTAGACTGAGAGAAGTTGGTTTGCTGTCATCGTGGCTAGATGTGGAAAGGATATCGCCACTGCGCTCAACATGCCATTCGATGATGCTGCGTGCCGATATGCGAGGCGAAAGTGTCCCATTGCGTTATCCAGCTCAAACACGCAGAACGATCCGTCCTGGAATCCGACGGCGACCAATGTCTTTGCAGCTCTCGTCTCATCCTTGGATGCGTCCACAGCCAGGGCGGAAGGAGGACTCTGCGCATCGTGTGCAGGAACCTTGTCCCAGCTAATCTTTGCCAGAGCAACATGTCCGGCAGATGCGTTCCAAGCGCGCAGTCCATCAGCGCCATCAGCCAAAAATATAGTGCTGTCCAGCATAGCAACTAGCAGTGGCGGCACAGGTATCTCCTCCGACACTGTTATTTCAGAGACAGAACACGTGCCCTGCGCCCAGTTGTGCCGCAGCTTATACTGTCGCCGCCAATCTGTCTCCCGACCTCTTCGCACCAGCGTGTCTTCGTCGAGCCATTTTGACAACTTGGACGAGAAATGTAGGTGCGAGCTGGTGTCTCCGCCATTATTACGGACTCCGGGTATGCGCGCAGCTCGCGGCCGGACGAAGCGGTTGTAGTAATGCTCCTTCCACAGTTGAGAATCGCACGAGAGGTCCTGGAAGTGCTGCGAGACTCGCTGGCAGATTGCGAGATCGGCCACGGTGAGACTGGAGAGAATGCGGAGGAGAAGTTCGTGGCTGAGGATCGAGAGGCGGTCAGTCTTGCTGCTGTCGAGGCGCGTCCGCTTCTGCTGGGACGGAAAGACGTCTTCTTCGTCCCGTGATCGTTTCATCGTAATCGCTACTGATATCCTGGAGCACGATTACACGAGACCGAAGAGAAGATGAATGACGGCGAAGATGCGGTGGCGGCGATGGGACATCGGACCCTAACCCTAGTGGGGGCAATGACTCCAGCCTTGGATGTGAATATAATTCCGTCTCTACGACCACAACATCGCTTAGACACATGGTACATTCACTGAACGAAGTGCATCGCCTACTCAGTATGGGTTAGATACTACTGACAGTTCCTTGTGATCCTAGGGAAAGCAGCTGAGCATTTCAAAAGGCCTTCGCCCATTCAGTATTTACCATGGCAGCCAGTAATCCACCATCCACAGCGCTGGTGAAGCGGAAGGCTGGCTCGGAAATGGCGCTGATGCCACCGCCTCCGTTACCGCCAAAGAGAATCAAGCGTCCGTCAACAGTGCTGGACGAGGATACTTACACAGATGCACTTTCGCACATCATCGCCCGCGACTACTTCCCTGGACTATTGGAGAACCGCGCACAGCAGGACTATCTTGACGCACTGGACGCACAAGACGATGAGTGGATCCGCGAAGCCGGCCAGAATCTTCGAGCGGCCATGACTCCAGGTCCACGGAGAAGAGGGCACGCAACGGGAGTACCTCAGACACCAGCTTCGGTAGCAACTACAGCTACACCAGGCAGGACTCCCGCTCGACGGCCAGGCAGTCAAACCCCTTCTCAAACTCCTGCAGGGACACTATTAGAAGACCAAGAACCAGCAAAGCCAGTAATAGACCTCAACCTCTCACTGCAGGCTTTCCAAGCAAAGTACACATCCGAAGACAACGCCTCGTTCAACGACGTGCTCGATGCACAGAACATCGCACGAGCAAAGAAGTATGCCCATCTCCGGGACCACACGAACACGCTCCCGTCTAAGCGACGAATAGCCCAGCAGCGCGTCGAAGCACAGAAACTTCTAATTTCCTCAGAGGCGTCCACTTCAATCACGAAACGTCCATCACAAGACCTCTCAGCCCGACCAGCGAGCTACGCCGGCTTCCCCATCCGACAAGGCGCGCGCAACACCCTCATGTTCACCCCCGACGACGTTGAAGAGCACACAACCATCTCCGACGCTGCAGAGACCGCATCTTTAGCCCCGCCACGACAGACCAACTTCGCTGCAACGCGCCTGCCCGGCCCCGAAAATACCAGCCCAAGCGTACCCGCGAGTCCCTCCATGTCCGCCATCGACGCCGCAATCGCAGGCCGTCCGCGCCTCTCAGGAAGCGAAGCCAGCACTGTAGGCAGCGAGACGCCGCGCGTGAACGGCTGGGCGTTCGTCGACGAGCAGCCCACTGAAACGGAGATTGCGGCAGTATCTGAGCGCGAGAAGGAGGAACTCGCAGGGTTACTGCCTGTGGCTGACGCTGATGGCCAAGCGAGGTTCAAGCTTGCGGATCCGAGTCGGAGGGAGGAGACGCATCGACGGCTTGTTGAGAAGACGAAGAAACGAGACATGAAGTCTGCTGCAGGAGGAGGAGGAGGAGGTATGACTCCTGCTGCGCGGAGTTTGGCAGGACGCTTGATGACGCCTGCGCGAGGGACGGCTTTTGGAAACGAGGATGCGAAGAAGGCTTGGACGCCGCTGAGGACGCCTGTCCGACGACCTTGAAGTACTACGACTGAATGAACACTGGGATTAACCAACGAGAATCGCTTCATAAATCTTTCCTACGACGCTGGCTTGGCAGGTTGCCCTACCACAGAGTATATGTCCCATCTAACTTTATCCAAAAGCATTGCGAGAGAAATCTACTTCTCTTCAACCACCAAGCCCCACTCATGCTCGGCCCTCCCGTACATGATGTCGCTCAACCAGCCGCGGAGCAAACCCGCATACCGTCCTGTATGTCCTTCCGAGAGAGGGATCTTCATCTCCTGTCCACGCCACTCGATCAATCCGACAGGCGCAACGAAGAATGCCGTACCAGCTGCGAACGCTTCCACCAGACGACCCTCGTCCGCTGCTGCGACAATCTCGACCATAGTATACTTGCGCTCCACGACATCGAGCTCGTCGGCCAGACGCTCACGCGCGAGAGCGAGTAGACTTGCGCGTGTAACGCCTTCGAGAATGACACCCTCGTCCAGACCTGCGGTGACCAGCTGCTTTCTACCGGTGGTCTTGTCCTTCCAGACGACGAAGAAGTTACTCGCTCCAGCCTCGGTAACGTGTGCTTCTGGGCCGAACAGCCACAGGATCTGATTGAAGCCTCTCGCGCGCGCCTCGCCCTGTGCCAGCAATGACGGGCCGTAGTTGGCGCCCAGCTTGGCGAAGCCAAACCCGCCCGGCCAGGCGCGGATCGAGTCCTCTTTTGATGCAAGCAGACGCAGGCCATTGATACCGTCGTCATTGTCAGAAGCACCCAAAGCGTGTGGGTTGGACATATCCGGCAGGAGCGTCAAGATGATGAAGAGGAGCGCCTGTTTCGGCTGCTGCACACCAAGGGTAGGGTCGTCGCTGATAAGCGTAGGCCGGAGGTACAAGAACCGGCCCTTGTGAGTCTCGCGCGGGAGCCACTTGGGCCCATCCGTCGCGCAAAGCTTGACGATCAACTTCTCCAACTCATCCGGGTTGAATGCCGGTAGTGCAATCCTCGTCGCCGACCGCAACATCCGGGCACAATTCCTTCCAACGCGGAAAAGGCGCAACTTCCCGTCCTCGCCGCGGTACAGCTTCAGTCCCTCGAAGCACTCAGTCGCATAATGCAGCACACTAGCAGTCGGCATGAGCGAGAGCGGACCGTAAGGACGGAGCTCCGGCGCCGCCCAGCCGTCGCGCAGAGTCCAGCCGCAGGTAATCATGTGGTCAGTGCAGACTTTGGACTCCTTGTACTCCGGTCCGTCCGGGTGGGGCACTTCGCGCGGCGACTGTGTGAGCGTGACGCGCAGCTGCGAAGCGTCGAGGTGTGCGGCGGGTGGCGACGACGCCGCTGCGGCGATGGACTTGTGCATCTGCGTCGCCACCAGGGATGAGGCGGTGGGTGTGGCCGCGCCCGAGGCCGGCGGCGTGATGTTATCTGTGGCTGGAGACATTGTGCTAGCTAGCCCCTGCCCGTCAGTATATATCCGATGACTGTTTGTGGCAAGAATGTGATGAATTGAAAACGAAATAGACTTTCGGAATTGAGTTTTATAACCTGATACTAGCACCGTCCTTTCTCAAAGCGCGCCGATAGGGCTGAAGCCGGAAACAGTAAGCCAGAAAAGAAAAGAGAAATCTCACCTGCAGAAGGACCAATGTATCACCTGTCTCTGAATTCCGGACCTGAATGTCCTTGTCGGCAGCACGATAAAAATAGTCTTGGTCGAGATGTAGAAAGAAGAGAGTGAGGTGAAGTGCCAATCAAATTCACGAAACGGAGGTAGAAGTGACACCATTAATCAATCACTGGAGAAAAAAAGTCCCCCCTTCCCTTCGCTGCTGCCCCGCAAATCGGCCTGCGTCGGCAAAAAGAGGACCAGAAGTGATTCACACCCACCCCTCGCCCTACAGGGCCCCCGATGTCGGGCACGCCCTATCGATGAGATGTCTACACCACCACCACTTATGCAGATCAAGGGACAATTATCTGAGGTGGCTGATATATGCACAGGATCATGATAGAAAGACGATCATTTTGCATTTGCATCTGTATTTGTTGCCGTGACCTTTGATACTCATTATACATGACTGAATCCCTCTCGCCTTCATCGTGGCAGAACGTATTGGCCCCCAACCCGTGCCAATGCTTGACCATCGCTAGCCCGTTTAATTGTCGTTGCTCTTGTTGAGTAGGAGGAGAACTGAGAATTTGTCGTAATCATAATACACACATATCTTCTTCGCTTGTGAAATAGATGGAAGAGGAGAAAGGAGATCCACTGAGAAGTGCCTTCCTCATTGGACAGTACCCTTTTCGCTCAGCGGACTCTGCGTTGGCTGCCGCGGGCTCTCTATGGGCACACTCCCCAAACCTTGAGTTGAAGTCCTGTACGTCTGCGGCACGTACCCGTTCGGCCAGATGTTCCTGAACATATGATCGTTCTGGGTCTGCTGAGCCAATTGCTGGTGCATCTGGCGCAAGTTGGTGGATGCTGGATCGACACGTTCCACCGCGGCGGATCTGTCACTGTATGTAGAAAGCCTATCGAGGCCGTGCGACTGGTAGATCTGGCTCGGCGGTGTCCATTGGACGTTCGACTCTCGGCCTGGAATGGTGTCGACGGTACGTGGCAGGCCTGACGTGGTGCTGGCAGATCCTGGGGCTGCACTCGTTTTAGTAACTAGTCTCATCAATCTCAGGTCGTCAAGACATACCTGTAGCGCGAGCATGCAGCTCCAGTGGAGGTTGTAGAGTGCTCCCGTTGCTGAATGTGGGATGTGCGTGGACTAGATCATGCTGTCGGGGGACAATGTGCGCGTAATGGCCGGTGAGAGATG
The DNA here is from genome assembly GCA_000836255.1 of Dothideomycetidae sp. 11243. NCBI lineage: Eukaryota > Fungi > Ascomycota > Dothideomycetes > Dothideomycetidae sp. 11243. Next base: position 1,484,408 of record DF938581.1, on the reverse strand, counting down.
GCCTCCGAGTCGAAGATTGATCCCCAGAATTTTGCCTGACATGATTGGTATAATTTGAGTACTGGCCTGGGAAAGCAGCCGGGAGGACTGTAGAGGAATAGTAGGCGTCCGCAGGGAATGGGTTCGGGAGCGTGCTGCTGGACCCGGCGATCTGTGGGGTTTTCTGTGTGACTTTGGGCTTGTACGCATATGGTCGATTCGGGCCTGCAGCAGTCGACATCGATGTCCCAGCAGCGACCGATGGCTTCTTGGTGGTGATCACGCGTGGCGGTGCAGGTGGCTTGACTCGTTCCATGAAATCTGCTGACGCCACATGCACGCGCTTGCTGGGCTCGTCGGTGAATCTGGCCTTGGCCTCCGTCGAGATCTCGCCCACGTAGTGATACAATTGATCGGCTTTGTCCAGATTCACCTTTGTCTGCTCCTTGTTGTTGATCAGACCGGAACGATAACCCTGCGGTGGCGTCATCAAATTGCAAAATTCACCCCACTTGTACGCGCCGCCTTCGAGGAATGCCTCGTCCACGTCGGGAACGCCATCTTGACGATTCTCGATAGACACGGATTTCTTGTTCATATCAGGAGGCATGGGAATGGCTGCCGCTGACGGCTTTGGTCTCTGAGAATCATCCGGAGCCAACACAACAAGCCATTTCCATTCCACTTCGACACGATCGCTAAAGCGGACGTTAGTCATGTTGCGAACCCGCGCATATGAAGATACATACCCCTCAGGAAGAACGTCAACCAACACTGAAAGCTCAGTCGGACGATTCTCAACCACAAGACCGGCGAATATCTCCCCTCCCAGGTATTGCGCTTGCACAATGTCCTGCGGCTGCAGCTTCTTGGCGTAATTATTGATGAGCTTGCTGCTCTCCAGAAGGTCCGGATCAAGGTTCTTCGGTCTCCGCGGGCGGTGGAACTTGCACCGAAAGTCGAACCCTTCCTCAAAGTACTCGGTACCATCTTCACTAAAGGTCGGGACCGGTCCGGAATCGATCTGAACTCCTGCTGCAGCCGCGCACGTAGCGTGAAATGCGCGAGTACATTTCTTGGCAGCGCACTGAAAGCACGCACCACGTTTAGACCTGCAAAAGTTGCATTTGAGGTCTAGCCTGGCCTTGTCAATCGCTGTGACGCCGAGGACCATCTCCACGCCGTTCTCAAGGCTGAGGTATGTCTCCGGCGTATACAAGGCACACGACCTATGGGCTTTCTTTCCATTATCAGTCGGCAGGAGAGGTTCGTACATTGCATCATTGGGGCAGAGCGCGCAAGGCTCGCGCGAGGATGTCTTGATCCTGATCTTGATCTTTTTCTTCTTTGGCTTCTCCTCTGCCTTGTCTTTCGCGTCCCGCTTGCGCTTTCTGCCTGCTTTACCCTTGACACTAGCGGGAGGGGTTGGCAAATCCCCGGCTTCATCCATTTCGTCATCGTCATCCTCGTCGGTTTCTTCATAGTACTCTGGTGTGGGTTCACCACGAAGCTTGCGTTCGATCTCTGAAACATCGACCCAGACGCTGTCGGCTTCGCAATGACACTTCCTGGCAATTCGTCCAAAGTCGAGCCAAGACTCTAGCGCAAAGTTCACAGACTCTGCGCAATTGTAACCCAAATTGTAGCCGGAGTGATAACCGTAAGGATATGTGATGACAAATTCGCCCTCATGGTGGACCAGCTTGTTCACTTGGATGTTGTATCTCTCCTTCAGAAGCTGCGGTGAGATGAGATAGGTCTTATGACGCAGGAATTGATCACAATTCTTAGAATCATTCGGCCAGACATTCTTCATGGCTGCCTCGAATCGACGAGCATCCTCCTGCGAGATGCTATACCATTGTTTGGGAGCGCCGAAATGGATGTAATTGATGCTGTACAGATCCACGTCTTCCAAATGCCACGCAAAAGTCGCCTTCCACATGCCCATGTAGAGATACGCGGTATTCACACCGGGGACTTTGGTTCCCAGAACGTCCAGCAGATTTTCCAGCTTTGCCACATTCCAGCTAGTCACATCATCCGTAAAGAGCGAGCCAGGCATGTCCGCGGCATACATAGGTGGAGCGAAAGTAACGCTCTTCCAGTAGGCGGTCTCCAGCTCTTTGCATCGTTCGGGCGTGAATTCATCCAGGTCGTGCATGCGGAAGTCGAAGTCTTTGAACGCAGCTTCGTCGATCACATCTGCTTTTTCGGTCTGGTTGTTCATTCGTCTCGATGATACGGATTTCTGTGTGTCGCCTTTGGGTTGGCGAGCACGAGCCTTCTTTTGCTTAGGTGCACGGCCCGGCTTCTCCACGGACTGTTTGACATCTTCTGTCTCCTCCTTGATCATGTCAGTATCTTCTTCAAGCAATTCTGTGATATCAGTGGAGTTGGTATCCTCCTCTTGCAGCGGCAGCGCATATTTCCTGGGCCTTCCACGACCCCGCTTAGCTCCCGTCTTTGATGCCACCACCGGCGGCTTCGCAGCTGCTGTCCGAGTCTTGGGTGCGACAGCTGCGCGCGACACCTTCTCTTGTCCCCTGCGTCTCTCACCACGCCTCGCTGGAGGCTGGTGTTGAGGTTCTCCCGTCAGAGACTTCCATTCAGGAAGGTTGTATGACCGCTGCTTTTCGATATTGTTCTGAGTGTATACTCCATGTGCACCCATGAATTCCTGCATGATGGGGTTCTTGATCTTGATTGTCTTGACCAGCTCATCTAGCTTTGGTAGCGATTGGCGCCTGATAAAATCAGCACAACAATTCATGTGCACTTCTTGAAAATTGAGGCTCATACCATTCTGGTGGCGGTATAACCTTGACGATGCCGGCCTTCATACCGTATTTGTCGATCTTCTCGACATAGCTTTTGAAGCTTCGGAATTGTTCCATAGTCTGCAGGGAGTAAGCTCAATGACAAGAAAGGTAGCTTGGCAATCGCAAGGCGGCCTGGCGGTCCTGCAAAGCCTTGGACTATGAGTTACTGACTGGCTTGAAAACTGGTATCTTGCCGCCGTCATAATAATGATCGGGGACTATCTCCTCCTCTTCGTCTTCGTCCAGCTCCGCTTCGGACAGGTCCGAAGTCGACTCGGTCTCAAGCTTGACATCATTGTCCTCACTGGTCGGGGGAGTGAGTGCTGCCGTAGGCGCATCGGACTTGAGCTGTAGAGTATTGGTGAAGTTCGAGTCCGGATTGACGACGATCGAGTCATGTGTCTGGTCGCCATCGTAAGGCGCTGTATGCGAAAACACTGCTGCCATGACTGAAAGCTGTCGGCCGGCCTCAGCCAGGCTTCAGTGGAAGCTCGAACAGCGCGCCAGTCGTTTGGCAGCGTTGGTGGGTGTTGTGGCGGTAGCTGGCAAGGCAGTCGCGAGGGACGATGCTTTACTTTTGCTTGGCTCGGCCGGGCGCAGGCGTTGGATTGCGCCCGAGTTGGAGCGGGGGAAATAGAGGTCCACTTCCGTCGCACAAAAGTGCAAGGGAGATGCGTCTAGAAATGGCAGAGACCAATCCAGACAGTTTCGGTAGAGACGCAATGTGTAAGGCAGTGCTGGTGACCGGAATGCGAGTTATTTGCAGGGGGTCGACGCCGGAAGGGGAGCGTTCAAAGTACCGAAGCGCAGGCAGGCAAAGGCGGAGAGGCAGAAGCAGAGGCAGAGGCAGAGGCCGTCGGCGGCAAGCGGCAGTGGCAGCAGCAAGTGTGGCGGCAGGGCGGGTGCCGGAGATGCGTGGAGGCTCACACGCAGCACAACCACACAGCACCACCGTAGGGCCTGGAGGCAGATCGATCAGAGCCAAGCAGGGCAGGTGCAGAGAGAACCAGGGCCAGAAGCGCAGAACCGCAACCACAAAGTGCGGCCAATGGCTGTCGCGTGGGCCCGTGCTTCTCTGTTCTCGACCAACTCGAGATCGTCAAAACCTTATTTTCGCAGGATCGACACCATCGCACGCGATTAAATCCCCGAGCATACTGTAAACTTATACGCCTAGTCTCTGCGTTGCATCTACTAAACACGTTGAAGCACAATACACTGACAACCGTACCAAGCACTAATCATTAAGCATCTCGCCCTGTTCTGCCGCTCGCAGCAAATCAGAACCAGCGCGCCGGCTATGCTACAATATACTAAGCCACGAATGCTTTGCAATATCAATCCGCCAATACCTCGCCCTGTTTCTGTCATGCGCACGCAACCCGCAGAAGATGCTCTCCGATTTTGCGCCCAAGAAAGGTCGATCCGAAACGCAGTGCCGCTGTAGAAACATTCTCGATGCTTTTGTCTCGTCTCTCCGTCCTCGTCTTCGTGCTCGTGCTCGTGCTCGTGCTTTTTGCCTTTTGTGTTATACAGTCAACGGCGACTGGGCCGCTTCTCCGAATAGCGACAATCGCCATGTCGCCTCCGGCTCCTCCTAAGAACTTCCACGGGGCTGTCCACGACCTCTGCCGCCTCGGTGTTCGCCTCCTCGATGTTCGCCCCCACGGTGCTCGCCGCCACCCCTGCGATCGCCACGGAACCCGCCACGACCGCGATCGCCGCCGCGGAATCCACCCCTGCCACGGCCACGTCCCCTGCCTTCGCCGTCGCCCCGGTGACCCCGGTGTCCGCCACGCCTGCCCTGAACTTCGTGGAAGCCATCGTTGTTATCGACTGGGGCGGGAGTGGTTGCGCTCGTGGCCGCAGCGTTGGCCGCAGCTTCAGCCGAGTCGTCCGCCCATGAGTTGGTCTGAGCAACAGCCGCGGGCGCGTGCGGTGTCTCGGTCTCAGTTGGGTCGCGCGGGACCATCTCGAATGACTCTTCAGATCCCTCGGGTCCCGCACTGGGACCAGCGTTGTCCCACGTCCGCCCTGCTGCCTTGTTCGCACTCTCGTCACCAGCAGACAGCTGCGCCGGAAGTCCACTGTCTGTGGAAACCGGTGCCTCGGTAGCTGACTGCTGAATGCCAAGCTCGGTCAGGCCCGCGTTGGTGATAGTAGGGTCCGAGGTGGTGTCAACATTGATGTGAGAAGCCTCAGCGGCGACAGCGTCATTGGTCTCCGTGACGGCGTCGGCCCATTGACCGTCGGGGATGTATGGAGCATGCTGGAGAGTCAGCTCCTTGAGTTGTGAATCTGTCTCAAATGTTAACTTGCGGGGTCGTTACGGCGGTCTGGTAGAACGTACACTTGATGCTCAAGGCTTGTCCCTCGACCGACGGCACAAAGTCGTCTGCACCCTCGACAATGTTCTCGGCGGCCTGGACAGCCTTGTCATCTCCGCCGTAGACAAGCAGAAGTGCGCCCTCGAACGCCTTGCTCTCCTCGGTGTCGGCTTCCTCCTCGATGACCCGCTTGGCTGCTGCCGCCCGCAGGAATTGGCTGAAGAGGAGAAGCTTCTGCTTGACGACAGTCTTGGTGTTTGCTTCGGCCTCCTTCACGGTCGTCTCGCGAATCTTGGACAATTCTGCGCTATGCTTGTCCTCCGCAGCCTGCCTCTCGCTTGAAAAGCGTGTTTGATAATCATTGTCGATCTTCCGGTATTGTGCGAGCTGCTCTTCAAGCTGGGCAAGCTGAGCCTGCAGGCCGGGCTTCTTCAGAGCTTGCGCCTTTTGATCGGCATTGATCTTCTTGGCCGCGAGCAATTCATCAAGAGAGGACTTTGGGTTTTCGGCAATGATGGAGTCGACTTTGGCGGAAGAGTTCTGCATTGGTCAGATTCGACGCTATATGCTGCTCGAATTGGAGTCATACCAGCTTTTTGTTGATGTTTCGGACTTGTCTATCACAACATGTTAGCAGAGACTCCAAGTTGTTTCATGGCTGATGCTCACTTCTGCAGTTCTTTGACGTATGGGTTGTCGCTGCTCTGCTCGCCGTTGGCAGCCGCCGCACCCTCGGTCTCGACTCCATTGGTGGGAGTAGCGGTTCCGGTAGCGGTCTTTGCAGCTTGCTCGGCCTTTTCGCGCTTCTTGCGAGCCGTGTTGGACTCCGTCTGTGCAGGCGGAGGGGTGGTGGAAATTTGGGACATGCTGTGCGGAAATGCGACTGTTACTCGATGCGGTGACGGCACAGTCGTTGGTGCGTTGAGGGAGATGTCTGAATGTGATACGCGTGTGAGTTATATAGCGATTGTTGAATCGCGAGAGGTGAATTGTGTGTGGCAAGTGGTACAGAGCTGTAAAATATTTCGGCCTTGAGGGACACTGTGAAGCTGGGGCAGCAAGGCACCAGAAGATTCGGAGCCCGTGCGTGTGCGGAGTCACTCTTCCCTGAGCACACGGACACGCGACAACCGTTGGCCACCAAGCTACAGTACAGCACCCTGTCCGATCTCCACTAAACCGTTGCCATCGCCCGCCATGGCTCTACGCCTCCTCCGTCTCCTTCCCGTGCTCTCGTCGACCGTCACGCTCATGTTCGCGGTCGACGAGCACATTTTCCTCGGCACCTGGACGCGACCAGCAATCCGCGAGCGAGCAAATGCCAACCTGCCAGCCTGGTTCCAACATTGGGGCCGTCGCGGCCGCTGGGTCATCTTACTGGGCTACCCTGTCAATTACTCGCTAGCCCTGCTGAACCTTGCCATTGCCCGAAATCAGCTGCATGTCGCCGGCGCCGCAAAGTGGTACGCCATGGGTCTGCTGTTCAGCCTTGGGCATATTGCTGTATATGGAAAACGTGCATTGGGACTGTTGGCGGATATTCGAAACGACGTGCCCAAGGGCAACAGCACGCACTCTATGGCCGTTTGGCTGAAGATGAATTGCATCAGGGCTGTGACGACTGATCTGCCGGCGTGGGTCTGCTTTATCGTGGCTGCACTCAAGGCTCTGTGAGGAGAGCCTCGCATTGGAAGTAGGCATCGAAAGGTCGTTGCCACCGTCGTGCCGCATTCATAAGCACGATTTCGAAGTGTCAGAGTAATGATGAGAACGTTTCTTCCATGCCATATTTCATTCTAGGTGGTCTATATCCCGTGCCGAGCGCCGGAGTGCTTTGAACCCCGAGAGGATTCTATCATATTAAGTAAGATCAATTTATGGCCGTAGATGCCCTAAGAGCAGATGTTTGGGTATTTGTAGTCTGTGACCGAGCTTCCAAGAATGCCGTACTCCATAAGATTTGTCAAACCCCATGCACCCGGTGCCTTGTAGGCCCAAATGAACCACCCACGCCCGTGAGCTTCAAAGGTCTGAACTTGAGCCTCGAAGAATCTTCGAGTGGCTTGCTTCAGAGGTAATTTCCATTCTTTCATGTCGGTACTGGCAGAACACTGGCAGCCAGTGGTGGTACACGATGTGCCTGCGGTCGATGTGTGGTCGGGGTTGACACAGACATTAGTTGCCGCGCTGAACTCACCGACAATGACGGGCAAGTTTGAGCTGCTGGGTAGCAATTCAGTACTAGCCCAGCCACAAGCCTTTTGAATATGCTGCTTTTGATTGAGTGTGGAATCGGCGGCTACCTGATTCTGATACAGATGCTCGTCTATCCAGAACCTGGATTGCGCGAGCGCTGAGTTGCCATTCAAGTTCTGACCGACCCCCGTCCACGAATTCGCACCGGTGAAGGAGTCATGCATGATGACGTTCAGGTTTGAGTTCTTGCTGACCGCTTGGACCGCTTTGAAAGCACGTTGAGTCCACGACTGAGTAGTTTGGAAATTGTTATTGCCCCAAGAAATAGGCTCATTCACCAATTCGATACCGAAAACCACATCTGCATTCTCTGCGTTGGTGTATCTGCGAGTGATCTGCCGAAGAGCTTGTGTAGTGTGGAACATATTGTTGTTGGACTGCCATTCAACGTTCCCCGTATGGCCCGAGTTATCCCACCCGTTCTGACTGCCCGGGACACCGTGAAGATCGATCAATACTTTGAGACCGTGAGTACGGCACCAGCCAATGGCCTTGGCGAGATATGCATCAGCGCCTTTGAGGTATGGAGCTTGGACTTTAGAACTGTACGCCCAATAGCCAATAGGGATGCGCAAGCTGGAGGATTATTGTCAGAGAGAACACCGCTTGTCAAGGTTCAGTATGGAGGGTGCTCACGCGTTGAACCCCCATGAGGCAATCTTCTCGACGTCGGTTTCGTTGAACCAAGTAGACCAATGTAATTCCAAGGCCTCCTGGGCTCCCGGAATGCTGTCAAAGGTCCATTGATCCACTGCTCCACTGAAGGCGCCGCTGAACAGGTTGGTAGAGTCCATCCATTTTTCAAGAACAAGCCAGTTGCCAATGTTGACGCCACGGAAGACCGAGGGCATGGAAGACGAAGCAAGGTTGGCAGACGCAACTACGTTGGTCCCATCAACGGACAATGGCACTCCGGCGGGCAGCGCTTCGACTGAGGAGAAGAAGGCCAGACCCAACAGGGCGTGGCACCAGTTTTTGAGCATGCCGTTAAATTATGCCGAGTGATGAGGGTGAATCAGGGAGACCGTAACGAATGAAGACAACCCGTCCAGCAGGTTGCGAGTGAGCAGATTGAGGAATAGTAGTACCACGAAATGTCCTCGTTGAAGAAAAGATGAAAGCAAACCTTTGAGTACCTACGGATATTTTGATACTATTTCCATCGCGCAGCGACGGTGTGGCACTATCGGCCAGCACAAACGTGCGAGGGCAACTGGATAGCAACCGAGGACGGTCAAGGACAATTTTTAGGTGGAATGAGAGAGGTTCGAGCGCGGGTTTTCATGCAACGTTATGAAACGCCGTGACGCCTTCGGGCAAGGCACCAACGGACGTTGGCGGTTGACACGGGCGCAGGCTAAGGGTCTGGTGGAAGGAGACTTGGTGACTGAGATTCTCTGGACTCTTTACTTTCTGTAGCTCCAGTCGAATGCGCGGATGCGAAGAAGACTACTGTGAGCCGAGCGTAAATGAGTCCAGAAGACGAGGGCCAAGAATGGTCCTTGGTGTCGAATACGCATGAGACGGGTACTTGAAAAAGTTTTCCGGGCAAGAATGTCACTGCAACCCGGCAGCGAGAAATTTGAAAATAAAGACCAAAGGCAGTCTGTAGCGATAGATAATAGTTCGAGAGCACGATACAAATTAGCAATGTGACACGGACGAACGAGAACAAGACGCGCGAGTTGTCGTTACGCAGGAGGGGCGCAGTCACGTGGTGAGGCAAGACGAGGGGAAGGCAAAGGGATGCGTAGCCAATCACAGCGGGGAGGGGAGCTCGTGACTGCGCGATCTCGTGATCCGGTCGCGCACTGCTTTGGCGATGCGGCGCGCATGACCGGCCCGCCGCCCTCCTCTTTCTCTCCTCCTCCCCCGTCTCTCGCTCCGCCGCCGCCGCCGCCGCCGACACCTCGTGACTTTTGCTCCGCGATGCTCCTTGCTATACCTTTCCACCACCCCGTGTGAACTTTCGAATCCTGGCGAATACATTTACGACTTGTGGACCTCTATCGTTGATTACTCTTGTTCTCCACTCCTCCGGCACGTCCAGACCCGGACCTCTCACGTCGCCGTCGCCGACGAACATCGCCGGCAGAGTCGCGAAGCTTTAGATCACCTGACGTCTTTCAAGATAACGTGACCTGGGCCGAAGAGCGTCGCGAAGCGAAGTGATCCAATCTCGAGCTTCACGCTTCAAGCGCTACGGTACGTCCGCTTCCTGATCGCCTTTGCGCGTCATCCTCTTCGACTGTCTGCGTGGTAGGCGAGCTTGTGCGAGGTCCACGCCTCGTCATCGAGTCGTGCGACCGAGCTATGCTCATGTCGATGGTTCGGGCCTCGACGAAGGCCATGTCGAACATTGCGCGATCCGACTGATGTCTTGTCGACCTCGGCCGACTGCTTTCTTCATGTCGACGTACCAGCTGACACATTGTAGCCCGCGCGCGACAGCACTTTCCTTGTCTATCCCCCGGACACAAGCAGCTTATATCGCGTAAAATGGCAAACCCGAACACAAACAAGCGAAAGCGCGATAGGCTCGACCAGGGTGTGGGACCTCAACCGCACTCGCAACCCTCGGACAATTATGCACAATTTCTCCACCAAACCGCTGATGGAGAGCCCAACCTGGCTGAAGTCCTGGCAAACCACAATGCCATGAGAGGCTCTCACGGGGCCAATGCCAGCGTCAATGGCCGTAATACCTCTGCCAGTGACACTGCCAGCGCAGCCTTACACTACTCCATGGGTGCGCCTCCCGCGCACGATCCAAGCTTCCTGGTTGGAGACGATTCGGCCGACCATACTGAGCCCTCAGGCGAACCCAACTTCGACATCGACGCTCCAACACGCAGCGGGCCAGGAGCACATGACCCCGAGTTTGCCGTCGATCCCATGAAAAGCAGCAGCACAGGGCAGCACAACTCAGGCCCCACCGACTCCCCCAACCCCACCTCCACGACCCCCGCTCCACCCGGCCAGCAACCGGGACACACCCATTCGCGCACCCCCTCCCAAGGCGAAGAAGGCGACGACCCATCCCTATCCCCCTCGAACCAAACGTCAAGCACAAGCCGACACAAAGTCGGCAGCGAAGAATGGGCAGCCTCGCGCCGCCTCGCGCACAAAGAAGTCGAGCGACGCCGACGCGAAGCCATCAACGACGGCATCTCCGAGCTAGGCAAGATCGTGCCGGGGGCAGAGCGGAACAAGGGCCAAATCCTCGCCCGCGCGGTGCTGTATATCGCCGAACTGAAGGATCGCCAGCAGCAGACGGAGCAGAAGAACAACCTCGAGAAAATGATGTTCGAACAGGCTATTGCTGAGATCACGGCGACGGCGGATAAGCTCAAGGGTGATGTGCGGAGGCTGGAGGGCGAGCTGGAGAGCCGGAGGGGCCGCTAGTGGTTGTACTCTGATTGATGGCTCTCGGATGGGTTTTGAAGAACGAATGACGAGGTGGAGGCAATGGTCAGATGCGCTGTCCGTTCCTGGTGGAGGGTCTTGTATCTCCAAATGCGTCGGAGGCGATGTTGATTCTTTCTTTCATTCAAAAATTCAGAGGGGGGTGCTTTTTTAATATACGTTATGAACAGTAGGAATGAGGCCAGGAATAACAGCCGGTGCAATCACCAGGACAGGACATATACAATCTTCTCCGTTATCTTCTCCCACATGTCATTAATGCTTTAGAAGCCTATATAGGTGACCGTGGCCGTGACCGTGACTTGCGGCGCAGGGTGGATACATTCAGTGCGCATATATGGATATCTGGATATCTGGCTGAGAGTGAAATGTGCCTTTCGATCCATGAAATGGATCATTTATGGACATAGATCATGACTGCCTCTGTGTGACGCGACGGCGGCGGCGAAAGTATCTCCGATCGCTCCTGAAGGCAGGAGTGCCGCCACAAGGAGATATATGGCTGTCTGTCGCTGCATAAGCCAGGGCTGAACTCAGTGCCCGTAAGAAAAAGTCACGTCGCCGCTTCATGCGCCGCCCTTCTCAGCCCCCGCTCAGCTCTAGCCCACCACGAAAATGTACAGGATGACACCTTCAACATCTCGTATAGCAGGCTCTAGTAGAAGCTCTCGACCACCGCCTCCTTCTTCGCGCCAATACCCTCCGGTCCGGCCTCGCCAAGCTTGAACACGCTCTCGACCACACTCAATTCCGTAGCCGTAGTATCCAGTCCCGTGACAGCCATCCAGTCATTAACGACCATTCCGGCACCCACGACAGGCGAACCACGGTTCACCGAGCCCGCGACGAGGGGCACCTGCAGCAGCGACGACAGCTCGTCCTGGTCCTGGATCGAGGTCTTGGGATGGACGATTCCTCCCTGGTTCGAGAGCGCCATATACGAGCCGACGAGCACGTTATCCGCGACCGTCTGCCGGAACACCTCTACGCCGAGCGTGTCGGCGATGATCTCTTCCGTCTCGCGCTCGGCGTCCGGGTGCACTAGCGCCACGCTGTCATTGCACGCGATGATGTTGCCCAGAGCCGAGAGCCGCTCTTCGATGCGCTGGATCTTCACCTCGTCCGGTATCGAGTTGCGCAGGTGTTGCAGCTCCTGGTCTGTCGTCGACGTCGGGACGAGTAGGCCTTTGCGGTTGCCGGCCGTCAGCCGGCCGATGATGCGCGTGCCTGCGATCGTGCAGTGGCAGATGGGGATGATGCCTGATAGTTCGGACTCGAAGATGCTGTAGAAGTTGGTGGATGCGCCCAGTGCTACGAGGCAGTAGCTGTTGGTTAGCGTTGAGAAGACTCCAACTCTGCGGTTCATGCGATTAGTGTCAACTTGAGAGATCAATCAGCGGGAGGCGCTCACTCGTTCGAGTTCTCGAATTGTGCGCGGACCGCCATGATTGAAGATGTGACTGGTGTTGGTAGTAGATGGACGATGGCGGCGACGTTGATGATGGTTATGAAAGGGAAACTGCAGCAGAGACTGGTCTGGTGCAGAGGTGGAAGTCAATTGCTTGTTGGTATGATTATAGTAGAAGAAGCAGCGGTGCAATATTCAATTATCGAGCGTCGCACGCATCAATTTGTACCGCTCGACGTCACCCCCAGCCCGGTCCCGCGCTAGCCTGCATTAGGCCGTATTGGCTGGACCATTTTTCGAGTCATAGTTTCGGCTCTCTGCAATGCTTCCATGCCAGGCACAGCCGCTGTCGTCTCACGCTGTCGCTGTCCGCGTATTTTCAAAGTTAATGAGTGGGTGACTCAGGCAACCCTGCTTGCACTGCCATGCAATGAGCACTTATGCCATTCCACAGTCACCGGCGAGTGAGTCACAATTATATGCACAGACAATTGCACAACATCACAGCAGTCACAGAACCGTATGAAACCCAATCACTCATTGGACGACATTTGCATGCATGTCCATAGCGGACACGTCGACAACTATCTGTTTTCGAGTCTTCACGGGTCATGTGTCAAATCACCGTGACCCCGAGTAGTGCTTAAATCTGTCTTGCTGACTCACGCTCGACTTTCGCTCTCGCCCGTTTCTGTCGTCCTGTCCGAGCTGCAGAGGTGGGAGCGCTGGATATCCCGTGTGTGGCGGCCCTGCTTGAGTTGGTGGCGGACCGGGATATTCGCGGCCCTTCGACATGCCGTGATACGGAGACGCGGTCGAGAGCGGCGGCAATGACTGCCTGCCATATCCTGAACCCGACTCATAAGGCCGCGACTGCATCAATGGAGAGCCCTGCACGTGCGTTGATTGATATGGAAGTGGTCCTGCCAGCGAATAACCACCTGGAGGGGCTCGCGGCGGCGGAGGTAGCGGCGGCGGAGGCAGTCCTGTGGGCATCGGTGGCAACGGCGTCTGCATTCCATCGAGTAGCCGTGGCGGGGCACTGAAATGCGGCAGCTCTGGTGGGGGCGGCAGTGGCTGACGAGCACGTACTGGAGGTAGTTCGTGTGAGAACCTGCCGTACCTGTCTGGTGGTGGAGACGACACAGCCATTTGCGGAGACATTCGCGGAGAGGTTCCAGTGGTCGATGTCCGGTGCAAATGTGGTGAAAAGCGGCGGGATTGGTCTTCCGTAGAGCTGACGGTTGACCTTCTGAACGGGTCGTAAAGCCTTTCACGGCTTGACGGCTCGCCCGGTGGCGGCGGTAGTCTATGAGCTTCTGGCATGTATCTCCGATAATCTCGGCCACGTTCAGCAAACGCATTGCTCGCTTCTGATATGCTACGATGGCGGCTTGCCGCGTCAGTGTAGTCAGCGTATGTTGGAAGCGCTCTTTGCTCCACAGGTCTGTAGTAGCCCGTACCCTGCTCCCGGTCCAAAGCAGGATATGGCGTACTATATGGCTGTATAGCGGCATCCGCTGGCTTGTTTGGTGATGGTACGGCAGGCTGCCCTTTGGGTGCTAGCTTGGTATTACCATACGATTCTCGTCGAGCATGTCGCCCCGGACTCAGCGTACGGTAGTTGATCGTAGGTGTTTGCGAGGCAATGAAATTCGACGGCTGTATTCGTGGTGACGGAGCATTTCCGTTCATAAAGCCTGGCTCTCTTTGACGATCCATGCTGTTCAGTGAGGCATATGATTCGCGCGATGTTGTGCCTTGTTCTGCTTGAGTGCCGTATTTCTGGGCATCTGGAATCGAAGTGTAGTAGCTGTGCTGGCTGGGCACAGTCTGATACTGCGAGCTCAAGCTCTCGTACCTACGTAATTCTGGTGACCTCTGTACACTCTCGAACCTGTCTGAGAAACCCGGAAGAAGACGTGACGACTGAGTCGGCAATGGGGAGGGGTATGATGATGCCTCGATATGGTGTTGTGCTGGTCTGTGCTGGCTCCTGACTTCGTCCGAGTTCAATATCGAGGCCATTGTAGGTTTCGCACCTGCGGCTGAGGCATCTACTTTGCTTTGTAATGCGGGTGACGCTGCGGATGTACGAGCCGCCATGGTGACAGAATCAGACTCAGCTGACGGTGTTACGGTAGGGATAGGTCCTGGTGCGGTTGCAGATGCGGTGGCCAGAAGCTGGAGGCTGAGCGCCTGGTCATTCGGCAATGCAACGGACGTGGTGCCCGCTGCATCCTGCTTCGGCGGAATCCTGACTTTGCTGTTGCTGGCGTCAGTGAGAACCTCTATCAGAACGGACAATTTCCGATCGTGCTCCACAGCTTCTCGCTGAATCGGGTCAAGGAAGGTGAAAGGTTTAGGATTGGCTTGAGGTTGCCCTGCTTCTGCAGGCAATTCGCTCGCAAGCAGTTGGTGCCTCTCCGACAACTCATTGAAGAGATGGTCGGTTTCAATGATTCTCCTGCTCCTTGAGTCGTGTCTGCGATCGAGTATATGCGTCCTCCTGCCATGAACATTGACATGATAAAGAGATGATATAACGTCACCCTCCTGTATCGTTGTCAGCGAATACAACAAAATGACTTTCTAGATCACACGAGAATTACCTCGTTGTCACTTGCATGCTCGTCCTCGATCTCTTCGTGTCGTCTGACGGTCAGCAGTAAGTCGTGCTTCAGCTTGTTGATGAAGTCTGTCTGGGCATTACGAACTGCTTGCTGGGATGTGTCAGAAAATGTGGTTGAAATCTAGCATAGAACACCTACCCGATAGCGCATACGCTGGCTATTCTGCTCTGCTTCCAGTAACGTCGTAATCTTAGTCACGTTGTATCTTGTCGACTGTTCTATGTTGTTTAGTCTCTTCCGCAGTCGATCTTCCAAGTCTGCCTTTACAATCGGGTACTCGGAGGCCTTCAAATGTGCTTCCGGATTGATCTTCAGATCCGAGAGATTGCGCCTCGCCAGCTCTGCTAACACAGGCTTCAATTGCTTTGACACTGCCCTGTACAAAGTTTTCAGGTCCAATTGTCTTCGTAAGGCGGCTTCGACCTTGGGGTTCGAATGTGGAGCTCGACGACGTCCTGGTAAGCGCCGTACAGGTCGGGTAGGCCCAGTAGCAGCCAGCTCGTCCGCAGCCATAGACGCCGGGGAGCGAATATCCCCATTTTCCTCCTCGGATGCTGCAAGTGGAGAAGCACTAGTGGTGATGACCTTGGGTATACCGAGATGACCCGTAGCGGCGTCATCATCGTCTTGCTCTGACGCTGCAGCAGAGCCAGTATCGTCGAAAGGCTTACTTTGATCTGAACCCAGATCGTCTTCACCGTCGATCATCTCTTCGTCTGCATCCAGATCTTGACCATCGTCTTCTTCCGGAATGTCCTTATCATCGTGCTCGAAAGTCTGGTTATCAGCGACCACAGCATCCTCGCCCAAATCATCATAATCGGCGGCTGAACCACTGCCTTCCTGAGAGTAGCTTTCGTTTGAGATTGCGTCACTTTCATCATCAATAGCATCCCTATCAGAGTTGTATTTCGGATTCCTTACGATCTGGTCGCCAGCAGTATTATGCAGAGGTGCTTGCACAGGCTCATCTTCGTCGGGTATTGCATTGCGGTTGCTCGCAACAGGGACGGATAGCGCGGTTGGGGGATCCGATGCGGTCTTGGACCCCTCATTTTCAACCTTTGCAGGACCAGCTTCGTCCTTTACCGACAAGTGATTGTTCAAGATCGGATCGACGGATGAATGTTGCCCTTCACGCGGACCAGTCGATGACGACGCTTTGAAGCGTTGCATTGTCGTTGCATCCATTGCGAAATTTCTGCCGTCAGTAGAACTCTTCTGATCTTCGATGTTTTGGGGCACACGATCGGTCGAATCGTCTTGCTCAGCCTTGACTTTCACGGGCGGAGCGATCTTCACGGTGGGACCTTTAATGCGGGCTCGTTTCGCTCCGTGCTTATTTGTCGCGTTTTGGACGGGTCCACTTCCTTTTGGCGATATCGTCAACGTGAGACCTTTGGCAGTCCGAGAGTCCCCATCTCCTGGCTGGTCAGCGGACAACCAGCCGGAGAACCCCTCGCCATTATAACTACGGTTGGCGTCAACAGCCCGGGATGCATGGAAGGTAGATTGATCGACAAGCACTCCCGGATCCTCGGGAGGTGGTGAGGCGCTTGAAATGGATTTCGGGGTAGTATTCAAGACAATTTCGTCAAGCATGTCATCACCCGGATCGCTACGCATATCGATGTCACTTCTGGTGCTGATCGATGCGGAAGAGTCCCTCTTGGATTTGATACGCTTGATAGGCTTCTTGCGGTTGATGGGAGCATCTCGCAAGGTAGACGAGCGCCGTCGACCGCCTTTTCGCTTTCCTTTCCCCGGCGGTGCGACAGAAGATTGCCGGGCATCAGTGGGTGTCTGAACGATGTGCGACTTTTCGCTGATGGAGATTTTGCGGCGCTTTGCCGCTCGCTCAGCTGAGCCATGATGGTCACGTGTTGGTGAGATGGAGCCTGGCGCAAAAGACGGATCATTCAGGGAGCTTCGACGACTCGAGGAATTGATCGTTGATGCTGAACCATTGTGTGATCCAGGAAATGGCGGCTGGTGGGCAGGGCGGCGAGAAGCAGATAAGTGGGCATCCACGGAGGTTGGTTTGCGCGGAGTGACGCTACCGCTGGGCTTTCGCCGCGAAGCCATATTCCACAGAGCAGGTCGGGGGATTCATCAACAACCACGATTTCGGCTTTCCGGAAACAAAGACGGACGCTTTACCGGTCAATGCTGAGCGTGGCGATTATAAGGGCTGGGCGGGAAGAGGATAGTCAGAAGTCCACGCTACTTAGCGCCGCAGGTGGAAAGTCGAAATTTGAGAGATGGCGCCTGCATCGTGAAAGTCAGTGAGGCTGCGAACGAGAAGAACAAAGCAATCAGAAAGCGACGTCGGCGCAAAGGTGTTGTTAGAATCATTACTCGGCAGCAGTCAAAGTTGGATGGTCAGCCGCCTCGTTCGCCCAGCAAGGCTGAAAAAACCCGGCCCACAAAGGGAGAAGCATCAGGCGCTGTGGTCTGGTACGAACGACCATTTGCCTCGAGTGCAATGGCGAGAAAATGCAATCACAATTATTGCCGCTCTCAAAGAAAGATGCGCGATGACTTACGGTCGACTTCATGCGATAGCACAGTTCTGCGCTGGCTCCCTGATGTGGTCGATCGATGGTGATGGTGGTGTATGGCGGACGGGGCGCACGCGGAGGTGGCGGGATGACTTGACCTCCTCACTGACGACGACGTGGTCAGGAGGGGCAGTGTTGCGGCGCAGAAGAGATAAATGTGTCGAGATCACCTGAACGAGGATAATGCGACACGCGAGCTGGCAGCGCCTGGCCGGAATGGAGACTGCAGGCAAGCGGATAATACATAAAAATGGAACGAAATGGTCAAATAACGCAGACGAATGCCTCGCTGGTCGCTGGCTCGCAATGCGAAGGCGGATCCTGCCACTTCTGTTTTGGATCTCCCGGCCCGTCCCTTGCGCTGATTGGCTGTCTCCCCCTTCGGCGCCGAAGCTTAAAGCCCCAGCTGGCGGCGGATGGAACAGCGATGACAATACAGCTGGGTTGAGGTATTGTTGCGTCCAGACTAGCATTCAGAATCTGGCACGTCAATATGTATATCAGTTGAAAGGTTAGGATCTGTGCAAATATTAGTGAGGTACTAGCAGGCGACGGCACAAGTAGCGCGGGCGGCGATCGCATAAGGACTGCGAGACCAGGTATCACGAACAGCGTAGTGATCAAACTTCGCCTGGCATTTAGAGATCGTCAATAACGAAACCAGTCGAGCTACGGAAATGGTCGTCCACCGCGGCAGCAGTTGTGCCACATATCAGTTTCAGTCATCTTGTCCCGTCCTTTGTAGAACTCGAAGCCATAGGCGGCACGTTTTTTCTTACTCCCAAGCTCCATCATTGCTCGTCTCCCTCATCGGGTTGGTCGAAAAGAAAGTTGGCTGCCAACTCCTCATTCTTATCACATGCAAAGTACGCTTGAATCACCATTTCTCGTTCGAACCCCAATCTACAGAGCTGCATCAGGATTAGTTGTGCACATGTAGCATAGGAAAACGGATGGTTCTCACCCGTTCAATGGCGTCCCTCTCCTCTTCCGTGACGCTGATGGGCTGGACTCCAGGTGGCAATGCCGCATCGTCATCAGCGTCCTCGGCGAGGAGCTGCATAAATTGATCAGGGTGCTGAGCAATGATCTGTGCCACCTGCGGATTGCCCGCGGCGACTTGCTGCAAGATGGGCTCCAACATCTGCGGCTGCTGCTGTACCACTTGACGCAGTTGTTGGAACTGTGGATTGTTTCGTAGGAAGTCAAGGTTGGCGGCCGGAGTGCTTCCAGTCCTTGTCTCGCTTCCTCTGTTAGCGCCAGCGCCACCTCGACCACCCTGAGCAGCGGCTTCGTCGAATAGATTGATAGGCTGCTCGCCTGCAGTCTGGCCTTGCGGTGCAGCTGCCTGGGTAGCGGGGGGCTGTGTATTACCCGCGGCTGCTGAAGCTGGGATGTTGCGAGAGCGCTCCTCCTGTAAAGCACTCTCAGGAATACCATTCAAGAGGTACTCAACAGCCCTATCCGGATTGTAGAAGGCTGCCCTCATCGCCCTGTCAATCTCTGCTCGCGGAAACCCCATGGCCTCCATGTCCGCAACTGCCTGGTTCCTGGCGTCCGTGCCCATGGCCAGTGCTGACGGGTCATTGAATCCGCCGCCTTGAGTGGTGGAGGGTGCGCTGCTAGCAGGCGCTGGGGAAGGTGTGGCTGGAGGGGCTGTATTGGACGTATTTGACTGTGCAGGCGCCTGAGGAGCAGCAGGTGTCTCGGCGACGGCCGCTGGAGCGGGTGTTGATGGCGCAGCTTGACTCGATGGAGCAGGCTTCGGCTGTAAGAGGGTTGGCGATGTGGACCATCTCGGCAACAGAAGGGCAGATATTTACCTTTTGAGTCATGCACACGATAAACCCTTTCTCTTCTATCTTGTACGACTCGACAGTCTTGTCATCCTGCAGGATCTTGCCTGGCTGGGGTCAGTTGCCAGTACGCATGCACAGTAATGGTCGGAGGTTCCCTACCCGAGTAGATGAGCTTCTGGGTTGAAGCTTCCCATCCCTTTTCGGCAGCGATCTTGCTCTTTACATCTCCGATCTGCGTCGCCATGATTAGTCCATTTGGTGACGACACCAGGCGTTCATCGTTGGTGGGATGAAGAAAGGACGCACTGTTTCTGACGGCTCTGCATCGATGCTAAACTTCTGATGCTTCAGATCCTGCCGATTTGTGTCAGCAAAGGCTCACACAATGGGAGCACACTCGCATGACTGACCTTGAAAGTGAGCTTCATGGCGCCTTCACAGACGGCAGCCTGTTCGAAGGGACCGAGCTAAATGACTTGGGCGGGGTCGCCTTGAAGAAATAGCGAGATAGACCAGAGATGTAGCGCGAGGTCTACAGATGAAGTGGAAAGAAGCTATGAATAGCTTGAATTATTGTCGAGGTGGGTGAATGGGTACGGAAGAGCTGCGCTGGTGGACGGTTGTGAAGCGGACGACGTGGTTGAGTATGAGGGCGGCTTATGAGCGAGTGACGTCCGCCAGCTCTTCTCTCTGCTTCTGTGCTGCTGTGGCGTTGGGCATGGGCAGCTGCGCGGAAGATGGCCCCGCGGTATCAAGTTGGTCTTGGCAGCACTGCCTTAGTCAGCGAAGGGGCTTCGGTCACGGGACCGGAGGGAGTGTGCCTCTGAAAACGCACCATCGTTAAATCATGCCAGAGGATCCAGCGCAGGTCCGCACAGGTTTTCCCGTGGAGGCTCGAGCTCGCATTTGACAGGCCGCCACTCTGCTGCCACGGACGTTTGCATGCATGGCGGTACATCGTGCATCGGCTTGCGTGGTGCATCCGCACACCAGCACCAACAAACCAAGGAATTCGTTGTGCCGAGTCCACACTGTACGTGAGGTACTCGATAGATCATTAACTGTGGCGTGGTACGGTCCACGAGGAGGCACGATGATCTGCAATCTGGGAGTTTCTCCGTCATAGTTCTGCGTGGCAGAAGCGCCATTGTTATTACACTGCGCCGTTCCTGTAGCTCACTAGTAAATTCTCACGTTCGCGGGCACATGCGTTCATGTGCTTGACTCTCAACGGCGGCCCGCACCTCCATCGATCAACCTCGCTTCTCCAGGTCCTGTATTTGGATGTATTATCATTATTTAGACGATGCCTACACACTCAGACCGCCCCTCACCTTGGTTCCATCGCCGTCGACGTCACTATCTCCACACACCTTCGCAACATCCTGGGACCCTTGATGGCGGGCCTTTGTTTGTTGACTTGCTGCTTGCGGCACTTGAACAACAAACAAAAGTCAGCTCCCGCACCGCACCGTACCGTTCCATGCTGAAGGGCTCAGCCTCTTCCGCCCGTGAGCCCTTGGCTGCGTCTCGTCCCATGTCGTATGCCGGGTCGGCGTCTGTGTCTGTATGCATCTGCGGAGGCGCAATTTCCCACTCTTAGCCAATTCTCCCCACCGAACACGAATCACGGCGTCTGGCCCACACGGCCTCGATTGGAGCAGAAAAGCCCTGTGGACCCGGCAGATCGACACCATGCACGCTTTCGATAATGCTTCCCCATCTCAAAATCCCGGCGACCGCGGCCATGGCCTGCGGCGCCATTGTGGAACGCCGCTCGAGTCAGCCCGAACGCGAACCTGACGCGCTTGTCCGGCGGTCGATCCTGCGCCGCCGGCGTCTGTTGGCTTGTAGGGACAGACTTCACCTTGATCCTCACCTTAATCTCTGTACTTGCCTGGCTGGTCTTCGCTGGCAGCCGTGCGGCCAGGTTCGGCTGTTCTATCCTACACAGACGCTCTCCGGGTCGTCCACTCCATCCAACCGGGAACGAACGTGACCATGGTCTTGGCCATGGCCGCCCGCTCAGGCCGCCCACATCGGAGTGGGCATGGTATGTGTCGTTCCCCGGTACTGGATCACGCCAATCGCTGCCATCGACCGCCGCTGTCAAAACCTTGTTGGACAGCCCTCACCACTAACCACCACAAACGCGTGCGTAAGCTTTTGCTCGACG
The DNA here is from genome assembly GCA_000836255.1 of Dothideomycetidae sp. 11243. NCBI lineage: Eukaryota > Fungi > Ascomycota > Dothideomycetes > Dothideomycetidae sp. 11243. The sequence goes on along the minus strand of DF938581.1, from coordinate 1,463,021 downwards.
CGACCTGCAGGCCCAACATCCAGCAGCATTCGTCCGCTGCTGATCGCCTCAGGTGGTGTCACCGTAAGTCGTCTTTTCCGTCCTCGCCGTCTCACACCCGTGGTTGGATCTCAATGGTCTCAATTGAGCGGGATCCGCAGCGCCCACTCGTTCCCTAGCTGATCTCCACATTGTGCCTGGCTTGGTCTGTCCTCTTCTTGCACCCGAGCCGAGGAGCCGTGCTGCTTTCTGAGACCTCAAAACAGTCCTGTGCCCCTCCCATCTTCTGTTGTTTTCGCTTACAAGGAACTTGGTCACCGAATTGCACCTCGCTCTCGTCGCTGTGCAAACCTGTGCACTCGGCATTGGGTGACGTAGGCATGTGAGGGCCCGTGTTGTACGCCGCCTTTCTTTACACAACTACTTCTGCAACGACCCGGTGTCGTCTTCGATCGAGCAGCTTCCCCGAGCCTCACGGCCTATAAGAGCTCGGGCAGATCGATATTGCACAGCGGGACAACATATCTACTTTTACCCTCTTCGACATTGTGCTTCAACTCGAGTCACGCCTTTGCACATCACATTTGAAATGTCTGGAGCAAATCCCGCCCCCAGGTGGAGGCAGAACCTGGCCTGGATGACTGGTCTTCTGGCTATAGGCAGTAGCATCGCATTGATTGCGGTCTTGATCGACATTTCCTGTGCATTTGGTACTACGGCGGACCACAAGGCAATCATACTCGCTGCGGCGGTATTGAACATCTGTTCTGTTCTCGTACTTGCTGCCTTGGCAGCCTTCCTTCTTCTGCAACTCCATGGACGACAGCAGATGCAGCCGACGACCAAATGGCTCTTGCTTGGGGCACTTGTGATCATATCTCTTGTTGCAGTGGGCCTATCATTTGCGTCACTCAGTCTGGCCCATCACGATGCTGAAACTCTGCCTTCTACAAAATCGACGCAGATGCAGACGTTAGCAGCTGCTGGACTTGCGCTCTGCTGCATCCACCTCGCTTGCGAGGCTTGTTTCTTGGGCTTCGCTCTCAGCCCTGTTGCGCCAGTCAGAGAGATTCGATTCAGCGGCGACTGTGACGGCAGCTTCGTCACTTCGTCCGAACTCAAGAACTCGCCGAGCACAATCAACAAGAGCACATTCGCCGATGACGAGCCAGGCTCACCATGGCCGCCGCTCCAATCATCTTTTCCCACCACCCCACCTAAGAGGAATAAGGTCAGGGAATCGGTGTCCAGCTTCCTCCAAGCCAAGAATTCCAAAACAAGACTCATACGCCACGCATCGTTCCAGTCAACAACAACAGTCAGCACCGAGAGACGCGACTCCTGGGGCCGGCGACCAGACGATGCTTTCGACAGCTGGGTCGTGGACCAGGACGACCCATACGTAGTCCGCCAGCCGAGCTACATGCCCGGTCGCCTCGATCCCATCCCCGCAAGCCGGCCAGGCTCGCCGGCAAAGCCCCTGGACGGGCCCTTCCCCTGCAACGACGACGACGACACACCTTCCTCGCCGATCCCTCCAGACTCCCCCACTCTTTCCCGCAGACCTCCAGCTCTACTCGTAAGACCACCCCTCGGTCCCCGTCCAAGCACAGCGGACGGCGCATCAAGCGAAGCACACATCCATCCCTTGTTCCGGTCAGATAGTCCACTCACAGCCCCGCCCTCGTCGCCAGATAGTCCACGACACTTATTCTTCCCTCCCCCGACGGCGTACAGACCGGCCAGCGCCCACGCGCGACGGCAGCAAATGACGGGCAGAGGCAGGCCAGCGCTGCGCAGCGTGCAGAGCGCGGATACGGTCCGCGATGGGCCCGTGAGGGCGAATATGCCGCCCAGACCGCATCCGGGACTGTATGCTGAGGTTGTGTGAGGACTGGAGGGGGAAAGACAATTGGACGCAAGTCCTGGGTTTTTCGGCTGGTAATGATCACATTGTGGTTTGTTATGCGAACGAATCTCATCTTGTTACGACCATTTGCGATGGGACCTTTTTTGGTTTGCTGCTGCTCAATGAACTATGAGACGCTTTTATCGATGGTACTATTCTAGTCTATGTATTGATGATGCCTCTTTTCATATCATATATGCCAAACGTACACGGACCGGGGATGATGGTTATGCAAAGTCGGCCACAATTTTCAATCCAAAACATTTCACAATCATTACAAGTCGTTGTCTTCCTTCTGTTGCTCGTCGTTTGTCGTGTCCACCAGTCGGACGCCGCCTTCCCAGACCTCGACTTCGGTGCCGATGCCGGACGTGTCTTCTTTTGCCCAGGGAGCGAACACGACGCCGATTCCTCTTCGCCAACGCGCTACGTCCAGCTCGGCGATACCGAGGCGGTAGTCGTGTTGCTTGTATACTGGGCTGCGGAGAAGCACGACTCGAGCAGCTAGCTGTGCTGTCCAGGCGAGACCCAGACTAGGTGTTTTGGGGTAGCGGGCATGGAAGTGGGCATGTTGGAGCTGTGTCCATGGCACGGCTGGGCTGGACGAGAGGGCTGACAGATTTGCAGCCGAGATGCTGCCCCAGCCTGTTGTGAAGCGATGCTGGTGGTCGTGCCGGAGTGGGTGGGAAGAAAGCTGGAGTTCCTTCTCGACATGGTGACGCGTCAAAGGCTGTGTCATTGGCGATGAAGGAGCGCGACTCGTCTGTGACGACTGGGTTTGGGTGGGAGCAAAAGCGTTTGATTCCGTCTGCGCGGCCGGACTGAAGCGGTCCAGGACCTGATTGGCTACTACGACAGCAACGTTGTATTCCTGCGCCAAAAGTCGCAATTGTGTCCCCAGTTTTGCAATCTGGCGCGAGCGTTCGGCAAAGGCAGTGCGGCGCTTATCGTCGGTGGTGGAGGCATCGAACTCTGCGCGGAAATTGGCGGCCACGCTGTCAACTATCAGCAACCCGACGTCATGACGTGCGATTGCCACAGGGACCTGGAAGGATAGGACGTGGTCTTGCGATTCAAGTGAGGGACATTTGACACTGTGGATACGGGCTAGCGAGGGGCGAGAGGAGGTGGGAAGACTGGACAAGATGGGATTGTTATGCAGGATCTGTGACAGGCGCGTTGTCTGGAGCGGCCCCTCGGTGGTGATGTAGAGGGCAGAACGACCCAGACCATGCGGCGATGGAAGCTGGACGGCTAGGCATAGCGAGAGGAGGAATTGAGTCTTGCCCGCAGCACTGAGCAAGTCAGTATCGAACGCGGAGAGGAGCAGCAGTGCTCTCGCCAGTCAAGCGTACCTTTCGCCAGTGATCTCGCTCAAGTATCCGGCAGCGAAGCCACCACCTAGTAGACGGTCAAGACTAGGGTCAAGCGTCGATACCAGATCCCAGCTCTTGTCGGACAAGCCAATGGCATGGCAACTAGCGAGCTGACCTCGCAAGCTGGAGGTCAAGTGGTCCTTCAGACGGCGCACCTCAACCGACGGCACAGAGGCGCGTTTGGCGACATCGAGAGGGTCGAGGGTCAGCACGTCGTTACAGGCGACTCGGGCGCGCTCGAGCGAAGGCAAGATGTGCGAGTAGGAAGCCGTGTCAAAGTCGGGCAGCACATGCAGCAGATCCGTCATGGAGGGGAAGCCGGCGAGGGCGGCATACCCGGCAGCGGTGGAGCGCACAGCAAGGAGCGCCGATGGAAGATGCCGTCGACAGGTAGCGGTGTTAGCGGCGGAAGCATGCAGTCGAGATCGAAGGTCGAGGATGAGGCTGAATAGGTGGGACACCAGCCAGGGACAGACGGTGGCGGTGGCCCCCCGGATGAGTGGAAGCAGCGGCGGGCGGCGGGCGGCAGCCGAGGGTACGCTATAGGACGTCCATATAGAAAGAAGAGCTACTTGCGATCCAGACCAGCAGCCCCTCGCGCTGGTCCTAGACAGTGACAGCATCTCCGCTGCTCCGGCCAATATCACAACAATATTTCCATCATTCCAAATATCCTTCCTGGTCTGGTCTCCTTCGCTGCTTCCGCACGTGACCAATACACCCGGCCATAAGAGATGGTTGCTCTTCCTCCCACCTGACCGACCTCCGTACGGCCCCCAATATTGTTATCCTCCTCCACCGTCGATTACAGCCTCGCCCGGAGCGACTCTGCCCTTCCTCACTCGGTCTGTCCTCTCACACACGACCATCGATCCTGCTGAAGTACCCGCAGTCTGGTCAAAAGGAAGGCCAGAGGCTGAGTCCTTAGTAAGTCGTTTCCATCTCACTCCGTTGCCCCGAGCCGGGCCCGCATTTCACATGCTTCGCATGCTGCACTGCATCCTCCTCTACCTATCACCTCCCACGGTCTCCATTTAGCCTCAGTCCTTTCCCCCATGCTCAATTACCCCGATTTCCAAGACTTCACAGACACTCTAGCCAATGCATTCGCTGTTCTTGGACGACTGCCACTATTTCTACCGCACGGCACTTCGTCTCCTCTCCATCGCCACCCTCGTGTCGCCTCTATTTGCCTGAGTCCGCTGACGCTCAAAAATGACAGTCCGGAGATTTGCCATGCCTACCGCCCTGGAGGGCAGGCTAGCCAATGGAGACAGGTCCCACGAAGCAGCAAAGGCCGAGACGGACGGCTTCGGAAAGCGAGAGAAAGATCCGCTCGCTGCCAACAAGAACCCGTCGTCTAAGCCAGGCATAACCTATGCCGCCCAGGACAAGCTTCCCAAGCTGCCCATCCCGGACCTCGAAGGGTCGTGTAAGAAGTATCTTACTGCCCTAAAGCCGTTGCAATCTCCCCGCGAGCATGCCGAGACTGAAGCCGCCATTGCCGACTTTTTACGGGCTGATGGGCCCGAGCTGCAGGAGAAGCTCAAAAAGTACGCCCAAGGGAAGACCAGCTACATTGAGCAATTCTGGTACGATTCTTATCTGAACTTTGACAATCCGGTCGTTCTCAATCTCAACCCTTTTTTTCTTCTCGAAGATGACCCGACTCCCGCCCGCAACAATCAGGTCACGCGAGCTGCTTCTCTGGTAGTGTCTGCCTTGTCTTTTGTCCGCGCCGTCCGTAAGGAGGAGCTGCCTCCAGACACACTCCGTGGCCAACCCCTCGATATGTACCAGTACAGTAGGATGTTCGGCACCGCTAGAATTCCCACGGAGAACGGCTGTCACATCGGCCAAGATCCGGACTCAAAGCATATAGTTGTCCTGGCTCACGGTCAATTCTACTGGTTCGATGTCATGGACCACAATTCTGATCTCATCATGACCGAAAACGACCTCGCCGTCAACCTGCAGACGATCATAGATGACGCCAGTGAAACTCCTATACAGGAAGCTGCCAAGAGTGCTATTGGCGTTTTGTCCACTGAGAACCGCAAGATCTGGTCTGGTCTGAGGGACGTCTTGTCGCGTGATGAAGGCAGCAACAATGCCGACTGCCTCAACATCGTCGACTCGGCTCTGTTCATACTCTGTCTCGACTACACCGAACCGAAGACCACCGCTGACCTGTGCACGAACATCCTGTGCGGCACTTCTGAAGTGGAGAAGGGTGTGCAGGTGGGCACTTGTACCAACAGGTGGTATGATAAGCTGCAGATCATTGTGTGCAACAATGGAAGTGCTGGCATCAATTTCGAGCACACCGGTGTTGATGGCCACACTGTCCTGCGATTTGCCTCCGATCTATACACTGATACCATTCTTCGATTTGCCCGCACCATCAATGGGCAAGCACCTTCGCTCTGGACCACAATGTCACCAGATCCGTCTAAACGCGACCCGGACTCTTTCGGAGACGTTTCCACTACTCCTCATAAGCTCGAATGGGACATGGTCCCTGAGCTGTCGACTGCTTTGCGGTTTGCCGAAACTCGTTTGGCAGATCTCATTGGGCAGAATGAATTTGCCACTCTAGAATTCTCTCAATATGGCAAGAACTTCATGACCAGCATGGGCTTCTCTCCAGACGCCTTTGTGCAAATGGCCTTCCAGGCCGCGTACTACGGTTTGTACGGTCGCATGGAATGTGTCTACGAGCCTGCCATGACCAAGGTCTTTTACCACGGCAGAACAGAAGCGATCAGGTCTGTGACCGTCGAGTCGACCAATTTCGTCAAAACGTTTTGGGGGGAGAATCCCGCCCATGACAAGGTGAATGCACTACGGAAAGCTTGCGAACGGCACACGGCCGTAACAAGAGATTGTGCCAAGGCTCAAGGGCAAGACCGTCATCTGTATGCTCTGTACTGCGTATGGCAACGTTCGCTAGATGCTGAATACCTCGCGTCGGCGGATGGTTCGTCCGGAGCGGGATCCATCGATGGCGCCGGGGCTACATCTCCAACAAGGTCAGTTTCGCCGTCCGTAGAGGACACTTCTCCTGCCCGCCGCCAGCAGCAGCACAACAGCTCCATGCCTGCCCTCTTCGCGGATGGCGGCTGGGACAAGCTCAACACCACCATCCTCTCCACATCAAACTGCGGCAATCCGTCATTGAGACACTTTGGTTTCGGCCCCACAAGCGGTGACGGTTTCGGTATCGGCTACATCATCAAAGACGGAAGCGTGAGCATCTGCGCCTCATCGAAGCACAGGCAAACGAAGCGTTTCGTCGACGCGATCGACAGCTACTTTATCGAAGTGAGGAAATTGCTGCGCCAACTCAAGCGGGCGAATAACCAGTCTTCGCCCTCGGCAGGGAAGAGCTCGATCAGGGACAGACAAACAGAAGACAGACCCACGCTGGGACGGCTCAAGTCCCGTGGTCGCGCCATTGTAGAGGCGAAACCCCAGGACGCGGTGCAGAGCGAGGACGAGGATGATGATGGGCTCGGTGGCTGTAAGTCTTCTCCCTTTCTCACCTCGGGTCATGTCATGGCCGGAAACTGATGCGTCGCAGATGGCTTTTTCGATGCGGGAATGCTCATGCAGGCCCTCAAGTCCGGCCTCGACCATGCGGATGCAAACACGGACTCATCGCGGCCGCAGGCCGCTGCTGCTGTGGCGAGGAGAGAGATTGGGAAGAAGTTGAAGCTGGCGGACTATTGACGTCGCACATTCGGTATAAAAAGAACGGAATACATATCTCACGGCGCATTACAGTATAGCAGGCAACTTTCGATCACAAAGATATCCCAATGACTTTCAAAAATTTCCACTGCTTGCTAATCCAAAAATGCTAAGAAAGACAATACGCAATGATGTAATCCGTCTCTAAATCCCCTGAACCTTCCTATAATTCGGCGGCTTGACTCTGCGCCTGATACACTTTCCTCCCCAAACAGGCACCAGACTGACCGCAGCAATGGCGACAGTGCGCCACCAAAACCCAATCGTGACGAGGTACGCGAGATCGAAATACCCGCCCAGCAGCGGCAACGAGCCGAAGAAGACAGCCGCGGTACCGACGATGGAGAAGATCATGACCGGATGCCAGGTTGTGATTTCGGCCGCGACCATGACCAGCTCATTGACCACGAGGGAGGTGTATGAGATACTGACCATCTGCTTGAAGGCAGTGAGGTCTTTGTCTGGCACGTTCGGGTCGGGCAAGTCGGCGAAGTAGCTGGGGACCAGGACCTGTGCTCCGCCTTGGATGACGAGGCCCTGATAGACGCTGATGGCGACCCATGCGAAAAATGATCGGTAACTCAGGGCGTGGCCGGGGGTGAGTTCTTTGTACAGCTCTGGGTATAGGTTGGCGAGGTTTTCGTCGACGTCTCTGTCTAGTACTAGGGAGAAGACGGGCGCCATGGTGTAGACGGTCGCGTACCCTACCAGTAGCCAGTCGCGGTAGAGGGCGTGGGGCTCGAAGTGTGCTGCGATGCTGAAGACTGTTTGGCACACCGCTGCGATCAAGCCGCGGTGGATGACGAATTGGGCGAGTTTCGCGGAGCGTTTGTAGCTGTTGCGGCCGTGCCAGACTAGTAGCTTGGTCAGGTGTGCAAATTGTGTTATGGAGAAGTCTGCTGCCAGAGAAGCTTGTCGTCCTTCTTTTCCAACGATGCCAACGCCGACATCCGCTGCTTGTATCATAGACACGTCGTTGCCACCATCGCCAATGCAGGCAGTGCGCTTGCCTGTGTGGGACCGGATGAGCAGGGCTAAGGAAGCCTTCTGAGTCGGACTACAACGACACGCAATGACTGTCGGAAGCTTGACTGCAAGTGATATGAAGGCCTCGCGATGGTAGTCGAGGTAGACTGACAAAGACTGCCCATCGATGAGCAGACAGGCTGACGGTTGCGAATGCAGCACAGACAGGGCCTCTAGCGCAGCATCGCGTCGTTTGAGCGACGAAATAGTGTGGATATACTGGCCTCGAGCTACAAGCTTGGAGGATATCGCAACACATCTCGCGGTCTCGATTTTGTCACCAGTCAGCATCCAGATTTTGATGCCCGCGTTGCGCAGTAGTTCAAGTGACGGCTTGATCTGGGCTTGCAGCTTGTCCTCGACACCGGTCACGCCGATCAACTCTAGATCGTGCTCCAGGTGCTGCGCGACTATCCTGGCCATTGAGGCGTCTCTGTTGGAAAGACTGAGGGATGCGCTGGAGAAGTCTGCGACAAAGGATGCGTATTGTTGCTGCGACAGTGACCTTCGTCCAATGACTAACGTCCGCAGACCCTCTCGGGCCATGTTTCCTGTTTCCTCATCCAGCCAGTCATTCGCAGCGACAATAGAGGTCATTACAGTGTCTGCACCTTTCTGGAAGAAAACAATATCCCCATCCGCATGGTCTGTCGTGTGAAATTGGACGATGATGCCCATACGTTTGCTATCCGACGTAAAGGGAAATATGTTGAGAATCGACACGCGCACTACAGTTTGCTCTTCTTCCGCAAATTGTAGTGTGATCGTTTTTCGGTCGCGATGTAGAAGGCGCAAGCCCACCTGCTCGGTCCAGCGAACGATGGCGATCTCGTCCGGAGATGACGCTTGGTAAGAGGTCGCCATTTTCCCGTCGATTTCCTCTTGCGTTGGCGTCACGTTGTGACACAGCGCCAGGGCAAGGACGAGATCTCTTACTCGAGATCCAATTTCACGTCGAGTCCTAGTCCCTCCTGTGGGTCCGGCATTGATGGCCGTGGAGGGATTGAAGAACTTCCTCGTTGCTTGACCACTGCCACTAGGCAGGCCAAATGCCTGTTTAACGAAGGCCGCTACTTCATCCATGGCTTCGTTCGCATACGACACCGTACCAATATGTACCTTTTTCAGCTCCATCTCATTTTGTGTCAAGGTCCCCGTCTTGTCGCTTAGCAAGTACTCGATGCGACCAAGATCTTCCGGTATCGTGCTAGTCCGAACGACTGTTTCCGGTATGCCTGTGTCGCGCTGGATGAACCAAGCGTAGACTGATTTTCCCATATCAAGGTTGACGCGCAAGCTGATGGGTACGATGGTAGAAAAGAGGATAAGGAACCTCATGACGGCGACGTACCACAGCATGCCGCCATAGGGATGAAACCCCTGGACTGCGACCAGTGCAAAGGACAGAGCCAGTGTCAGAAAGCAAAGGATCTTTGTGAGCGAGTTGATTTCGTATTCCAACAACCCCGTCTTAGATCGTGATGGCGAAGTCGATAGAGCAGCACGAGTCTGGGGGCCTGTGTAAATGACCACTGCTAATACGGTCGAGGTGGATGCCAATACTGTGTTGGCCCATGCAGTGTTGTCTATAGACAACGGTTGCGAATTAGACTGACTCTGAGCGTTATCGGACTCTACATGCTCGTCAAAGTCGTCCGATCTTGTGACATGCGGATCATATTGCTGCTTTGCGGCCGGTATAAGCTCCAGTGTGCCGACGAACTCATTGACCTTGCGGTCTGGCTTGCCGGCAACGATGCGTAGACGCGTGAAACACTCGACAGGCAGCGTCTGTGCCAGCGACGCGGCTAAGCGTAACTTCCAGTCTGTCTCCCCATCCAATTGGTCCGTACGTATGAAAGCCTCGCCACCAGCGCTTGGATCTGAGGAGGTGGTTTCATTTACCAATTTTCCATCGACCTTTGCAGGCCCCAAGTCGGAGTCAATAAGATTTGCCTCTGAACCTTCACTCTTTCCAACACTTCCCGCTTGTCGCGTATCACTGCCTTTGGACTCTTGAGTGAAGCTCTTCAGTATTACCACATCCGCCGGGAAGCGCTCATTCTTCTCCATAACGAGGATGTCTCCCACTTTGAGGTCTTTTGAGGTCTTGAGGATTCTCCTGTGATCGATGAAGTCGCTGTCACTCAGCGTCTCATTTGCAGTCTTTGTGCTTGCTGTACCACTACCATTGGTCAAGCGTCGATGCTTTCTGAGAATACCAGATCGTGAAAAGTTTGAAGATCGTGACCCAGCTATGTCCTCCACGCGAAGCACGGTGTAAAGCTCGGAATTCGCTTCGTTGTCCCTTCGTCGCCTCGCTATGTCGTCCAATGCCTCTTTTCCCAAGGTGATGGCCAGCACAAATACCAGAGGAGCGACATATGTGCTCAACAGTCCTATTCTCAGCGGTTTGATGATCTGTGATAATGCTACCAGAAGAAAATAGAGGTTGAAGAAGAAAGAGAACTCGTTGTACAAAGTCCTGGGTAAGAAGGACACAGGCGTATATTTAGCATTTGATACAGCATTAGAGGGGAACCGATGGTCTTGTCGTAGACCCACGTTGATGGATCTGTCCGAGGTGGCATCATGCTCTTCCACATCGTCGCCTTCTGCTACCTCAGGCAACTGCGCGGCATACTGCTTGGGAGACACAAATGACCTTATGCGTGACAGAAGATCCTTAGCAGCAGAGGGAGGTGGACGAGCCGAGAACGAGTGGAAGTCATCGTTTTGGCGCGTATGTGAATCTGGCAGAGCTTGAGGTTTGCTCACCAAAGCCTCAAGATCCTCGTCATTATCCCCGTCTCCGCCTCCTGTAGCTCTGCGGTAATCGCGACGACCGCTAAACCGTAAACTCCTTAGAGGTATGTGGCTCCGGATCTCCAAGCTCTTCTTATTGCGTTGACCAGAGAGTGGCGCCGCGAGACGAGCCCCAGAAGCCTGAGGATCTAGCTCTCCGAGATCCAGATCACTGTCCGAGCCCTCATCACCGTATTCGGAGGGATCTGTGCCGGGACGATGGTAGGCGGATGCTTCTGTCATGCCTCATTGGAGCTTGCTGGCTGAGCTATTGGTGAGGAGGGAGAGTGTGAGCTCGAGGCGATCTGCGAAAGCAGTTCCAAAGCTGTGCTGTCCTTCCGTTACGAATCTCGCGAGTGTACAAGTGGTATATTTATTACGAGGGGACCATCATGAAACCTGGCCGCCTGCCTGGCGCTGCGGAAGTGGCCCATCTCCCCGTGAATAAGTCTTCGGTTCGGTCCGCCGGCCCGCGACGTCGCCAAAGCCCGAGTTGTAGCTCCGTGCGCCTCCATGTCGACCATTGCGCCTCTGCTTCCGATGCCAGCTACTCCTAAATGCTGTCCTCTCTTGAGTCGTCGCACGTCGTGCCTTTCATCCAGTCTGTTGCTTTCTATCGAATGGCTTTGTAATATCAGTGGCCCGCGTCTGACATACGCCATGTTCTTAGCGTCGGTCTCGTCCACCTCTACACAAGGCTACCCGCTAATTACCTCGAAGTTGCTTCTAGCGTTGTATAATAGTCTACGATAATTTTCAAGCTAAAGATGGAATATTCCACGACGCACTCGTCTATAGCTTATCCCGTCGGAATCGCATCATGGCACCCAGCTTTTCGACCTCATGGCCATCAGCCGCCCATCAAAGAGGACATTGGGCTGCCAGTCCTCGAGGCAGAACCAAGCATGCCAGCGACCACGTCTAGTGCAGCAGTCCACGCGGATCACATCGAACCGTCTCAAGTTGACGACGCGACGGCCACCTCCCCTGATATTTGGGCGGGGACTGAAGATTTAAATAGCCAGCTTGTGCCTCAGGCTCCAGAATTGCAAGACATATCCAGTCCTACGGGAATCCACTCAAATGCTGAGCTCCTTCGATCCTCTGCATTGCAACCGGAAGCTCTGGGAGACCATCAACACCATGATCTGCCCACAGAATCGCAATTGATGACAGAGGCGGAATTGTCTCCCAGTCCTAAAGAGACCGACTTGACGAACAAAGCTCTGGAGAGCCGAGAGCGAGATGTGCCAGAAGGAGCGCACATGGAAGACCTGACGCCCGCGGACCCACTCGACCAGCAACTGCCCTCGGGTTTCGACTCTGAAGTCCCTTCTACAGTCGCTGATTTGGAGGATATAAGCGGAGCATTGAGCTCGGAAAGAGATATCTCGCATGTAATTCCGCAGGTCCCCGAGGACGAATATACGAGGCCCCATGCAGAGGACAAGAGTCGAACGCCATCTGTGGGTGGAGAGGAGGAGCATGATCTTGCAGACGAGGCACGGTATGAATACCAAGGAGACGCTACACAGGCAGATTTGGCGGTCGATGAAGCTCCGACAATGGGCTTATTAGACAATGCTGCCGTGGAGACAGACACTGTCCCTCAGGAGTCATCCGCAGATCTGGTGGAAGCCGATCACTGGGGTCAGACTGAGGACCTACTCGGTGAGTCGGATGACAAGACGATCAACCAGTCTGGCGGCCCGGTGTTCTCCGAATGGGATAACCTTGACGACGGTACGGATTTCGATGCAGTGCTCGGCACATCGCAACCCGCAGGGAGCAATATGCCCCAGGTCGAGACGCAGCTATCGCACGTGGACAAGCTAGAGAAGGAGAAGATTCAAGACGCTGGTAACAACGACAATGGCGAGATTGAGGACCTGTGGGCGGCTGCTCTCGGTGACGATGACCTCTTGGATGAGTCCAGTGCTGTCGATCCTAGTGGTTTCTTCGACGAGGACGACGATGGGAGCTTCCTTGACGATCCACAAGCTACTATTGTCCCAGAGCAGCCTACTTCCGCATCTCAGACTTCTCCAGCCACTTCCTTGGGAGCAAGGTCTTTCCAAGCACAACAGCATCCATATCAGCCTATTTCCAATGCACCATATCAACAGCTTCACCACTCTGTTGATCCTCGTCCTGCATCGACCCCAACGACTTTCCTGCCAGAAGCATCTGCGCCCGGCTTTGGTTTCCAGCCTAGCCTGTCAGCCTCGGCACCTCGACCAGCACCTCCGAAACCGACAGGTAGCTTTGTAGACAAGTCAAAATCGGGGTACGCTTCTCCATATGACCTGCCGACTGATATAGTAGCCACTCGAAGGCGGCCAGCAGCAGCTCCCTCTGCCCCGTCACAGATGGCTCCACCGCCACCCCCTCGTTCAAGCAGCATGCAATCTGCAGTTGCTCCGATTTCACCGAGCGGTCCCCCTCGAGCACCGTCTGCACTTTCTGCGACATCGCCCACTCAGTACGCCGGTCTCGTGCCAAGTGCGCAAAAGCCACCGCTTACATCCAAACCATCCAGTGCTTCTGGATTTTTTGCCGACCTACCCATGACATCAAAGCCAAAGACGCAGCGACCAGATTACACACCAACCAACTCTACTCAGTCCCTGCCGTCTGGTCCTGTGCAGAGGCAGCCCTCGTCGGGAGCGCTGCGAAGTCCCCCTGAGCCCGCCATTCACACCTTTGGAGGGTTGCTGCATCAACCTGAGAATCTCCCGCTATATCCTGATCAGCACCCAGTCGATCCCGCACTGCCTCGACAACATCCTGCTCCGCCTCCGGCGGCATCACGATACTCGCCAGCGCCAAACACTCAACAAATTCATGCACCTAGCGGACCTCGATTTTCCCCAGCGCCTGCAGCACCCCCATCACAAGCTCGATATGCAGCAGCTCCAAACCCCCCCACCACTGCCGCTCAAAGAGCTCACGCATTTGTGCCAAGAACCTCAAGTCCCTTGGCATATCATGAAATGAATGAATCGCAGTCAGCTCGGGCAGGGGGAGCAACCAATGGTAGTCACGACCAGGTTCAGCCCTCATTAGAGACGATGGAGCGTTCGATGACACCACCAGCAGCTTTGTTCAAGACAACTTCACTTCAAAGCTCACCACGATCTGTTTCAAGATATGCACCGACCGGATCGAGCGTGCCTGAGACTATATCACCACCGGCTCGACCGCAAACGCAATCTCCCATGCATGCGAAAAAGCCTCCTACGTCGCACCAGCCATCTGGCGAGAGAAGAAAATCTGCTGTGGGAACGACTCAGCATCCTTATCCTACGGCAACCTCTTCGCAATCTCAACTTGCGCTTCCTCATCGTCAGCGATTCTCTGCGGACTTGAACTTCGAAATTCCTCAAGACGAAAGGGCCGGCGACCCCCTAGAGCGTTGGAGAGGGCACCCAATCTTTCACTGGTCCCCAAGTGGCACCATTGTCAGCAGTTTTCCCAAGCAATCCCCCTTCTATGCCGCTGGCCATGCTATCCCGGTGGTCAGGTGTTCAGCTGGCGACGTAGTTGTGCACGATACCAAGGCCACCTTTCCACTTACGGACACTAATGATGCTTTTCCTGGGCCTCTGCAAGGCAAGGCAAAGAGTAAAAAGAAGGACGCGCTGAACTGGATGACCACGAGGATAGCCAGCCTGGAGACAGCGGTGGATGGCTCGCTTCTCGATCTCAGGATGCCCGAGAAAATGAAGACGCGTGCAGATGAGAAAGTGATACTCTGGAAGGTGATGAAGCTGCTGGTTGAGCACGACAATGCCATTGATGGTAAACCTGAAATTACCTCATCCATAAGAAAATTGCTTGTCCCGGACGATATAGACGCACAGTCCCCTCTAGGCACGTCAACAGACGCAGAAAGGCTTGGTTCTGGTCCTGATCAGTCCGAACCTGCTGCCCTCGGGCAAATTCGAAAGCTCCTGCTTGAGGGGCAACGGGAACGCGCAGTCTGGTTCGCTACGGAAAACAAGATGTGGTCGCATGCCATGCTCATTGGATCCACAATGGGCCCTGATCTATGGAAGCAACTAGCCCATGAGTTCGTGAAATCTCAGGTGCAGAGCTCTAGCGACAGCACGAGAAGTCTGGCAGCGTTGTATGAGGTTTTCGGTAGCAACTGGGAAGAAAGCGTCGATGAGATTGTTCCACCTTTCGCTCGAGCCGGGATCTCCATCACCACGTCGAGCGGACCAATCAGTGCTACAGGATCCAGTGGAGTCGAAGGCTTAGAAAAGTGGCGCGAAACACTTTCGCTTATACTCAGCAACCGGAGCACAAACGACGTTCAAGCAATTGCGGCACTTGGACGTTTACTCGCCAGCTATGGTAGAGTCGAGGCAGCACACGTTTGCTATATATTTGCTGGGAGTGCCGTGCGCCATGGTGGCTTGGACGATAAGGAGACATCTTTCGTGCTCCTTGGAGCAGACCACAAGGACACGTCAGTTGCGCTAGGAAGCGACCTTGATTCGATACTTCTTACCGAGGTGTACGAATATCTGCAATCTCTTTCGCCGCAACCCGGCCATGCCCCAGTCATACCTCACTTGCAATCGTACAAGCTCGTGCATGCGTACGAACTGGCTCAACACGGATATCGCACCCAGGCACAGGCTTACTGTGATTCCATCTTCAATGCCATGAAATTGTCCACCAAGGCAGCACCTTACTACCACGTAGCTTTCATCAGTGCATTGGAAGACTTCAACAGATGCTTGTCGCAAGCACCCCCGACCGGCGGCTCATCTGGCCTTCTCTCGCGAATCGCACCAGATAAGGTCTCTGGCAGCATGTGGAAGCGGTTCAATAGCTTCGTTGCAGGCGAAGACGACGATGGAGCGTCAACTACATCAGGAGGGGGCGACAATGCTGATGGACCATTTGGCAAGGTGTCTGGAAACAGTCCCGTCATCAGTCGCGCAACTTCTAGCGCAGATTTGTACGGAGCAATGTCTACGGGAGCTTCGGTCAACGGAATTGGCGCTTCTCCCATCTCACCGCACACGCCTTACATGCCTAGCCATGCACAGTCGGTCCCTGCGAGCCTTGACAGATCTGTTAGTGGCCGGTACGCGCCACAGGCGGCAGTCACCCTCCCAAATCAGCGCGTTGCACCTTCCTCAAAGCCATATGAACCTCTGCGATCAACGTCTTCTTCCTATACTCCCACTGCCGCCAACCCTAGGGCACCATCGAAATCATATAGCCCGTATCTGCCTTCAGCTCCGGAGTCGCGCCAGGCAAGCTATGGGCCATATGCGCCCGCAACAAAGCCAGAGCCGATCAGGTCAATGTCAGATTTCGACGTGGCATATATGCCTAACGCCGAGGTGCCGCTTCCGGTTGCTACTCCGCCAGCAAGCCTGCCACCTTCTTCAGCGTATGGATCGCCCCAAAAGTTTCAGCCCTCTCCCCTGAGCTTCGAGCATTCTCCGCCAATGCAATCAGACAGAAGAGGGTCTGCGCCACAAGCTCTGCCTCCTTCGGGTAGCGACGGCGGCGAGGAATTGCGGTCTAGGGAGTCGGCTCCACCCAGCGGATACGAAGATCCAGCGTACCAAAGTCATGCTCAGCCAGGCTATATGGGCCCCGTGGCCGAGTATGGCATGTTTGAAGCTGATTCAGAAACTGCCAAGTACGGCTACGAACCACCTGCAGCCCATTACGAGTCAGAGATTGCCTCTCACATGCCTCCTGAGGCTCGCTACGATCCCTCGACGGGAGATGATGCCAGTCATGAGCATCAACCCCATTCCGAGGCTTCACGCGAAGCTCAAGCGACTTCTGGGTACACACCCTATGAGTCATCATATCAACCTTACCAGCCAGACTTCAACAATGACGAAGAGCCAGAAGACGACGCAGTGCCCAAGCCGAAGAAAAAGTCTTTCATGGACCTCTCAGACGACGAAAGCACTCCGGTAAAAAGCGCGGCGGCGTCCAAGGCTTCTCAAAAGGCTGAGGCGGATCGTGCAGCCGACGAAGCATTCCGGAAAGCGGCCGAAGCGGATGCAGAGAAGGACAAAGCAGCGAAAGAACTAGCCGCGAAGAAGGGATGGTTCGGGGGATGGTTTGGCAAGAAAGATTCTGACGCACCACAGGCAATAAAGGCCAAGTTGGGCGAAGAGAGCAGCTTCTACTTTGACAAGGAGCTCGGTAAGTGGGTCAACAAGAAGGGTGGACAGGAGGAGGCAAAGGCAGCGCCGACACCGCCGCCACGCAGAGGTGGACCTGGACCGGCTACGGCGATGGGAACAGGCGCAACACCCATGCGCGGGCCGCCCATGAGTGGACCACCAAGCAGGGTGCCGAGTGCTTCAGCATCACCGGCGGTGGGTCCGCCCAGTCGACCAGGAACAGCAGGGCCTCCTGGGGCAGCGTCCAATGGCATGGCTACACCACCGATGCCTTCTGGGGCTGGCAGAGCTGGAACGCCCGGCGGATTGGAGCCACCCAGCCGGCCAGGCACAGGCCTCAGCAATGCGAGCAGCATCGATGATCTGCTCGGGGCGCCGGGGGCCAAGAAGGGGACAATCAAGGGCAAAAAGAGAGGCGGGAGGTATGTGGATGTGATGGCGAAGTAGGAATGTCGCCTTGAAGAAGGAGGACCTACGAGAGTTCCGATGATAGAAGCGGAAGGAGAACATACACGATACACAAGCGAATGAATGTAACAAGAGCAAATCAAGCTTGTGATGATTGTTCTGATAGAGCGGAGCTGTTACCGACACGTGTTGCATGTGACCGGGCTCTTGGCGAGTTCCTGAATATGTGGTAGTCACAGGAAAGTCTCTACATTCAGCCGAGACAGGCGTAGAGCGAGGACAGGGCCGGACACAGGCTGGGTGTCAGAAGGAGGACAAGGCCGAGAGCGAAGCACAACGAGATGGAGCCTCAGGACATGCACGTGGACGAGCCGTGTGCACCGTAAGGCTGTAGTTGGTGTATGACTACGAGGTATAGCGCATTATGCTTTTTGCATCCGAAGAAACGAAGGCTCCGTAAGGCGGGCTGAGGTGGGTGGGTTCGACTGCGCCGTCGATCAGGGTCGATTTCTTCTTCGGTCGGAGGGGCTTGACCGAGCCGTGACCATGGTTAGGAAACACCTCGAAAGAAGGGCACGACTAATAAAGAAAACGAAGATGGGTCGGGCGCAGCGGGGTCCCCATCGTGTGCCGCCAGCGTTAAAAAAAGCCATTGCTTGGCCCCCGAAGCTGACTGGCTGGATTGCAGATCGGGCAGGCCACGTGCATGCAGCCTTGAACTACGAAAATCCACTTTTATACAACACCACAAAGGCAACGACATCTCCTGCTTGGGCACGCCATTCTTCCTCGTCGAGAAAACTCTGCACGCTCGCACAAGGCTTTTTTGAGAAGAACGAGGCCGAGAACGGCTTCCCTCTGCCTGGCGGCTGTAAACGAGACGATGGCGCTGTAGCACCAGCCGCAACCACTGCTCTCCTTTCTCTAAGTTACCACATTCCTTTCATTGTCAGCTGCCGATTCTGACGCCCACCTCTGTCAGAGGCATTTCTCATCCTCTTCCCGCCAGCCTTTGCAGCTCTAGCATAGCCGCTGTCTGCTGTGGAACAGCCTCAGTCACCTCTGGGCTCTCACCAACATCCTAAAAAGGGGGACTAACAGAAAAGCTATTCTCGTCCGAACCGAGCATTACCGCATGCTCGGCGCCCTCCCGACCTCTCGCCATGTCGTTCTCATGCACGGCCTGCATGTGTCGCCTAGCATTGGTCGTTCCGTCATGTTGCTTTTCTTTTCTCTTCTTTCGTCTCAGCTGCACCCACGTCAGTGTGCCGTGGTCGTGGGTGCGCCGCCATGGAGCTTCCACTCGGCTATGCCGTTTGTTCGCCGGCAGCGGTCTAGACTATCCAGTCTGCCTCAAGTGCGAGTTGGGCCCGGCTTTGCATGGCCGACTTCAGGTAATTATATACTGTCGTGACCGTGCTCTTTTCTTTTTCGTCCAATTCGCTTCTTGTCACTGTTTTAGTACCACCCTTTTTACCTTTGGCAACCGCGTCGAAGCGGTCTGTCTACTATGTTGTCGACACTCTTCACTTTGGCCCTGAGCTCTGTGAGCTTGGTGGCAGCTTTACCAGTTGACATACACGTCCGACAGAGTGTTGGCTTCACGACCGACTTCCCAGACCCCTCCGTCATCTTTGTAGATGGGACATGGTACACATTTGCTTCGCAGTCTGGTCATGATAACCAGGGCATCCGTGTCCAGCTCGCACAGTCGACCGACTTTGTCACTTGGACTTTGCAGGAGGGCTACGATGCCATGCCAACCCTGCCGCCCTGGGCCTCACCCACTCGCGAAGTGTGGGCGCCTGATATCAACAGACTGGTGAGTGACAATCGTCCCTCTGCACTCCAAACACCCCTCTCACTAACCATCCCAGGCCGACGGCACATTCATACTCTACTTCTCCGCCGGCTCAGCCGCCAACCCAGGCAAGCACTGTGTCGGCACCGCACGCAGCCCCTCCGTCCGCGGCCCTTTCATCCCCGACCCCTCAGTCTTCGACTGCAACATCGCAGCCGGCGGCTCAATCGACGCCTCCGGCTTCGCCGACACAGACGGCACGCGCTACGTCGTATGGAAGCTCGACGGGAACTCCCTCGGGCACGGCGGACCGTGCGGCAACTCCATCGCCCCCGTCGTCTCCACGCCCATCGTGATCCAACAAGTCGCCGCCGACGGCGCGACCAAGATCGGCGCGCAATCCACGCTCATCGCCAACGACCCCATCGACGGGCCCGACGTCGAAGGCCCCGCCATGATCAAGAACGCCGGGAGCTATGTCCTCTTCTTCAGCAGTAATTGCTACTCCACCCCGCTTTATGATACTTCGTACGCGTATTCGTCCTCGCCCACGGGTGGTTTTGTGAAATCCGATCTGCCCCTGTTCGTTACTGGCGATCTGGGTATGACGGGCCCCGGAGGAGTGGATGTCACTGTTGATGGCGCCAGGATGGTCATGCACTCGCTTCAACCGGATGGGCGAAGGGTGCTTAGGACTACTAGTATTGGCCTGCAGGTTGGGGAGGGGAAGGTTAGGATTAATTAGGGGAGTGAGGGGGGAGACGGGGAGGTGACGTGAGACGTGGAGAGGTTTGACGAGATAATGATTTGCAATAAAAGTTATAGATTTTGAATGAAATGATTTGAGACATCATGCTGATGGGATGATGGGACGCGGTCGTGTCCTTGGTTCTCCTCTGTCTTGCTCTGTGGGGTTGTGCTGGACTGTAGAAATTACGGAAGCGGTATGTTGACGATCATAGGTTTCCACCTGAAGACATACACATGCTCAGACAAGACGCGTTGTACAAGATTTTACATTTTTCCGAAGTATAGACAGATTCTTAGCGAATGAGGATTGGTACTCAAACAAGCTCTTTGCGCCGATACACCTCCTCAGATACACAACAGTCTAAAACCTCGCCTCGACCTTATCGAGCGTATCCTGCAGCGCCCAATCGCTAGTCCCCTTCCTGCTGCGGACCATCTTCGCCTGATCCCTGGTGAAACCCCTCGCCTCGGTAGCAGGGTTATACCCGAGGCCGTTCTTTTTTCCGACTTCTTTATCTTCGATCTTGGTCGCCTTGCTACCGTCGGCGCGCTTGTACACGGTCACGACGGCCGCGCCGCCTAGGCCCAGGTTGTGCTGCAGACAGACTTTCGTGTCGGGAACGAGACGGTTGTTCGCCCAGCCGCGGAGATGCCAGACTAGTTCTGCGCATTGAGCGAGGCCTGTGGCGCCCAGTGGGTGGCCTTTGCTGATCAGACCGCCGGACGGGTTGACGAGGTACTTCCCGCCGTAAGTGATGTCCCCGTTGCGGACCAGTTCGTGGGCTTTGCCCTTTTGGGCCAGTCCTAGAGCATCGAGCACGATCATCTCGTTAGCCGAGAAGCAGTCGTGCAGCTCGACGACGGACACGTCGGAGATCTTGGCGTTGGCTTCGCGTAGGGCGGTGCTGGAGGCGATTTGGTTCATGCCGTAGCCCATGAGGTCGATTGCCGAGCGGGAGAAGAGGCTTGTGTCATCGGTCGCGAGGCATTGGCCTGCGATCAGCACGGCCTGGTCGCGGAGGTGCGGACGCTCGGCCAAAAAGGCTTCGGACACAAGGACCGCAGCGGCGCCGCCGTCGGAAGTCGGGCAGCATTGCAGCTTGGTCAAAGGCTCGTGGATCATCGGCGACTTGAGCACCTGGTCAAGCGTGTACTCGTCCGTAAATTGCGAGTACGGGTTGCGCTTCGAGTGCTCGTGATTCACCCTTGCGATCTCTGCAAAGTCCTCAGCCTTGGCTCCGTACTTTTCAATGTATTCACGGCCTGCGTTGCCGAACATCTGAGCCGCACCAGGGGCGTTTGTCACGCCGCGAGTCTCTTTCATCATCAGCGCCGAGGTGCCGGTGGGATTGGCTCGGTCATTGAAAAAGCTCTGCAGACTACCGGGGAACATCTTTTCGAAACCGACGACAAGGACGCAGTCCGCCGCGCCGGAGGAGATGAACTTGCGGCCGATAGCGAGGCCGGTGGAGCCTGTGCTGCAGTTGTTGTTGACGTTGAAGATGGGGATGCCGGTCATGCCGAACTGGTAGAAGACACGCTGACCGCAAGTGGAGTCGCCATAGCAGTAGCACGCAATGCCGTGCTCGACATCGTCGTAGTTGATCTGAGCATCTAGCATGGCCTTGACACCAGCCTCGAACCCGAGCTCGGTATAGTCGATCTTCCCGCGGGGTTTGACGAATTTCGTCATCCCTACGCCGAGGACGTAGCATGGCGCTGCTGGTTTTGGTGCCATTGTGAAAGGTAGTATTTTGTGTTGTATAGATGGCTTTACTGCAGGTATATTTGCTGAAAGAGGATTACTGGAGGACAACAAGAAGAGGAGCTAGAAACCGGGGCAAGACAGAAATCTGGGGTTGGCATATGAAGCCAGCAGCGAAGCCGAAGCGGGGGAGTGTGGAGCAGCCGAACAGGCCAGAGAAGCCGAGGTAGCACATTGCCACCTCGGTCACGTGATATCAATTTCTTGACTCTTACACAACCGCTGCTATCCTGCTGGACTGCTGCCGCTGCCGCTGCTGCTGCTCTACCATCGCCTCCTTCGGCCGTTCCACCGCGATCGGCAGCCACTCTGTCGCCCTGCCGGAGCAGTCCTTGCACCTCCATTTCCGATCGCGCTTCTCCAGGTTGACGCAGCCCAGGTGGAATGCCGCCTTCCTGCACCTTGGATTCGCGCACATTATCGTACCACGATCCTGTGCTGCCGCCAGCCCGCACACGCATGTGCCTGCCGTCACCACCGCAGTCCTACCGCGCTTTTCAGCAATGTGGCCGCTGTTTTCTGCCTGCAGATCCGCTGCCCATTGCAAATAGTCTTCCTTCACCTGTTCCAGCTTTTCTCGGGTCATTTCCAGCACTCTCTTCGTGACCATTTCGTACCCCTTCTTGCTGAGAGCTTGTCGTGTCGTCACACGCTCACTGAGCGGTCGGTCCAGAACGAACGACGTGATGTGCGCACGGATTTCGGGGTCCACTGCCATTCCATTGACGGAGTACCGTACTTTTGGGTGATCTGTGAGAGGGTGCTCACCACGTACGTACACAGGCTTTGGCGTGCCGGTGACCACCACTTCGCCGTCGTCTGGCGATGTAGCCGCCCGCGTAGCTCGCAAAAGTCCATTGCAGTATTCCATAACTCGACGATCGATTCGTCCAGTTAGCACCAGTTGGTCCAATTTGAGCTGGAGATCTTGATACATCAACGGTCCGTTTAGCTCGTGCCGATATTTCCGACAGAATCGAATCATTACATCGGGAAGGTGTACGTCGCTCGATGTCTTTTCCCCATGCACAAATTCATCCAGGAGGTCAAAGAACGCGCCGCGCGTGCAGCCCATGACGGGAGGGCTTCTCAGTCGTTGCTTGCGAGCTGCCCAAGTTTCCCCATCCGAGTCTTCGTCGCTCTCGCTGAGCAACTCGCCAGCCTCGAGTTTCCGCTTGTTGGATGTGCGATACAAGTTCACCCCTTGGATCTTCGGCACTTCGTATCGCTTCCGCTTGCGCGGTTGGATCTGCTCCACCGCTGATGGTGACTTCGGCCCCCATGGTGGCAAGCTTTGTAACGCCGAATTCTCTCGTGTTGGCGATTTCTGCCTGGCCTTCTTCGCAACAGTCCTCTCCACGCCCCAAAGATCTTCTCCTGTGAGATATTTCTGAAGGTCGAACGGACGGTTTGGACGAATCCACGCCATTTCCCTCTCGTCAGGAACATCATTGCTGGCTCGCTGCCGTGGTCGTTCGTGCAGTTCCACGTGCAGTACCTTATGCACAACATCGTCTTCCTCCCACGATTCGTGCACTTCGATTTTAAAGTGATCGTGGCTTGTAAGATAGTGAAAATGTAGCCTGTCAAAGGAGGACTGGGGCAGTCTGCTTTTGCACAACGGACACGAGAGGTTCTTCACCACAATCGTCCTGGTCTTTGCTTTTGGTCCGTCTCCAGAGAACACGTATCTGATCTCAAATTTCTTGGACGCAAATTCTTCGGGCGGTGGCGGCGGCGGCGTCGAGATAGACAAGGACTGACGAATGGCTGCTTTCTGCCCGTTGATAGACTGGAGCACCGATATTTCGGGCTCGGGATAGGTCCAGCACATTTCAGCGCGAAGTTCGAAGCCAAAATTCTCTACCATTTCCGCTCGACTTTGATAGACAAGGTTTGCGCGGCCATCGCCCTCAGACAAATCATCGAGCCTTCTGAAAACGCCAGTGAACACTGATGATGAGTCACCCTTTGCATCATCGCCCAGCAGAAGCCGATTCAGATCACACTGCGCTCCGACCTGAGAACAAGAGAAGTCGACCCGGAGAACACAATCGTCGAGCATCGATCGATTCCAGACCACAGGAGGTTGAGCAACATGGCTTGCACCACTTGGTCGCCTATCGATCAAGCAATATCGGTAACCACCAGACAACTCATCCTCCGTGATAAGGAAAGGCTGATCTAGATCGAAGCTGATATGGCGATCGCCATTTGGCCCAGATGAGCAAACCAGAGCCGCGTTTCGGTTGATCGAAAAAAGGTCGTAAGACACACCATTCTTCTGAAACAGTATTTTGCATTGAATGTTACTCGTAAGAATCTGACGGCCTGGTGGCGGCAGCCACTCAATCTCCGTATCGTGTTGAACCTGCAGTCCGATAGTATTGTGGTCTCGGACACAGACTTCCTTCGGCAGGATCTTAAGGGTGGGAGAGTGCGCAAACTGTTCGATCTGTTTGCTATCGGGATACCATTTTGCCACCTCACGAGCGCTCATCGCTTTAGTGTACAGATCGCCGATTTGCTGTCCAGAGTTGCTATTGAGTGTCCGACGCGTTTTTGAGCGAAGTAGTTCTTGTCGCTTGATGTCCAGACTGTGGCGGAGGTTGCGGTGTAGAAAGGTTGGAGAGGCAGAGCGTGAATGAATGTCGGTGATGCGGTAGATGGAGACAGTGCCAAGGTAGAGTTTTTGAAAATCAGACTCCACAACCATAGTGAACGGAAGCACAGCGGACAATCAAACTCTCGTCTGACCGTCTCTGTGCGACGCTCGAGGCAGCTAGCAGCCGCTGGGATGAGAAGATATGTGGGCGGCGGTTAAGGATCGAGAGAGAGAGAGAGAGAGAGAGAGAGAGAGACGCGAAGGGCAGAGTAGTCTTGCGGTGGGCGGTGAAACGCACGCGCTTGATCCTGTTGTTCACTGTGCACAGGACTGCGGGGGACAATTCGATACGCCCAGAAGGAACCTCTGCTCGCAGATCGCAAGATTGCACATGATTGCGGCTGTGGGCGGCTGCAGAAGCAAGTCAACGCGCTCGTGAGACCAGAGAGGTTGGCGTTTGGCGATAGGCGCAGGCGTTGTCGGGCAATGCGCAGCTTAGTCATCCGCTATTCTTGCGACCACCTTTCACCTCTACTGCCGCACAGTCATAGCTAATCGCGATCATCAGGACATCGTACATGGTGCAAGCAATGTCCCGTGGTAAGCTCAGAGTTCCGCAAGAGCAAGACTGTCTTATTGTCCTCATTCCCGACACCATCTACTCAAGCAATCAACGCCTACCTGCCTGAGGAAAACGCGGACAGCACGTGATCTTGGTGCGACATAGCCAGCATGTCATTTGACGTAATGTAGATATGTGACTCTTCGGATCACGTTGTCGGATTCTCAGTGCATATGCCCCTTTCTATCCAGTGTGGCAGCGCAAGACATTGTGCAGTGCTAAGTGCTTCAAATTGTGATACAAAGACTATTTGGGGTATATGTATGAATAATTCACGCGTTTTTTGATGCTGCAAGCCTTTCCGAAAGCTATGAGAGCCTTGTCATTCCACATGCAACTTGCCGTTCAGAGAGTGGGCTTCCAACCATTTCCAGACGCGGTCTGACACCACCCAACCCAATACAGCAACGCAAGCTATATACGCTGCTGTGGGTAACAGCGAGCGGGGGAATGCGTTGAATAGATAAGGATCTAGAACTGTAAAAATTGTTAGAAAGGCAATAACAAAGTGGCATGAATCACCTACTAATGTCCACATGTACCGGTGGAGGATCCTGCATCATCTGCTTCTCCAATGTGAAAAACTCTGCTGCGCCCCACGTGCGGAGTAACATGGCTGATTGAGACGCCGTGAGAAGGGCGCTCTGAATTGTGACTGTAGATTTGCCCTGAAGATTGTTCCTCCCCTCGGCATAGCGTGCAAGGTCTTGAATCAGGTCTGGCGTATTCACTGCTACTTCCAGGGTGAAAGTTTCGAGATGCCAACTGGTAGGTTGCTTGACTGTATCAGATACGAAGGGAAGGAAAGAAGAACGACCTGCTATCATACCGAAGCTGGCCAGCATATCCTAATCTCGTATCTTGTCCCTTCACTAAGACCGTGGAGAAAGTACCAGCTCGATGATCCTTTTGGCGACGATACGTTTGCAAATGTCACAGGCGTATAGCTCCTGATCTGAGGAACCGAGGGGGAGAGCGCATCAATATGCAATGCCGCTAGCGTAGGGCCATGCTGGGGGAGGTTAACCTTTTCTGGAGCAATGAAGATGGCCTTTTCAGTGTTGGCAGCAACGATGGTGGCGAAAAGCAACAGACATAGCATCAGATGGTACCATGACGGGCTTGAAAATGACGACATGCTCCTGCATGGTCGTTTCCCCCAGTATATACCATTCATCATTCAACAATGATGTGCAGGAAGTTCAACAGGACCCCTGGACAGCTTGGCGGGAAGTCTGGCGCGGTGGCGCGCGTGCGGCGACGAATGGCCGAATCAGGAAGCGAAGGGGCACGGGCCCGTTGTGCTGTGTGGGTCCCACAATTCTCGGTGTAAACACATCCCCTCGCCGCCCTCGCCCTCACACGCCCACACGCCCACTCGCCCACAGCTTCGTCTCAGAGGCTCGAAACCGTTTATACCCTTCACCCACGCGCCATCGCCATCATCATCGCCATCAACACCTTCTACGCTGCCTCACCACCTTCACACCCGTCACCTCCGCACGTCCGGCCGCCGCAATGCGTGAAGTTATTAGTTTGAACGGTACGCCCTCTACGTTTCCCGTTCTGCCTTCTCCCTTGACCGCTTGACCGTCAGGGCCACGTGGAAAATGTCCAACGAGCTAACATATCACGCGTCTAGTCGGGCAGGCTGGTTGCCAGATTGCCAATTCGTGCTGGGAAGTGAGTCGACGCGAACATCTCCCACGAAAACCCGGTCGTGGTCGCAGCGCAAAGAAAAAAACTGACGCCTGTACAGCTATACTGCCTCGAACACGGCATCCAGGTTCGTCACGACCTCCTGACTGCACCACATGCAGCTGCTGCAGTTTGCATTTCTCACTGACACGTCTGACAGCCCGATGGTTTCCTCACCGAGGAACGCAAAGCCGCCAACGTAGACCATGGATTCTCCACTTTCTTCTCAGAGACCGGTATGATGCAACAAGAGACCGGAAACCAAGAGTTGGAGGATTGCTGATACGTGGACAGGCAATGGCAAATATGTGCCTCGCACCATTTACTGTGATTTGGAGCCCAACGTTGTTGACGAGGTCCGCACTGGCGCGTACCGCTCGCTCTTCCATCCCGATCAGATGATCACTGGCAAGGAAGATGCATCCAACAACTATGCTCGTGGTCACTACACTGTCGGCAAGGAGTTGATTGATCAGGTGCTCGACAAGGTTCGCCGCGTCGCAGACAACTGCTCTGGTCTTCAGGGTTTCCTCGTTTTCCACTCCTTCGGTGGCGGCACCGGTTCCGGCTTCGGCGCGCTTCTGATGGAGCGCCTGTCGGTCGACTACGGCAAGAAGAGCAAGCTCGAATTTTGCGTCTATCCTGCTCCCCAGAACGCGACATCGGTTGTGGAGCCCTACAACTCTATCCTCACAACGCACACTACCCTTGAGCATTCTGACTGCTCCTTCATGGTGGACAACGAAGCCATTTATGACATTTGCCGCCGCAACCTTGGCATCGAGCGCCCCAGCTTCGAGAACCTGAACAGACTGATTGCGCAAGGTGAGTTTCGTAATTGCTGGTGTGCCACTACTTTCGCTGACCAAGGTCAAAGTCGTGTCCTCGATCACCGCCTCCCTGCGCTTCGATGGCTCCCTCAACGTGGATCTGAACGAGTTCCAGACCAACCTTGTCCCGTACCCGCGCATCCACTTCCCGCTGGTTGCTTACGCACCCATTGTCTCGGCTGCTAGGTCTGCGCACGAGGCCAACTCCGTTCAAGAAATCACCATGTCGTGCTTTGAGCCTAACAACCAGATGGTCAAATGTGACCCGCGCAACGGCAAGTACATGGCCACCTGCTTGCTCTACCGTGGAGATGTTGTCCCCAAGGACACTCACAGCGCTGTGGCGACCCTCAAGACCAGGAGGACGATCCAATTCGTCGATTGGTGCCCTACTGGCTTCAAGCTTGGTATCTGCTACCAGCCGCCTCAAAACGTCCCTAACGGAGATTTGGCCAAGGTCAACCGTGCTGTGTATGTATCTGCCTTTGATATGTCCCGTCAATTCGCTAACACAACTTTAGCTGCATGCTATCCAACACCACTGCTATCGCCGAGGCGTGGTCTGCGCTGTCCCACAAGTTCGACCTCATGTACTCGAAGCGTGCTTTCGTGCACTGGTACGTCGGAGAGGGCATGGAGGAAGGCGAATTCTCCGAGGCTCGCGAGGACTTGGCTGCTCTAGAGCGCGACTACGAGGAGGTCGCGGCAGACTCGGTCGAGGGCGAGGAGGGCGTTGAGGCCGAGTACTAGAGCGCCGAGGCTGGCACAGACCTGGAGAGCACCACGATTTCTTAATGCACCAGCACCGTTGTTTTCGCTTTACACCACCTGGTTCCTGTTCCTGCTTGCGGTTTGACAGCCCAGGGGGCCGGGTAGAAGGAGCGTGCAGACATATTCCCTTTGTTTCCTTTTCTTATTTTCGAGACCCGTAGCTCGCTCGCGGGTCGACCAACCTCTGATCAATGAAGTTTCTCATGTTATACGCGGTCCGAGCGGAACCTGGCAACGGGCGTGATAGTGGAGATGAAGAGGGAGCAGTCGGACTGTGGAACCATGCTCAGCCTCAGTGATCAGCCACATTTATTGGCATGGCACGTCGAGTGGGGCAGCGCATGGGGGCTCGCTCGCTGTTGCTGGTCGCCTGTTGTCTGCTGTCTGCTGTCTGTCTGCCGTGCCATGGTCCCTGTTTTCAAGGGTTGCGTGATATTAATCCTCTGTGCTGCTTGCTCGTTGCGTGTCTTTGTTTTGCTTCTTGCCCGCCGCCGCCACAAATTTTGTCTCAGCCCAGCCCACTTCAGCTCCAAGACGCCAGCTGAACGTCCGCGACATCATCTGCACCAAGAGCATTGCCCCGTTTTCCCTGCCATTCTGGGCGAACAGCCACTCAAAGATCTCCGCGCCTGACCCTCGATCGCCGCCGCCCGCCAAGCAATCTAGCTACACAGCTCCACCTACAGCTACAAGAGCAGCAGCGTGGAACCGCGGACGGTGACCAGGGAAAGCACACGAGATGCCAGACAGCGACTCAGACGTCGGCCCCGACCACGCACCGCCCTCAGTTCCTACCGGTTGGTCCGTCAATTCCCCTCTCTTCCTTCCTATATAACACCTGCTGACCTGGTGTCGACTATAGGATAGCTCAGTGGGACGCCAAGTAGGTGACATCGCACTGCTAATTCACCCTTTCCTTTACTCATACCTCTCTCTAGCTCGCGCAAGTATTACTTCGTTCAAATCAGTACTGGAGTGTCCACTTGGGACGTCCCTACCACACCGGCTCCTACAGTACCAACGCCTGGCTCGACGCCTG
Source organism: Dothideomycetidae sp. 11243 (assembly GCA_000836255.1). Taxonomy (NCBI): domain Eukaryota; kingdom Fungi; phylum Ascomycota; class Dothideomycetes; species Dothideomycetidae sp. 11243. The sequence goes on along the minus strand of DF938581.1, from coordinate 1,433,714 downwards.
TCCCGCCGACGAACCCATATCCAATGCCTGAAGACGGACACAATGGCGCTCCACAAGAGGGAGAGCGCGGCCTCGGCGTGAGTGCACAAGGGCAGTCTTCCAGGTACCCAACCATTGACAATGCTGCCAGAATATGGCGGTCCACGCGCTGATGGGTGGTGGAAAGAAGCCTCAAGGTGGATCACAATATGGCGGTGGCATGGGAGGCGGTCTCGGTGGCGGCTTGGGTGGTATTGCATCGTCACTACTAGGTGGTGGAAGCTACAACAATAACCAAGGCCAAGGCGGCAGCGCAGGCGGTCTCGGAAAGCTCGCTAGCAGCCTGCTCGGTGGTGGCAAGCCAAACCAAGGCAACGCTGGTTATGGACAAAACAACTCCTACGGAGGGAACCAGTCAGGAGGCGGTGGCAGTGGTGGTGGCGCTGGCAGCCTGCTCGGTGGGCTATTTGGGGGCTTCGTAAGCTCTTTGTCACATGGCCTCATATATTGGTCAAGTCTCTGATATTTTGCAGTCCCACAACCAGAACAACTACGGCTATTCTCACAGCCCGAACCAGCAGGGTACCTACAATGCTCCACCGCCGCCCTCGTCATACCAGGAATCCTTCAACTCCGGTCAGTCAGGTCAGTACGGCCAACAATCTCACTCGTACGGCCAACAACAGAATTTCGGTGGGGGCTACGGACAGTCCCAAGATCAACAAGGGGGTTATGGGAACTATCCACCGCCGCCGCAATCTGGTCAGACGTATGGTCAATACCAGAATCAGCCTCAGCATCAATCGCAGCACGAAAGCCACGGCCAGTATCAACCATATCAAGATTCATACAACCAACAGCACCAACATCAGCAGCAACAGGGCTATCCTCCATACAATCCAGGTCAGCAGGGTGCACAGGTCCAAAATCAATATGGCCAACCCTCGTATCAGGGAGGTCAGTACGGAGAACATCACCATGGTGGCGGTGGCCACAACCAGCACGGTCATGGTGGTCACCATGGACAAGGGCAATATGGAGATCAAAGCCAGCACTATCCCCCTCCCCCGCAGTGAAATAGAATATGCGAAGGGTAGGCGTGCGGGGGTCAGAAGCTTGAGCAACAAGTGAACGAGAAACGGACCGTCAGGAGCGATCGAGCTGTAGCTCCAACGCACATCCAGCGATTCATCAGATGATGCACTCCACCCTGTGATGGTGCATGGAATAAATTTGAATTGGGAGGATGTCGACCGCTGTAGCCTACTTCACCACACGGAAGGATGCTTAGCTCGGCGGCGAGTAACGACCTGAGAGACAACTTTCTCTCGATTTGCTCCGGCGAGCAGAGAAACGGGGCAGAAGACGAGTGCGTGTGCTGGAACATGGGATCCATTTTTCCATTTTCGCGTGAAAGCATATCCCCCCCCTTTCTGCCTAGGTAGTCCTTTGCTTCTTTCATTGGCGAATAGCTGTGAACGGTTTAGACTATTCGCGTGCGAAATCAATGCTTGGAAAGTCTTGAGGATCTTCGGCCATTTCCTATGAGAACAACTCTTCTCCCCATGTAGTGATGCTAACGTGCAGGAGATATCAAGGGGAGAAAGAAAAGGACGACGTCGTCACTCTCTGATTGGGCGACCTGCAGCTAGTGCTAAACTCGTGTCCACGCAATGCTATGCTTGTGAATATTCCTACCATTCCCGCGCCCTAAAGCTCACTTGAGGAGAGCTTCCTTCATAGGGGCTGCATCTCCCACAGCATTGGCATCTCATTCTTCAATCATCCACCAATGTAGAGTCTCACCTCCCCTGCCCACGTCCAGCCTGTCTCGCCTTCAGTCTCCGGACGAAATCATCGCCGCTCTGTCCGAAGCGCTTGACGCCCTGCACGCGCGACAAGTCGCTCCTGGGCACGATCGAATACGTGCCGACGCCTCCCTCGACACGAGCGCGATTCTGCGCCATGGGCACCGCCAGCGCGGCTTTCCGTGCCGCCGCTGCACGGGCGGCCTTGTCTGGCACCATTTGTGAGGACTGCGAGGCGCGGCCCGCAGTTGTCGGGTCGTAGTCTGCTTCCACGAATTCGCGCTTGCGGTAGTCGTCTGAGCGCTTGAGGATGGGCCGGGTCCAGTCGCCTACCAGGCGCTCGGCTATGCGACGGATCGATGGCTCGGCTTTGGTGGTACGGGTGTAGAAGTGGGTTACCTTGCCGATTCCAGATGCCACGAGTGCGTCTTTAGTGACCGGAAGCTTGGAGAGGCAAGAAAAGAGTTCGCGCTGGATGTTGTAGGCAGGAAGAGATCCGTCGTTGAGCGGTTCGAGGAAGAAGCGGACGGATTCGAGGATGTTGATTTCGGGATCGATCAAAGCTGACTGAAGAGTGTTGCGGTTCAGAAGTGCGACCACTTCCGGCAGCATCTTCAACTTGTGCATCGCTGGTTTGCCAGCCTCGCGCGCGATTGTGTCTGCTTGTGCAGCCTCGGCCATGCGACGTCGCATGTCCTCCAGCTCGTTGTCAGCCATCGCCTCAAGATCGATGCCTCCACGACGCCGCGCAGGTTTTGGCTTCTTCAGAGCTTCGTCCAGTTGACGATTGAAGTCCTTTCTGCGTTCTTTTGGAAAGTTAGCTTGCTACAAGTATGGTCAGCCGCGAATTTCAACTCACTTTCTTCCGGGGTCAAGTTGGAATCGTCCTCTGGCGACGGTGTCCGACGTTTCCTCCTTTCCACGGGCTCTTTCTGTCTCCTTGACCGTCTGCCCTCAGTAGTATCTCCAGCATCAAGCCCCTCGTCGTCATCGCGCCGCTTCTTCTTCTTTGGCTTATCACGGCGTCCTTCCTTTCTCTTCTTCTTCGGCTCGCCTTCGCCTTCGTCGCGTTTGCGCTTGTGCTTGCCCAACAGAGCAACATCGCTTGCATCGACGACGCGGCGCTCGTCGATGGCGATGGCATCTGGATCGAAGTCTGCGAATTGCGCATCGTCTATTTCAGACAATGCATCATCGGAGTCATCGTCAAATCCACCTAGAGGATCTGCTTCGTTTTCGTCTGAGTCTTTCTCCATGTCCATCGTCGGCGCAGCGACAGGCGGTGTCTTTGCCGCGTCTTCTTCCTCTACTTCGGGCCGTAGTGGATCTTTGGGGTCGTTGTTGGCTTCAGGCAAGTCGCCATTGCTCACTGGCGGGCTGTCTACGCCCTCCAGATCCTCCATGGTTATGCCAATTGATGGTGGTGTTGTGAGCTTTCTGATTCGGGTTCAATGATGATGCGTATATTATAAGGACGACTGTTGAGAGTGATCGCAGCCGATATTGTGTACTCAGAGGTTGCTCCAGCGAGAAGTGAGTGAGGTTCACGGCGCAGCTGCCTCCGTACGACCCCGGCTGAACTTCGGCCGATATTTAGCAGCGGGCTTGAGCTGTTCAAGATTTCTTGAAGAGCTGTCGACGTCACTCGCTATTGCATCCACGAGAAGTTCAATACGCAGATATGTTCGGAGGTGCGTTCTGATTTGGCTTTTACTTAATTATGAATAACGATACTGACTCGTTGAAGCGCCCCCACCCCCTAGCAAGGCCGAGCTGAAGGTGCGATAGATTAAAGGACTACTATATGGAATTTGGACTGAGATAAAACAGGCTCAGGAAGATGTTGCTCGCTTGACGATCACTGGAGCTGCGGTCACATGTGTGCTGCTCTATCTTTGTGAGTTTCTTCACTTGGGAATTAGCTATCGATGCGTCTGACACTGAGAACAGCGCCGTTCGCTGTCGACTACGTGAAGCGACTTGTATAGATATCTCGGGGTAAAGGACGAAGACATCAGGAGTGGACGTCAAACTGCATGGGGGCAGGGAGACTTCAGGAGGATCGCAATGTACAATAGCAAATGAATACACTGTTCAGGTAGCACATTCGGAGTGATCGACCTACACGAAGTGAGATTCGAGCATAAGTTGGTCAAATGACTATCTCCTTTACGCGCATAACATGCAGACAACGATCGCTTTTCCGCACGACCTTTTGGAAGTTGTCCGATGCTCAGTTCAATTCCTTCAAATTCTAATTCGCTAAAAGACAACGCTATGATTGCTGTTTGCCAGACTCCCAGTCCTGATATTCCTGCTGAACGCTGTCAAGTTCTTTCTTGAGATGTGAGATTTGTGCGTCATAGTCATTGAGAATCTGTAATTGGTCAGCTCGTATTGATATAGTGGTGAGGCAGATGGACTGACCTTCTTGACCTTGGCAAGCACGTCCTCGCTGATGCCAGCCTTCTCGCCGCTTTCCACCTGCCGACCAAGCTTCTCGCTCTCCCTGCTCAGCCAAGTCGTTCGCTCTCTCAGCGCCACCATGCGAGCCCAAATTTCCTCCTCCCTGCCCGAGAAGCCAGGATCGAACACACCTCGCTCCAGGCCTTCCAACTTCCGTCTTAGCTCCTCCTCAGCCGCATCCATGACAAAACCTCTGCTTCGCAACATCTGCACCTTGATCGCGAGGCCGAGACACTTCTGGCTGAGCCCGACATGTTTGCGACGGGCTTCATTGGCGCGTACGCTGAGCTGCAGCTCATGGTTCTGCATCATGGCGTCCAGGCTATTGTTCATCTCATGTAGCCTTTGTTGCAGCTGTTGAATTGCTTGGACCTGCATGCGCAGGCGCATACCCAACTGTTGAAAGCCTCTCGCCAGCACTGGCACACTGTTGTCATCCGGCTTCTTGGCAAGAGCTTCCTCCCACTTGGCTTCGTCATCCTCGGGACCAGGCGACCAGAAGGGTGCGGTTCCTGGGGGTACAGCATTGTAAAAGTATGCTTGCATCAGACACCCGGGGCTCTCGGGTGACCAGCGTCGCAGGAGCAGCTCCATCTGTTCCGGTATCGATTTCTCGCCTGTAAAAGTAAGCCGGAATATATCACGTCAATTTGAGGCGAGGTTCCTTACGAGGTTTCATCGTCTCAGCCAGGCGTGCTGAGAGCTGTGATGCCTGCGGCAGAAACGATTGCTGTGTATTGCCATTGGCGAGCAAAGACGCGCCAAAGGAATTCTGTTGCTGTGTGCTCGCCCCGCCTCCGCCGAAGAGACTGCCCCCAGCAGGTTGCGTCGCATTCTGCTGTGTTTGTGGCTGTCCGAACAAGCTGGTCCCGGCTGGTTTGTTAGACGCGCCGAAGAGCGAAGATGTGCCAGTCTGCTGTTGTTGTTGTTGTTGTTGTTGCTGCTGCTGTTGTGGCTGCGACTGATTGAGACCGCCGAACGGCGATGAGTTCTGCTGAGGCTGATTCGCCTGCGTGGTGCTTGCGCCGAAGAGAGGTTTGCTCCAAGAGCTGCCGAATGCGGAAGGCTGCTGTTGCTGTTGCTGTTGCGGCTGCTGCTGTGCAGCTCCAAAAAGGGACATGTTTGTCGGAAGACGGCGGTACTTGCGCCTCAGAGGAAAATCGTGTCGACGCGAAAGGTGTCGTGAAGCGAATGGCGCGACCAAGAGTGATGGCAGCGGAAGCAAGAGACGAGCGACAGCTACAACGCGAGCGAACAAAGCATCGCTTTCACAAAAAAGCTCGGGGCATCGCGGACTAGTTGCCAAACCTGTTACGATTCGTGTTTTCTCGACAAAAGCTCGATAGAGATATAGATTATTAATCCTTGATCAATTAATATGCCACTCGAGTATCATATGCTCTATGTAAATAGTTATTATTCTTTTAAACAGACACATTGTCTGCCAGATTGCGAGACTCAAGTCGGAGCAGCATAGTCCACACCCGGCCAATCAGACGGCGCCAAGATCTCTTCCCTCCAACCTCACTCGACTCCCATCCAGCATCCTTGTCGTCGACCAGCTCGGCATTGCGCTCACAGCATTCACGATGTCGACCCGAGAAGCACGGTAAGCCTTTCCTTCACTCCTCTATCTTCTAAAGTCCTCTGACGCCATTCTCTACAGCTTCAACCAGCACGTCCTGGTCGACACGACACCTCTGCCCGACAGCATCCCCAAAGTCGACGAGATCGGCGCCTCGTCCGCGCCCCTGCTGAGCGCGAGCTTCTTCATCGGCGCCCGCTGCCGCGCCTACAACGATGACTACATGAAGTGCAAGACTGACGCCCCGGGCACGGGGGAATTGGACTGCATGCGCGAGGGGAGGAAGGTGACTCGCTGTGCGGCAAGCGTGTACGTGCTTTCTTCAATGGAATCGGTTTCAGAGGGGTATTGACGGGATATAGGCTGGATGACGTCCGCACGCACTGCCTCGAAGAGTTCCGCTCGCACTGGACGTGTCTGGAGAACAACAACCAGCAGCTGTGGCAGTGCCGGAAGGCGGAGAAGCCGCTGAACAAGTGCGTGTTTGAGAAGTTGGTAAGTTGAACACTTTGTCCAGAGCGTGATCATGTACAGATAGCTGATCCCACTATGTATAGGGCTTGAAGAAGGAGATTCCCGGTGCTCCACAGGGCGATACGCCGATACACGAGAGGCGGCGCCAGACGTTTGCGCACCATTGATTGGCTATGACATAGAGGCAAAAATGACAATACTTCACAACACTGTCGTACACTGTTCTTTGAATCAGTGCAAATGTTCTTTTCAGCGGTGTGCCATACCTGGTCAGTGAGAGGCCAGAGAATTCTTCAACAGGGTATTGGGTGTAGACACGATGTCACTTGGTATCACTCAAAACACAGCACGGGAAGAAGGCAGAGGTGGGGTGGTAAAGTGTGGCCCTTTGTCGGTCCGCACTTTGCATTAAACATTAGACATTAATTATCTTCGGTCTTCGACCATTGGCCGGCAGCTATATCCGTATCGACCGCATTTGCGTTACTGATAAAAGACACCAGTAGTACAAGGGAAAACCCTTCGGTGGGGAAAAACCTTGTCATCGACTTCAAACTGACTGTCTGAGAAACACCAAAACATAAGGAGTGAAATTCTTGGCTGCGTCCATCCAGCCTTGCATTCTCTGTGGTGGTCGTGCGTCGTCGAGTAGCTCGATTCCGGTAGGTGTGCGTACACGGGCAATGTAGTGCCCATTGTCGAGTCCTCCAGAGTGGTAGACGATGCCGTTGAGTTGATATCTCGTTCGGGTAGATTTTGGCATGCACCAGGGGGCGATGTCGAAAGTTTCTGGAACGTTGACTTTGTCGGTGTTCTTCCGCATGCCGTACTGGCCTGGTGTAAAGCGTAGGAGGTGGATGGTCAGCACTTCGGGAAGTTGTCTGATCGCGGTGCTGCGTTGTCGGGGTTTGTTGGTCTTGCATTCATCGCACCGGATGGTCAGCCTAGCGGCGCCATGGTACCGGTTCATGCATGATGCGAGTGAGAGTGACTGCTTTGCAGCATATATGGGGAGTGAGAGAGACCACCCTGCTGGGTCGTCATGTGTGTGAGTGGCGTTGCAATCCTCACATGTCCAGCTTGCCCGGTGGGCGATGTTGAAAGTTCCCTGGAGGGCGGGAATGCTAGACATTGTTAGCTTTAACTTTTCAATCTGTCGAGAACAAAATGGAAACTCACTTGATACATTGAGTGGCGTTGAGAGAATTGAAGAGAAAGAGCATGTATTCATGCGTATCTTCCTGATTGTATGTATTGTTTGACTGCCACCTTGGTCTGCCCTTGCCTGGTTGCATGCGTGTTGAGTTGTCGAGTTGCTGCAGACGTGCGTGTGTCTGAGTAGGATTGCGATGATAACTGTCGGCCAAGTTACGCAAAGCACAAGGGACGCAGCTTTTGGAGCAGGCGGCGGGGCGGTGGTCAGTCACAAGGTTGAAGAAGAAGGGGTTGGAAAGCAGCGTTTGGAGTACTGCCCTCCGGTAACACCATGCTCCGGGGTTGGGGAGTCCCTGGCGGAGAGGCTTACCTCCCTTTAGAAGCCATTCTCCAGAGACAGCCATGTTGTTATGCCTGCTGTGAGCAGAACGAGGAGGAGGAAGAAGAGCTGAGCGGAGAGGAGAACGAGAGGTTGAGCAGGGATCCCACTGATGTGGGAGAGAGGAGGAGAGGTGAGTTGTGTCGCCAGTAGGCAACAGAGCAGAGGACAGAGTGAGGACGCGAGTCTTTGGGCTCTGTGGTATGCTCTTTGTTGTGCTACTATTGTCACGAGAAGGCGGAAGGAAGCTGGGAGCTATAGCTTGTTTTTGAGGCGGCCGCTGCTTGGACCGTGTTTGCCCTGCAGTGGGACCCAACCTTAATGGACTCTCCCGCTGAACAACACGACCCGCAGCGGCAGCACGACCACCTAGCAAGCGTGCAGGGCGTCTTGGACGAGACGTGGTCCGATGAAGGTAGGAAAAGAAAGCTCGTTTCCTACAGCGAGGGCATGGTGAAGCGAGCATAGTGCGGCGAGCTCGCCGGATGCGACTCATGCTGCGCATATCCGTCATGGAGCCCGGTCTAGACGTGGCTGGAGCCATGGCTTGAATCCTTCCGATGTGCTTTGGGATGATACAGACGTTCAGCAGCACAAGGGCCAAGGATGAATATCTCGTTTCTCGAGTCCAAAGGCCAAGAGGCAGGCGTAGAAAAGGTGATTCGACTCTTCAAGGACAAAAGCTTATGCTGTTGGGTCCCCTTTAAGATATTTAGCTGCAGTTTAACCAGTATATGAGGAGAAATAAGGCGGCATGCGCCGGGAAGCCTCCTATAGAGTGAAATGGTCCTTGGGCTCCAGGCATTCTCACAATAGATAGTCGGGTCAAAGAGGATGAGTCTGCCGCTAGGACGGACTCGCGAGACGCCAATTGAAAGCCAGCCAGAGGTCTTCCTAACGCAGACACTCGATCGAATTATTCTTTTAGTGGTATTAGCTTGTAAATAGTGTTCGATGCCTCCGAGAACAAAGCAATGCCAAAAGTTTTTGACGGGAGCCGCTCTCCGCACCAAATCAGCCAATCAGGAAATTCGTTGACCTGCCTATTTCAACCTCCACTGCTGGCCGCGCTCTGGACATGCAGACTGTCCACACAAGCCTCCCTTAATGAGTGATGAGAAAAATGCATCTTCCTCTGCATACGAGGAAGAGCATGTCCACTCCGTCTACGAACAAATAGCATCCCATTTTTCTTCAACACGTTACAAGGTCAGCTGAGCATCCTCGTGCATAGAAGACCATGTTCCTGACTTTGCAAAGCCATGGCCGATCATTGAACGCTTTCTGCAGTCGCAGTCGCCAGGCTCCGTGGGTGTGGACATCGGCTGCGGTAATGGCAAATATTTATCTGTCAATCCGGATGTTTTCATTGTCGGGTCAGATCGGTCTCGGAACTTGACAGCAATCGCCAAAAGCCATTTGCGGCACGATGCTGTAGTGGCAGATGCTTTGGCTACGCCACATATGAGAGCAAAGGCAGATTTTGCCATTTCTATTGCCGTTATACACCATCTGTCTACACCCGAACGGCGAATTGAGGCAGTCCGCGAGATATTGGCTACCGTGAAATCAGGGTCAGGCAGAGCGCTGATCTACGTGTGGGCTCTGGAGCAGAAGGGAAGCCGACGTGGATGGGACGAAGGTGATGATCAGGATGTCATGGTACCGTGGGTCATGAAGGGTCAGAAACAAGATGGCGACGAAGCACCACTACCTGACCAGACCTTTCACCGTTACTATCACTTGTATCGCAAGGGTGAATTGGAGGCTGACATCGATGCTGCTGGTGGGACCGTGACGGAATCCGGCTATGAAAAGGACAACTGGTGGGCTATTGCGTCTTGTCAGCACCCCATGACTCTGCCTTCGGACTCCCCTCCGCCTTGAAGACTGGTTTCGATACGTCACGCGAGCTATGGCTTACTCCTTATCCTGAGATTCTCAAGCCTGGACATCAGTATGAACTGGCTTTGCTCGTCAGCTCATCGGGATGGATTCGAGCGAAAATCACAGACTAAGCGCAAAGCGAAAGGTTGATTACAGATGGACAGGTAGCACGGCCGGGATGGTGTAGCCATGCACACTCGTTCTGAGGTGTCCGCATCAGTTGCCACCCTACCACTCGACTTGAATAGATCTAGGAGGGCTTCTGACTGGACGCTCTCGATCCGTGGCCATGACAAAGACCATGTGGTTGGACTTTGAGCGGCGTGCAAGCGTCATAGCATACAAGGCATCATGTAGCAGTGCAGCTCGTCAGAACCTGTTACCGGATTCGGCGATGGAACGACGCCAATGTTCCTTAAGGAAACGATAGAGTAGGCTTACTATCACGATAGAGAACAAAAATAGCATTACATTGTATCATAGAAGATAGTGTCTTGATCCTGCCATCATTTGTAAATGCCCCGTTCGAATCCATGTACCAAGCACAGCGAATGCCGCATGGCAACTGGCTGACGTGGTCCGCTGGTCGGACCAGCATGGCCTCATAGCAAGACATGCAAACCCGTCGACGACAGTCCAGAATATTCCATTACTACTGTTCGGTACGAGTGAGGACGATTCTAGCGATGTCGGACGCGCAACCGACACGCATAGTAGAACGACTCGACTCTCTCCAACAGGCAAAATGGACGACGGCGTTGCCATCGATACGGGCTGAGCCGCGTCGTCGCTCACCGGACCCCCAAGGTTCCAATACTATTAAGCCATGCCGCGCAACGGGCGAAGCGAACAACAACGTAGCCGAGAGGGAAGCGAGGATGGAGCGACGGGTAATACTCGCGACGGGCAAGAACCGTGTCGGAAGCCGATTCAGTTGTGGGGTTCGCGGACAGCTGGTGTGAAACAGGGCTTGTCGACGGGCATTCTGGGCTCTGGCTATCTGGTCGACGGCATTCTCACTGCTCGTCAGGTGCGGGCAGTAATCTCCACAGCACTGAGCGATTAGAAAGAGAGCTGCAGGTGGCGAACGAGCTGCTGCAGGACGGACTGTGTGTAGCTAGCTAGCTAGCTAGCTCTAAGCGCCGATAACCTATCTCATCACGTTATCAGGCCGAGTATGCAGGTGCAGGGCGTGGATCCGGGCGCTGAGTACCCTTCCCCGCCTGGGCATGGGCACGCATGCGAGTGAGCATGCAAGCTGCCGTACGCCAGGGCATCGTCGCGTAGTTGCGGATCAATTGGCCTTTCTCTTGTTGTTCTGTTGACGGCGGCAACTTTCCCCGGATAATGTTACCGCGCATCGCAATCACGACTTATCGCGGGATAATGGATTAATATTCTTTTTGGTGTCGATCCCGATAACTCTACAAGCCGACCTCCTTCAAGCGGAATTGCTCGTCGTTACCGCCAGCACAACAGAGCGATCAGCGGAGGCCTGATTGATTTTTCTTCCAGAGCAGCAAATTTTTGCTACTCACCGTCACTTGCGTATTTTCTGGTCTGATACCTGCAGAATCGAAAAAGAAAACGGAAGCAGTTTAGCGTCGACCGAATACAAGAAAACTCCCCTCGGCAAAGAATGGTTGGGTTCGAAGGCGGTAAGTCGAAAGGGTGTAGAGCTAGGTTCGAGCCAGGCCGCCTTTGACCCCATAGTACTCGAGTACCTGGAAGAAAGCGGTCTAGCACGGTGCAGAACGGACCGGCATCGGGCCCCAGAACATGCTTATTGGATGGGGCTCGCTCACGGCGGGTCCATGTCAATACCTGAAGGCCAGCCTGACTCGGCAAGAAAGCGCTATGCCGCTGGCGGATGGCGAGCTCAGGAAGGGGGCTTGATATTGGGCTCGAAGCGGTTGCGATTGGCGTGTTATTGTTTCGGCCACGTCTTGGGGCACCGCTCAGGAGAGGTGTACATTGATGGATACTGGCGAGGCTCGTTTCAGGAATGGGCCCATCAGTGACAGCCTCGAAGCCGAGTCCCGGCCGCTGTCTGTGCTCCAGCGGTTGCATTCAAAGATGGAATGGCGGCGGGGCCAGCGTTGCAGCGCACGCAGCAGGAGAACCGCTGAGGCGTCATGATTGACAGGAACGAGCGCTGGTGCTTTGCTGTTGTTTTCATGCACCGGGCACTACGCATGCATGCCCAGTCTGGCTCCAAACGTTGATGCTCACGGACAGTCAAAGGAGTTCACAACAAACGAAAGCAGGGTCCTTCCTTCCGCCAGCAGAGTTGCCACCGGTCAAAGTCTCCCGGGAAGCGCATTCGCCTTGTTACCAGGCACCGAAGTGGAAGGCGGTCAGAACAAGTAGCAAAGGATCCGATCGGGGTCAGGCATGAAGCGGCCAGAACGGAGACCAGGAAGACAGAGCGGATCAGAGACCCTTGAGCTAGCCGGACGAGGCACTGAGTTACGCACGCGTATGCGGGCGCAGCGCCAACAGGACCGAGTAGCATCCACGCCACAGCCGCGGCCAGCAGCGGGGGAGTCTCTGCAGTCTGCTCAGGCCAATCCACCGCCGCGTGACCACTACGTGGCGCCCTGGCAGATGGGCACGGCTGCTGCGAGAACCGCCACGCTCGGCCAACGGATGGCGGGTGGCCTAGGCACGCCCTTTGCCGGGCCAGTTCAGTTCTGGGCTAGCGTTCAGGACGAAGGCCATGTTGATCAAGACAGCTTTGGGGTCACCAACAAGCAAGCACCACATGCATCCGGCTGACTGACAAAGATAGCAACGGGACAGGTGGGTACTTGAGAATTTGGACACTTGTCTACATGCATTGTCTCGATGGAAGCGGCCTAATGGCCAGGCAGCCGGGCGTCATACACTGGTAATGGTTCGGGCGAGTGACTGAGAAACGAGAGTCGAAGGAGGGACTGAATGACCGGCCAGCCTGAAGCTACCGGGCCTTCCGACCCGGACTGGCATTGGCACTGGCACTGCACGTATGGGAAGGGGTCTTGGGAGGGAGTATCCTCGTAAACCCCGTCGCCCGCAGAGCTGGCGGGTTGAGAGACACAGCCGAAAGAGAGTGGGGGGAAAGCAGTCACGCAGACACCGCACCCCCCGGTACTCGATCCGCATTGCCAAACAAAACAGCCTCATCTGGCGCCGGTTTGACGCAATAATAATAATAATAACAAGAAGCGGGCGTATGAGTAGATAGAGCAGGGTGGATCGAGGCGAGTCAATCCCTCAGCCTGGCCGAACTCGGGCCTGGCAGCTTCTTCCCAGTCATTCGCCCTCACAGTCACCGTCATCATCCGCCAATCGCCGCCCAGCATTCATTCCACCGTGGTTCCCTGAAGAGTAGAGAGACCTCGAGAGCCGTCCACCGCCTTCTGCTGCCCTCTGCTCCCTGGCTGTCTCTCTCTCTCTCTCTCTGTCTCTCGCTCGCTCACCCGTCATCCGTCCCGCCCGTGCCCTACCGCTCGTTTCCAGCTTCCCGGCCCTGCTCTGGTGTCCCTGCTCTGGTGTCTGTCCCTCTGCCACCACCGAGGGCCCACCCCCGCTACCTACTGCTCTACGCTGCCCATCTCGCTCGCCATCGCTGCCTCCGCCACCACCCTACCATCACTTCCTCCTCTTCCTACTCTCCACCACCACCACCCTACGACCTCTACATCCTCACCGCTCTCCTTCCTCGCCTCTTTCAATCATACCTCTCCTCTTACCGCTGCCATTCCCAATTCATCCCAAATCTCAACGGAAAAGTTTGCGGCTTTCAATCCGCTTCCGCAATTCCTCGAACCTTCCGCCGCCTCCAATAACCAACGGCTTTGTCCTAATTGAAACCTGAGCAACGCCCTCTCCAGCCGTTGGACTCTACCGCTTCTGTCCTCGAGGCCTTCTTCGCCCATCTGACGACCGTCTTCCACCTTCCACAGTCCGCGAGACCGGCTTTACTTGAAGCCTGCCAGAGACCTTGCCCGTTTCGCTAGTCACACCACCTCTCCTCCGCCGTCTCTACTCTTCCACCTCCGTTTCTGTCTCGGAGAGCTTCTGACCTCTACAAACCTACCTCTCTTTCCCCTTCTACGACTTCTCTCGCCCTCTTCCCGCCGCTGCTCTACCTGCGCTCCAGACAGCGTCTCTCTCGCATCCGAACCTCGAACGAACCCAATCATCCCGCTTGATCCTTCCGAAGGAGCAATTAACTACGTCCACCTGGCAGACAGCTTGCACATTTTGGAAAGAGCTTGGATAGCAACACCTCTTCGCAGTTCCTCCACGACGGTGCTCCTGCCGAGCATCTGACAACAATTGTCCTTTCATTCAACTACTCGGCTGCCTGAGTGTCCCAGTGCTTGACGACATCACCTGTCCGGGCGACTGCCCAACAACATCACCCCTCTCCGGGCTCTCTCGCCAACACTGTCATTCCTTTGGCACCGACTCGAGACGTCTGATCCTCCCTCCCCCGTCTTCTCAATCCCGTCTTCTCCCTTGCTGAAGATACCGCTCGCCTGACAACAAAACGACACCTCGGTGCGGTAGCTTCAGCAGCAACGGTCCATAGCAGCCCGACCTAGGAGCCTACGGGTTCTTGCGAGACCGCCGGTCTTTATTTGAAGCGGATCCTCCATCTCCGCCTCTTTGTCTACTTCAGCGCCCCGCATGATACCCACGACCTTTAACGCTTTTTAATCCCTGTTGACGATTGTCATCGTTCTCTGCTCGCGTCAGCTCTCTCGACGCCCTCCTTGAACACCACCACCACTCCAGTATCTTCATCCTTCCCGATTCTTCACCATTGCATGTCGACCTAGGTTTTCATTTTGACCTTTATCGCTTGATTTGGACCTTTGACTCGGGAAGTGGCTGCTCGAATCAAAGGTCTGATCTCGCTTTCCTCGCACCAACTTCTTACCCCGCCGACTTTGTCCTTACTGAGTTTTCTTGCTCGCAACTCTCTCGTCAAACATGGACTGTATGCAAGAAAGCTTCAAGAAGGGCATCCTTCTCGGAGGTCGTTTCGAGACGGTTGCGCCGCTCAATCATGGCACCTTTGGCATGGTCTTCAGGGCTCGAGACATCGAGACCGGAGACATGGTTGCCGTCAAGTGCCTGACCAAGCAGCTTCCGGATGGTGTGCAGTCTCCCTGCCCCGCCGCCATGGCCGTCGACGACCGCTCTGAAGAATTGGCTCTCCACACCCACATCGGCCACCATGAAAATATCGTCAACCTGCTCACCTCGTTCGAGACAGAGAATCATTCTTACCTCGTCCTCGAGTACTGCCCCAACGGAGATCTCTACGAAGCCATTCGTGCCGGTAAAGGTCCGTTGGAAACCGAGCACGTTCGCGATTTCATGCTTGAGCTTGTCGATGCCGTCCTGTTCCTCCATTCCAAGGGTATCTATCACAGAGATATCAAGCCCGAAAACATCTTTCTCGCCCGCAACGGCTCGATGAAGCTCGGTGATTTCGGACTTGCTACCACTGAGGTTTGGTCCAACGAATCAGGCGTAGGCAGTGATCGCTACATGGCGCCGGAGCAATTTGACCCCGCCAACACTTTCGGTTATGCCCCTGCTGCTGCCGATACTTGGGCCGTGGGTATCTGTTTGCTCAACATCCTCTTCGGACGGAATCCGTTCGCTAGCCCTGCTCACTCCGATCCGCTCTTCAACGACTATCTGCGAGATTACCAGTCCCTGTTCGATATCTTCCCCAATATGTCCCAAGACACTTATGAGGTTCTCCGGGATTGCCTTGCTATCGATCCGACTAAGCGTTCTCTCGCGCATGCCAGGGAGCATCTCCTGCGTGTGGTCAGCTTCACTACTGATGAGGAATCTCTCGACGAATTTTGTATTGGCAATGACGTCGTGGGCGCTACTCTTGGTCGTGAACCTCTCCGTACACCCTCCCTGTCGAGCCCGCAAGTCGATTCGAATGGATCTTTCCCTTGGGCCAAGGCCTTGAGGAGTCCTCAGAAGCACAGTCGTCAGCTTTCGGTCATTCAGGATTCGGAAGAGATGTACCCCGCGCCAAACAGGACTTTGTTCGAGCCCGATGTTGCATCTCTCGCTTCTGCCCTCGATTCTGGTATTGGCATGTCTTATAAGTCGAGCAACGTCTCAACTGCTCCCATCAGTGTGCCCGTGTCATCATCTCTACCTTCCTCCCGCGCCATGGCCGCCATTTACGGCGAGCACTCCGACCTCTTTTCGAAGAGTTGGAGTGATCTGTGGGAAGAGGAAGAAGAGGAGAAAGCACGGTCTTCACTCGAAATGGTCGAGCGTTTTGATATTGTTCCTTATCAGCAACCAGACGAGACACTCTTGACGAGGTGCAGCACCCCGGCTATCGATATCAAGCCCTCTTCGCGCGGCAGCAGCACTCCTCGCATGGGTCTATCCGAGCTCGGTAACCCCAACAGCCGGAGCCGCAGCCCCGCATCGCCTCGGTTTGGCCACTTTCAATTTGGTCATTTTGCGAAATCAGCGCCACAGAAAGATTCCGCACTCAAGCGTACAGGTTCGTCGCTCATGGACAAGTGGATTGCTCTGGGCAATCTCCGACGAGGCAATGACCATGCTCTTCACACCCCTCGACGGGGTACTGGGGACAGCACGCCCAAGACTCAAGTTCCGCAGCCGGCTACCACCACGACTACGAAGCGCACCAAGAGCAAGCAACGCGATCGTTCTGGTAGTTGGAGGAAGAGCTCGAGTGGTCTTCCGCCATACTCAAATGAGTTGTGGAACGTGAGCAAGGACTGGCGTTCTCCTCAGCAGCCTCACTACACGGCTAGCCCGACTATTTCAACCCCGACCAGACCTCGCAGCACTATATCGTCTCTCATTTCGCCACCTCGCCGCAAATCTCCTCGACGTTCGCAATACATTCTGGACGACGACATCGGTGACCTCGAATGGGTCGGAGGCTGGCAAGACCTTCATGTCTAAGGATCTCTGTACCTCACTGGTTCCCTTGCTTCCCTCCGACCTTGAACATATCACTAACAACTTTTGTCTCCTCAAGTACTTATTTTAGTGCTTCTCAACTCTCAACTCTCTCTATTTCTATTGGGTCCCCTTCTGCAGCCATGGCCGTTCCTTTCTCTTGCGGCCTTGCCATTACATCTTGTTAGACTCTTATCGGTCAGAAGCGTTTTTGTACGGAAAGGAAGGCGCAGTTCTGCTTTTGGTGACTTTCTTTAAAAGCCACCCCAAAAGGACCTGGTGTCAAAAGGATCCGGCGAAAAGACCAAAAGTCTCTTGCTTTGTTGGGAAGGTCGCTCAATTGTCTTGCCGTTTTCAATCTCGTCGATCATCCATCCGTGGATGGATGGACAGACTGTGTATGGGTTGCTGCGGATGCTTGTCATCTGTCTTTCGTTTTTATTGATACCCTCAGCGCTGTTCTCATCGTCTGCCCATGGCTGCAGAAAGGGTTTCTTTTCCTTACACACACTCATCGAAATGGCAATGCAAATAAGTGGGCCACAAGTCAGGGCCACTGACAACACGGGAGGGAAACTGGGAACACACAACATTTTTTATCATGACGAGGAGGAAATCGGGACAACACAGGAAGAAAGCAAACGAAAAAGAATAACGAAATCATATACGAAAGTTCCGACGCGCGCGCTGGGCTCGCTGGTCTGTAGCATTACGATTGTGTGCGCCTCGAACGGGTAGCTAGACTATTTATTTGTTTTGACATTAGTTTTACCACCTTTGCTCCTCTGCGAGGAGAGGCGACAATGCTATGGACATGTCACCCTTATTGTTGTTTTCCGTGTGTTTTCCAGTGACTGTGCCATGGATTGTGAAGAGACTATCGTGTGTATGATATGACTTGATAGTGAGGATTTGAAATGTTCGTCGTATCGAAACATCTCATCAAGGACGATGTATTTGCAAATAATTCCCGTGTGGTCATGAGAGGCTTTGATTCTTATAAATGATCAAACCATATCACAAGGGTAGTTCTACAAGATCATGCTATAGTGTTCGTGGCTATAGTCTATCTCTGCGTACGAGTACGAATCAGCAATGGTCAAAAGCATCTCAAAAGACGAGCCACCGTGCATTCATTGGACGGAACACTACACTCGGACGACCACTACGACAGACAAGATAGAGAGAACAGAATTTTTCATTTCAAATCAGAAAAGAACACTATGTAAACAAATGAGACAAGCCAAAAAGGGATGTGCTAATTGACCACCAACAGCATCGCAAAAAATAGGAGAGCGATTGTGACAAGGACAAAAAGTATATCTAGGACGCTGACGAATGCCATCCGGAACATCTTTCCCATCCAAACAGGTCAAAATCCGTACATGGCTATTCTCCCAATTGGAAAGCTTTTCTTTTTCATCCTCCTCCTTCTCCTTGAAGTCCGATCATTTCCGTACATTGTTTTGTGCAGTTGATCACGCAGCCGCAGTGATCATCTCCTTTGGCGCGCCGTTTTGTTTAGACAGCAGCTCATACGGCGGACGCTTGACGATGCCACCTGTCACAGGTAGCTGCGAGCCGGTTCCAGTGAGATAAGAGTCAACCTCGCGGGCAGCCATGCGGCCCTCGTTGATGCCCCATACGATCAAGCTCTGTCCGCGGCGACAATCGCCTGCAGCGAATACACCTTCGACGTTGGTGCAATACTTGCCAGGCGGCGTCTTGATGTTCTTGCGGGGGTCCTTCTCAATAGATCCGCCAAGCACTCGGTCCTCGGGACCCAAGAAGCCCATGGATAGCAAGACCAAGTCGGCCGGGAAGTACTCCTCAGAGCCCTCGACCTGCTTCATTTCCCAGCCACCGGACGAGTTCTTGGTCCAGTCTACGCGTACCGTGTTGATCCCTTTGACATTGCCATTGCCGTCGTCGACAAAGTCCTTCGACATGACGCAGAACTCACGAGGATCCCGTCCCATGTGTGTCTTGACCTCCGAATGGCCATAATCCACCCGGTAGATACGAGGCCACTGCGGCCATGGGTTGTCGCGGGCCCGCTCAGGTGGCGGCTGCGGCAAAAGCTCGAAGTTGATGACGCTCTTGGCTCCATGCCGTACAGAAGTACCGATACAATCGTTGCCTGTGTCACCTCCACCAATGACCACAACGTGCTTGTCCTTGGCGCTGATGTAGGATCCATCCGCAAGCTTGGAGTCCAGCAACGATTTTGTATTCTTGTGCAAGAATTGCATGGCGAAGTGAATACCTTCAAGGTTTCGATTAGGAATAGGTAGATCGCGAGCCACAGTGGCACCAGTAGCAATGACGACCGCGTCGTTAGAGGCGCGGAGAGAGTCAAGAGTGACCTCGCCGTCGCCGACTGCTACCCCGGTGACGAATTTGATGCCCTCCTCAGCCATGAAATTTACACGGCGCTGGACGACATTCTTATCCAGTTTCATGTTGGGAATGCCATACATCAGCAGACCACCAACGCGATCCGCTCGTTCGTACACTGTCACCTCGTGCCCAGCTTTGTTGAGCTGGTCTGCAGCCGCAAGACCGGCGGGACCGGAACCGATGATGGCAACGGTCTTGCCGCTGCGATGAGTAGGGGGTGTAGGGACCATCCAACCCATCTCGAAGCCTCGGTCTATGATAGCGCATTCGATGGACTTGATGCCGACAGGATCCTCGTTTATACCCAAAACGCAAGCGCCCTCACAAGGTGCTGGGCACACACGGCCAGTGAATTCGGGGAAGTTGTTGGTCATCAGCAGCCTGTTCAGAGCATCCCGCCATTGATTTTGGAACACCAATTCGTTCCATTTGGGGATGATGTTCGAGATTGGGCAACCGGTGTCCGACTGGCAGAAAGGCACTCCGCAGTCCATGCAACGGGCTGTCTGATACTTCAGCTCGTCCTCATTGAGTCGCGATGACAATTCTTGCCAGTCCCGAGTCCTCGTCTTTGCGTTGCGGTACTTCTCCGATCGTCGCTGGTACTTCATGAAACCACGGGTCTTGTCCAGTACTAGTGCAGAACGCTTTTCCTCCTTCTTGCCGTCCTGCACACTCTCTTCGATATCGAGAAGATCGTTCTTCTTCTGTTCCTTCGCCTCGTGCTCGTGCTGAGCTTTCTTCGAGTCTTCGTGCAGGTTACGTACGGCATTGCCGGGCAGCATGGGAAGGGAGTATTGAGCCTTTTTGGCTGCGGCTGCTTTAGCCGCCTCCTCGAGCATGACACGCTTGTAGTCCGTGGGTAGGACCTTAACAAAGCGTGGGAGAGCACGGTTGAAGTCGAGCAGCACGCGTGCGGCAAGCTCGGAACCAGTGTAGTGGTGGTGGTCTTCGATAAGTCCTCGCACGAACGCAATTTCCTGAGGGTCTTCGAGGCCCGACAACTCGACCATCTCTTGATTGACTTTGCCCTCGAAATCGCGCTGCATGTCGAGCACGTACGCGATACCGCCAGACATACCAGCTGCAAAGTTGCGGCCAGTACTGCCCAGAATGACCACGCGACCACCTGTCATGTACTCGCATCCGTGGTCACCAATGCCCTCGACAACAGCCGTCACACCGGAATTGCGAACAGCGAATCGTTCGGCAGCAACACCACGGAGGAAGCATTGACCAGATGTTGCACCGTAGAGACAAACATTGCCCACCAGAACGTTCTCTTCGGCCTTGTAGACGGCAGATCTGGGTGGATAAACAATGATGCGACCACCTGACAAGCCTTTGCCGACGTAATCGTTAGCATCACCCTCAAGTTCAAGGGTGACACCTGGAGCAAGGAAAGCACCGAAAGATTGTCCAGCAGAACCGCGAATGTTGGCGTGAATGGTGTCTTGCGGCAGACCCTGCTCACCATAGCGCTTGCTGATATGGTATGAAAGGGTGGCTCCAAGGGCGCGATCAGTGTTTACAATGTCGCATTCGATCCGGCATGGCAAGCCCTTCTCCAACGCGAGCTCGGACTCAGAAATGAGCTTGTTGTCCAGCCGAACGTGTAGCTTGTGGTCTTGCTTGCGGACGTTGTAAGTTGCGACGCCAGGTCGGAGCTCATGCCCAGCCGTGAGAATCAGTGATAGATCAACGTTCTCGGTCTTTGCATTGCGCAGGTCATCCCTAACTCTGAGCAGCTCTGTTCGGCCAACCATCTCATTGACAGTGCGGAACCCAAGCTTGGCCATGATGGCTCGCAATTCATTAGAAACGTAGTAGAAGAAATTGATAACATGCTCCGGGGTGCCCTTGAATTTGGCACGCAGCTCGGGGTCCTGTGTGGCAATACCAACCGGGCAGGTGTTCAAACTAAGAAAAATTAGCAGAATTCCAAAGAAGGGAAAGGGAAAACAAATTACTGGCACTTCCGCATCATGATGCAGCCCATGGCAATGAGAGGAGTTGTAGCGAAGCCCCATTCTTCGGCGCCGAGCAGGCAGGCAATAGCAACATCACGACCAGTGCGGATCTGTCCGTCAGTCTGCACAATGACACGCCCTCGAAGATTGTTCAGAACCAGAGTCTGTTGAGTTTCAGCCAGACCAAGCTCCCAAGGGAGACCGGCATATTTGATGCCAGTCCAGCGTGAAGCACCTGTACCACCGTCATGACCAGAAATGAGAATATGATCGGCCTTTGCCTTTGCAACGCCTGAAGCAACGATGCCAACACCAGTCTCGGAGACGAGCTTGACGGATACACGAGATCGCGGATTAGAACACTTCAGATCGTAGATGAGCTGTTTCAAGTCCTCGATAGAGTAGATATCGTGATGAGGTGGCGGTGAGATCAGTCCTACACCTGGGGTCGAGTGACGAGTCCGAGCAATAGGTCCGGAAACCTTATGGCCTGGAAGCTCACCACCTTCACCGGGCTTAGCGCCCTGTGCCATCTTGATCTGAAGTTCATCTGCATCGGCGAGGTAGCTAGAAGTAACACCAAATCGACCAGAGGCAATCTGTTTGATGGCAGACCGCATGGAATCGCCGTTTTCCATCCTTTGGCTTCGCTCAGGATCCTCACCACCTTCACCGGTGTTTGATTTTCCACCGAGTCTGTTCATAGCGACGGCTATGGTTGAGTGGGATTCCATAGAAATGGACCCATACGACATGGCACCCGTCACGAAGCGCCGGACGATTTCCGTCCAGGGCTCTACCTGATCGATGGGTACAGGAGTTCGCTGTTCGAAATCAAAGTCGAGCAGACCACGTAGAGTGCAATTCTTGATCTGCTCATACGCTGAACGAGAGTATGCCTCGTAAGATTTGTCGTTCTTGGTACGTACAGCATCTTGGATATTGGCAATTGAGGCCGGGTCGTTTATATGAGACTCTCCACCGTCGCGCCAGTGATACTCGCCAGTCTCTACAAGGCCCGGAATTTCGCGAATGTTGCGGCTCGGGAAGCCCTTTTCATGAAGAGCAAACGCATCCTGAGCAATGAGCTCGAAAGTCATGCCTCTAATACGAGTAGCCGTTCCAGTGAAGCAGCGGTCAACAACCGTATCATCGATGCCGAGAGCCTCGAAAATCTGAGCGCCTTTGTAGCTCTGAATGGTGGAGATACCCATTTTGCTCATCACCTTGAGGATGCCACCGTCGCAAGAGTGCTTGTAGTTGTCTATGAGCTGCTCCTTGGTGAGCTTCCTCCTGATCAGACCCTCGCGGTGCATCTTCAAAATACACTCGATCGCAAGATAAGGGCAAATGGCGTCGGCACCATATCCGACCAGCACACACATGTGATGTACTTCACGAGCCTCGGCGGTTTCAACCACAAGCGCTACCTGTGATCGCCACTTATTGCGTACAAGATGGTGATGAACCATACCTGTCGCCAGAAGTGAGGATACTGCGACTCGGTCTGCAGACGTGGCTCGATCGGAAAGGACCAACACCTTGTGTCCCTTATCAACGGCGTTGGTGGCCGCATCGCAAATTTGATCGAGTGCGTCCATGTAGCCATCAATGCCGCTAGATTTGGGGAAGGTGATATCAATCACCTCTACGGTCCAGTCACCATGGATTTTGTCTATAGATTTGAGCGCATTGAACTCCTCGATTGACAAGATTGGCGACGGTAGCAGCAGGCGGTGGCATTGTTCCTTGCTCATTTCCAGAAGATTGCCCTGAGGTCCGACATAAGCCTCCAGTGACATGACTACGGCTTCTCTGATGGGATCAATGGGCGGATTCGTGACTTGAGCAAATAGTTGACGGAAGTACTCGAAAAGCAGACGTGGCTGCCGCGCCAAACACGCAAGAGGTGCATCATTACCCATAGATCCCAGAGCTTCCTTCGAATCAGCGGCCATGGGACCGAGCAGTAGACTGACTTGCTCGAGAGAGTAGCCAAATGCTTTGAGTCGCGGATCCTCCTGAACTCTCGACTCTGTCAATTCGAAGGAGAGATCAGTGCCTTTGCTGGTGAGTTTTTGAAACACGGCGGGCATGGTAATCAGCTGGGACTCGATCCAAGATCGGAAATCTTGCCGGGAAGAGACCATCTTCTTCAGCTCACTGTCATCGACAATGCGACCAGCGACAGTGTCGACAAGCAACATCCGGCCTGGTTGAAGACGGCCCTTTTGCACCACTCGCTCAGGTTCGATAGCGATGGTACCGACCTCAGAAGCACAGACGATGCGGTCATCGTCGGTAACGTAGTATCTGCAGGGTCGCAGACCATTGCGATCGAGATTCGCGCCGCAATATCTGCCATCGGCGAATGTGAAGAGCGCGGGACCATCCCAAGGCTCCATCATACAAGCGGCCCACTCATAGAAAGCTTGCTTCTGCGGATCCATAGAGTCATTACCCTGCCATGCTTCAGGAACAAGGAGCATGACTGCTTCGGGCAGAGATAGAACGCCATTTATGACTAGCAGTTCAAGCACGTTGTCAAATGCGGCAGAATCAGAGCCTCCGTCCTCGATGATTGGATAAAGTAAATCCAGCTCATCTCCAAACAAATCTGATTTGAGAACACCCTCTCTTGCGCGCATCCAATTCTTGTTACCTCGAAGAGTGTTGATCTCGCCATTGTGGGCAGCCCATCTCAACGGCTGAGCACGATCCCAGGAGGGGAAAGTGTTCGTGGAGAAGCGGGAATGTACGAGAGCGAAATGGCCTTCGTAATCGACGTTGACCAGATCGTGGTAATATTCATAAACCTGAACGGGCGAAAGCTGACCCTTGTACACAATATTCTTGTTGCTAAGAGAGCAAATATAGAACCAATTGTGCAGACCAATGACGTGAGTTGCGCGCTTTCTCAGGACGTACAGTTGACGCTCAAAATAGCCTTCATCGTACTCTTCCTGAAAAGTGGACTTCGGCTCTTTCCCATCACCGTAAGCAGACTGTAGCACCACGAAAGGCTGAAGAATGATCGGCTCTCGTGAAGCTGCCGCCGGACCCAGCAGAGTTGTATCCCTCGGAACTTCTCGCCATCCCAAGATTCGCAGACCAAGAGAGTCCGCCACCTCCTCGAATGTGTCAATCGTCTCTTTGAGTACGTCCGTGTCCGGCTTGAAAAAGATGTTACCGGCGGCGTACTGGCCCTGGGAAGGAAGCTTGAACCCTTGCTCACGCTCAAAGTTCTTGACAAAGAACTTGTGAGGAATAGATGTCATTACGCCTGCACCGTCGCCATCTCTGGCGTCGGAGCCAACGGCGCCGCGGTGGGTCATGTTGCAAAGCAGATCTCGGGCTAGTGGCAGGATTTCAGCACAAGTTCAAATAACAGCTCGACGCAAAAATCTTACCTTGTATGACAATCTTGTGACTAGGGACACCCTTGATGTGGCTATTCAGATGTCAGTCAGAGCAACTAGGAAAGTAAACTGGTCCAATACTCACGCCGAAAAGCCCACACCACAGGCGTCTTTCTCATTTTCAGGATCATAAAGCCCCTGCTTCATGGGCAGAGCGCCCGCCCATGACTTGTTCTCCGGAACATTTTGGTAGTCGTAGATGTTCACGGGCTCATTCTCAGCGCCTTCAGGGTCGGACTTAGGTTCATTTTGGGCCTCAACGGATTCTTTTGTATCTTGCGCGAACCTCACCCTACCCATTCTTCCGGCCCAAAAGCCGTGGGTCGAGCAGAGGATGGAAGAGGCTGCAAATTAGCAAAATTGCAAGCTTGCGATGCGGTGGGTTTTGTTGGACTGCGTGTCTGGACGACTCCGAGTCAGTCAGCAATCAATGGCGCCAGAACAAGCGACTTTGGCGCAGAACAAGCGACAAATGCGAGTGACAAGACAGCCGTAACAGATATAAGGATGTTTGCAAAACAGGGTAGACCAATGTGCAGGAAAAAAAGGCAGAAAGTCGATGGAGCTGCACGGCTGGGAAAAAAGACAGAGCGGGACCCGCAGGCGGCATACAACGCAGCTTGAGCAGCGAAGCCAGGGCCGACCATCGGAGGATCAGCCCCGACCATGGGTCTATGACACCGGGAGAGCAGCAGGGTGACCGCGACCGCGGGGGAGCGACACGGCTGGCAGAGCCAGTGGTGCAACAGAGGCTGGCGGTTGAAGAAGCATGGGGAGAAAGTCGAGGCAGATAAGCGAAACCGGCCAATCAAACGCGTGGCATTGCTGTGTTGCCCGCCTTGCACGTGGGGTTTGCCGGCCGGAGCTGCTGGTCGCCGTATTGCTCGGTCTGAGTCAAAGGCAGGAGACCGAGATGGAGATGGCTCGCCGTACAAAGAGAAGAGTATCACTCACACCGTCTATTGATCATATGATGATCTTGTTGCGTTGTGCTGCTGGCTGCGGCGATTATTTTGCAATCCGTCAATTCTCACATTCACAGCGAACGGACAGTGGCGAGCGCATAGGGGGCCATCTTTTATTGATGAGGGTGTTCTGCTAGTGCTTCCGACGTCGCTGATGGAGTCCTGGAAATTTTGGCCGTCCCTAGCGCCCTCCACCCATCTCTCCCTCAACGCTGGTCAATGACTGCGATCGCTTGCACGCATCATTACTGGAAGCCCAGCACGTTGGATGCTGAGTGATGACTGGGGCCTCTCCCTGACCGTGCAGCTCCGGCTTAGCAACGCCTTCGCCCAGCAGTTTGGGGGCGAGCTCTTCTCGGTTCCGTTGTGTCGATCCTCCCCCACGGAGCAACGCACACACATAATTGTGCTCCAGATCACATGTTAGAATAATGCAGGATGCTTACACCTCCTGTATATATACCACACCTTACTGGTGCGCACCATTTCGAAGGTGGTTTCGAGGCGGTCGAAATGCATCCACCGGGCGCTGGAGCATGTAGGTCTGGAAGACTGGCGCATTCATCGGCAATTGATCCAACTCGTGTTTGTCGCCTCGTCTAGACACATTCCTTGGCGCCGACTGGAGGGTGTCTCTGGGGACCGCTCGAGGTGGCGAAACACGTCTGCGACTTTCCAAATCTCGGCGCGCTCGGCGGAGTAGCACCCAAAGCCTCGGACTGAGCACTCCATGGCAGTCGAGCATGCGCCGTGTTGGTGTTGGATGCAACCCCTGCAACATCGTCTTTCTGAGCCGACGAAGGGGTGTGTGTCAATTCAAAGGTTCCGCAATTCGTCCGCTAGCTCGGCCGATGCTTGCATGCATGTGCGGTCGTGCACCAAGCTTCCATGGTGCGGTTCTGAAAGTATCTCCGAGGAAGCGGACCCTAGACCCTCTACCGAGAAATGCTTTCGATCTCATTGGCCGGGGCCATCTTGAAAAGCATGCGCGCCGCATTAGCGCCAGATCGCGGCGCCTCAAAAACGGGGACGAGCGAGAAGCCAGCGACTAATTTTTGGTTGTCAGAGGTTTGGTCCTGTCCTTATCGCTTTAGAGTTTACACTTTATCATGGTCGACGACTCGTGTCACAGGTCGTCGGCGAGGTCCTACATGCTGGCAACATGACAACACACCGCACTCATCGATATTATTCTCGATGTTCGATACATATATGTGCGATGCTGTGCACACTCCTGTACATCCCTGCGACGTGGTCATGGGGCAAGCAAGCTGTCCCGCTGCATGTAACAGGGCGAATATGACGACCACCCAGCGAGCCTTCCCATGTGGGGCCCCGATGCACATTCCAGCAGTGCAGGCTCTCTACAAATCCCATTCCCTCGGTTAAAGCATCTGAAGGTGAAGGAATCACAACAAATATTGTTCCGAGAGATTCTCGTGGGCACTCCGCCGTGTTATGGACATTCAGCATGTGGGGAATATGGACCAACTTGTACCTCGCCGATAGCGGAGGACGTCGGTAAAGGTTCGGCTGATTCAATATGTTCTAGCTCTCCGCTTCACCTGCTGGCGATACATGAATGTAGATGCTCGGAAGCTCGGATTGCGAGTCTCTACTTCACTGCACCATGAGGACATCATTTGGTCGTTCGATTTTCATGCGTGGGGCAATAATTTTATGCTTTGAAAGCTGGAGGTTTCCCACCAGTGCTTCTCTGTATGGCTGATCTCGTGTAGTGTCTATCAACGAGCCCAGATATTTCCACCAGCGATACTCGTTAATGACCTTTGCACCATAGCATCCAGTCCTGAGCAGATACCTTGCGGGGCACGGGGTCGACTATAGTCGCCCTTTTGATAGGACGCAATATTGTCGTTGGTCCATGATGTTCCTGCTGGAATGGTGGGAGGCTCAAACGATCTCACCAGCCACTTTATTCCTGCATCTCGTCCGCATTCTCAGGATCTATAAAGTCCTCGTCATCTTCCTCATCGTCCATATCGTCGTCGCCAAGATCCACAGCAGCTTTGGCGAAATCGATTGCTTTCCCACGAGTTCGCCGACCATCTGCAATGATGTTGTCTTCGTCGATTTCTTCCATGTTGTCATCGTCTACCTCGTCAACGTCCTCTGTGTCCGGCATTAGCGTCAGTGTATCGCACAATCTCAAGCAAAAGCCATACCAGGAGCTTCTCCCTGCTCCTCTTCAGACTCCTCGTCATCATCCTCATCATCAACAATGGGCGCTGGCTCTTCTGACGCTGGAGCTTTACCCTTGCCCTTTCCAGACTCGGCAGATACTTGCGGCTGCTGTGATTCGACAGGTGCCGCGGTCTTGACCTGATCCTCTTCCGACATGGCGAATGGTGGCAGCTGTGAGATGCGCAGGTATATGGGACGTGTGGAAGTCTGGTCGTCTGAGTCAATCACTGTCGCGAAAATCGCATGCGCATCGTATGAACCTTCGCAATAAGTATACAGGATGTTCCACAGCTGCGAATCTATCTTCGTCGACTTGCGAATAGCGATGATGTGAAAACAATGTGAAGCGGGGAGCAACAGGTTGAAGCAAAATCAAAGTCTTGGCGTTGTGGAGGACGCGTCGTGTCGCGTCTCCCAAAGTGGTTTCGTGTCTGGCCCTTGACACCTCCAGTGATATAGAGCTCGTCCATTGTTGGCAACCACTCTAGCGCCGTCATTGACACTGCAAAACTCTCTAGATTGGTCGAAATGGCTGCGAGGATCAGGGCGAGACCAGCACGTACGTATTTGTGCAGCAAAGAGCTTCATACCAGCCCATGATTCTAACGATGACAAGACGCGCCTGGGCCTACATATGCAGCATATACCAGAAATGGACGTCAATTGATCACTGCAGGAAATGATAGTGTGCTCAGGATCTTCACTACAGGCTCAGATGCGGAGCCTGCCAATATAGATGTTCCTCAAGAATCTCACACCGCAGTTGCCGCCACTGATGATTTCTTCATTACCGGCGCTGAAGATGGCTCCGTTTGCAAATACTCGCTTGCTACCAATAGTCTCGACGAGATTCTACTGCGGAGTACGCTGCCAATTCGAGACGTTGCCATTTCGCCTGATGGCTTGTGGGTTGCAGTAGCTAGCGAGTGAGTACATTTTTTGTTATCGAATCCAGGATTGTATTGATATTATTCAGCGAGCTGGTCGTGAAGATGGTCAGCGTCGCAGACATGACGCGCGTGATACAACTCAAGGAGCAGAAAAAGCCTGTCAAGCATGTCTCTTTCGATCAAAGTGGCTCTTTATTGGCGGTTTCTTGCTCAGATGGCGTGGTCTATGTCTATTCCGTATCTTCTGAACAGCCACAGCTCGTTCAGAAGATTGATGGTCTGATTAAAGTGCTCGAAACAGACGCAGAAACGTCATCAGCCATCTTGTGGCATCCTGATGGCAGGGCATTGGCCGCACCTACTGCGACTCGAGGTACATATTATGGGAACTCTTAGCTGGAGTGTTAGGCTGACTTTAACAGCTATTCAAGTCGTTTCAAAGAGCGATTGGCAGAATCAGAAGTCATTTCCGTCCGGACACGCAGGAGATCTTACCGCTGCAGCGTGGTCACATAATGGAGCTTTACTGGTATCTGCGGCCCAGGATCGGTCTTTGACATTATGGGACACCAAGACCCAAGAAATCATCAAGAAGTTTGATGGTATCCGGCAACCGATCATTTCCATGGCGTGGCATCCAACCGAGAATGTCCTCTCATATACTAACAACGACGGCGAACTCTATATACATACGGATTTCATCCCCGCAGAACATGAGAGCTTGTTACAGAAGACGCTCCAGGCCGCCCCCATGCGCGGTGCATCGCTCGCAGAAACATCAGGCAACGAGCAGCGTTCATTGATCAACGGTACCCAGACCAATGGTCACCATCGCGCGGGCACACCCGACTCGCTCGACGACATTCTTGGTCCAGATCCTTCTGAAGATGGTGATGAGGATGGCTTCATCGTGGACGATGACGGCGCCGGATACGCAGAAATCACGAATGGACACGGGAAGAGAGCAGGTCAACAATTGGTTGCACCCCATCCGAAGCGCCACTACGGATCTGTCCGACAATGGGAGCCTCAATTGCATGCAGAATTCCAGCCAGGAAGTACGCCATGGCGTGGGAACAGACGTTACCTGTGTTTGAACCTCACGGGTTTTATATGGACTGTCGACCAAGACACTCACCATACCATAACGGTCGAATTCTACGATCGAGCCATTCACAGAGACTTTCACTTTACAGATCCTTTCCTATACGACAAAGCCTGCCTCACTGAGCACGGTGCAGCATTTTCGTGTCCATCATCGTCAAGGCACAGCAGCATGATTTACTTCCGACCTCACGAAACATGGACTGCAAGAACGGAGTGGCGTACATCTCTTCCTGCCGGCGAAGAAGTGACATCCCTGTCTCTGTCGTCATCTTATGTTATTGTTACGACTTCACGGGGCTATATTCGCATCTACACTCTTTACGGTGTTCCTTTCCGTGTGTATCGATCGAAAGCTCCGATAATAGCTTCCACCAGCTGGCGGGACTACATTTTCACCGTATCAAACGGACCAATCAATCCTTTTGGTACTGCATCTTTGTTGTACAGCATCGACAACATCAAGCGCGACGAGACTCATCAATCGAACGACATTCTTCCGCTTCCTTCTGCAGACGCCTCCCTCAGCACAATCTTCTTCTCGGACAGGGGCGACCCCTGCATTTTCGACTCGACAGGCGTGCTACTAGTCTGCTTACACTGGCGTACTCCCGGACAAGCAAAATGGGTTCCGTTACTGGACACGCGAGCTCTAGAGCGTCTAGCCACCGGCAAGAAAGACGAAGCCTACTGGCCAGTAGCGGTAGCCGACGAGCGATTCCACTGCATAATCCTCAAAGGCGGCGAGAAACATCCGTATTTCCCCCGACCTCTGCTCTCGGATTTCCCCTTCCGCATCCCCGTCTCGACCCGTTCGTCCAAACCGAAGGATCCCGACGCAATGGACGACGATGACGATGAGCAGGACGAAAACCAGAAATTGGAGGAACTGTATGTGCGACACTCGGCGCTGCGAGACCTGCATGAAGATCTGGTCATTAATACAAAAGCTGGGTCGGCGGAGAAGACTGCGCTTGCCAGGCGTGAGGTCGAGGCTGATAAGGTGCTGTTGCAATTGTTGGCCAACGAGTGTCGCGAGGGTGAGGATAGGGGTATGAGGGCTCTGGAGATCGTGGGCTTATTACGGGATCGTACGGGGAAGATGCTTGAGGCGGCGGGCAAGATTGCGGCGCGGTTCGGGAGGGATGTGCTCGGGGAGAAGATTGAGCAATTGGCGGAACGGAGACTGGTTGGGCTTGTCGACGAGGATGAGATGTGAATGAGTTTCTTTTGACACGGCATATCATGGCAAGGGGGGAAGTTGCATATTGATTTTGGGTAGTTTAGATTCGCATCTGTTTAATCGCTATCCATAAGCTCTGCTAGTTCGGCCTCTTCCTCTGCCGTCATCGCGTTGGCATTCGAGTCTTCAGCTGGAGTGGGCGGCCGGTCGTCGTCGGCGCCCTTTTCCCGAGCCACCATGGCAGTGCGCATGTCCTGTGCATCCAGGCTCCACTGTCTGAGCGTGCTATCTAGACTGACGCTGACCAGCTTCCGCTCATTGTCCACTACCGCAAGCGCAGTGACCTCGTCGTAGTGGCCGCTATATACACAGTGCAGCTTCCCTGAACTTGCATTCCACACGCGGACTTCTTCGTCTCTGCACGCGGTCACGACATACGGGCCAGCGCACACGACATCCTTGACAAAGTCTGGATGGTCGAGGACGGTGTCGGATTGCCATTCGCGGTCGCGCACCAGACGCATCGCAGACTTGTCAGACGATGCGGTCCACAAGTCGCCCTCTGGCTGGCCATCTTCATTCAGGGCAACGGGTTCGAACCGCAGTCTGTTGACAGAGGTCTGATGGGCCACAAGTGGATCCGTGGACTGAGCTGCGGCTGAGTCTGGGGTGACGCTCCACGTGCGGATGTCGCGCACACTATCTGCACTGTAGAGTGTGATACTGCTTGACGCGGAGGCGGGGTCGATGGCCAGATCGAGCACACCGCGTGAGTGGCCTTTTAAAGTGTGGAGCTTGCGGCCCGTGGCAATGTCCCACACGATGATTGTGGCGTCCGCGCTGCCGGACAGGAGCAAGTTGCGGTCGCCAATGCGGGCAGTCAGGACGCATTTGACAAAGTCTGAATGGCCGACGTAGCGACGAAGGGGCTTCCCAGTCCTGATCGACCAGGAGTGGATTGACTTGTCCCAGCAGCCGGCGAAGAGGATGCCATCGTCTGGTGAGGAGTGACTCACAGCGAGGCTGGTTAGAGGCGCAGTAGGACCCCAGAAGGTAGTTGTGATATCATTCGACTGCTCAAGTGTCAGAAGTCTGGGACGGTCTACATCGAGTCATGAAATGATAGTAAACGCCAGGCCTACCTACGTCTAGGTCTATCTTGCGTGCCAAGCCGTCTGCGCCTGCGACAAATACAGTTCTGTCGACTTCTGAGGCCAGAACGGCAAGGATCTTGCATTTGAGATTGAGTGGGTTGCCATTTTTGTTGCTCGATTTCGCTGCACGACGCTCGCTAGCCGCGATCGAGTCCCTTTCGACCAGTCAGACGGGGAGGCAACGTGTTACTACTTGTGACTGGCAACGCACGAGGTCTGAAAGAAGTGGTTTGGGTCTGCGGAGCGGGACATGCTTTTTCTCTGTTGCTGTGTAGTCTTTGTGGCTGCTGCCTCACAACCGAGTGGAGTACAGCGTTGCTGCCCTTGCAAAATTAGAAGTGGTCGTATAAATCAAACTCTCCTCCTCGATGTCCGGATGGCGTGTACTGATGCTGCCTTTGCCTGCCGTTTGCGGACGGCGGACGAAAGTGAAGCCCTCCGCTGACATAAGCGACAGCGAAGCATTCGCGATGCCTACCGCTTTCGGCGATCGTGCCAAGGCCAGCTTCAACGCGTGAGTCTCGTGCCTTCTCCCTTTGTCTTTGCTGGCTTTGTCATTCATTTCATTTCATTTCACTCTATCGCATCCGTCACGTGCCGTTAACCGGCAGCCTGAGCCCAGCTGACCCCCGCCAACAGCCCGTCCAGTCACACTCCCACTCCGCCTCCGCCGCCCACTCACGCCTTCTCCCCCCGCCGCCGCCGCCGCTCTTCATCATCATCGTCGTCGCGATCGCCGTCACCAACACCTCTATCACAACCACTACAACCACATCTTCAACCGCTCATATCAACACACAGCTCCGCGCCGCCTAAGTCTACTCCCTGCGCGCGTTCGCATCGCCCTCGATCGCCTCTCGGTCCCGTCATCGCGACGATACCCGAATACATCACAGCCACCCCATACGTCCCCCGCCTCGCGACCATGCGTTCCAAGTTTAAGGACGAGCATCCCTTTGAGAAGCGCAAGGGTAGGTGCATTTGCACTCTTATATGCTAACAATATCTGACGTTCTCCCAGCTGAGGCCGAGCGGATCCGACAGAAATACACCGACCGCATCCCAGTACGTCGTCTCTTACCCCTCACCGCCCAGCTCCGGCGCGCGTCAAGCGTCTCGTCTTTGTCCACCCACGAAACTAACAGCCGTTCAGGTCATCTGCGAGAAGGTCGAAAAGTCGGACATTGCTACCATCGATAAGAAGAAATACCTTGTGCCCGCCGACCTCACCGTCGGCCAGTTTGTCTATGTCATCCGCAAGCGCATCAAGCTGTCGCCCGAGAAGGCTATCTTCATCTTCGTGGATGAGGTCCTGCCCCCGACCGCCGCGCTGATGAGCAGCATCTACGAAGAGCACAAGGACGAGGACGGTTTCCTCTACATCACGTATGTGGTCATGACATTAAGAGAATTGAAACAGCATGCTGACTTGAAGACAGATACTCGGGCGAGAATACGTTCGGTGAAGAGCTCTGAGCTAGCGGTTCAGGGACACACAACCACCGTGGCGAGTCCGGCTTGTCTTTACATGATTTCTTTCTCTGGTCTGGCGTTTTGGAAGGCAGACAATCGATCTGTGACATGATGGAGAGCCGACACCAAATTAGAAATTCTAAGGCGGCCGTCTGGCAAGGACGCTACACGTAGACAGCACGATGGCCATGGAATATGATTTTCTACGATCTTGTTTCTGAGTTGTTTCAGTGATTGGGCTGCACATTGCGTGAAGGCGACCGTGATAAGATTGCTGCTCTAGTTATCGTTGATGCTCCTCGAGTCCTCTCACTAGGCCAAGTCGCCCCAGATTTAACGATCAGAGTCTGATCTGAGCTTTGCATGACCGGTTCTGGTTTACCTTGTACTTGTAGCAGCATTGCAGGAATGGAAGAGCCGTGTAGTCCTACAACTCTCAAGACGCATGGGAGTCTTCGCGATAGTTGCAAAGACCCCGACGGTCATTCTGCGAGTCGCATTACCGCAGGTGAGTGCAGCAGCGACCGTAAAAGTATCCTCGTGCCGTGCTATAGAGTGGTATGAGATAGTTATGGTATGGGTTTGGTATAGACATGGCTTAGTCATCACTATATACCGAAGGCATGTGCTTCCATCTCCATCAACCACCTTCAGCTGTCCCTCTCCATATATCCGTCTATCATACACAGCAACAATGCCTCAGCGCTACACATTTCTAATATCGCGGTACGCCTCCCCTTCCTCTACTCACGTCCAGCCCTGCCCTTCCGTGCCAAACAACATTTCCACTCACCACGTTCTACGCAAGGGTGAAGAAGTTGAAGAAGAAGAAGAAGAGCTAACGCAAAGCAGGACCCTCGACCCGCTCTTCGCGATAGCGATAGGTCTCGCAGCGACAGCGACGCGTGTGCGCAGGGAAGAAGTCGCCGCCGGCCGCGACGGGGCACAAGCGTGGGCCGCGCTGCGGCGGCGGACGGGATTGATTTTCGGCGGTATTAAGGACGGGGAATGAGGAGATTCTCCTGGCGAAAGGGCAATCTTCTGTGCGAGAGGGGAAGAGATGTGATGACTGCAACTGGAGAATGGGACGCGGGATATGGACTTGGAAGGAAGGGGAGGATGCGGACGGCTCGTGTAGAGTGATCGGCGCTGTACGAATGTTCCGTTGCGCTGAGCTCGCTACTGCGCCTGCTACTTCTACTGCTGGCATGGTAACGGAATTGAGTCGAGCGAGTGTCCACAAGAGGGTATGGGCAGGACGGAAGGGACCGCATACACCATGCGCAGCATGAACGGCAAAGAGCATGAAGACTTGGGATGTAACATCACCTTGAACACTGGCCACGCGAACAACAGAACAACTGTCAGACGGACAGGCAGACAAGCCTGTGGAGAACACACATATGCAATGAGGCATGACATGCCAGAATGAAAGCTACAATATGTTTAATACTTCACACATCCTATCTACTGGATACCACACTCGTGAACAACGACAAGACAGCGCCCGCAGTTGTTCACATGAAAAGAAAGTAGACAAGAGAAAATATCAAAGGCCCGCTATCTCGTATTTCGAATCTGACGACAAAAAGAGCACTCTGACCGAAAACTGCTGCCGAGTGCCACCGTTTGAAGAGCAGCAGTGATAGACCGCACCGGCAAGACACCCTCGTTGTTCCTTATTTGCGTATCCATCAACGAATCCTCAGCACAGGTTGGATCCCCGGCCGCATGTCATTGCACCACCTAATATGGTCTCTCGCCTTCGCCCCGATCCCTAGTTAATTAGATGCGGGAAGAAAAAGGAAACCCAATGAGAAAAAGTCTATAATATGACAGTCGCACTCGGGCATTTACTGCTGGCAGCAGCTGGGCGTCGACATGCCGAAAATGCCGTCCGACTTTTGGTCGACAGCACGGCCCCGGCCAACATCCAAAGTCGCCTTGTCCGAGGTCATGGTCGGCTGGCTGGCAATGTGATCACGGATGAGCTTGGCCATGGTGACGAAAGCCTGCTCGACGTTCTGTGCGTTCTTTGCGGAAGTCTCGAGATACTGCATGCCGTGCTTGCGGGCTTCCTCCTGTTTATCATCAGCAATCCATAGTCTTTTGTGGTATCACTGTTCAAACATACTGCTCCTTGCTCGTAGTCGACAACGCGCTTGTCAACCAGATCGCTCTTGTTGCCCAACATCAACTTCTGGACGCCCTCGCTGGCATATCGCTCCACCTCTCCGTTCCAGACCTTGACATTCTCGAAGGAGTTGGCATCGGTGACATCGGCGACAATGCAAATGCCGTGAGCGCCTCGGTAGTACGATGATGTGATGGTGCGGAAGCGTTCCTGGCCGGCGGTATCCCACTGCGATCGCCATTAGTATATGTGGGTGCGGCACTTTATCAGGTTAACGTACAATCTGAAGCTTGATGCGCTTTCCGTCAACTTCGATGGTGCGGATTTTCTGGTATCGGGTCAGTGGCTGGATCGCTGTCGCGAGAAACGCCTACTCACAAAGTCGACGCCGATGGTCGAGATGTAGGAATCCGTGTAGGTCTGATCAGCGAACTGGAGCAGCAAGCAAGACTTGCCGACACCGGACTCGCCGATGAGCAGCAGCTTGAAGAGGTAGTCGAATCTGCAGAGAGTGCGTCAGTAAGAAGCGAGATACATTTCACTGCCAACGTTCGTGACAGAGTATGTGGGACAGAGCCAGGGGTAGGATACTCTGAGATTGGAGTCAGCAAGTCTGTTGTTTGTTTGGCAAGACAGCGCCAACAGCGCAGTCTGTCGTGCGACAACATACCACTCTTGACCGGCCATGGCGAAAATGTGTCGACTTGGCGGTGACTTGTCGTTGGTTTGGGTATGCGGTGGTGGCGGTGGGGGAAATCAAAAAGATCCCTAGGTTTACAGCCTGGCAGCCGAGGAGGTGATGTTGCGGTTGTAGCTTCGACGACAAGGGTGCGGTGTAAAGCGGATGGGGCAGGCTACAAAGGGTACTGCGGCGACGAAAAGGCCAAGAGGAGAACAGGCGTCAGTGCGTGTGGATTGCGCGCGTGCGGTGACGGGTGAGCAGGTGATGGCGGCGTGGGCGGAAGTGAGTGAGAGAAGGAGATGGATGATGGTGATGGCCGCTGCTGCTTGTGATCTTCTGTCTGGGCTTCTGGCGGGCTTCTGCATCGGCCTTGTCCTCCTTTACAATCTGCTCTGCTTCTGTCTGCCGCCGATGCTTGACACGTGACGCTCCGATTGTCCCTCTTTCGCCTCCCTCTTGGCGCGCTAGGCCAGACTCGGATGATATACACCACAGCTCCTCTGCCCCTTGTCGGTTGATCCTTCAACATGTTCGTTCACAAGGATCTAATAGATACGAGCAGGATATAAATTGAACAGAGAAGAGGGTATCCCTTTATCCAACATCACTCCTGTCCAATCGAGTAATCCTAAAACTCGGTCGTGAGCACTTTCTTCAACGCAGTGCTCTGCTTCTCCATCGCCTCCACCTTGACCTGGCTTGCTTGGATCTTACCCAGCAGCCACTGCACACGACTCGTCAGCTCCGCAGGTTGCTTCGGTAGCTCTCCCAGCAGGTGCAGCTCCTGCTCGCACTTTTCAATCGTCTGCGTTTCCGCCTTGATGCTCTCTGCGAGCACTGCAAGGTCTAGCTTGCTGGCCAGCACAGAGTCTTCCACCAGGCGCTTGAATGCCGAAGCAAACACCGGCCGTCCAGGCTTGATGCTGTAGGCACGGCCGTTGTACGACTGGATCGTGATCAGCTCAGATTGCTCGAGAGCAGTGAGTGCCGTGTCGCCGCCAGCCTTGTAAACGTCGGCCAGCAGAATCTCATTGTAGCGCAAGCTCTCTGCGCTGGCGAGTTGCTTGACAAGGAACCAGGCCTGCTGCGGCGTCCAATTGCGCTGCTCGTCGTTGCCGCCCATCAAGAATAGCTTCTGGATCTCACTCGCCGCCTGCTCGACGATTTCTCGGGTGGCTTTGAGTGGCGTTTCGCCTGTCTTTATGCGTCGAGCTAGGAATTCGAGATCTGTCAGTCGTCCTCCCAGTACCGGCAGTATCTCATCCAGCTGTGCCATATCCTTCCGCTGCTGCGATGGGGTGAGCCTCTTGACGCCATCGTCGGTCTCGGTGTCAGGAGCATCGAAGTCGAGGTGGTTGATGACGTAGCGCTTTGCGGCGTCTTCTGAGCAGTCGGACAGTGGTATTAGGCGGAAAACTCTGTCTGGCAACGCCTTTGCTAGTGACTTGGAGAATGACACATCGTGCGTGAGGAAGATGACGTGAGCAACGTTGGAGGTCACAAGAGACGCCGCCCTATTTCAATGTTAGGAGTCATCTTCGCCGCCATTTCCAAAAGTGACTTACCATTCGCCAAGCTTGTCGTAGATGATCCCGCCCTCCTGGCTCTTATGCAAAAAGTTGTCAATCACCACTACTGGTCGCCTCTCTGGATGTGCTTCGAGGTACTCGTCATCGCCGAGGTGTCCGTCCTTATCGTCTTTCTTGCGTCCTTCTAGGGCAAGCTCTTTCAGTGCAGTCGACGTGTTCGTCCAGATCTTCACCAATTGGTTCTCCAGCGTCTCCGAGAATCCAGTCTTGATACCAGTGGTACCCTGAGCTGCAAGGTCGATGAGTCCACTGATCGAATTCATCCACGAAAAGACAGGCCGATATCCGACTTCGACTGCTGCCGCATTGATGGTTGCAGAATCGCCGCGAGCCTCCTTGATGGGTTTGCAGTCGATGACTAGTTTGTTCTTACGATGCTTGAGAGCTTGCTCAATCACCAATTCTCTCTTCCCTGAGCCACGCGGGCCTTGAACCACGATGAAGGTGTCGGCCGTTTCCATCAACCAAGTCTGGATTTGATCAATGCTGGCTTTGCGGTCATCCCAGATAGCTTGCATTCCAGCACCCTTTTCCATGCCATACCGCCGCCTGACACTGTTGAGTATATCTTCTGTCTGCCTCCTGAGCCACCTGAAGATCTTGTAGTTGTTGAAGCGCAGCGCGCCGTTGATATGTGCCTTGATACTAGCCGTCCGGATTGGATCGAAGATGGTGACTGTGATCCCTGCGAGGAGAGCGGCCATGATTGGAATGACAATTCTGGGATGCGAAGCTAGCCAATCCCAGATCCACCCTGTCTTCTGCCTTTTCTCGTACGACAGTCGCAGTACCGTACCCGTTTTGCCTCCACCTGCTGGCTCTCCAACAACATACCCGTGCATGCAGTTCTTTGCCATGACAGCCTGTCTAGTGTGTCCGAAGTCAATGAAGGCAAACTTGGGCAGCACCTTTGAGTCTGGCGGCTGACTGACAATATCAGCAAGCTTGCCATACGGTCTGAAAAAAGAGTAAAGGTCTTCCTGCGACAGCTCCGCCACTTCTCCGCCCGGCTTTGTGGGCAAGAACTCGACCTTCAGCCTTTGACTTGGCAGGCGATACAAGTCCTCTACCCAAGGCTTGCCCCGAACTAGACCAGCGGCTACATGGTGCAATGGCATTAGCGTGGGTCGGATCTTGTTTTCGTGCAGATACGATTCCACGGCATCCTGGATTTGTTCGGATGTCACACTGGGGCTGTGAGAAAACTTGACAAATGCGCCACCTTCCTTGATCCGCGGCAGGACTTCGATGATCGCGGCGGCTGGTGGAGCATCGGTGCTATTGGTCGCTTGACTGTGCTGCGCTGCACGTTGAATGATTTCAGAAGGTTGAGTACCAGTGAGTCGCAAGAGCTTGGGAATCGCAGCATCGCTTGAGATGGACGGTATGCGGAAGAATAGCCACTGGAATGAGAGAGGGAAGAGGTCTAAGCTAGTCAGATGCAGTCTGGGGATGCTCTTGAATCCTTTCCTCACTGTTCAAGAATATGACTCCCTCATTTGGCCCAGAGCTGATGTGACCCGACTTGTTCTCGCCAGCCTCGAGCGACCCATGTCGTCGCCATATTGGTTGGCAAAGCCGCGTGCAGGACAGGGTAGAGCTCCGAAGCGGCGCAAGTGCCCGCCTGGGCGGAGTGTATCTGCTCAACATTGCATAGTGTATGGAGATGTAAGAATGAAATGACCAAAAACTGGCTTCGCCACCGGTATTCAATAGATTTGCTAAATTATAAGAAGAGTTATAACCTGTTTGAGCAGAAGAGTGGCTCGCGACAAGTTTACGACCAAGAATGCGGTCGCGTCGCTGGTGTGAAGTCAGCGGCGCTCCGCAATTTGGGGGACTTCCACCGCCGAACTTTTTCTGGTACAGTACATGATCAACCATTGACGACCAACAATATACGACCACAGCTTCACAATGGGTTGGTGGCCGTTCTCCTCGGCGCCATCTGCCAGTCCGGCACCAAGCACAGATTCAACACCTTCGGATCTCCTTCCGCCGACGACATCTACGACAAATGCTCCGCCAGATCCACCAAAACGATTGACCCGCGAGCAGCAGGCAGATGCAGAGCTCGAATCTTTTCTGGCAGCACTGGAAGAGCCAGCACGGCCACGTAGGAGCAAACCCATACCACAACCAGCGTCACAAGTAGAGCAGAGAGAAGCACGTCCATCACCACAGCAGAGCACATCAAGCTGGACCTCAATCTGGCGCAGCGCCCCTCCGACGACCACAACCGAAGCAAACACGCCCTCTCCCGCAGAGACAACCGACACCACCTCCTCAACCCTCGACATATCCCCCCGCGCGACCCGTCCACGCACAATGTCCTGCCGCTCCGCCTTCGACAGCGCCTTCTACTGCGCCTCGCTCGGAGGCAAGTTCAACGACATCTACCGCTTCGGCTCGCTGCAGCCCTGCTCCGAGCACTGGGACGCATTCTGGTTCTGCATGCGCAACCGCAGTCTGTCCGGCGACACGGAGGAAGAGAAAGGCGAGCGGATCGCGGACTATTACGAGGACAGGGAGAAGAGGGAATTGCAGCGGAGGGCGCAGGGGCGGAGCTCCGAGGATGTTTGGGAGATCAGGACTGTGCCTGTCGAGAAGGCGTTTTGGAAGGTGCCTTAGAGGAAATCATCAGATGTCGAGGAGCAAGTGCGACAATCGAGTGACCAGATGGTGCCGCTTGAAGGACAATCATGTAGATGATATTATACTGGCGATCGGGTTCTATGAAGCACCGGCAGCTACGGATACGACAGCCCTTG
The DNA here is from genome assembly GCA_000836255.1 of Dothideomycetidae sp. 11243. Lineage (NCBI taxonomy): Eukaryota > Fungi > Ascomycota > Dothideomycetes > Dothideomycetidae sp. 11243. The sequence continues at coordinate 1,393,070 of DF938581.1, read as the reverse complement.
ATGCTGGATGTACGATAGATTAAACATTCCCCTTTGAGACTCCGAGTAATTTGTGCGCACAAGCGCAGCCATTCCAAGTCATGCACTGAAAGTTGTGAGACCTATAAAGGAGACCAATGATGATGATAAGGAGGGACATCATCTAGGATCTGGAACACATTCGAGCTAGAGGGAGGGCTCCAAAACGCGTCACACAAACAGGCACAAGAAAGCTGCTTTTTGAGAGTTCTTATACATTCATTTCACTTCTGAAAGTGACTAGAGCAAAAGTGCTGCTGCTATAGAAGAAAAAGGAAATGTCGCTTTTTCAACCCCTTCTATCGCGAAGGTTGACATCATAATGCTTCCAAAACGCCGTGATCGTGCATCAATCAATCTATGCTGAAGACTATCGACATGTTTAGTCGACCTCCTCAACCTGAGGACCATCGTTGCCACCAGCGCCAGGAGCGCCACCAGGCATGCCGCCGGGCATACCACCAGGCATACCGCCGGGCATGCCACCGGGCATACCGCCAGCACCACCAGCACCACCCTGGCTCTTCATGTAGAAAGCCTCAATGATGGGCTTGGCAACGCTCTCCAGCTCTTTCTGCTGGCTCTCATACTCGTCCTTGGTAGCTTGCTGGTTCTCGTCGATCCAAGCAATGGTCTTGGAGATCTCCGCCGAGAGCTGATCGCGCTGCGAAGCCTCAACGGCTTGCTCGAAAGCTGACTCGCTGACAGTGTTCTTGAGGTTGTAGGCGTACGACTCAAGACCGTTCTTGGCTTGGATGCGAGCAGACTCTGCCTCATCCTCTTCCTTGTACTTCTCAGCCTCGGCCAACATACGCTCGATGTCATCCTTGGAAAGACGACCCTTGTCGTTGGTGATGACAATCTTGTTGGTCTTGCCAGTACCCTTCTCGAGGGCAGAAACGTTCATGATACCGTTAGCGTCAACATCGAAGGTAACCTCGATCTGAGGGACGCCGCGAGGCGCAGGAGGGATGCCGGTAAGCTCGAATTTGCCGAGCAGATTGTTGTCCTTGGTGCGAGCACGCTCACCCTCGAAGACCTGGATGAGCACACCGGGCTGGTTGTCGGAGAACGTCGAGAAAGTCTCGGATTTCTTGGTGGGGATAGTGGTGTTGCGCTTGATGAGAGCTGTCATGACACCTCCAGCGGTCTCGATACCGACGGAGAGAGGAGCAACGTCGAGCAAGAGGATCTCGTTGGTGGACTTGGAAGACTGGTCACCAGAAAGAATAGCAGCCTGGACAGCTGCACCATAGGCGACGGCCTCGTCGGGATTGATGGACTTGCAGGGTTCCTTGCCGTTGAAGAAGTCGGAGACCAATTTCTGGACACGTGGAATACGGGTAGAGCCACCGACCAGAACGATCTCGTGAACAGAAGACTTGTCGATCTTAGCGTCGCGGAGCACACGCTCAACCGGCTCCATGGTAGAGCGGAAGAGATCCTGGCAAAGTTCCTCGAAACGAGCGCGAGTGATCGAGGTGTAGAAATCGATACCCTCGAACAGCGAGTCAATCTCGATCGTGGTTTGTGCCGAAGACGACAATGTGCGCTTGGCACGCTCGCAGGCGGTGCGGAGACGGCGAAGGGCACGGGAATTGCTAGTCAAGTCCTTCTTGTTCTTTCTTTTGAATTCGTTGACAAAGTGGTTGACGAGACGGTTGTCGAAGTCCTCGCCACCAAGATGTGTATCGCCAGCGGTGGATTTGACTTCGAAGATGCCCTCCTCGATGGTCAAGAGCGAAACATCAAAGGTTCCGCCACCCAGATCGAAGATGAGGACGTTGCGCTCGCCCTCAGCCTTCTTGTCGAGACCATAAGCGATGGCGGCGGCGGTAGGCTCGTTGATGATACGGAGAACGTTCAAGCCGGCAATAAGACCAGCGTCCTTGGTAGCCTGGCGTTGGCTGTCGTTAAAGTAGGCGGGAACTGTGACGACGGCATTGTTGACGGTGCCGCCAAGGTATGACTCCGCGGTCTCACGCATCTTGGTCAAAACCATGGAGGATATCTCCTCTGGGGTGAAGTCCTTGTTCTCGCCCTTGAATTCGACCTGGATGACGGGCTTGCCGCCCTTGTCGATGACCTTGAAGGGGAAATGCTTCATATCGGCCTGGACCTCAGCATCGGCGAACTTGCGGCCAATCAGGCGCTTTGCGTCGAAGACTGTGTGGTTTGGGTTCATGGCAACCTGGTTCTTGGCCGCATCACCGATCAAACGCTCCGTGTCCGTGAAGGCCACGAACGACGGGGTTGTGCGATTACCCTGGTCATTGGCGATAATTTCTATCCTGTCATCGCGGTAGATACCGACGCAGGAGTAGGTCGTACCCAAATCGATACCGACGGCTGGGGCCATTGTGGGTTTGAGATGTGATGAACTGCGGGGATATCAAAGAAAGCAGAGTAGAGAAGAAACCTGGTGTTCAGCGACCGGTTTCGAGGTGTGGTTGAGGGTGAAAAGGTAAGATGAGATGTGTGGTTGGAGATGTGAAGAAGATTTCTTATATCGAACGCTGGTTGCTGTGAGGCCTCGGAATTTTTGGCGGGGCGCTTCCACCGCCTTCTCGCAGCTTCCACGCCCACCCAGGGCACACCGGACGCTTCACCGCAACGCCAGTCGGCCCCAGCGAATACTAGATAACAGAAGAAGAATTCGCCGTGTGTGTGATGTGTCTGCCATTCCATTGCGCGCGAGAGATCTTACATTCTCTTTCGCTACGTATCTTCCTGTGTATAGCATGATAATTTTTATTTTCCTAGAGCAATTGCCAATGACGTCACATGCTTCGTTACTATTCCCCGCTACGCAGTAACGCTATCGATAAGAAAATTCTACGGAGCTAGTCACACAATGCGCGACTACCCATGTGCGGACCACAGTTTTTGTCTGCTCTATCTCTATCTAAAAGATCTGGTCAGTTCCATTAGATGTGCCTTTTTCTCCGGGCGCGGTCCTGCTGCCACTGGTGCTGGTTGATAGATTTCCACCGCAATCTTACTAAATCCAGCTGCTTCGTATAAATTGATCGCCGCGGGATTGTCTGTATCAGCATGGATATCAACGCAGAGCGTCGTGCCTTGTTTACGACAATCCTCTTCGGCCACACTCAGAGCACAGTTCAAAAGTGCTTTCCCGATCCCTCTGCGTCGATGATTGGGTGACGTGAACATCGATGCAAGGTGGTACCTGGCTGTTTGGGACGCTGCCAGTTCGTCTGCCTTTCCTTCGTTTAGAGTTATTGGCTGACTGGCTGTGCTCTTCGATGCGAAGGGCGACTGATTCGCTGCTACAGCGCCCTTGGTATCATCGAAGGACGGCCCAATCATGGCAATTAGTCCACACCATTCAGCGTCCAGTGTATCAGAGATACCAAGCACCTGCTGACCAAGTATGGGTACCGCAATAAAATGCCTTGCTAATGGATTCGACAAACGCTGGACCCAAAAGTCTCGTGGCTTCTCCTTGTCAATGTCGTAGGATGAAGCATATGCATTCGGAGCATTTTGGAGCGCGGTGAGGCGCAAAATACGAAAACGATCCATCAAGAGCTCCGTTTGCTCTGGTGCCATAGCATCTCTCCCTAAAACAGGGAAAGCGAGGATTTGGTATCCAGCCGCCTCTTCAGGATTCATGGTCGGAAAAAGGAAAAGGTCGTCTGCTTTTGCGAAGAACAATGAAGATGCATCGCCTAACGTAAATATGCTAATAAATAAAACACATGCTCTTCGCATGAGCCATCAAATAACGTTTCGTGACTCACATGGAATTTAGCAGACGAAATAGCGCAGCTGGCAGTCGTAGTCGGATGGAATAGCGCTAGTCTGGATTGGGACCCTGCGCGGCCGAGTCACACGACGCCACCGCGAGCACGTCTGCCTGGTCGTCTCCCTCGATCATTTCTGATACATCGAACACCTGATGGTACAGAGGCGACAGCATGCCGAAATGCGTCCTTAAAACCGTTTGATTCGAAGCCTCGTGACTGTCATCGTGATCGATTTCGCATTTTGCCCTCCCTGATATAGTCCACAACAAGGCATTTATACTGTGCTTGTAGCCCTTGTTACTAACCATACCATGTACAATTCCGGTAGGCATGGCTCGCCCAAAATCTCGCTCAGATTCCGTCCTTACCTACCAGTGCGATTTTGACGCTTTTTATTCTACTGCTTGTGCTGCTTCAGCCGTTCAAGATGCCCGGTTTCGCGACATTGACCAAGCCGATGGGCTGCAAGCAGGGCTGGAGACCATCACTAACTGCATCAATCGCAATTTTGTCGTGGACTTCTCTGATCGTCATGCTTGGGCAGGATTTGATCTTGGCACAGCCACCATCATGGACCTCATCAAGACTGGTGGTTGGCCAGAGGCATCAAGCACACGATGGATCGACATCTCATTCCCTACGAGATCCAAAGCTCTGTTAGAGAGGTTGGCGTATCATTACGATTTCTCGCCCAGATTATTGGCCATGATGTGTTCTGAGCCGCAGACCGCGGATGCATCATCCCAGTCAGAACCTCTAGATCGCAGTGTAATACTTGATGAGGGCGATAACACTTCGTCTATTCAAGCGGATATTGAGAAGGTAGCGGAGTCTCTTGACCGAGAGTCTCTCTCATCGACCAATCCTGCCAGGACAGGAAATCTCTATGGCTTGTTGGATGAGGTATGGCATTACACATCTGTGGATCAAGGCGCAAATTGTATGAGATTCTCAGCTCCTTCGCCTCTTGATCATTCTTCTGAGGACTGACGCATGACTTCCAGACCTATGCCTGGGCTACAACTCAATCTACTCCACCGGTGGTGTACAACTCTCGCCAGCACAACTACCCAGCCAATCACGTGGACCCATAGCAGACTGCATTGGTGCATGGACGTGGTTGGTTCTCTGTGGTGATAGAACCGTGATCAGCATCAACGAAGAGCTTTTCCCAAACTACCACGGTAATCTGTCAGCGCAACAAAAGGGTATTCTCCTCCGCACAAAACAGAACCTCGTCAATGTATTCCGGTCGCTATCGATGGCGGTTGACCCTGTTGCTTCGCGGGCCAACAAACTACCTATCAGGAAAAGACTGGCAGAAGGTCAGACGGCGGCTGCACAACGAGCCATTGATGCTCCTGGTCTTTTGTTTTATTTCTTGTTTGAGAATTGGTTCAACAGCTATTCTTTGATCACCAGACGCGACAGTCGTTACGGTAAAGAGCTGCAAAAGATTGTGAGCCTTCCCAGTGTCCATGCCCACATCCTGATGTTTTCCGTACTGACGCACAGTCCAGCGTGAAGACATGTTCAAGCGACCGGATCTCGCACAGATCGAGCGACTCGATCAGGTAGGCAATGACCTGAATGTTCTCAAGCGACACTATCTGAGCTATATTCGCCTGATCGAACGAGTCACAGAAGTCTCAGTCACTGGGGACTACAACAACCTCAGCACATCGCAAGTGACGGAGAGATTGACCGATCGAGTGACTAGCGAGGATAACATGCAAACCATGAATCATGCGTCTGATGCAGAGGGGCAACCCCGAATTGGAGTGAACCCTGGTGCTGCCGCTCGGATCCGTTTCGGGCGGTTGAAAGACATGATCACCCTGTATGCCCTCAGTGAAGTCACAGAATATCTTGACAAAAAGCAGGCGCTGGTTGACATGGTGAGCGAAGGGCGATCCAAGTAGTGAAGTCGGAAAACTGACAGTTTGCAGAACTTTTCCTTGATTGCTATCAAGGAATCACGCGATGTCGAGAGACTGACGAGAGTCGGTCTGTTCATCACAAAGGCCACAATACTGTTCCTACCGGTCAGCCTCATGACTGCCTACTTCAGCACCGACCTTGCAAATCAGACTTACACTGTGACGCAATACTGGCTAGCTTTCACTTGCGTACTGGCTGCTTCTTGTTTGATGCTGATTGGTTTTGGGGTCGCGTCCGGGACGATCGAAGACTGGCGATTTGTCTCGCCCTTACGAAGGAAAATCCGGAGACGGGGTTGACCGGTGCGGGTCAAGGAAAGTTGTGACTGATTTTCATAAGGAGCCGAGGAGGAGTCGAGCTGATTCTATTTGCAATGCCGCTTGAACGCGTCACTATATGTACAACAGTTTAATTAATCTACATTTTATGCAGCGCGATTTGACTTTCGCCACTTGTCAAATGCATCCGCCCAAAGAGCAGTGCCGCCATTCCCCACTGGGTCCTCGCATCTCTCTCCCATGGTCTGCCACGTCCGCTGCCGTACAATCTCCTCGACCATACGCTCACTCCTCAGCAGAGTAGCCAGACGCTCCGTCCTAGCTTCCCGCGGGAAATACCGTCCAGAGTAAGGATCAAGTCTCTCATCCACTATACGGTCACGAGCCTTAGCATCCTCTACTTCCCGTAACATGTGTTCCGGATCATTCGGATCCGGACTCGTCGCTACACCCGCGCAGTAGTTCATAACGTCGCTCCTGGCTTGCCACGAGGGGAACAAGACTTTATTCCGGAACGACTCGCAGGATCCCGCTGAGATCAGTCGTCGAGCTCTAGGACCTGCCTGTCTTGTCGCTGTGGTTGCAGGATCAAATGCCTCGTCTGAAGGTGCTAATAACGAGTTCAGGTTTTGGTTTATCGTATCGTCTACGGTGCTTCGTGATATGCGTAGGAAGTCTAGCGCTTGTCAGCGGACTTTGCACACGTATTTGGTTATGTATAGATCCTTCACCTCGAAGAGCAGTCTCGTTGAAACATAGTGCTGGTGTCAGCCCAGGCTTTTGCGTGGAAGATGCCATATTATGCCGTGCCTTGCCAGATGGTGGCGGATTTGGCGTCGTGGGCGTGGAGTGCCCGGAGGGTGTAGACCACAGAAACCAAGCCAGTGTGTCTGCGTAGAGGGATCTGATTGGGAATTGAATGTGTTTTCAGCTACCGACAGTGTTTTGATAATGAAGATCAGCACAAGATTACGGGCGCCGTGCAATACATAACTACGTCTTGACCATTAAGGCGAAGCTCTACTATAGAGGTCCTTACGTCATCAGCTTCTGACGGCGCGTTTTCGGCGCGTCTTGCCAAATTGGAACGCGAATAGAACCACTTTACGGCTGCCCGCCATGTTGCCTGTACACAGTTTCCAGTAGCAGCCTCCAACACTCCATGAAAAGCTGGCATGCTATGGTCGCGGCGAATCACCAATCAATGCATACAGTCTTTTCCAACACCGCCCCCGAAGCTCGTTGAGCTGCAGTGCTTCTGGAGTCTCCAACGACCCCGCGTCAAGCCCATCCAGGCGAGGTCTATCTCGATTGCTCACAGGCTTTATACTGGGCTCACACGGAAGATGGCACCTGCACAGGCTACTCTGGGGTATGTTCCTCCATCGCAGCTGACTCTCGGGTGCGATGATCGACATTATGCAAGCTATAAGAACAAATGGACTGACTTTCCCCAGCAAGTTCTTCGGAAATCCCAATGGACCAAAGGCCGCTCCACAGCAATCGAAGCTGTCTTTCTCGAAGAAGGCTGCTGTGAAGAAGGAACCCTCCGCAGAGGAGGACGAGGTGAAGCCAAAAGTAGAACCCAAGGACGAGGACGACCAAGAAGACCATGAGGACCATGAGGACGTTGAGATGAACGACACAGCCAATGACACAGCCCCGAAGCCAGAGCCTGTCGACTCCACGTCGCTGACTAACGGAGACAGTGTTGAGAGAAAGCGATCAGCCAGCACTGATTCTACGCAGTCCGAGGAGGAGCCGCCATCAAAGAAACGACGTCAAAGTCAAAAGACTTCGGATACGAAGTCAACCGTCTCCGCGCGAAGCGTTTCAACCAAGCCAGACGTCAAGACAGTCCCTGCGCCCGCCAAACCAGCAAAAGCAAAAGATGACGTCGAAGAAAAGGAAGAAGCCGCAGCGAGTGAAGACGAGGAGAACGAGGATGACCTGGGTTCTGAGGAGGAGAAACCCGAGCAAGCTGCCAAAGTGCGAGCGAAGATTCAAAGTACCCTCACAGCAACCACAAAGGATCCATTCCCCGATTGGCAGCCTGGAGAGCCGGTCCCATATGCGGCACTCTGTACGACATTCTCACTCATCGAAAACACAACCAAGAGACTTGAGATCTCGGCTCACTGCTCGCTCTTTCTGCGTCAGGTACTTCGGCTAACCCCCAAAGATCTTCAACCTACTGTCATGCTTATGCTCGGTAAGCTCGCTGCGGACTATGCTGGCGTTGAGCTAGGCATAGGCGAATCATTGATCATGAAGTCGATTGGCGAGACAACTGGGAGAAGCCTTACAGTCATCAAGGCTGACCAGAAGGAGATTGGAGATCTTGGTTTGGTAGCAGCAAAGAGCAGATCGAATCAGCCGACCATGATGAAGCCGAAACCTCTTACGGTACGCGGAGTCCATGCAGGACTAATGAACATTGCAACGATTGAAGGGCAGGGGGCGCAGGGCCGCAAAGTCGCTGGCATCAAGAAACTGCTCTCGGCAGCCGATATACATCTCGCTGGAAAAAAGAACGCAGTCGATATTTATCAGGACAAGGGTGGCCCCAGTGAGTCGAAATACATTGTGCGAACGCTGGAAGGCAAGATGCGCCTGGGTCTCGCCGATAAGACTGTCCTCGTGGCTCTGGCGCATGCAATGGTGTGGCACGATGTGGCTAAAGACGGAAACAAAGTCCCGAGTCAGGACGTTATCTTGAAAGGTGAAACTATGTTGAAGAGCGTGTACAGGTCAGTGAAGTCCGATGTCCTGGAAGTGCCATATTCTGACGCAGCGCAGTGAATTGCCCAGCTACGAATCAATTATCCCCGCCTACCTCGAGAGCGGCATCTTCAAGCTTCGCGATACTTGCAATCTTCAGCCCGGCGTCCCTTTGAAGCCAATGTTGGCTCGTCCCACAAAATCCATCACCGAGGTGCTTGATCGATTCGAAGGAAAGGACTTCTCATGCGAGTACAAATACGATGGTGAACGGGCTCAGATCCATTTCGTAGCGCACTCGGCCAAGCAAGAATTCGCTCTGTCTACGACAGCTGCAAAGGACGCCAAAGGTATTTCGAATATCTTTTCCCGCAATTCCGAAGATCTCAGCAAGAAGTATCCAGACGTGCTGGCGAAACTTCCGACATGGGTCAAGGATGGTACGCAGAGCTTCGTTCTGGATTGCGAGACCGTGGCATGGGACGTCGATGAGAAGAAAGTCCTGCCATTCCAGCAACTGATGACACGCAAGCGCAAGGATGTAAAGGTGGAGGATGTAAAGGTGAAAGTCTGCGTCTTCGCATTCGATCTGCTGTATCTAAATGGAGAACCACTGGTCAACAAATCTTTCCGAGAGCGCCGCGAGGCAATGCATTCGGCTTTTGTGCCCGTCGAGGGCGAGTTTGCGTTTGCAATATTCCAGAATACGTCAGAGCTGGACGAGATACAGACATTACTGGAGGAGTCAGTCAAAGCCTCATGCGAAGGACTCATGGTGAAAATGTTGGATGGGCCTTCATCGTTCTACGAACCATCGCGGCGATCCCAAAATTGGCTAAAGGTCAAGAAGGATTACCTGTCCGGTGCGGGAGACAGCCTGGATCTGGTTGTCTTGGGTGCTTATTACGGAAAGGGCAAGCGTACGAGTTGGTTCGGCGCGTTCCTGCTTGCTTGTTACAATCCCGAGACCCAGAGATACGAGACAGTCTGCAATATTGGCACGGGCTTCAGCGAGGAGATGCTCTCGCATTTGCATGAGACGCTAAGTCCGATCATCATCGAGCGACCCAAGCCGTTCTACTCTCACTCACAAGGCAACAAGGACCAGCCGGATGTCTGGTTCGAGCCTCAATTCGTCTGGGAGGTCAAGACGGCTGACCTGACACTGTCGCCCAGGTACAGGGCTGCGGCGGAGCAAGTATCGGACCCGAGTGGGCAGGGGAGGGGCGTCAGTCTACGGTTCCCGAGATTCATACGGGAGAGAGAGGACAAGAAGCCCGATGACGCGACTACGGCAAAGCAGGTGGGCACCATGTATCGGGAACAACAGGTGGTGTCGGGACAGAAGAAGGCGGGAGTGGACGACGACTTCGAGTACTGAGGTAGTGATCACGCGGGAGAAGAGTCTGCAAGTGACGACGGTAACAGCAGATAATATTACAAAAAGCAAAACTTTTTGAAAAAGCAGACTACCTGATTAATTCCTCCACCCAATTGCGCCAAAAACTCCCCCAGCATGTGCCGCGTATGATTACGGACCGAGGAGTGAGGTGATTCCTCCCCATGAAAGCGGCGCAGTTGGCCCCCAGAATTGCTCCGCGAGGTGCCCCGCGAGTTGCCCCGCGAGTCGTCGGGCCCGGACGAGGACAGAGTTCCGGGCTCAGTGCCCCAAGTCGCTGACCTCAATCGTCATTGGGGAGGTACTTGCCACGGCCGGCTTCGGGGATCATCCACTTGCGGAACCACTGGCGGGCGGTGGTGAAATCGTCGGCCGAGCGGTAGGTTCCCAATCCATCGGGCCTCTCGAGTCTGTCGATGAAGACGGCGTTGGCGGCGGTCATTGCGTATTTGGAGCTGGTGCAGACGACCTCGCGGGGGCACTTGACGTTCTTGTCGCCGTGGCCCTTGAAGAGGCGGCTGTGGCGGGTGTGGGGCACTTCCACGCAGCCGCTGACGACGCAGGTGATCGACTATATTTGGAGGACGCGGGTCAGTATTTGGGCAAAGGAATCGGGAAGAGGTAAAAGACGGAAAAGGTGGTGGAAAGACTTACCATGGTGTCGTTGTAGCAGCCGTTCTTGGGCGGGGGGACATTTCCAAAGGCGACATTTGCGGTGTAAGTGGCGTTCGTGACGTTCGGGACTACGTCGTCGTCGAGATCGAAGCCGTAAAGGCATGGATCCGCTGCGTTCTGGAGTTCAGCGTACTGGCCAGCCAATTCAGGCCCCATATCACCAGCGGTCTTGGCGTTGGACTTGACAGCAGCAAGCAAAGTCAGGAGGGGAAGGTAGTTGGTGATCTGCATCTTGAGCTATTGGTGGTTTGATGGGGTTTGTGTGGTAGATGTGGTTGGTCTGTTGTGGTAGATGTATTTGGTTTGTAGTAGTTGGAAGGGGAATCAGTTGATTGGCCTGTTGTATTGTAGATGTCGAATGTAGAGATCTGCCACCAGAGAGGAGAGAAAGTGGTGTATATATACTAAAGAGAAAAGAGTCTGCAGTCTCTAACATCTAAGAAAGACAAGAAAAGACGGCGACGCCCTTACCGGCTGCATACCTGCTGCATGGCTGCTGCATGCCTATTGCGTCAATAATACAGCGACTCACCATGTAGGCTGGTCTCTTAGACGCGCACTTCTGCGCTCTATAGCGGTGCGTCTGATTGAGCCGAAGATGGAGGCCTATAGAGCACAGAGTAATGAGATGGGAAGAGGAGAGAAGACCGACGGGAAGGGAGCGGATTTGCGGTCGGCGGATTACTTCCTTTTTCCTCGCATTTCTTTCACCTTCCCAATACCTACTCCTCTTTGCCCCTCCGCCTGCTTGCTTTCGCTCTGCAGTCCACTCACATTCGCTACTCAGCCTCCCTACCATCACGTTTTAGCCCACTCACCGTTGCTCTTCAACCCACTCCTTTCCCAAAATGCCTCTGCTATCCCGGTTGGCACCGCATAGGCCGCAAGAGCGTCTTTTCGTCCTTTTACATGATCTCCGCCTCGGAATCACCATCAGTGGAGACACGCCCAGATATGTGCTCCAGCTGAGGGATAAAAGCCGCTTGTGCCGCAGCCCAACATCTCAATCTCTTTCTTGAGCTCTCTTCCCTCTGTCTCAATCGCCCTCTGACGGCTGCTTATCGACCGCGATCGACCTCATTGCCAGCATGAAGATCACTACTGTGGCACTGACAGCCCTGCTGTCTAGCGTGGCCACCGCAAAAGTCGTCCACATGGAGAGGGTTCAGCCGTTGAACATGAACTTTGGAGCCGACGTCCACATCGTCCAGCAATACATCGGCAACGTAACTATCATCAGGCAGAACGAGACGGTTGAGAACAGTACCTTGCCGCCTCGGATTGATATGCAAGATCTCGGTTGGGTGCGCCTTCTTCCTTCCAACTGGTCTCTTCTCCCGACGCTGACGACTTCTGCAGGGTAAGCGCCTTATGTGCGTTTCGGATTCTTGTGGAAGCCCGGGCACCTACAACGCTACGGGTGAAGCGATCAATTCCGACTGCATCGAACGCAGCTTCCGTTGTGCCGATCGCGAGGACTTCCTGAGGCTCGCAGAAATTCTGCGCAAGTTTGCCAGCTGTCGCCACAAGTCAAAGTGCTTCAAGCATAGCGCTCGTGCTCTCACCTCCATCATCACCTTCTTGGCCTGGACTGCTAGGCCGGACGCGGGTCAAATCCCCCAATTTTAGATACTACTCGCATCGTCTGGAAGAAATTGCAATGGCTGGGACAGAAGTGAAGGTCACTTGAGGTGGAATGGCGTGCAGCGTTCAAATTTGGTGATGCAGAGCATGAGATGGGAGAGATTGTGACAGGGATAGTCGAGCAACGCCGCGCAGGTCGAAGACTTACCGAGCACTCTTAGAGCGAGTTCTTGTCAATTGCCATGCTTACTGTACGACATCATGGCTTCTCTGTCCATGGAATCTCTGAGGCCATACACCGATCCATTACACTTTTTGTTGTTCGCCAGTCGAAGTCTCAATGGTCCTGTTTTCCTGATATTCTTTGTGGAATGTGATGTATGCGTTATTGTGACGCATCAATTGAATGGTGGTGAACGCCACAGTAGTCTCCACCACTCTCTGTATACAGCGTGAAAGCTGAAGTCCACACATGCTTAAATTGATTATAAGAATAGAGCGTAAAAAGGCCAATGAATGATGACCCAATCGAGTTGAATGAACCCTCAAACGACCTTGGTCTGGGGTACACTACCGTGATGGCCAGGCCATTACGGTACGCGGGGTGCTGAGCTCGCGATCATCATCATCAGTAGTGACAGAGGCAGCAATTCCAGATTGATTGAGGTATGCGAGACCGTGGCCAGCCATGGCTACTATTCCAGCTGACGAGGAAGACCCAGTCATCTACGATGTGGCCATCATCGGAGCCGGACCATGTGGTCTGGCAGTCGCCGCTCGACTTCGTGAAGAGACGCCTTCCGCAATCTTCACAGACGAAGAGCAGAGAAGATACCACTGGCTGAAGAAGTACAAGGGCCAAATGGCAATCAAGAACAAGAAGACGCTCGAGGTTTCCTCTCCATCTCACGCCGGCGGGCCGGGGCGAGGACCTTCTTTACTCGTGCTTGATAAAGCCGGCGACAGCTGGCTGTCGAAATGGAACAGCCAGTTCACCACTTTCGATATATCTCACCTCCGGAGCCCAATGTTCTTCCACATCGACCCTCGTGACCGTGATGGGCTGCTTGGTTACACATATCGAAAGGGCCGAGAAGCCGAGCTTCTACAAATCGCAGGCTGCGTCGGACAGGAACGAACGAAAAATCAGAGAAAAAAAGATCGAGGACGGGCAGGCAATTGGCGCGAGCAGGCTATCGACGAAAGAGATCGTCAAGACTATTACACGCCATCTAGGCGCCTGTTTCGCGACCATTGCGAGTACGTGATCGAGGAGTACGACCTGCGGAAGCATCTGGTGAAACAAGAGGCTGTGACAGACGTCGATTTTGGTTATGTCGAAGGGGTGTCCGACATGGAACGTGTTTTTACATTGACCACGAGTAAGAACATCTGGTTCGCGAAGACAGTGGTCCTGTCGGTAGGCGCAGGAGGCGAACCGGAGATACCTGACTCGTGTGGAAGGTGCGCGGTTCCTGGAGCATGCCACTCGATGCACATCAAGACTTTTCCCGATCCCTCGGTGATAGTCAAACACCAGAACCGCAAAGAGACCAGTGTTGTGATTGTCGGCGGAGGATTGACAGCAGCTCATCTGGCAGTCAATGCTATCCGTTCCAGCGTCACTAAGGTGCACATGATAGTGCGGAGCCATCTGAAAGGTATGGGACAATACTTGTTGCGGAACGGAGACTGATAGATGACAGTGAAACCATTCGACATCGATCTGTCGTGGATGGGAAAGTTCAGAAATTCTCAGCAAGCAAGCTTCTGGTCGGCCGACACCGACGAAGGTCAGTTAAATTCTGCTATCATGACGGTGTGCTGGTCTAAAAAAGAGTCCAGAAAGAGCAGACCAGATCCTTGAAGCTCGAGGAGGTGGTAGCATTACACCTCGGATCCACAAGATCATGAAGAAGTTGGTGTGTGAAGGCCGACTTGAGATCCACACCAACACGCGGATCAAGTCTCGCAGGTTCGACGCGCAGAACAGCATCTGGAGCATTGAAATGGAACCCCGAAAGCGGCTGGAAAAAGTAGACTACGTCTACTTTGCGACAGGAATAGCGACAGACTTTAGGAAGATACCTCTCTTGCAAACATTGCTGCAGAAACATCCCATCGATGGAGTTCATGGCCTGCCATGCTTGACAGAAGACATGGCCTGGGACAGTGACGTGCCGCTGTTCGCTACTGGGAAGCTAGCCAGTCTGCGTCTCGGACCAGGCGCGGCAAATCTTGCTGGAGCCAGAGTTGGCGCAGAGAGAATTGCGTGGGCAATCCAGGACTGTCTGGGCGACGATGTGCAGGAAGAAGACATGGATGCGGCGTCTGATAAATACCGGTATGGCATCGGAAGCCGTTATGATAGCTTGGGAGTGGGAGAAGATGAGGACTAGGGTTCCGAAGCCACGCAAGGTTGGGTGCTCACCGCTGTTTGCCGGAGTCAGCATCCATGGCGGTAGGGTAGCATATTGTTCCGTCCCAGCCGGTATTGCACTTTCCGCGACACGCGAACTCATGCGAGTGGGTCTTTTCGCGTCCGTCAAGCTAGAGCCAAGTCTACAATGGTGTGTCGCCGAAGGATGCCCACGTCAAGCGATGGAGGCGCTTGGGGAGGTGCAGGCTTGGTTGTTAGCCGTATAGTACCTGCAGCGACGCGTCGACTTGGGCAGAATTTGCCTTGCACATCTAAATGAAAAAGGCCTCGGGCTGCGCAGCCTGCGATCGAAGGAAGCAGGAAGCAGGGCATTGATGCATCTTCGTCTGCCAGGGTTGACGCATCTGCTTCTTAGGAATGCTCCAGAACCAAGCTGTGCCACCGTCGGGTTTTCAAGCCGCGATCTTTTTGCCGTGGCCGTTGTCCTATCATTGAGCCCTTCAGGAGCTGGTCAGGACCCGATACGCCGTGCGCATGTCGCCAACGAGAGGGCGCAATACTGTTCAATGGCAAGAAAAGGCAAACGCGGCGGTGCGTGTCAGGCCGATCACCAACTTGACACCTGTGGCTGCCACGAAGCGTCGTGGCCCGAGTCACACCCGGCCCGCGCAGCCCCCGGCACGCACTGCAGCCCAATCCCGCGCGTGTACAACATTTCTGTCCATCTTTCACTCACCGACACCCTTCAAACCACGCACACTTGTTCGCGCCGCATCATCTCCGCCATGCTCTTCACATTTCGGGCTCCACTCGGATCCGCCATGGCGCGCCTTAATTTATACCCCAATCCCAAAATATAATAAGTCACCAATCCAGGCAGGTCTTTGTCACCTTCATCATCACCATACCATCGTGTTTTCCTAGCTCTTCTTATGTCCATGTCGCCTTGTTTGGTCATACAATCTTGTCCTTTTCTGTGGTCTTTAGCGGTTTGATGACGCGCTGCCTGTGCAAAAGCATCTTGTATACTCTGGCAGTGTGCCTGAGCTGGAATCTGTTGGTCAGCGGAAAACACCTGGGGGAATGATTAGAGTCCTTAATGAAATAATGAGATAACGAGGCACTCGCGACGATTCAATGACTACTCAGACACTCCCAAAGAAGAGTTTCACGACCAGATGACAGAACGGCTGGATTAGCATGCTCTTCTTCACTTGTATACCATCTGCCACCCAGCTATAATCATCCCGAGCCATTGAATGATCGGTCACGAAAATCGAGGGAAACGCCGATAACATCCTCAGGAATGGCTGCTTCGGACATTGACCAGAAGATCCTATGCCGCGTGGCCAAGGAAGCTGCGCTAGCTGATCCATCATTGGCGTCGGCTTTCTACCAGGTTCTTGGTTTGTCGGTCATTCTTTCGCGCAAATTATATAAAGCCCGGAAGCCACGGGTGAAAGACGTTAAACCTGTCCGACTCTACCACCAGATCATTTGGCTAGCTCGTGAGGGATTGGCGATCACCGAGTCTCTCATTCTGCCCTTTTGCCAGGGCCGCCTTTCACCGTCTCCCAGATGTCGAGTCATGGCAGCAAAATTGAGAGCCTCATTCTACCACATCTTCTGCCTTTTCCACAATCAACCTGCTATCAACAACTATACGCCCACCAAGACGGTGCCGCACAACAAGTCATCATCACCTGCAGTGTCGACCAGAGATGCCCGCCACAGGCAGGCAATCTTGAGGGACACAATTCCCTCAATGACGTCGGATGCGTCTTACATTACCAATCCCTATGCTGTATCCGGTCCTGCGCAGACAACACCACCCCCATATCCGCTCCCTCCCATCCCACCACTACAATCTTCAAGCCCGTACTCGCCACTACACTCTCCTGGTCTCCATATTATCTCTCCAATTCGACGATCGCCCCCTTCAGCCGCCGACTTCATCATGCCACCCCTCAATTTCGTGCCAGCCACCACAACATTCTTCTCTCAGGCTAATACGCTTGCCCGTCACTTTCTCTCTGGCTCCGACCCCCTGCGGCTTTCCATAGCCTTTGAGTCCTGCGCCTTCACTTTGGAGTGTGCAAAAGACCTTACCCTGGCTCGAGACCGTGCCAGGACTACCATCAGAGCCGTCTACAATGCTCCTGAAGGCATGGAGGATGCTGATTTCCAAGACGCTGCCACCCTGGTTCAAGCCGTTGCCACAATCGCGAATCGTACGGATTTGACAGATTCGCCAGTACGCTCGTCAAGTAAACTCTCTTCGATTTCTCAGCACATCAGCCCGGAGAAAACCGCCGCACACAGCTCTGAACACAAGATGCCCAACAGCCGCCTGTCATCTTCAAGACCGCGCAAACCTAGGTCGCATAAGTTCCAGCCACAAAGCAGTTCTGATGACAAAACGCGGCGAATCGACGGAGTAGCCCCCGCGTTGCTTGGTGGGGCACACATGCATTCGCATGCGGAGGACCGCAGTCACAATTCGAGCGTAGATCCAAGGAGTGATAAGGAAAGAAAGCGGCGGAGGGTAGAGCTGGCGGAGCAGGATCTGGAAAGGCGATCGAGCACGCGCAGCCAGTCAGCGAGTGCCGCGGAAGCGGACTAGCACTATTAGGAGTCGTGACTCTAGGCAGTAATCATATCAATAGTGCGGAGCGCAACGTATACCACTTTTATTTAGATCGTTCAAGCTGTAGATAATGCTTTCCGAATGTGGCATGAGTGGGCACGTGATCACGCGCCTGGCGTCGTTCGTGAATCTCGCGTCTCGTCCTTTATTCGCCTCTCACACCACGCGCCTATGACATTACGACCAAGGCCGAAGCACGAATAGCTGGAAGCACGACTAGCTGCGTTGGATAGGCCAAGCCGAATATGCTACCCACCTGCTCTGCCATCAAATCTGCCTGACAAACATGACCGACGGTGAACAGCTTCACCAGCAGATATTCTTCGCCGTCGTCTTCACCGTGATTCAGGGTGACAAAATCACTGAGAGGGATGCTTCAGAGGTGACAAATGGCAAGCGCTTAGTCTGATCAACTACTGAAAGATGCATAGATACGGCAGCAGCTCGTTGACAACGGAGCGAGGTTCGTGCCCCTCCGAGAAGACGGCAGTGTCGACGATATTGCTCAGCTTTCCCATATCATATCCTCGCACATAGACTTCCCGGAATATCATGCCTCTTTGGACTTCAACTGCCACGTTGTGAAGCCCTCATGGGTCAATCAAAGCCTCATCAAGAAGCGTCTGGTGCAGGCTCGGCAACATAGTCCGGATCCTGCCCTGATTTTCCAAGACGTCGTCGTAGCGTACGGCGACCTTCCACAAGGTGATAGAGATGCTATCACGGCAGGAGTCATGGCAATGGGTGGCATGTATAGCGCCGCTATGACGAAGCTGGTTACACACATAGTCTCCTTGACGGAAGATTCGGACAAGATCAGGATTGTTAAAAATATGAAGCTCTCCACCAAAGTCGTGCTGCCGCATTGGTTTGACGACTGCCTCAAATTAGGTAAGAAAATCAGCGAGACACCATACGTGTTGCCAAATCCAGAGATATTTGAACCTGGGAGCTTCCCTACCCGGAAGATGGAAGCTCAGCCCGACTTAGCAGGCGCCTTGTCGGCGTTAGCTGGTCTTCCACCTCGCATGACTCCACCACCATCAAGTCCTGGAGCACCGACTACGCCTCGAAAACATCTCAATGTCTTTTCCGGCAAAAGGATATATTTCTCGGCGGATCTCAACATTCACGATAAATTGGCCACGACCTTAGCGGACTTGTCTGAGTACAGTGGAGGGAAGCTCTCGCTCATCGTTGATCAATGCGATGTATATGTCGGACACTATCGCGATGGACCGGGGTACGTACAGGCTTCTCGCGCCCAGAAGATTGTGGGAAATCTGGCCTGGTTCTACGATGTCATTACGAGGAATCGCTGGACGAATCCGCAAAAGAAGTTGCTTCATTATCCTGTTCCACGACACGGCATGGACGGATTCAGAGGATTGAAGATCAGCCTTTCAAATTACACAGGCGATGCCAGATCATATCTCGAAAACATCATCGTCACCGCTGGCGGCGAATTCACACGAACCATGAAACAGGACAACACTCATCTCGTCACTGCTCATAAAAAGTCGGAGAAGTGCGATGCAGCGCAGGAGTGGAATATCCATATTATAAACCATCTGTGGCTGGAAGAGAGCTACGCTAAATGTCAGGTTGAGAGCTTGACCAACCCTCGTTATGTGCACTTCCCACCACGGACAAATCTGAGTGAAATTGTTGGACAGACAGCTATCAATATGGATCGAGTCGAGGAGCTTTACTTTCCGGAGGATAGCACATCCATGCAAGGTTCAGCAGGTCCTGCCAAAGCAGCTAAACAATCCGCTCGCAAATCACTTCCGTCTGCTGCTGCAATGCGTACGAATGTAGTACTCGAAGAGCAGCGCACTCCCGTTGCTCGACGAGGACTGCCCGAGAAGGAGAACGAGGCGCCTTCTTCAACAGCACGAGCGTCCAAGATGAAGGCTGCGGAAAAGCTAGAAAAGGCAGCTGTCGACATAGCGGCGTTCGAGAAGGAGATGAAACGGAAAGGTGGCGTGACGCATGGCCGCAAAAGGGGCCAGGAAGAAGTGGATGAGGACGAAACTTCGACCCCAGATATTAGTGGTGACGAAGAAATAGCGGCTTCGCGCCCAGGCAAAAAGCAGAGAACAAAGGACGCTGCCACTGCAGATCAAGTCCCCGTCAAATACAGAATGCTCACCACTGGGGAAGACAGGTGGTCAAAGAAGGCCAAGAAAGAGGCCGATGATCGGGTATGGACTTGTGTCTGGTGCGTAATCAGACGTTTTACTGACCATTCTAGAAAACACTTCGCAGTTTGGGGATACAAGTCATTACTAACCCCATCGAGTGTAACCTACTGTGCGCTCCACGGATATTACGAACACGCAAATTTGTAATGGCCATTTCCTGCGCGCCGGAGATCGTAAACACTGGTTATCTGGACTACGCGCTGAAACACAGAGAGTTGCAAGATACAGCCGCATATGGTCTGCAGGACCGCGAGATGGAATCTAAATGGGGCATCAACTTGGCCGAGTCGTTGCTACGCGCTAAAGACAATAACCACAAGCTCCTCCGCGGATGGACGCTGTACGTGACAGATAAGGTGGGAGGTGGGTTTGAGACTTTCAAGGACATCATCGAAGCAAATGGAGGGACGGCAATACCCTACAAAGGGCGGACAGGCGTACAACTACCTCGTCGCCGACTAAAGCTTGAAGATGATCCCGAGGCTGGACTGGAAAGCCAGAATCAGGGCGGCAACGAAGAGACGGATTATGTTTACCTCATCAGCGGGACTGCTGACGAGGAGGTCAAGATCTGGCCGACGTTCAGGAAACTTGCTGAGAAGCAGGGGCTCGAGGCGAGGATTGTCAAGACGGATTGGGTCCTCAACTGCGCAATGGCTCAGCGGGTGGAGTGGGACGAGCAGTGGGAGCTCAGTGAAGAGTCGCCGACTTGAGCATGACACAGGCTCAGACGATCACAAGCACTGATGGAATAGCTTGGGTAATTCCGTGTTTTAAAACCCCAGACCATTCAAGCTACAGTCATCACAAGAAGAGGAACGTCCAATCGTCGAGCGGGTGTTCCTGGCGCGAAGCGGGCCGGATTCCCCCGCAAAGGCGCGGTGACAAGTGGCGGTGGCGGTGGCGCTGACGTTTGGGTCGGGACGTGGCGGGATCAGCAGCTCGACCGAAACCCTGGAACTGCTTCAAGGCGCATATGACTGATGCCTGTCTCTTTGTTTCTCTCCTTCCCTTCCTAGTTTGAACAGACATTACTCTTGACTCTATCACTACCCTGAGAGTCCTTACTACCTGTAATCATGCCTCCGCTAGCTGGCTTTTGGCATAGCCTGCTTGCAAGGCATGGGCGGGTCTGGAAGTAGGTCACTCCGGATTTGCCACCCCGAGCGTAACGACTAATCGTATCACAGAGCGGCCTATAAAGAAGCAACAAGAGCTCTCGAGGCAAAGCTTTCCGGACGCGTCCCCGCCAATGCCGAATACGCATACGCTCAAGTTCCTAGCAGACAGACTGTCCACTCTGTCGCTCGCATACGCCAGAGTCAGAGCAGGTGGCTGACATCTCAGCGCCATTTCGACGCCGCCGTCCGCTATTTCTCGACACAACCCAGGGTCACTAAAGACAGTGTCGCACGCTCCAGGACCTCGTTTCAATCTGCAACCTGGAACGCTGTCCGACAATCTCCCGGACGGGCGCCATTTGCATCAACACTCCGTCCCAATCTGACCGGAGGCACTCTCGGCAGGACCGCCGGTGGCTACAGCCTGGGTGGTGGTCGCGTTGGTGCACCGCGGCACTTTTCTCACGGCCCAGCTTGCCAGGCTCATGTTGTACAGAACGTCTCACAAGCCGTTCGCGCCTTCCTGGTTGGCGGACAAAAGGCCCAATTCAATGGTGTCAGCTCGGTCACTGGTGGCAAGAAGTACAAGACCGTGACCAAGTTGCAAGAGGAAACCGGCCGGAAGATGAAAGAGTTGCCACGTACTACCCCTGGCTCGCATGTGGCGTTCAGCATCAATCCCACAGTGACGGCTTTGGCAAGCCTGGGCGGTGTCACTGGCTTTCGAGCTGAGGAGCAGCAACATCTCAATACTGAGGGCCTTCTGGACGTCCTGTCCACCGATTTCTCCCGCCAGTTGCAAGAACTCTGCATTGTACTGGGTGATCTCCGGAAACTGTCGGTCTTGGGCGATCTACCGCTCACGTATCAGACCTCGTCGTTGAGGGTTCATTTCCCAGGATGCGATGCTGAAACTGTGGAACGACTCTGTCAAGAGCTTGGGGTTCGAAGGGGGCTAGTGGTACAGGATGAGGATTTTGATGCCTTCGTTGGCACCGAAATGGCCTTGCTGTTTCCATTTGCGCCGAGTCAGGCCCCATCTGAAGTGGAGGAGTGGTTCGAGCACAAGCCGATGAAAGATCACAAGCCTACTCCGCAAGTTGACTGGAGGGCTTCGATGACTCCTTCGAACCTCTCTTCCGTTTCGTCGACGCGATCCGAATACGAGTTCGACGAGATCGTCGATGATAATCCATGGACAGCGTCGCCTATTGAAGAAGACTCGGATATCAGCGATGAGGTGTACTCAACGTCTCACTCGCCTTTGGAATATCAGGGCATTGAGGGCATCTATCGCTTCATTGAGCAGTGCGATTCGGCCAGAAGACGATGATCATTTGCATGAGCCGTTTGGCACAAATTGATACTTGTTCTGCATTTTACGATATGCCATAGTCCTTTCATCGATGAATACAAGAACCTGAACCGTGAAATTTATGCCGCACTATCCTGAAATAAAGTGTTCGGCGAATCAGTGCGAGGCTCTCGGATCTTGACTGATCGCATGTGTTTGACTGAACACGGTGGAAGTTTTGGCAAGGGATTTGGTTAAACTGGTGGGGCCAAAGCCCCGCGAAGGCCCTTCAAAGCAAGGCTTGATCAACGCCCCCGCCAGAGGTTATCGACTGGCACCCAGTAATTGGATGGTACTTGTCAAGACAATTCGAGCCGCCTAGATCTCCGAAAAAGAGCTGTATTTGTCGGTATGCAGGCGACCGGCGGGTCCAGCTTTTCTGCACCCGTGAATAGGTGCGCTACCGGTCAATATATGTATGGAGACATGATGCTTGGGAAAGACAAAGCAAAATCTTGCTCGGGGACGGTCTGCCGACGATAGCACTTTTTGAGACCCACGCTGCTGTGCTGCTGTGCTGCTGTACTGCTGCTCTGCTGCCACGCTGCTCCCACGCCTTTGTTCGTCCCGCATCCCACCCAACCACAACCCACTTCCTCGACCTCACCTCACCGACACGTCCCCTCAACACCGCACCGCCATCCAGTGTCACACCCGGCCTCCCTCCAATAAATATTTGCCGGAGCTCCAATCGCCTTCCTGACACCTTGCGCCTCACAGTCGAATCTGCCTCGCCGTCGACTCGACATCTGCGCGCAGCTTCAAAGACTGGCTCGCGAAAAGCCCTTGCCCAGAAACCAGACAGGAACAACCAAAAGAATTGCGCATGAAGATGAGGACGGACGACTGTGATCTCAGGCGCTGAATAGACCTCAACTCACCTCACACGACACACCGAGCTTTTTAACGACCCCGACCTCACTGCGACAACCTCATCGCGGCCAGGTTCCCGCGGATAGGAAAGATTCAGATTTGTCGGCGCATACATACCCTTACAGCCACGGCGCTCGCTTCCTCAATTGCCCGATCTTAATCAACCTGCTTAATAGCACTCTTCGCCGCCATGTCATCTTCATCACAGAACACCGATTCGTGGATATCAATTTTTTGCTCCTTGGTGGGCCACGAGTACTTCGCCGAAGTAAGCGAAGACTTCATAGAGGATGACTTCAACCTCACAGGCTTGCAATCGCAAGTCTCGTACTACAAAGAAGCGCTCGAGATGATCCTTGATGTCGAGCCCGAGACCGATTACAGCGGGGAGGAAGATGAAGAGGACGAGGAAGACCCCTCGGAGCTCAACAGCGACGACGGCAAAGCACGCGACAGTGATTGGTATTCGCGCCGTGCCGAGCAGCGCCGCGCTCGCATGGCAAAGGACTATACGGCGGTAGAAACGAGTGCTGAAATGCTATATGGCTTGATACACCAACGCTTTATCACTTCTAGACAAGGCATCCAATTGATGCTGGAAAAATACGAGCTGGGTCATTTTGGCACATGTCCAAGAGTGCTGTGTCGCGGCGCCAAAGTGCTGCCCGTTGGCTGCTCCGACATCCCCGGTCAGGACACGGTCAAGCTCTTTTGTCCAGCCTGCTTGGACGTTTACGCACCACCGAATAGCCGGTTTCAGACCGTCGATGGCGCCTTTTTCGGCACGACCTTCGGCTGTCTTTTCTTCATGACGTTTCCGGAGCTCGAAGTCGGCGGACCCCGCCTGCAAGACCCTCAGGGAGGCAGCCGCACGTCTGGCGCTGGGGCAGCCATAGCCGGACCAGACCAAGGCAGACACGCGTCGGCACCACCAGTGCCCGCAGACGCGCTCAACGGCGTCGCCGTGCACAATCTCGCACCGGGTCTAGGCAAAGGCAACATCTTCGAGCCGCGCATCTACGGCTTCAGGGTGTCGGAGTTCGCCCGCACGGGCCCGCGCATGAAGTGGCTGCGACAAAAACCCGAGCGCCTCGACGAGCTGGACGAAGTGGCCATCTGGGAGAGCAGCAGACCCGAGTACGTGGGCGAGAACATGGACGAGGACGAGGAAGAGATACCGGCGGACGAAGATGTCCTCGATGGAGAGGGGGAGGAAGACGAGGAAGAGGAGGAGGAAGAGGAAGAAGATGAGGACGAGGACGAGGATGCTACGGCGCAGGCACAGCCGAGTAACGACGCCACGGCTGGGGATGTCGTGGATGACGGATCGCGGCGGGGAAAGAAGGGCAGGCGAAGGGCTTCTGCCAATGGCGCTGTGGTCGGCGGCGCGTGAGATGTGTTCGAGGGGAAGGTTTCTGTATATGTCTGCGGTTTATTGTCCGATGAGCAACGGTTTCGTCACACTTTTCCTTTATGGTAGAAAAGAGCTTCGGGCATATAAGCACGCCACTATCGGCGTCGGCATCGATGGGAGCACAGGCGACATGAGGCGGCGAGACAAGATGTTCCTCGACTCGGGATGGGGTTTAAATAGGACTAGTAAGAAAGGGCTAGGTACATGGACAGACAGACAGATGGACGGATGGGATTCACCATAGCTTGATAGTGGCATATGGAATGCTTGAAATGCTATTGAGACACGATGGATACAAAGCTCGACCCTCTTCGAGTCCTAACACTGAGCCCATTGATAATTTTGTGAATGCTATACTATGCCGAGGAGAATCTCGCTGTGCTCTCTAAAAGGGAACATGAAATAATACCATGACCACCCATTCGACGACCACCATCTACGGAGTCACAAACAAAGTCTACTCATCCTCGTCCTCATCGTCCACGACCGCCCTTCTCCTCTTGGCCTTTGGCGCGGCAGCTCTGACATCGTCGTCGTCTTCCTCGCCCTCTGCGTCCTGGTCATCCTCGACAGCCGGCGCACGGGATCGCTTGTTCGACGAGTCGCGGTCGAGCACGATGCCGTCGTCGATATCTTCTTCGTCATCATCGTCGTCCTCGGGTTCTTCTTCCTCCTCGTCCGAGCCGGCGACAAAGTCGTCGACTTCGTAGTCGTCGTTGGCAAAATTGCCGCGTCGCCGGCCGAGGTCTTCGTCTGAAGAGTACTCGTCGTTGCGCGGTCGGCGAGATTTTGGTTTCGTCGCCCTTGGGGCTCGGGCGCCGCCCTCGTCGTCTTCGAGCATGCTGGCGCTGAGCCCGCCGCCGTAGCCGTATCGAGAGCTCGTGAGGCCCGCTCGGCCTAGTGCACGACCGCCACGCTCTCTATCCCGAGCCTCGGCTGCTTCGCGCCGCTTCTGGGCGCGCATCTTCTCACGCTCCGCTAACTCGGCCTTCTTCCGGCCCAGCTCGGGATCCTCGGACACGGCGACCATCTCAATGCCTGTAGTAGCGTTGCCACCTTTACCCCGAACTGCGGCTGCCAGAGAGGATTGCAGACGTTCAAGAGCAGCGTCGGTAGTCTTTTGCGAAGGTAAAATCGAAAGTCCGGCGGTGATCTTGTGTGTCACACGCAGGAGACCGACATTTTCATGTGGAGCTGTGAGATATGTGTACGTCTCTTGAGTTGACGGCTTTTTCGTCACTGGCGTAGGCTTTGAAGGGTTCTTTTGGGTAGGCGCAAGTGCGTTGCCGTCAATCTCGTACTGTTGACTTGGGTCAGAAGCGAGTTGCAGGGTCAACGATCCGTCAGACCAGCGAAGGATGCGAGCATTGGATTGCAATTGGGCAGGATCCGAAGGTGAATGGCGCCAGCGAACGGTCGACATGGCGGTGTTGAAAGCTGAAAAGGTTGGAGGCGGTTCTTGTCGTGAGTGGTGTTCCCTCTCCGGTATGCGAAATGAAGGCGTATCAAACATGGTCGACTCTATGGAAAGAAATTCCGGAACCTTGAGAAGGTACATCTGCGAGGGTTAGCAGGTTGTCGCGACGGTTGTGTTACACAGATTCACCTCTCCATCGCTCGGCTCGGGTTCAGGTTGTCGACCAAATTCGCTGTACTGGACAAGCTCTTCTCGTTGTTGATCTTGTTCTGCTGCTGGAGACCCAGAGCCAATCCTGTCATGCCTATCCATATCATCGCCCGAGTCCAGCTCCTCGTCGTCTAATTGGCGGCGCTTGCTAGAGCTTGCATGAGCTTCTATAGCCAATGTGGGGTCTCTAGCGGCGCTCCACTTACGATGCATCTTCCGCTGTCTTGTCTTCTGTATCGTCGCCGAACAAATCATCCTCAGCCTCATCCTCTGGCAGCTCGTCCTCGACATCGACTCCAGCAACGCCATTGGCTCCCTTGCCACGCTTTCGCGATTTCACAATGTCTTCATCGTCATCGTCGTCGTCGAGATCGTCCGGGATGGGATCGTCTTTCGAAAGAATGGCACTGGTAATCTTGCCAGGAGCGGAGAGGGCAGGGTTCTCGGACTTGGGTGGCTCGGTCGTGATCGCGTCGCTTTCGCCGTCAGAAGACATGGCGAAAGAAGTGTACAGCCGTGATCGATGAGCTTGCGCACGCAAAAGCTGACGTGACACACGCGATGCGTCTTGGAGCTAAGGAAGCGCGGCTTGCCAATGCGTCCGGAAAAAGCCAGGTGACGGCGAGTGTGCGCTGTAGAGATGGTTGCTGGCGAACGAAGCTCTCGAACTTTTGGCGCGAGGTTGTAGGATTATTGCTTGCAGTTTATTGCTTTGCTATCGAGGAACAAACAGTGCAAACACGGGGGTCTGCTAGGAGTTGGAGGTGCTGGAGGTGTGGCAGAGCGCGAGGGACGAGGAACAAGGGACAAGGGACAAGGGACGACACTCGAGTGTCACCTACACAAGTACACACAACCTCACCTCGCATCCCGCATCCCGTATCACACCGCAGATACACGGCCCTTGCTACGCCGGTCATTCGTCCAATCATCCACCCATATCCCCTGTTGTGTGACCAGCCAGTGTGCTCAGTCCGCCATTGGTCTTCTGTCGCTTGCACCCAGCGCGTGGCCCCTCCGCTTCTCCTGCTGCTGCTGCTGCTCGCCTTTCGCCGCACGCCTCTCTCTACTTCACCCGACACAGCTGCTCCACTTCACCTGGGCGCCCGTCCACTTGCCGCAGCTATGACTTCCTTCTTCTCAAATATGTGAGTAGCCATTCTTTTCCATCCACCTTCAATTGCCCCCAAAACGATCCCTTTTGCCTCTCTCCTCTTCGTTCCCCTGCCGTGGCGAGAGCAGCGTACCGACTATCTTGATCGCCTCCCTTGCTTCCAGCCAGTGTCGACAGACGCGCTGAATCTCACGCAGGCGGAGTGGCTTCGCTCGCGGAGGTAACAACAAAGGCCCTCAACCGAAAATGGGCACCGGCGGTCAATCTCCAACCGGCTTCGATCACGCCAATTCGCCATCGCAAGGCAGCTTGAATCAGTCGCCAATGCCCTCGCCTTCTCTCACCTCCGATAATCCCATGTCCGGCGACTTCACCAATAGGAGAACACCTTTCTTCTTCCGCGAGCAGTATGCCAATCTGATCGTCAAGGGCAACTTCATGACCCTCGCTGCAAAGCCCGTGCTCGTCGAGGAGGGCGAATGGCTCGCCCATCAAGGTGAGGTTGCATCCAGTCTACGTCATGTGCTTGTCTGATTGCCGCTGCAGTCGTGGAGCAGAATCGTCTACTTGATGGTATGCTCAAAATCGTCCAGGAGTCTGACCGCAACACTGGCTTGCCTATATGCAACCAGCATTCTTGCCCGTCGATGAATGCTGGGCCTGGCATCTCTTACACATGGCTTGACTCCAACAAGAATTCGGTCCGAGTTCCTGCTCCTCAGTACATCGCCTATGTGCAGCGGTGGATCGCCGGAAAGGTGACTGATCCGACCATCTTTCCCACCGAGAACTATACCGGTGCGCCACCCGCGCTAAACTCAACAGCGTCCTTTACGCAGGGATCCGCTCTACCAAATGCAGACAACTGGCTTGGTAAATCGTCTGGGTTTCCCCCCGGCTATCCTTCCGACGTCCGCAATATCTATCGCCAAATGTTCCGCTGCTACGCACACATGTACCATAGCCACTGGTTGGACTTCTGGCATCTGGGCGCTTACAAGGAGCTGAACACGTGCTTCATTCACTTTGTCAATGTCGGGCGCTTGTTCGGCCTTCTGACCGACAAGGACATCGAGCCCATGGGTCCACTAATCGACATCTGGCTCGAGAAGGGCTGGTTGCCGCGCCCTACGAGCTCTGGTGGTAGCCAAGTGGCGCCCTCTTCCTCCTCCAGCCGCGGCCCTAGCAGGACCGGTAGCCACGCCGAGCAAGGCGCTCAGCAGAGCATGAGCCAGGGTAGCCTTGGAGGTGGTGGTCAAATGGGACCTCCAGGATCTTCTGGCACCATGTGATGGGGAATAGCAATGGCTGTGGATAAAGACATAATACGATGCAGATGATGTCGAGGGGGTTGAAGCAGGCCGGTATAATCGAGACTGCATCGTCATAGGTACGACAGCTCATCTGGTATGAGCTGTTCGACATCGAGTGCCACATGGGGAGGGCGTAGTGCCATTGTGGACTTGGGGAGTTTTCGCATAGGGTAGCCAGTCTGACCTCGGAGTTTTCATATGTCGTGGGTCGCCGGTAGAGCGTACGCATTCTAGGCGAAAACAAAACAAAATTGAAATTGCGTCTGATGTGTTTTGCATGTGCAAGATTCGTCACTGTGTCTTGAATGGGGAGTCGCGTGAGCAGATGCTGAGGAGGTTGAAGATGCTTTTGCCATCATGGCGGATCACAAAATCAGTCAATACGTGTTTTCGCTCGACAGAGATGGGAGGATAGGCAACAGTCACATACAATCACAAACAACGATAGAAACGAAAAACTCCCCATGGTCATTTGCCTGCTGCTGCCGACTGCTGACTGACTGCTCTGGTTTCTGTGCACCAAAAGAAGAAGAGAAAGCATCCCGCAATAAGCCCACTGTCCTCCTGTCCCTCGTCTGCCTCACACCCGCTCCTTCAACATTGCTGCCTGCAACCGCCTTTAATTCGTCCACTGTCGCTGACTCCAGACACTTTTGCAGCTGGCTTGTGCTGGCACAAACCAAGCCTGCAAAAGTCGCCCTTATCACCTTCAAGAATGAACAACTATTTCCAAGCTCCCAGGCTTCTACTCCCTTGGCCTCGTCTTTCATCGACCTTTTGTTAGGAGCGAATCTACTGGTGGCCGGCCTTGCGGAGGGAGTTGCTCAGCCACTCGAGACCCTCGTAGAGACCATCACCGGACGTGGCGCAGGTCGACTGGATGTACTGTGGCAGTTATTAGTTGAAATCTTTGTGAATGTACATTTACAGAGCGGCTTACCCAGGCGCGCTGCCTCAGGCTGTGCAGACCAAGCTTGTCGGTGATCTCAGCGGCGTTCATGGCGTTCTGTAACAAATTGTCAGATTCAATAATTGCAATCAATCGTGTTGTGCAATCATACCGGCAGGTCTTGCTTGTTGGCGAAAACGAGCAGAAGAGCATCGCGAAGTTCATCCTCGTTCAACATGCGCTGCAGCTCCTCACGAGCCTCAACAACACGATCACGATCGTTGGAGTCGACAACGAAGATGATGCCCTGGGTGTTCTGGAAGTAATGCCTCCACAGAGGTCGGATCTTGTCCTGTCCACCGACATCCCACACGGTGAATTGGATGTTCTTGTATTCGACAGTCTCGACGTTGAAGCCTGTCAGAGATTTGCACGTTAGTGTTTGCAGGTCATTGAGGCTGATATTGATCGATGGCGGGTATGCGCTCATCCCTATCGATGACACGTACCGATTGTGGGAATGGTTGTGACGATTTCACCGAGCTTCAGCTTGTACAGGATGGTGGTCTTTCCGGCGGCATCGAGACCAACCATCAGAATGCGCATCTCCTTCTTCCCCCAGAGACGGTCAAACAGCCTTGAAAAAGTGATACCCATGTTGACGGTATTTGCGAAATCGAGTGCTTCGCTGTGATGGAATAGGAGGTATCGAGGAGTCTCGGAATTGTGTGTCTGCAGAGCACAACGTATCAGCATATCAACATTCTCCACAGGTGAGTGAGCTCTGATGCGCCGCAATGCTGCTGCCGGGCTTCGGAAAAAGCATCACGGCTGCCTAGGCAAAAACGCAATGTGTCCGCATGGAGGAGGGGCTGAGCGCGTGCTCTCTCCAGCGAACCACCATATGAGCGGCCATCACGGCAATTGACGGGTCGAAGCAGAGCGCGATGTGGACACGTACATTTGAGCGGGATCGCGATACCGACGGGATGACTCGGTCGGCGAGAGGTTGAGATGTGGTGGAGGTCGGGAAAATAATCTGGGAGTGATATTCGACACTGGCGGGCGCGGCAGGCCGCTGGGCTGGCTGGCTGGCTGGCTGCTCACTCACCACACACACACCCGCACCACAGACCACACAAACCCCGGAACGGGATTCGCTGTCCCTTCTCCCACTCGCCCACACGATTCTCCTGCTCGCTCATCAAAAGCTCGTGATTCAAGCACTCATCACGTGATGCGCCACGTAAACACACCTCCACACTGATTGCGCTACGCCACCTGGCATTTGCGCCTGCCTCAACGCCTCGGGCGGCCCCTTTTACAGCACAATTGTCAACCCGCTTTCAGAGATTTGCATGCAGTGAGAAAAGGAGCAAGAGGTCGTACGAGCTCCGATTGTGGCCTATGCAGCAGCCGTTCGAGATCTTTATCCAACATTAAATAATCATTCTCATCATCCCTGTCGTTATTTTATGTGCCGGCCGCCACCTCGTCAATCGGCGTCTGGCTCTTTGCCTTGCCGATCTTCACAAAGCCCGCCAATATGACCAGCGCCAGTCCAGCGCATCCAACTTCTAGCCAGAATGCGTTCTTGTACATCTTCGCCGTGCCTTGATGACTTGTCCCCGTGACCACGACATCTGCTACTCCAAGTGCTAGTGCAATGCCTAGCTGCATTATACTATTCACTAGTGCTCCAGCCATACCTTGTCTATGTCTCGGCATTGTCGTCGAAATAAATATCGTGGTGATATTGATCGTCGTATCTATTGCCAGCGTAGCGCATACCATCGCCGGGAAAGCCCACGCCCAGTAGTTAGCCCCAATTGGTGCCAACGCAAATAGCAATGGGGCAATGAACCAAGTCACTCCGGCAAATATGAGGACGAATGTCCCAGGAACGACGTGTAGCACATAGCCGCTGAGGATGGCGACTGCCACGGCACCAGGTCCTACCGGAACATACCATGCGACCAGTTTCATGGGCGATCCGTTCATAACCTCAGTCATGCTGTGATCTTGTCAGTCCCAGCTTGGCTTGGGAGAAGTCGTTCAACTTACTAGAGCGTTGCGTAAAGCAGATAGATCCCAAGACTTCCGAAGCTAAACAGCAGCGCGATGACTAGAGGCTTCATGTGCTTGACGTGGAAAACATCTGCTGGCAAAAGCGGCTGCTCCGCAATCCAACCTTCAACATAGACTGCAGTCGCCAAAATAAGACCGCCTGCAATAATCGTTACCAGAATATAGGAAGTTCTCCATCCGTCAGGTGCGTGCGATGCCGCCGTGATGGCGAAAACAACCAGAATGAGCCCTGAAAAGATGGTAATGCTTCCGAGCCAGTCCATCTTGACACCCATAGCTTTTCGCTCGGCAATATCAGAAGGAATGCAAAGGACCGCTACAATAGTAACAACGCCAATCAGAATAGTGCCGATAAAGAAATACCATCTCCAAGTAGTATATTGGCCAGATACGCCGGCGAAGAAAATGCCGGCGAAGAAACCAAGTGGGGCCATTGCTCCCATTGTCGAAAACACAATGTTCTTTCGTGGTCCAGGACGATAAGTGCTGCCCAGCAAGAGCACTGCCGCTGGCAATAACGCAGCTGGGCCCAGACCTTGCATAGCGCGGCAGAAGTCAAGCATGAGCTCGTTCTGCGCGAAGCCAGCGATTAAAGACCAGACTCCGAACCATATACAACCACAGATGTAGAGCGGATAGCCACCATACATATCACCAAGTCGGCCAAGTGGTAGCAGTGTCGTCGACACAACAAGTGAGAAGGCACTAGCAGGCCAGACAATGGCTGGAGCCGGAATGTCGAGTTGCTTTGCCAGGACTGGTATAATGACGGTAAATCCGCTAACAAAGTACTCGGTAATGAATTGTGACATGACGACTGCGAAGCAGAACCCGAACTCGGCCCATTTTGTTTTGAACACTTTTGGTCGTTCCCGACCAAGTCTTTCCATTTCCCGGGCTTCGTCCTCTTCGTTTGGTGGTATACGCGAAGCATCATCTTTCTCTGCAGGCTGCATTGCCACAGAGCGCGGAGAGCCAGACATCGTGCACACTCGGAAATAGAGGTGTAGAACAAACAAAAGACATTCGTAGAGATTGACCGAAACAGCGAGCAAGAAGGAGAGGAGCAATCACCGTGCAAAATCGCAGAATTTGTGCGCCAAACACCTACAGGGGTTTATATTTGTGAGCAAAACGCCGCCATTAGTCGAGGGTTCCAGTTCGAAAGGCATCATGACGACCGATGGGGCGTCATCGGGTCAGGCCCACCGGCGCCGCCGTGTCTCGGCGTTGAATAATGAAAATAGGCATGGTGGATGGCGGCGATCTGCTGTCCATCTCGGGGCCGACGATATACCAACTTGCCTTAATTTATAAGATGACGGTCCGAGGAATGCTTCTGTCTTCGCCAGAATGTGAGGTCAGCCTCCATGCTGACATGGAATGTTGCCTGGTAATCAATGCGCCGCGAAAAGGTCTTCGTCCGCCAAGGCCTGCCCGCGGCCGCGCACACCAAAAAAAAGCCCCGACCACCACACGTCCCAGGGTTATGTAAGCGGAAAATATAGAATAAAATCTTCGTCCAGCCCACTCCCTCTTTCGAATCATCTACATCAGTAGGTGGCTAATAAAGTCATCAATCGAGGCTCCGCTACGGCGGCTTGCTGAGGGTTTTTCAAGCCATGTGGCTCCATGGATCTCCTTCCGTTCCCGGCCTCGTTGAGGAACGCGCTCGTCTTTTCCTTTACAACTGTGTGTTTCCATGCTATGGATCAGAGTTGTGGGATGGCCGCGACAGACTTTTCTTTTCATAGCATGATGTGTGGCTTGCGTATATAAGTATATTGTTGTGCTTATCACTGGTGTGCAAATGAGTCTATGGTTTACGGTGTGTCTGCGTGGATGTACTATAGGGTGAAAGCCTGCACCGAGAACTCCTCGGGTCTTCGTACATTTGAGGTCACAATGCACGATTTTGATTCACTTCAATAGTTTTCAAGGATGTAGCGGCATGTAAATGTGCGAACAGGCAGAACTGTCTCGCAGCACTTCATTCGTACGTTAATCTAGATACATCTAGAAGAGACGCCTGAGACTGGAGGGTATGTCCGTCTATCTGAGTATCTCTAGTAGAGACGCTTGGGGGGAGACATGGAAGCTTTGATGGTCAAGCTTCCAACGTTCTGCCAGCCCTTCTTCAGAAGAGAGACCAGGTAGTTGATCGACAACATGATGTTACCAATCAGCTCGTCCTCGGTCATCTCAACGTTTCCGACAGCGACACCCATGCACAACACCTTCTTCAGCTGGAACTTGATGGTCGACTTGACATCGGTGACCTTGGCGGCAAGATCTTCGTTGTGGGAGACCGGGGTAGGGAACTTGCCGGCTGCGCAACAATCAGAAATGGTAATTGCAACTTTTGCACTGTAAAAACCCACCCTTGGAAAGACCAGGACCCAAGAGACGAGGAATCTGCTTGATGAGGGCGTCCGAGGCGAGGAAGGCGTCGTACTTGCGAGCAAGCTTCTTGATCAGCTTCTTGTTCTTGTTGAGCTTCTTCAAATCGTCCGAAGACATGGCATCGATTCCGTGGTGCTTGGCGCGGTCGATATCGTGCTGGTCACCGAGAATGCTACTCCAGTCAGTTTTGATTCCGCTAGTCGTAACATGTCGAGCAACCCGTACCAAATGGCCATGTTGGGTCGAGGAACGCTGGGAAGCTTGATGGTGCCGCTGAAACGCTTGTCGCGCTGAGGATCATCTTCCAGTGTGTCAGCGTATAATTGCGTGCATATGCCTGATTACGTAATACAGTTCTTTAGCCCTATCTGGAGCTCAACCGTCTCGAGGAAGGCACGCCGGGAGGTTGTTAGAATGCTGTCATTGAGAAGGAGGAGGAGGAATGGTATACCTTCTTGGTGTTGTTGCTGTGGTCGAGCAGTTCCTGGACATTGGTGCGCACTCCGGCGACTGAGATCTTGGAGGCCATGATGGACAGTCTTCCAGAAGGATTCGAGGGGTATGAGTCCTTATGGTGAGGAGATGTGGCGCGTAGTAAGGAGAGAAAGAGAAGTTCTAAAGTTGTAGAGAAGGATATAAGAAGAGGAGGAAGTGGAGTCGGGTTCACTTCGGGTCGAGAAATCCATGTGCGCCGAATCCGCGCCACCGGAACCTCGAGTTTTCCTGGCGCAGAGACTCGACTATTCATGCCTATTGTCTCGCTTATTCTTGCCCCGAACTTTCCGGCTTCCTGTATTTTCTCCACCACCAATCATACTTGACAAGTAAAAGCTTCGTTCACAATTGCACACTCCTCCCAACTCTAGAATTATTTTCATATTATGCTCACATACAAATCACTAGTCAAGCAACTCTTGGATGTCCCCAACCACACCTCTGCCCCGTTCGCGCCTCCCTTGTCCGCCCTCACGCAAGGCCTCAGCCATCATAGTACGCTTCCGCTTCTGAATCTCCAACGTCCGCTCTTCTACACTATTCTTGACTACCAGTCGCCAGACGGTGCAGTCTTTCGTCTGGCCCAGCCGATGCACGCGGTCGACAGCCTGATCCTCGATCGCGGGCGCCCACCATGAATCACACATTATGACAGTATCCGCGGCTGTCAAATCAAGGCCGACCGCGCAGACTCCCAGTGAAGCCAACATGACGGTCACTTTGGGCTTTTTAGCAAAGCTTCGAAGGCTTTCGTCACGCGCCCGTGCAGGCATGGAACCATCTATGCGGACACATCCGTGCCCTGCTTCTTCCAGACGGGGTTGTACGATATCAAGGTAGGAGCGCCACTGTGAGAAGACTACCACCTTGGCGCCAGAGCGCTTCACCGTCGCAGCGACAAGTTGCAATAGTGCATCAGTCTTTGAGCTTGTAGGGGTGTTATCGTCGACGTCGGCGATTGCCTGCGAGGCGTCATCTCCGCAATCTATCGCCGGTGAGACCAGCGAATACTCATCTTGCAACGCTGCTCGGCACATTGGACATTTGTGTTGAGTTTCAATGACGCGCGCTATGCAAGACCGGCCGAAGAAGTGACCGCAAGGAGTGATGACAGGATCGTGCAGATCATCTATGCACACCGGACACTCCTCTCGTGACTCGATCGACAACTGCAATAGATCCTGGAGTGCCTTGACGTTGGCTGGGGTCAAGTCCACGCTGCCTTTCTTGTCCAGGAGCGACATCAGATCGAGAACTCTGGTCTCACACATCTTCCAATGATTGCAGACTTGACGCATGCGCAAAAGCACCTCAAGGAGGTGTCGGTATGTCTGTACTCTTTTGCGTCCGTTCGACGCACCACCAGCTGCATCGTAGGACTCAAGCGCGCCCTTCGCTTCGCCCTCAAGTGCATCGTACTTCTTTCTTTCCGATCTTGTTAATTCAACGTGGTGTATAAATTCCTTCAAGGACGGAAGTCTGAGATCAACAAAGGCCATGTCTTTGCGTCGTCGCAGGCAGATCGTCGCCATGAGTGCCTGCAATAACAGTTTTGCGTCGGCTTGACCCTCTTTCATAGGACGAGTCAGGACGCTGTTGAAGATCTCTGCCTTGTCGAGACCGCCGCTTAGTCCTATGAACTTGACCAAGGAGAACAAGTCTTTGAAAGAGTTGATGACTGGCGTGCCTGTCAGGACCCAATTTGCGTAAGCGTCCACGGCGCAAGCAGATATCGCGTTCTTGGTATTAGGATTTCGGATCGTGTGTCCCTCATCCAAAACAATTCTTCTCCAGCGGAGGGAATAGATCCCATGTTTTGTTGGCAGCTTGATGGGTTGCTTGCTGCTCTTGGGAAGATACTCGGCGGAGAGCGTGCCGTACGAAGTGACGACGACGTCATATGCCTCGAAATCTTCTTTCTGCATACGTTGACGACCGGAGCCGTGATAGGTATACACCTTTAGAGGGCTTTTAGACTTGACATGGCGCTCAACCTGATTGCTCCAATTGCTCATGACACTGACAGGGGCAACTATGAGCGTCGGCCCACGGCCCTTTTGGAGCGTCCTGTCTGCGGCGATGAGGCTGATGATCTGCAGAGTCTTGCCCAATCCCATGTCGTCGGCCAGGATGCCACCACGAGCAAGCTTTGGCTCCTCACCCTTCAATGAGAAATTGGTGGCAATGTTTGTATACATGTCCTTCGAGGGCCTCTTCCAGAGTTGCACAATGTCATCAGATCCAGATTTCGGCAATACAGGGTTCTCTTTCTCAAGCATCCACGCCAGTCCTTGTAGCTGGAATGGGAGCAAGGCCGTTGGGATGAGATCTGGTTGCTCAGCCTTCGGCAATGCTTTCAGCTGGGCTTCCTGAGCGCTGTTCTGCTCGGCGACATTTGTCCACTCTCGCGGATTGAATGCCTGAGCCCCTTCGATAAAGTCATCAATCTCCGGCGCATTCTCCGGATCGCCAACCGTGATACCAGCATTCGTGAATGTCGTATTAGGATCAGTCTGTTTCCTTTGGCCTTTGGTAGCTTTCTTTAGCTCTTCTGCACGACGTCGCTTTTCTTCAGCTTCGCGCTTCTTGAAAACGCTAAGATCAAGTCTGTCTTTCGACATGCGGCTTTTGAGCTGCTCCTTGGCTTGGGGATCGTTTGTGCCAAACAGAGAAATATTGAGGGGAATGTCGAACTCGCCTCGATTTCCGGCTAGGGCGCCTTCAACAGCGATCTCATGTGAGTCCATGTAGCTGGCCAGTTTAGACGCCAATTGACGAGGGATGTGCCCAATCTGTTGATGTCTGACGTTGAGAACCTGGATAGCATTGCGGTCATATTGATTGTGCGGCTCGCGCCGAAGCAGCACGCGCTCCTTGTTGGCAGCATATCCGTTATAGTATCTGATGCCGACGACCTTGGCGAGCTGTATCCCGTAGAGCACAAAGGCCTCCACATTGGCGGGCACATTTTGTGTCGAGGCGATCAATTCGTTGCCGTCTCCGGCATCGTCGTCATCCTGAGATGTGGCCAGAGAAGTCTGGGATGAAAGTGACCTGGCGCCCGACTGCGAGGATTGGCCTGATTTCGGCCGTTGGTGCTGGCGATCATCTTCATCATCGTTTGTAAGGTCGATGACTTCGAAATGCGTCCGCTTTCGACCATATCCAGCAGCAGCAGGCATTGTGATTTCGATGATAGATCAGCACGATCTAGTCGATGTGTACATCGAAAATCAAAAGCGCGCTCTCCGTGCACTGAGTAAATACCGTCGCCTCACCCATGTTTCGCGTAGCTGCAGCTAAATGCTCCGCGCGAGGCTCGCGAGATCACGTGTCAATCTATTTCGCTGCTTTACAATCATAGGATTCCAAGTCTTTCATACTCTTCATAATCACATAGCTGCGTACAATTGCGTCGTCTATGACCAGATCAGAATTGTGTATCTACTGGACCGCTCATTGCCGACATATCGCTCTCTGTGCCGAAGGCAGAAATGCTCCGTCTGGCTGCGTTTCAGATCACGCCCTTCGCTAAGCCCTTTATGCAATCTCCCCCAATCATATCTGCCCCGCACCCTAATGGGGATCCGTCAGTGTGGAAACTAAATTTTAAGACTCTTCCACGTTGGAATAACCTTGTTACAATTCGCACCAGTCCCGAGTAAGTATGCTGACTTGGCGGTGATTTTTCCGCGGGCTAGCGTTGTTTTCATCATATCAATATGCGGACCCACGTCTGCCCTGATCGATTGCGAGATTAGTTACCAGGAAGATTTGGTCTCGCCGAATCTATATAGGTAAGGATCGATGACCATATGAAGTGGCCGTAGTGGAGGACCCTTTCGTTCTTTTGTGTCAATCACCAGCTATCAAGCTGTTGGCGCCGGTGAAAATGGTTCAATCATGGCTTTTGCTATTGTTTCATGTATGCCTAGTATTTGCTGCTGGCAGGACTTCGCCGCCTACCAATGCTCTTGTTGTTGGAGGTAGTGGGAAATATAAGACCGTCTCCGCTGCTGTTGCTGCCCTATCGAAGACTTCGACAGTTGCACAATCCATCTTCATAAATCCGGGGACATACGAAGAACAAATCTACATCCCGCCACTCAAGTCTTCCCTGGCAATCTACGGCTACACTACTGATACATGCACCTACGACAAGAATCAGGTGACCATCACCCATGATCAAGGCGCGGAGGGCAAGATTAACGACGACGCGACCGCCACGCTTCGGGCTTGGACTACCAACTTGAAAGTGTACAACATCAACCTCATCAACACTCGTGGACGAGGATCGCAGGCTCTGGCGCTCTCTGCCTCAGCGGGTGTAAGTTGCTCTCGCTGGTGTCGATGACCAATTCTGACTGTGCATGCCAGAACCAAGGCTACTATGCGTGCCAATTCAAAGGCTATCAGGATACCGTTCTCTCAGAGACCGGTAAGCAACTGTTTGCGCGCAGTCTGATCCAGGGAGCCACCGACTTCATTTTCGGACAGCATGCCTCCGCATGGTTTAGTCAAATTGATATCAGGGTCTTGTCTGCCACTTATGGAACGATCACGGCTTCTGGTCGCTCGTCGACTACCGATTCCAGCTGGTATGTCCTGGACCAGTGCACCATTGCGGCAGCATCTGGCAACTCGGTCCCAAGCGGTGCGTACTATCTCGGACGGCCGTGGTCGCAGTATGCGCGAGTGACGGTGCAGAAGACAACCATGACGTCCGTGATCAACAGCGCCGGATGGAGCGTCTGGGGATCTAGTAATCCACAAACAGCCAATGTTGTCTACCAAGAGTACGAAAACTCTGGCGCTGGAGCCAGCGGGTCAAGAGCCAGCTTCTCGACCACTCCTGGCTCTGCTATTAAGATTGGCGAGATCCTGGGCGAAAATTATGCTGCTGCCGAGTATGTGGACACCGAATATCTGCCTTGAGCAGAATTATATCGTTGGTGGTTGTACATGGGCGCATGTTGACGGGAAAGTCCTCTAGCCTGTGAACCCATGCTAGATAGTTTAAGCCCTCTCAAGAGTTTTAAAATGGTCCTTTCCCCCTCAAAAGAATTTGACTCCTGCTCCGTCTTCGGCACCGAAAACCTGCGCTTTCCCTCTCTTTATCAAAACGTCAAGACACCGGCGGAACATGTCCTCGTCCATACCGGTCCATTCCTGCCGCCCAGCATCTTCTCCCTCCCTGAGCTCGTAGATGGTCAGTACGCTTCCGCGCTGGCCGGTGCCATCTACCCAGGCGTACAGGAGATCCGCCCATTCCTCGGGTCGTCGCCAATAGATCCACGCAGCACTCTTTCCGTCCCCACCATGACTCTTCTTGCTCGTGGGAGAAAGCGCACACCACTCCGCGCGACGCCCTCCTTCGGCACTTGCCATCCAGTCAATGACACGCTGTGCCGAGCGCTGGTCCAAGCGACGCGACACCTGGTTATTATGAAAGAGAGGGCTTTCCATTGCATCAGTAAGTGATAGGCGGAAGCTGCGATTATGCGCGCAGTACGACTGGATAAGCGACGACCAAAGTGCAAGTTGTCGGGTTTGAGTGGTAATGTTGGGTTGTAAGGTGAAGAAAGGCGGGAAGGAGTGGTGGGGCGGGAAGGCGAAGCTGCTGCCAGCAGCGCTCGTAGATGTAACAGTAGCCGGCAAGTCCATTTTGTCGGCGATGGACAGTGGGTGGTGTACCCTATCGTAGTGTTGTGCTGCACGCGGGCATGATCGTGTGTTGGAAAGACGTGGAGTCTCGAATTTGCCCACTAGAGTGAAGCGTATGCGGGGCAGCTAGACGCAGACACTTGGCAGCGCGGCGACCATGTCTGAGTAGCTCAACTAAAAATACATTCGACTGTCCAATTGACACTGGTTTCCGTCAGACAGGCGCCGCATTCTTTGAATATTGCTACTTGGTATCTTAAATTGTTTATACAGGATTGGTGGCAGAATACTGGTTGTCAAGTACAAGCTTCTTGGTTAGAGCTGCAATTTCGAACGGCGTGCAACTCGTGTCCGCATCCTTGTCGTGGTTCGTTGACTGCGAAGTTGTTGGCATTGGCAGGCCAAGTCATCGAGGAGAATTCAGTGTCCATTCTGAGGTGGGTACGTGCATTCGTTGACTGCTTGGAAGTACAGTCTGGCCATGTTGTAGAGAAATCGTCGCATTTGAGTCACTATCAAAGCATGTCAATTGGGAGTAATCCAAAGCTTGATCATGCCATGAAGGAATGCTCTCTTCTTCCACGACGAAATGATGCTTGCAATCGCACGTGTTCAAATCGCAATCAACTGTG
This sequence comes from Dothideomycetidae sp. 11243, assembly GCA_000836255.1. Classification (NCBI taxonomy): domain Eukaryota; kingdom Fungi; phylum Ascomycota; class Dothideomycetes; species Dothideomycetidae sp. 11243. The sequence goes on along the minus strand of DF938581.1, from coordinate 1,352,463 downwards.
CGCAATACGAACTTCGCATTCAAGTAGCTGAGTACAAACACTTCATCGTTCGGCTCGTGAGCATCTATTTGGCGAAAAGCTCATGATTTGCGGGGCGAAAAAGCAACGGACGAGATCTCGATGCACAGACGTTTTGCAGTTGTCGCAATCCAGATCTCGACTTCTTTTTGTGGATAGGCCCTGCATGACACGACGCAAGGGCCAGACGGGTGGCATTTTTAGCGCCCTGCAAACAATAATGGGTGGTATCGCGTGGCCGTCCTAGACCCCGTTGGACGGCTGGCACATGATCAGGCTTTGCCACTGGTCACGAGCTTTCGAGCGGCTCGTTGTCTGCTCGGTGAGGCTTACACCATTGGTAACCCCAACCAAGTGGGATAAGGAATGTGCTCAGATCAATTGCTCGTTCAATGAATCATATACTGGTTGGTACTCGTCAGCATAAGCATAGGCATCAGCATGGAACATGTGGACGAAAAGGGTGCGACTAATGATGACGACTATGATATCGAGGGGCACACTCTGATGCCCAAACATGCATTGCGCGCGTAACGGCTGGCTTTGCGCATTGAGCGAGGGACCGGAGCCGCAGGATGCCGAACCCAATTGATCAGCTGGTAAGACAACCCAATGTACGGAAAATTGACTGTCAGGCAGCAGCATTCACAAAACGTGACTCGCCATTGGGTGCGGTTTGTGGACTCGTCCAACGTTGCCTGTGTCGATGACTCCAATTGGCATTGCATTGAGGTGGCGCGCATAGTTCCGAGCGATTGATGGTCGACTCTGCAATCACAATGCGGCTGAGTCTTGCTAAACGCATCGACGGGACCAGGTGACCTGTCGACGTTGCGGATCCGGGGAAAGATAGTGCTGGATTCGCGGGCAAAGGGAGGATGGTGGCGTCAGCTGGCGGGTGGCCGGTTTCCGACCGTGCAATCTCGCCCACCCCTTTGTACTCCGCGCACTATCACGCCTCGCGCCTCGCGCCGTATGTCTCGCCACACGAAGTTGCCACTGCATCGCTCAATGGTCAGGCGACGCTCTCGTCCACGAGGCTGGATTGCAGCGTCTCTCGGCGGTCACCAAATGTTAATGATTAAACACACACAGCCACGACTTCTATCCAAGGGATGTGCTGCCGAAATCGATGACGCCGGTGCGACCGACATGATTGGAAATCACGCTGCGGCCTAGCCGGATCTGATGCATCTATCAGGTTCCGTCCGTGTCTGAGTCACCCCAGCCTAACGCCTCACTGCCCCGCCTGTTCTGGCTATTGCTGCTATTGCTCGCTCTGAGGCCGACTTTGTTGCAGCTTGGCATGTCGCTGCCTGCTGCGCTTTGTCGGCTCCTTTCTCTCGCGCTCATCGAAGGCTCCAATTTACTTGTTACCACGGTACCTATCCGTCGTGCAATTGGCCAATTCCTCTGCGTCTGCAACAAGGAGCAGCCAGGTTGGGCTCCTGGACTCGGCGGCATTCCCGTGTATTCCATGCTGCGTCTAACAATTGCCTGCGCTGGTGCTTGCGCAACTGCCAATGCTGCCTGGTCTCACTTGAACACGGAGATCAGAGACACCTGTACGGAACGCCACCCCTGCTGCTGGCCGCCTTGTGACAGCGTTGCGATTAGGAGGGAGTCACCTGCTCCCCGCCGACCGCATACCGCTTGCCACGCGCGCGCTATTTGCTATTTGCTTCCTGATCCTTACCTGCTGTCCGCTGCTTCAGCAGCTCGCCGTAACTGTTGTCCCGCTCTAGCCTCGTCAGCCACCCTCCAGCTGAGCACCTCTGACTTGTGTGATTTGTTGTTAGATCTATGTCATCTTTCCCTCTCCCTTCGCTCACTCTCCTCTCGTCTGTGCTCCTCGTCACACTCTCAAGCATTCTGCTCGTCGCCGGCGCACACTCACTGCATTGCACGACTGTCAACATTCAGGCTTCGGCTACGCATCTAATTGCCACACACTCGCATCGATCGGGCGCCTCACGGGCAATAGAGTCGCCGGTCCGTCGGTCGGTCAGTCGGACGGTTCGGCCAGTCCAGTCATCCTGAACCTTACAAGTACAGTTGCTCCGCTCGGACTTTAGTCCCCCCATCCTCCGTTCCCCATTACAAACTCCGCCACTGCAGTCCGCTTTGCCACCACCCACCCTATCAAGACTATATTAACGCTCTCTGCTCCCCTCCTCTCTCAAGTTTCTTCCCGCTTCGCAAACTGCGTCTGTTAAAAATAACGCACTCGCCGTCATGGAGCAATCGCACACGCCACAGCAGTATCATCCTGCAAAGGCCCCAATGATGGGCGTCTTTTTCTCTCCGCCAGAGGGTCCCATGCCCGACACTTTCTCCACCGCACAGTCCCCAATTCGTCAGCCGTATAATCCCTTGGAAGGCAAAGGTTTCAGAGACGTCCGACTGCCCTCGATAAGACAGATTCTGTCCCCGCCAGTGTCTCCCGCCACGAACCTTGACCAAGAGCCGGGCATACATGGTGGTCATATCGGGGTAGACGTCATGGATCCCGAACTGTTCCCACGTCGATTGTCCACGGTACAGCCTCTTGAAGCCTCACAACCGCTGTTCCGGGCTGCCGAAATAGACGACACCACCACGGAGACGCAGACCGTAGCCCGGCACATTCAAGCCAGAGAAGCAAGAGGAAATAAGCAGCCAACACCTACCTATAGCGAATACATACTTGCAGCCACCTTCCGACAAAAGGTTGTCGACAGGTTCAACGAGAATCCCCAACTTTATATTCAGAAAGAGTTGGAGTATTTGCAAGCCTATCCATCAAGGCAGTCGTTGCCGTTGTCGAAGCGCAAGGTCGATACCGAGAAGCGTTCTGTCAAGCGCCTGAAATCGGCTTCAAAACCCATGGCTGAGAGGACGATCGTGCCGAAGCGCGCTCCACGCAGCTCTCCTCGCGATGCGATGCTGGACTCTTTCGATGTCGAGCCCGCACCCAAGCACCGTCGCAAGCCTTCACACACTGTCCCAGCGCTGAGGGAGGACATGGATTTCCGCAAAGTACCGGACCTCGCGCCGCCAATCTTCACAATACCGCCTGGCAAAAATCTAAAGGTTGACTGGAAGGGACATCCGCTTGATCTCAGGGATGACGTCGATCGCCACTTACTCGACGAACAAGAGATCAATCTGGCGTCTGTGCTTCGTTTGACCGGGTGTCAGTATCTCTTTGCCAAGCGGAAAATCTTCGAGAGATATGTCGAATTGGCACGAATCGGCAAGGACTTCAACAAGACATCGGCCCAAGCAGTGTGCCATATTGATGTCAACAAAGCCAGCAAGTTGTGGACCGCGTTTGAGAAGGTCGGCTGGTTCGATCGCAAGCATTTCCTCCAGTATTTGTAATGAGGGACGATCGCTGTAAGCTCCATTTATTCAGGGTTTCGGAATCCTGGTTTTTACGCATTGCATCAACGAAGGACCCCTTCAAGGAGGGACATGGGATGAGTAAGCAGATTATGACCATTGATACCCCCTACACGAGCATCATTTTGGGATTCTGTTGGAAACGGAGTTGAGACAGCCTGGATGGCTTATTCGCTTTCAATTTTTGGATTGGATCGTAATGGGACCAGTCGTGTTTGAGTTTATTTGCTGGTGGGACGGGCGCGAGGACTTTATCTCCACTTACGAGTGCATCAGTTTATGCAGTATCATAGTATGACAATTGACCTTCACTGTCAATATATGAGGCTTTGACTAGGTTGATCGCAGTGTGTAGTATGGTGGCGGAAATGGATTTCCGGGTACCGTGGCAGTGTCGTGTATGTATCAATCAGAGCTCAAAAGCGAATCCAATTACTCAAATTGGCCGATTGAGGTCGTTTTTGTGGCCCCTTTTGGAGATTGGAGGCGATGAGATGTGCTCAAACGAGGTTTTCGTATAGCTGACGGAGATTCCGGAGGTCACGAAAACGCGCCAAGACGGGGCCTTGAGTGCGGCGGTGCAGTCCGTCATGTCCGCGAACCAAAGGGTCCTCATACCATTTCTCGGACTCACGACCGCAGCACTTCCACAACAAACCCATCATCAAGTCCCTCGTCTGTCGTCGCAAGCATGTCGCAGACTCAAGAGGAGCAAGCTGACTCCATGCACAATCAAGATGCTGCATCGGAGCAGGATCCGAAGCAGAAAAGCAGGAGACCGGCGAGTACGCGCAGCCTTGGTGCTTCCGCAACATCCGCTCCGTGCTGTATACTCACCAATCCGCAGATACTGCATTCAGACAGCAGCGCCTGAAGGCATGGCAGTAAGTTAGCCTTTCAGCAGTAGCTAGGAAGCACCGAAGCAGCTGACATGTTGCGCGTAGACCTATCCTTACGCCAAAGACTGTCCTTCCCCTCTTCTTTGTGGTCGCCGTCATCTTCGCTCCTATCGGCGGTCTCTTGCTCTATGCAAGCGCACAGGTATGAGTTGGCTTCACATATGGCATTCCATTCGCCTATTCTGACTGACCTCCTGCAGGTTCAGCAGATCCAGATCACGTACCAGGACTGCACCGACCCAGATCCGTCAATAGGCGCCCCAGCACACCCGACGTTCTCTCCCATCCCGTCGAAGCACTACAGCATCTCTTTCAAGAATCCGACCCCGGCTGGTTCACTGCCAATGTGGTCGCGTAACGAGACATTTCAGAAATTCGGCAGCAAATCGAACGCCTCAGCCCCTACCTGCATCTTGCAGTTTTACGTCCCCGAAGACATTGGACCGCCTGTGTTCATGTATTATCAACTGACCAACTTCTACCAAAATCATCGCCGATATGTCAAGAGCTTCGATCAAAGTCAGTTGAAGGGAAATTTTAGAAGTAATGATTCCATCAAGGGCAGCGATTGCGACCCTCTCAGAGTAGATCCCGAGACCAACAAGACCTATTACCCTTGCGGCCTCATCGCCAACTCGCTCTTCAACGACACGTTCACCTCGCCTTTGGAGGTCAGCACCTCTGATAGCAACCAGGACAATTCTACTTATTTCATGACAAACAAAGGCATTGCATGGCCCAGCGACAAGGACATCTATGGCAAGACTGTCTACACGCCTGATCAGGTTGTCCCTCCTCCCAATTGGAGAAATCGATTCCCTTACTACGATGATGGTGAATATGCCATCCCAAATCTGCAGGAAATGGAAGAATTCCAGGTTTGGATGCGTACCGCTGGTCTACCGACCTTCAGCAAGCTTGCTCTCCGCAACGACACTGCGCACATGACGACCGGCATGTACCAGGTACAAATCCAAGACTGTATGCCTGTCCAAATGCACAATGTAACTTCATGAGCTGACTCATATTAGTTTTCAACGTACGCATCTATGAAGGTACAAAATCGATTCTCATCAGCACGAGGACGGTGATGGGCGGCAAAAACCCCTTCTTGGGTATTGCTTATGTCGTTGTGGCTGGTATCTGCGTCTTACTCGGCACGCTCTTCCTTGCTACCCATCTCATCAAACCACGGTATGTTGGGTTGTCCATTGTTGATTCGCATTCTTGACTGACTTTTTTGCAGAAAATTGGGCGATCACAGCTACCTTTCTTGGTCTTCAACCCAGCCGGTGAACCCAGTCACAGTACCGCGCACGGGTCGTCACACTGACTGAACGATACAATAATGCGGGCTATGCAAGCTTGCCACCTCGCTCAGAGGGTCCACAATGAGTTTGGCGTTGAAGGCGCAATAGGTAAAATCACCGGACTAGGGGCGATTTCTGTACAGATGTCGAGTCATCCATTGCGTGTTTGGGGCTCGGCGATTCCTCAATTCATCATTTTCCAATGAATTTTGCTATAATCCAAGCTTCTATGACGACGCGAATTCGTACAAATTGTGATCTTGACTTGCGCGTCACGAACATATCCATCGTGTCGTTGGTGGCCGGTCAGCGGTCCCAAGATAGGTCACTCACCCTGCTGAGTGAACTGATGTTGTGCTAATGGGGGTATACGCTTTTCGATACCCATGCTTCTCTTCAGCCAGCCGGTTCCAAGGATTTTTTAAGAATGGCACAAGTCTGGGCACCCCTCCAGTCATGCGACTGTCGAACAATACTGGATATGCAGCGAGAGACACTCGAAGGCGGTGCAGGAGATAGGCAGCGTACGGCCTTAGAGCTTGTCGCTGATGCCTAATGTCCTCACGCGGAACCAAGGCTGACAGCCTCGGTCATTCGCAGTCTGGCCACTTCAATCCTTGCAATGAGACGAGAAGGTTCCTGCCGTGAAGACTGCAACTCAACGGCTTGATGGTCTGACGGGCTTCGTGTACCCATGCCGGGAGCTAGAAGTAGGTCTGTCGAGTGGGAGGGGAAGGAGAACTACATGATGGGTCTGCCGTTGGGTATGGAGCAATTCCACTTCAGTGGCTCGTGCTGTTGCTAGTCTTTGAGTTTGATTATGTTATAGTTGTCCTGGGGCTGCATTGGTCCTATTGTTCGAGAGTGAAAGTGTGTCGTACGGAGCTGATGTCGGCGCAAGACATCACTCGTTGGACGTCGTCCGACAGCATCCGTCTGTCTCTACGTTTTCGGCGAAAATAATTCCATGTGTCCAGTGTGGAATCTCAAGTCAGGGAAATCAGTAGTATTGCCATCTAAATAAAATTATTGTATTGCTGGCATTGGTGCTCTATATCGTTCAAGTGCATCTTTCCGTTTATGGTGAACAACCCGATTGGAATGTGAAATAGAATCATTACAGAAGACTGCCGTCGCGATTGACACCACACCATACACAGCGGATCCACTGCGTCGCTAAGCGAGCTCGTCGTCCACTATCCTGTTCTAATAAATTACCCGACACCGCCTCAATCTATCTCGACACCCTCCAAACCCCGTTCGTCTTACACGAGACGTAATAGCGTAGTCGGCAAGCCTATCCTCTGCGAGCATTATCAACCGCAACGAGTCAGCCCCCAAACCAAGCCGCAGCACCCGCGACGTCAGACAAACCTTTCCTCTCCTCGGCAAATCCCCCGACAAGAATGCGCCCCCCCTCCGGGCCCCAACCGCAAGCCACGCGACGCCAAACCCACACCGACTCTCTTTTCACAATACTCGCAAGGTGATGATGAATCGAACTTATCTTTTGTCTCCGTCAAAGACAAGCGAGATATACCTTCGCTCTTTCTGCCCCGCTTTCCAGTCCGCGTTCGCTAAACTACGCGAACCATGCCCCAAAACTCCCGTCTGCTTATCGGACGAGAATTACCTTACTTCCCTCCGTGCAGCAATTGTGCTCGCCGGGACGCCTAGGGCCTCCAGGCCTCGCGCCGCAGGTAACCCGGACGATCAGGCCCTCCGCCCTTTTCGTAAACCCTCTCTCCTAATGAGGCAGCCGTGACTGCATGCCCCCTTCTACACGAACGAGCGAGACAAGAAGAAATTGCGCCAGGGACAAATCCGCAAAGTGTCGGGACGAGCGGGGGGCCCAGACTTTTGCTCTGCTTCGCCCTCTCCCGGTTCTGGGTCTGAGAAACTTCATACCCATGGATTGGATTAGCGGGGCCCAGAAAGGTGACGCTTTAATGGTCTGGGCTGCACCCTTGCTCGCTCGCTCGGTCGTAGTTCACTGATTCGGCACATGGGCGATCGATGTCTCTCGTTACGAAGGGGGTACCTGGCCGCAGCATCTAGAACTTGTTCAGATACAGTTAGGTGGACGAATGCGTGTACTCTGGTAGCAGTGGTAAACGTATTGTCGATTTACGTGAGAAACATCTCCAAGATTCATAATGAGGTACTGCATCGTATATTGATAAAATAAATACACACGGCTGCCCGTCGTCATATCGCTGTATACCCACCCTCATTTCAAATTGAGAAAAAAGATTAAACACAACAACTCCTCGTATCGCTCGTAAAAAAGGGTGTGCCCTGTCCTGTCTAGTTTTTTCACAGCAGGTATAGTACAGAAAAAGACAAGTAAAAGAACTCCGTCTCTCTAAGAAGACCCAAAAGGCACAGAAGACCACGGTCAACCCAGCATCGGCAGCTTGTCGATCGAGTCGGAGTCCGGATCGCGCGGAGTCTTTGTGACCTGGAACTCCGTGAGGTACATGATGTTGTTCTTGTCCTGCCTCGTCGTCTGGTCCGCTCCTCCTGCCCTCCTGCTCGACTGGAATCCAGTCGTCGTGTGCGTAGTGGTGCCGTCCTTGCGGTATTTCTGGATCAGCGGCCGCAATGCGGCCAGCGAGATGGCGATGATGGCGATGCAGTTGTCGTACATGGCGAGCACGAGGTACACCATATAATGGCCTAGATCCTCGGGTCCGCTGACGGCCGCGAGGTCGATCAGAGGAATGCGCACGATCGACGTCACGCTGCCTAGAGCGCCGAGGGCGATGACCATCATAGCGGACACCTTGACGCGGTGCGACAGCGCGCTGCGGTAGACGATGAACAGAGGGATGAGCACCATCAGCCAGTCCGAAGCTGCAGTAAGGACGACGCCGGCTCGGAAGGCATTCTCGATGGCCTGAGTGTCCAGGCACGTATCGCTGATCTCGTAGTCGATTTCTTGCCAATGCGTGCCGCAAGCGAAGAGCGCAAGGAACGGTCCAATCACCATGAAGATTCCGTAGATCGTGAAGACGGTGATGATAATGATCCGATGAGGTCGGTAGGCATTTGTTTGCGGAATGATTCTCAGGAAGAATGCTGCAATTGCTGCTCGGATGAGCACTGTTACAAAAGCACTGACGACGACCCAGATATTTCCGAGCTGGGATATAAATCAGTACATGGCAGTGCTTGATAAGGGAGGACGTCTCTTACCCCCATTGTGTTAAAGTACTCCATCGATATACCTTTCGTAGCCAGGTCAATGACAATCGCTTCGAAAAGAATCACGACGATAGCAAAGGCGAGCTGCATGCCCGTCAGTGTCTGCATCAGAAGACAATGGTCCAGCAATGTACTCACGAATGCCGCTATCAACACATAGTCGTCCCAGCCAACTTGTCGGATCATGACCTTGCGGACATACATCCGCAGACTGAAGCATACTGTAGCCAGGAACAGGGCGATAAATCCGAGGGCGATGAAGAGAGCATAGTTGAGGTCTTTGACCTCGACGACGTCGACCATTGCAGTTTCGGTCGGCCCAGAGGCAGCGTAGGTCACAGTGACCGTGACCATGTTGGCGGCGAGGGCGAGTATTTGAGGGACACGAGAAAATGGGCCGCAGGGACGCGGGTTTGAAGGCGAGCGCCCGGACGAGGACCTTTAAGCATACTTAACTATGTGGAACCTCTACCACCCAAAGCCCAATGCATTCGCCGCCTGACCCGAACATGCGGCGGACCGCACTCGAGGTCCCTTGCAAGAGACACGATGGCCGGTTTTGGGGGGCGCCGCCATGCTTCGACGTTGGTTGAGAACCGCCAACGTCGATGTCGGCAGCTGTCCCTCCGCCACCGTTCTTTGTCGGATTACACTACCGCACGAGTCGCGGCGGAAGCTGGAGGGGCAGACCGAAGCTGGCGGGCGAAGAGAGAGAGTCAGGGCTGGACTGGGCCTTGGGCACACGCGTCTGCGGCGAGGGCGGGCCCAAAACCAAGAGTGAAACGCTAAAGCCGGCCAACCGCTTCTGCGCTCCTGTTCTTCGGTAGAGGCTGGAGCTTAGAGTTCCTGGCCCGGGACGTCTTCCAAACGGTCGGACCGCCACGCGTGTTTGTGGTACCTGCATCAGCACTTCAAGGAAGCAGAGTGGAGTCGCCGGACCACTTGGAGGGGGGGACCTGACGACATTTGGCGTGGCAGCCCACCCTCCCTGGAATTTCTCTGCAATCGCTGCCGCTGGCAGTCGACTGATAGTCCTGCCTCGGTCGGCGCTGCGATAAGAGCTGTTCGAGTCATTGCAGACGAAGATTTTTGTACCTGCTGACCCCGTATCTTAGCGAGTCTCTTGCAAGCTTCGAAGAGACAGTCAATTAGACAATTAGATTGCCATCGGACCACACATCACGTGATGGTAATCCTGTAGGATTCTGGCAGCTCGCTTCGGAATATCGCGGTGACACAGAAGACCCCGTTAACGACGACTAGTGGTGAAACACTTCGGGAACGTTCGGTACGCGGTGCTCGATGCCCTCTGCCTCAAGGGCCCGCGGGTGATAGTTGACGGATTGCAATGGGTGCACCGGCTGTGCTGTCACAGCTGACTTGTCAAGCGAGCCGACGATCTAGAGCTGAGCGTGACCAGTGTCGAGAGGAATTGTGAGGGAATAGTAGTCGCATGTTTGCTGTACGGAACGCCGTTGTGGCCGCGGACTGATCGCCATGCAGGCCTCGTGGCAGCAACGCCGCCGCCGACGCCCTCTGCCGATGTGCCGTTGGTATGTGCTCTCAGCATGGAGGGCCCGGGTCGTGCCCAAGTCGACCGCACGTCCACTGCTGCGAAGATCCTGCAGTCGGAGATTTCTTGTTCCCCCACAAGGCTGCCACGAGGATGGGAGACGAAAAAGACCACAAAGTCTTTCTTTACCCGGATGATCGCCGTGCCCTCAGCTCCTGAACCCGGTAGCTACCGCAATAGCCCCTGCGCCACGGCACCTGGTGGAAAAGCATACCGCCATCAGAATGCTCAGACCACCAAAGCCTTGACTGCACAATAATGTGACGAGCAGGATCTCGCAGAAGACAACGGCTGCAACCTTCAGAGGAGTAACGAGGATTGTGTCAACGAATGTCGCATAATGTCCCTTCGAAGGAGCGCTTCCCACTGCCATTTTCTGTCGCTTCGCCCATCTTCGAGACACGGGACGTTGCTCGCTAAGTGCCCCTAAGCCTTTTCCACGGTGCAACAGCAAAACGGAGAACCTTTGGCCGTCGGATGCACATCCGCCTCAATCTCGGAGTCCGAAGGGCCTGACGAACGCTTCCTCGGCACTTGGGAGTCTGGTATTCAGCAACGGTATGGGCTCGTGTTTTCCATCGGTTGGACTATTGGGCACGCTCCTCGTTATAATCCGCTCGTCCACGACAATTTCTCTGCGAAGAACAATATTGGACGTAATAGTCAAGTCAAATATTGTCTTCATTGCAAGATATAATCCGCGATTTTCTCAAAAGGGCCGTGCCTGAGATCGCCATGCGCGGGCGGCAATCTCACTTTGACCATGCTCTTTCCCCTTTTGCTCAGCCCTACTTCTGTCATGGTAAGTCAGCATGCTCAACAATACTTAAACGATGTGTTTGCACAGAAGTGGGAGACATCGGCATGACCGCCAAGCAACCCGCTCAGAAGCCGTATCATTGTATCTTCGTTACTATAGATCTCCCCCCTCACCCCCTACTAATACTACATGCTGTACTTTTATGCGTGATCGGCCACGACCGGATATTCGTGACAACCACTCCAAAAAAAAGCCTGCGCTTTCGAATTCTGCCTGTTCCCTTACACATGTCCCATGATCGGCTTTTCCAGGCCACTCCAATTCGGAGAACTAGACCATCTGCTAGGCCGTTCTGGGACGTCCCCTGGGGGCTTACACCCCTTTGAAATGCGAAAGAGACCAAGCCATTTCCAGCAAAGGGGAAAGCCGTGCGTCTCTTTTTGTCTGTGCGTGAGGTCTTTACGCGAATGCTAGTCCAATAGCCAGGTCTATCGCCGGACCCGACATGATTCGTTCAAAAGATCAGTACCCTTAGCCAGTCCTTAAGGTAAAAGAGCTTGTTGCTGCTGATGTCCTTGCTGAGCTGGGTCCACGACTTGATCCGACAAAGCGAGAAGGAGCTGAGCCAGGCATCGCTTTGTGGCGGCATCGTCGCGCAGCACAGATGAGAAGGTAGCATCACGCAAAGGCTCGGGCAAACATTGCCGCAGCGCTTCGCGAGCACGAGCGTTGTCAGAAAGCCTTCGCAATGGTCAGCCAAATATCAATTGAGCGCATACTCAGTATTCAACGCACCTTAGAAAACATCGGACCACATGCTTCAACAGTCTGACCGTTTGCTGCTCGACAAGCTGATTTACCATGTTGCTCAGCACGGTGCCAACGGCATAGAATCGTTCGTACGTCTGGCAGATGTATTGTAATCCCAAGTCGTCCAAGAGGATCTTCTGTACAATGAAGATAGCGACCGTCTTAGACAATTCGCTGCCTGTCTCCATTATGCGAAGACAAAGGGGGATGATTTCAGTGGTGAGCAGGAAGTTGATGACTTCGCTGGAATCGTTCTTGACCAGAGCCCCGATAACACCGAGGGACGTTAGCCGGAGGTACTCGAAGGGGCGAGATTTGGAGGTCGTGTTGAGAAAGGGGTAGAGAAATAAGGGTATATGGGCTGCATTGAGACAGTCAGCGATTCTGTACAAAGGCTCAAAAGGTGCGTTCATCGATCTTTACCTCCGAGGAACAGTCCACGGGTTTCGCCGTGACTAGCAACGCATTGCAGCAGTGCCAAAGCGTTACAGACTCTATTTGAAGCGGCAGCAGTAAGCTGGCTCGGATTGAGCAGTGGGTAGACAGAGATGATCTCTTGCAGCAGGGAGGTCATGACACCGAAGCTGTGCCACAGGATCAAAGCCAGCTCCGGCACCTGCTCTCTCTTCTTACTGAGCTCCAACAGTGCGCTTTCCCTTGTCTCTGCTCGCATCATCTGTGCGATCCATTCCAGAACCCGTCTGTTTTCCTCATTCATACCCACGCCGCCCGCATCTTGGACACCTTGTTGCTGACCAGTTGCAGCCCCTGGTCCGCGCTCATTCGGATGCTGATCGACACCGGGATTGCGATAGTGTGCAATGCCTAGATTCTGCGGTTGACCGCCATGGTGAGGGGTGTGCGAGTGGTGCTGCCAGTCGTTTGGGCCGGGATAATGCTGGTGAGAGAAAACGTGCTGCGACGGCAGCATCGTAAGGGGCGTCGTGACCAGCAATGGCAAACAGTGCGATGGTTGCAAGTTGTCTTGCGAAGCGCCTGCCGTGGAGTGCTTAGATCGTGTCGTCCGCTGGTGAATAGATGGTGTGAATATGCGTGGATGCAGTTGAAGGGGAGTGTCCAGACCTCAGGGTTGGAGGTCAGGTCCAAGCCAAGCTTTGATCCGCAGGACGAGGGCGGAGGAAACAACGGCAGTCGAAGCTTCACGCTACACGCTTCTTTCACCTTCGCGTCAACTTGTTTATTTACACTGTACGGGTACACCAGCCACACGAGAGCATTGATTCCTTGCTGAAGGAAGTATCAAATTTGTTGGCAATCATCGAGACGGTACTCACCAGCCCTGCTAATGCAACTACGGACCCAGCGCTACCACTTCATGCTTTCCAGGCCGCCTCGGCCCACCATCAAATGCTATTGTAATCTATGCAAGCCTGTGCGTCCCTCTACAATCTCAATTCGTTCAGGATTGTCTGAGCCATGTTCTTGTACTGCCAAGTACCACCGTCAACCTTTTTGAACTGGATGCCATGCAAACTTAGTAGAGGCACCTTGACCACAAAGATCTCAAATCGGAGGTCGGTATTGTTCCCCAAGTCGTTCTGCACATGTGTGCTCGTCTCACCTGCGGTCTGCGCAGATGGCGTGAATGTAGCGCGTCTGTCAGCCGCAGGAGTGTTTCCCTCCTCCACCTCGGATTCGACAGGATCGTCGTCGCTCTGATCTAGGGGTCGCACTTTGCCTCTAGACGATGTTGGGGGTGTTCGCGGCTGGCGTTGAATGTCGTCCTTTTCACCGCCAATGAAACCGAAAGAAAGCTTTCGCCGATGGACGAGGCCAGCAGGGGTCGCGATTTGCGGTGCTTCGTCTAGTGTCTTCGACATCCTGGCCTTGCCGATTGGCGAACGCCGGCATTTAAAGCCACCCTTCCCATTGGAGCTGAACTCCACGTCGAGCTGTCGCAGAACGCGCACGATGTCCGTTTCAATGACCTTGAAGGGCTTACTGCTTGTCGTCGAGACGCTGAAAAGCCCTTTCAGGAAGACGGGTTTCATGGACCCAGGACTGCCACCTTCATTAGCGCTAAAGCCAGCCTCGTCATCTGCTCCTGTAGCCGAAGCTTCGGCATCGTTTTGGACGGGTTGAGATTCCTGTCGGGTACGAGCTCGCTCCTGACGTCGTCTCTGGATACTCTCGCGCCTTGCATGGCCCAAAGACTTGGTCCTAGAAGCCGGAGGGGCGCTTTGAGGAGCCTCGAGCTCAGATATTGTCCCATCGTTGGCTCCATTGACCGGGTCAGTGGATCCCTGGCGTTTGCTCGGAGGTGTCGACCACAATTGTGCTGCCTCGGTACTCTGGCGCTTCGCCAAACGTCGCCGAAAGTCTCCTGAATTCACGCTGGTCGATCTTCCTAATCCTCCTTTACCCACATCCTCGTGCGGGGACGGGCTCAGTAAATCCGGTTGAGGAGGTGTCTTATTCGGCGCCACCGATGACGTTCGTGAGGTGCTTTGATCTCTACGCCGGATGCTAAAGCTCTTTCTGACAAGGTGAGACGGTTCTTGGGGTGGGTTGATGGCTACAGTAGGACCATCGCCACTCTTCTCCGGATCACGATGTCTCCGAGTGCTTAGTCTGCGAAGAAGGCTAGTGGTAGTTCGTTCCTTCTTGGGTGCGGCTTGCTCAGCAGGCGGTACAATTTGAGGTGTAGGCGATGCCAGGGCCGAATCGTCAATCTTGATGTGCCTGAGATCTTGAGTGACCTCATCCTGTCCATGAGTCCGTGCTCGAGGACGAGATCTTCCACCCGTTGGTGCTTCACCCTCCATCTCGAAGCTCGCAGGATTGGTGTATGCAGCCTCAGGGGCCGCCAGAGTTGGCGTACTCTGTGGTGTCGCCTTTTCGCTTAGTGGGCGACTTTCTTCATAAGCAGCTCCTGGATTGGCAGCACGGAATTCGCGGTCCACCCTTTCTTTCGCCAAGTAGTACACGGAGACCAGTGGGTGAAACCCGTTGATTGGATCAGCACCCCACTGCACTGCTTCGGACGAGCTCGAATTGAGAGTATCGCGGCTGAGCGAGTTGCGTCGTTTATAGAAATCGAAAACGCCTCGCTTCTTCTCCACTTC
The DNA here is from genome assembly GCA_000836255.1 of Dothideomycetidae sp. 11243. Lineage (NCBI taxonomy): Eukaryota > Fungi > Ascomycota > Dothideomycetes > Dothideomycetidae sp. 11243. The sequence goes on along the minus strand of DF938581.1, from coordinate 1,337,416 downwards.
TGGGGTTGGCATGTTTGCCTTCTTTTCGTAATTCCGAATCGCTCGCTGATATTCATCAGAGTCAATGAGGCGAGTGAGTTGCTCCTCGATTTTGTTTGCAGGCCCGAAGTCGAAGCCATCCATCTTTCGGATTACGTTGCGATCAAGAGGGAGCTGTAACGGTCTTCGATTAGGCAGAAAATTGTCCGGTGGCCCGCTGGAGCCTTTTGTAATCCAGGGATGGTTCATGATCTCTGACATTGTCGCGCGCTGGCTCGGGTCGGTCTGGAGCATCCTGGCGATAAGTGAACGGCACTCTGTTGATCTATCAGTTATGCACACTCTGGTGTAGCGCATGCAACATACCATTCGTGAGCCATGGCGGATACTCAACATGGCCCCTCTTTATCTTGGCGTGCAGCTGTGGCATGTCTTGGTCATCGAAAGGTACTTTACCGCAGACCAGGACGTATAAGACAATACCAAAGCTCCAGACATCAACCTCTGGACCAGTATACTGCTTAGCCTGTAACAGCTCTGGGGCGGCAAAATACAGAGAGCCGCAGAAGGTTTTCAGATGCCCGAGTGGCAGGAATGTGTTGCTGAGGCCAAAATCGATGATTTTGATATCTCCGGTTTTGCTGATCAGTATGTTTTCGATCTTGAGATCTCGATGTACGATATTGTTTCGATGACAGTAATCGAGGGCACTGGCTATCTGTCGACCGAACTTGCGCGCTTGCTTTTCCTTCAGTCGGCCGTGCGAAATGATGTAATCGAGCATCTGACCACCATTGACGTATTCGAAGAGCATATACCAGTGATATCGCGTCTTTATATAGTCACGCATGCCGCAGATGTAAGGATGATCGACCAATGTAACAATGGCAGCTTCGCGGGCTGTTCTTACTTCCTTTGAATGATCTGCTCTTTCTTTCTCTGCAGCCGTTTTGTAATCATCGGTCGATTGACGAGGTATAATCTTTACGGCGACCTGTGCAACGATCAGTATGGTGTGTCTTGGCTCGCAAGCCTATGCAAACAACTCACCTGCTCATGTGTTTCTTTATGCCGGGCCAACTTGACTTTGCCCATGCTTCCCGCGCCGATGGTCTTTCCGAGCTCCCAGGTGCCAGTCTTGGCGTCCACCGTTGTTCGCCGTCGAGGAGCAAGTGCTTGATCCGTTGTATTGTGTCTCGAGGAGCTGTCGTGACCGGCGCCATTGATTGACGTACCTTCTGACTGCTGCCGACTGTGAGTACCTCTCGAAGAAGGTCCAGTCCGTGTGGATTCGGCTCTGGAAAGGCCAGCATTCGATGGGCGATCGCGTGAGTCGCTTCGTTTCGAGCCTGGTGAGCGTGCAAGATTCGTCTGCTCATGATCGCGTCTCACGACATTGACCAAGTTGCCTTGTGCAGCCGAGCCTGATCTGCTATGAGAGCCATGACTTGGTGCTTGCGGCGAAGCAGCCGATCGCTGGGAGGGGTCTATGCCGGACGTCTTGGGCGACGACGACGAGTGTGCGCGCTCGCCAGGCGAACCGTAAGCTTGTGGTCGCCTCGTCGAGTGGCTCCTGGGCAGACTCGGTGAAGCGGTTGCCGACATGCTTGCCGGCCGACACCACCACTGGGCGAGCAGTGGGCGCGGTCGCCGAGGATGTCACTAATGCTCAGAGCCGACGCGTATGATGCAGCAAGTTCTGCGCAGATGGAACGTAAGAGTACGTCGTTGAGAAGTAGCCCCTCAGACGCTGTGAAGTAAGTTCGTAGGCAAACGGCCGAAGGAAACTCTGGCAAGAGCGTTAATCCGTGGATTCGACCCAGGCGTTCGAGGGGTTATCGTCTGGGCCGACTGCGTCGCGAAAGAGCCCAACAGGAATTGCGAGAAATCATGCGGTGCACGCCTGCGAGATGTCTATGCACAAAATTGAAAAGCAGGCAGGAGGCGGGAAACGAGCTGCGGTTGGGACGGGGGGTGGAGGATAGAGGGGCGAGTGTGTGATGTGGTGGAAGCCAGGTAGTCCAGAGGTTGCTATGCTTGGCCGAAGTCGCGCTCGGGATGAGTGAGTGACCAACGGATAGACGGGGCGAGCAGGGTCGAGTGGTGAGACAAGACAAGCTGCACGGCAGGAGCGAGACGAAAGGCAGGGAGCGAGCGAGCGCGCGCGCCGCCGCCGCTGTCAGGTACGCGAACCGGCCGAGATGACGACCAGATGGCGCCAACACGGTCTGATCCCAGCGAGGTGCTGGATCGTGCAGGACTTCAAGGACTGAGAAGTCGTAACGTAGGGCTAGTCACGACAAACAAGACGCAGCAAGGGGTCCGCTATAAGGCGACAAATGAGTATTCTGGCGAGAGTGATGAAATAGTTGTTGCCTTGTGCCAGCCATGCGAGGCGCTGGGCAATGCGTGCACTTGCCTTCCTAGGCCGTGCTAGAGCGCCCCCCCCCCCCCCGCGTCACATGACTTGTCTTCTGCCGCCATTTCAAGAAGCAGACCTCTCGCCCTCATGCCATCCAAAGCTTAATTCTTCTGTAGCTTTAACCCAGGAGTGCGGATGGTCAATACACTCTCACGCACACTGACAGGTCACACACTGTCATGCGGTAATTCTGCAGCTGCGACTTGAAAAGTCGCGCTCCGGCTTCTTCAACGTAGGTCGCTTCGGCTTTTGCGGTTGCATAATGGCCATTTCAATACTTGACCCTTACTACAGCCTCTCCTGCCATGTCTTCCAAACGGCCAAGGACCTCTTACGAGGCTGACAGTACTGGCACACATCGTAAGCCTCCGTTTGTGTTATATGGCTCGCCCTTGCCTCCTCTGGACAACGATGCCCGCGACGATGGCACATATGTCCCCCTCTGGAAGCAAGAAGTCCGGGACGAGAAGGGCAGGAAGCGCTTGCACGGCGCATTCACAGGAGGATTTAGTGCAGGATACTTCAACACTGTTGGCTCCAAAGAGGGATGGACACCATCGACTTTCGTGTCGTCGCGATCACAGCGCAGAAAAGATGGCTCCACCACAACGTCGCAGAGACCAGAAGACTTCATGGACGACGAAGACATTGCAGACTTGCAAGATTCGCAGAAGCTCCAGACTCAATCTGGATTCTCCGTCATTGGATCTGACGCGACAGATGGTCATGGGAGTGGGTTCTTCGCCGATCTATTCCGTCCAAGCAGCGATACTGTGGGTGTAAAACTGCTGCAACGCATGGGCTGGCGACCCGGCCAAGGGTTGGGCCCAAAGGTGAAGCGAGCAGCGAAAGGGGATGAGGTGCTAGGCGACGAGGGCAAAGAGCACTTGTTTGCGCCCGACGATGTGCCTATGGTTTTGTTCGATCGTAAAACCGACAAGTATGGAATCGGATGGAAAGGCGAGCAGCACTTGGGGTCCAAGACCAGCTCTAAAGTGAAGACTTTCGCGACTGAGAATGGCGACGAGTCGGCGGATGAATCTGAGGAAGCCCTCTTCCGCACCTCCAAAAGCGTCAAGAAGCCCAATAGCGTAAAAAAGACCGGCTTCGGCGTTGGCATACTCAATGATACCGGATCTGACGATGACGATCCATACGAAATGGGGCCAAAGATCTCATACAATCGAGTCATTGGTGGTGATAGGAAGAAGCGGAAAGGTGGGATCATTGCGAACAGCTCAGCCCCAACTGTTGTGTCAAAACCAGTATTCCTATCCCAGAAATTACTCGGTAAACAGATCAAGAAGTCGAATTTCCGCCGGTGTCATGATGGACGGCTTCCGCTCGATGGGTTTGTGCTAGCAGCGCAAGCCCTCACTTTGGACGACGGCAACAAATACTCTCCACCCACTGTGCCAGAAGGCTGGAAGCCTTCGCGATTGCAGAATCCCTCCCAAAACTCAAAACCAGACTACCAGTCCCTCGCGGATACCGCGAAATCGTCGACGCTCGATCCATCGCAGAGAGCAAACATACTCGGCGAGACACTGCTGCCGGGGAAGTCAATCTTCGACTTCATCTCTCCCTCTGCACGCGACCGTCTGGCTAGCGCGAGCGGTGCGGCTCTGCCGCAGGGCAAAGGCGAGCGAGGGCCGGCTGGCTACGAACCCTCCCTGGCAATTCAACAGAAGACTATGTGGGATCTGGTGCCCCGTCTCGACAAAGTGACGGCGCAAGCTGCTTTGACCCGCGGTGCAAATGGGTGGATGCCCTATGCCGAAGACCTCGACAAACGCGAACGGTACCGGCTATTTCTTCAGACAACAATTGGCGAAAAGCAAGATCTCCCGCCGCGTGCCAGTGGTGCGTCAACAGATGAGTGGGCAACGGAGATGCGAGAATTCGCCCAAGCCGCACAGGTATTCCGCCCAGTGACGGGACTTATGGCCAGCCGCTTCACCAGCGCACGTGATTCGCCTGCCAAAGCGAGCGACGCCCCAGAGTTGTCGTCTGAAAAAGACAAAGCGGAAAAGGATAACAAGGACGATCCAGCAGAGAATGCCGCTCGTCTGGGCATGTATGGTCTGCTTACGCGCTCTGTGGCCGATTTCTACCCCACTCGTCTGGTGTGCAAGCGCTTTGGTGTGAAGGCGCCGGCGCATGTGTTGCATGGACCTGACGCTGGTGAAGGAAACGAAGCGGCAGATAAGCGGGACATACTCGGTGGCCAGGTCATGGAGGCAATGAAAGCGCAAGCTGCTGCAGCGGCACCGACAACACCAGGCGGCCAAGATTTGTCTCGAGAGATACCTCAGCAGTCGGCCGTGGTGGATACAGAACACAATGATGCACTCGAGGGAAAGAGGGCAGGAGAGGATTTGTTCCGCGCTGTATTTGGGAGCGATAGCGAGGATGACTAGGATATTTCGACAGCTGAGCCTTGCGCGATTCCTCTAGCACATTAATCTAGTGGACAAAGCGATTGTACCAATATGCAACACCATATGTACGTCTTGACGTGTTTCATGCAAACGTTTCTATATATGCATATACGTGAACGAAATCGTGACTGTCCAGAAAGGAACTGTGACTCCAGAGTTTTGACTGCTCGAATGCAAGACTATATTACACTTTTCCCCACCGGTACGAATCGACGAGCATGCGTCTGCGACCTTCTTTCCGACTAATCGTCCGTACAAGCTCATTCTCCTGATCCGCGTCCTGCACAGGATCAAGTTGTCCCAGCGCCACGCTCTTCTCATTGGCGAGAATTTCTTGTTCTGCAATCTTCCATCCACGCAGGAGGAACATGCACACCGCTGCGGCGAAGTAGGTGACTCCGACAAAGATTTGGGCGCCGATGTAGTGTCCTCTATCATGGGAGACGATGGCCAGACCGATGGGTTCGCTAAAGGTGCAGGGGATGGCGATGACGAGCCAGTTGATGCTCAAGGCGGAGGGAACGTTGCGCAGTCCCACGACTTCTGCGGCTACAGGGGCGATGACGGTCCAGTACGATCCTGCTACGGCGCCGCCCACAAGCGCGTAGAAAATTAAGACACCAAAGGACTTTGCTGGTATCCAGATTGCGAAAGAGAAGAGGGCCGCGAGAAGGGCGGATACCAACGCTATATTGATGCGGCCTACTACATCGGAGAAGAAGCCAATGGTGGGACGGCCGAAGGCTTGTCCGAGATTGAGAAGCGCGCTGACGATGCTGGCTTGGGAGGCGGAGAGGCCGATCGTGGTCGCGTAGTTGGCGATTGAGAAGAGAAGGACGACGTAGGCGAACATGCTGAACCAACCATAGCTCAATATAAGCAGGTACTCGGTGCGTTTGAAAAGAGAGACGTCGAATGCCAGTTGGCTGCTGCCGATGATCTTGTTACGATCGCGCATCAATAGAGCGCAGATGGTGTTGACGACAAAGGCGAGGATGCCGAGCACGCGAAAGGCCCAGCTGAGGCCAATGGTGCGAATCATAGCCCCAGTGGCCAGACTGTACACAAGACCACCGATACCAGAGCCAGCGGTACCGATGCCGTTAGCGAGACTTCGGCGGGTGGTGAACCACTGAGGCACAATGCCGACGCTACCGACAAAGAGGAAGCCCATACCGAAACCAAAGCAGACGCCTTGGGACAGGAACAGGTGCCATATCCTAGTAGCGAAGCTGGCACTGATCAGCGCGCCGGCCTCGAGCACAGTGCCGATGAGCAGCGTGGTGCGCGTCCCATACTCGCGAGTTGTGATGGTCGCGACGGGCGAGAGCATCAGAGCGCAGGAAATGCTAAGCGAGCCGACAAAGGCATACTGCAAGGATGTGGCGCCGGGGAAGACGTTGTTGGATAGGTAGTGGGCCAAGAAGACGCCGTATGAGGAATTGATGCCCCACGTGTGGGCGTTGATTATAGCCACGCATGCGGTGCAGACCCAGCCGTAGCCGCCATTTGGAGGTGGCTCGGGTGTTGATGGAGTATCCGAATCAGGTGTCCCATGGAAAAGAGACGGAGAGCGACTGGAAGATCCCTTAGAGTCCTTACTGTGACACTGGCTGCCTTCTTGCGTGGCTGACGGGACTGACGATGTCGTTGTTGTGGCCGTACCGTCAATGCGTCCAGTGGAGTGAGCAGTGTGATGGCGCGCACCATGATTAGCGACCGTCTCCTGCATTGACTATGAGGACATCCACTTATTGGACGTCTGATCAAAGTCTGCACGTGAACAAGGAGGAGGCAGGAGAAAAGAGGAAAAAGGGAATCAGAAAGAGAGATCTATAACACTGCAGATCGCTGCGGGCGTATCCGACATCAAAGTGTGCATTACCAATATAGCGGTAAGAACTGGCACCAAAAAGTAAGATTCGGCTTGCCGCATTCTCCGCGAAAGGGGCTGTGACACAGCGACAGCTGTACATGAGTCGCGTGGTTTCTACTAGATGCAAACCAAGGTATCGTAAGGGCGCAGACTACAGAAACGGCCCAAAAGCCCGCGATGGTGTGGCAGGATTTTAGCTCGGTATTCCCGGCTTTCCCCCGCGCGGTCCGTCAGCCGGGCCCCCGGGAATAAAATGAACACCGATCCCCGGCTTCTGCACACAATTCCAATGCACCCAGCCGTATCAAGGCACGTAACCATCGCATCAAGCCACACAACAGGTGTAAAATACACGTTCTATACTTTTCGCACCCAGCTTCTAATACTACCCTACCCAAGACCTTATGCAGCAGCGGTGCACGCTGGCTTTGTCGTGGTCGCATACGCGCTAATTGCGGGCTCCGTCGATACCCTCGGATCTCCGATTAAAAGCCCAATAGCTGCTATGACAATCGTATTCTCGGTTGCCAGAAAGTCTCCCAGGTTCAAGCCTGGGGAAAGATAAGTTGAGCACACTGACGCTAAATCCAGTCGTGCAGGGTTGCCGGGTCCCGGGTGTGTCATGGCATCTTTTAGCAGAGCCAGCGTGAGTGGGTTGAACATGGCACCTTCGTGTGTCACAAAGGAGCCTGCAGGTTGCCCTGCACAGGCGGTCTGGAAGATAGTGTTTGTGACACCGACCGAACGAGCGTCCAACAGGTATGCAGATGCAGTCGTGCCCTGTTGTGGTTCCACCACCTCATCGTAGAACCCGCTGTAGATACTGGTAGTTGGAACGTACCCCGAGTCGCCACCGTTTGCGCGCAGCGTAGTGATGAACACGCTGTCGTTAAGATACCGCTGCTGCAACACTGATGGATTGCAGGACCCAAGACCGTTTGGACATTCAAAGTCGGCAGATTGGGTGCCTTTGTAGTCTGCGGACAAACCCACGTGGTCGGAAGTCATTTTTCTTGTTGACGGCCAGTACTTGAACGCCCACTGAGCGTCTATGTTTCCCTGCGACCACGTCACAAGCGTGGTATTCCGCCCTGTTACCGAAGCAATATAGTTGACTGCATAAGCAGCAAACTCTGCATTCTCCTGAGCGTCTGCCAACAGTCTGTACGGCGTGTTGACCCACACGGGATCTGCCCAAGTTGTATTAGACAGCAATTTGATAAGGTTGCCGTTGAACGACTCGTAGCCGTGGTTGCCAGTTCCGGGGAATAGAACGACAGGTGGCTTCTTTCCGTAGGTAAAGGTGGAAGGAATGTAGATTGCGCCTCGTAGAGCAGTCTCTGAAAGCGAATAAGGTGCATCGCACTTTGACTTTTGCGGGTATATTTGTTCGCGAGGCGCCGGATTGTTGTTGGTCTCACTGTTCTGCGCCGAGAACTCTCCTTCATAGCTCGACACGAGCGAACTGATGCTTCCGGAGATCAGACCGTTCGCCGCAAGCAAAGCGCTGTATTCGAAGATGTTGCTCGGTGCGTCAGTCTGAAGAATGCTTTGGATAGCTGATGCTGCTGCGGCCGTGCCGGTGGGAGTGTTCGTGGCGGTAGCTGCCTCCAGCGCGCTCAAGATCGCCTTGCTGTTACCTGACCCGACGGCAGACTGTATGTTCCCAAGAAGGCTGCTCAAAGGATTGGGAATGATAGCTCGCGCTACATGCGGTGCAGCCCTTCGATCTGCAAGGTTTGATACGTCGGCGATAGGCGCTGGAGCAGCATGACTGCATAACGCCCATATCAGAGAGACAGCAACAGATCCCCTCATGGTGATGCTTCTGCGATGCACTTTGATAGCAGGTAGACCGGAAGAGAAAGCAACACCGGCAGCAATTTGAAAGGAGGAAGGCTTCTAGACAAAGGAAAAAGTAGACTCTAATGCTTCAAGCGGCGCTTCTCAGATGTTTAAGGGCTACCACTGGAGCCGGCTCCGAGGCAGAGCTTTACCATTGGCCACACGCGCCACGAAGCGGCCAGGGGATTACGTCTCCAGCATGCGCAATAATAACAAGGCGGGCTCCAGTGGCAGAGAGCCTCGAAGGACCGAGGACGGGCATGGGGCGCAGAGACAGTGATCAGCGAGCACACCGTTCGGCATTTGTGTTGTGAGGCTCGGTGGCGATCCACTCTGTCACTCAGAGACATTATGACAACATCGGGACAGACTACCTGGCCAACTCAGCTATCGCTCGCGAGGAAACAACATAAAGCAGAGACTGGTTATGTAGTCTCGTGTGCTGTGACTCGTGACAATTCCCTGCTGCAGGCTGATTCAGTACGGTGGAAGGCCTCAGTAGCGATATTACTTCGTGATTAAAACCCAGCCAATATAGGTTTGCGAGCAGCGAGGATCGACAGTAGACGTTGGACAAAGCCTGGACCAAGTCTCCACACATCCCCGCATGTGGACGGCGCATTCTTGTTGCAGGCGAATCAGAACAGAGCCAGCAGTCCCGAGGCAGCTGGAGGGATTTCTTCTTCGAAGGGTCGAAATGCTCGTCATGCTCACGAACCAAGAACTAGTCAAGACTGGGCGGAAATCCCCAGTCACGTGACTTCGAGGCCTATTCACTTACTGTAAGTTGCAGCCTCAACAAACAAACGACAACACCTTCTGCTATATATTATCTACAAGAATCGAACTGCTCAGGTACGACCATACCCTGTTGAAAACTTCGGATCCCGTTCGATCTCCTGTAAATAAGCAACAGAGGGACTTGTTAGTAGTTGCGTGGGTGACCAGCAGCGAATCCGGGTTGTTGTATTTTTTGTCGCTCGGAGAATTGAACGCATGGTTCTTCTCACGGGATCCAGTCGTGTGATAGCGTATATTCGATATGTTGTCTTTCCAAATAAGCTAATATCTTTTTTTTTGTTGCGCTGGAAAGCACGACCAAGACATAGATAACGAGTCATTTTGGTCCTATGATGTGCCATGTCTGAGTCATTGAAGATTCGCGGGCAAATCCAAAGCAGCGCCGGCGAAACCCTTTTCCGACCAAGCCTTTCCCTCGCCATCCCGAATTTCCTGACGACAAGTGATTGAAGGCTTCAAGGACGATAGATACTCCCAACGACAACCACAGGATCTGGTGAGCCGTCAAGATGAAGTACATCCACTCAGAACAGACCCTGGAGATTCCGGAAGGAGGTTCGTCGACTCTACAGCAATACCGGTCTCGAAAGCAGGACGCTAACAAGCTTTTGCGCAAACAGTCACGGTCTCCATCAAGACTCGCAATGTTGTGGTCGAGGGCCCGCGAGGTATGACAATGCCGCCGATGACAGATTCGGATTTTCAGAGGCTTATCAGACTCCTTTCACAGGCAAGCTCGTCAAGAACCTCGGTCACTTGAGCGTTTCTTTCAGCCGTCCCTCCAAGAACATCATCTCGATCGAGCTGCACCACGGCTCGCGCAAGGCCGTCGCTACCCTCCGCACTGTCCGCTCCCTCATCAACAACATGATCATCGGCGTCACGAAGGGTTACAAGTACAAGATGCGCTACGTCTACGCACATTTCCCCATCAACGTCAACGTTGAGAAGAACAAGGAGACTGGCCTGTTCGAGGTCGAGATCAGGTGAGGATACACGAAACTGGCATGGCAAGGGGACAGAAGATACTGACGCAGGTAAAGGAACTTCTTGGGCGAGAAGCTGGTGCGCAGGGTCGTCATGCACGAGGGTGTCGATGTCGAGGCCTCCAAGAACGTCAAGGACGAGCTGCAGCTGACGGGCAACTCGTTGGAGAATGTGTCGCAAAGCGCCGCCGACATTCAGCAGATCTGCCGTGTGAGGAACAAGGATATCCGGAAGTTCTTGGACGGTCTGTACGTGTCGGAGCGGACCAACATTGTCGTCGAGTAGACAATGACTACTTGATTGGGTGTTGGGGGCTGGGGTTCTCGTTGTTGTTGCATTGCAAAAGACTCGATTTTTAAAAAATGCGGATCACATTCCTGTTTGATGAGGCGGGTGAGAAAGGGCGTGCTAGCGATATCAACGATCCGCAGTCGGGCTGGCCGAGATACCTGCTGAATGGAAAACGACCTTTTCAACATGGTACGGTGTTGATGATTTGCACGTCAGTGCGTGTGTGACATCTATGTTTCTGCATGCCGTCCCTGTGCCAGCAGCGATATGGTCTACTCAGAAAGTTACGTCCCCCTACACGTCCATAATACGCAAAGATGAATGAGCAAAAGCGACACTCCACAGCGCCGACAATCCATTGTGTTACTATAGGAATACACTCAAACGCCGACGAAGCAGACGAAACAAAAGGCAGGCATCCTCACGCCTTGAATTTCACCTGCGACTTGTCCTTTGCGGACAACTTCTTGACCTCCATGATGCGCTTGCCACCAATCTCGATGATCTTGTCAGCCAACAGGCCCTTTTCGTGGAGCGACTCGATATCGTCGCCGCCTCCGATGCTGACGCCGTGGACGAGGACGTTGGGCACGGTGCGGCGCTTTGTCATTTCGAAGAGCTTCGATTGGAGGCGGGAGCCGATTGTCTCCTCGTGTGCGGAGCTACCACTGCTCTTGGGTTCTTCCATAAGGTCGATTTCGTGGACGAAGGGCGCGGGGACGATCTTGTATTCTTCGAGGAGGATGCGTTTGGCCTTTTTGCTGTAGGGGCAGTAGGACTTGGAGAAGATGATGACTGGATATGATTGTTAGTGATGGTGCGTTGTTGAGGTAAGGACGTGACTTACTGGGACTTTTCTTCAGGATGCCGTCAAGTATAGTGTCCACCTCCGAGTCGCCAGGCGACTCATGTTGCTTGCCGGTGTTGCCGACCTTTGCCACGCCATCGTCCTCATCGCCCTTGCCCTTGACCTTCTTCCGGCCACTCTTGTCGTCAGCGTCCACCGGTCCGTGGATAGCCTCGGACTCCTCTTCGTCGTCAGCAGCCTTACTAGCAGTTTTGCCCTTGCTCTTAGACTTTCCCTTCGGATTGAGAGTCTCCTCGTCCTCGTCTTCACCAGCAAGCGGCGCCTGCTTCCCACTGCTCGAGCCCGCACTCGCACGGTGCGAGACCTGCTCGCCCTTGCCGCCTTCATGATCGGGCACAGCCGCAAGTCTGATCTCGCCGTCGCTGCCGCGCACTTTCGCTTCGGCCGCGTTTTGCGCAATGGCTGCCTTGTCGTTGGACAGCGATCCGGCGCCCAGTCCCTCATTGACGGCCTTGCGGCGTGCGTCCATGGCTGCGACGGTGCGCGTGTAGAACTCGGATGTCTGTGTCGAGCGCGCACCGGTGAAGAGGTAGATTGCTGTGAGGACGAGGAGGGTCAAGAGCAGCCATGGCCGCAGGCGGGAGCGCGTCACTGGACGCATATTGGCGGAGGTGAAGCTGAGTATGAGAAGGGAGTGGTCTGGTTGATTTTGTAGCTCGATCGCAGTCCTGGTTCGAAGACTTCCGAGGTGCGGACTGGTCGGTCTCGTGCGCAAGGCTGAGCTGTACGATAGCAGCAAAGCCCGAGCGTTTCACTGCAATAGCTGCAGTAGCTTAATGCGCAACGCCGGCTGATCCTGTATATTCTGCCTATAGAAATCTGATGAGGGTAGACAAGCTGGTGGGGACGCAGAGAGCAAGAGTGGCGCATCTGCTCCTCTCTCTCAAATGTAATGGTCGAGGTGCTTCTCTTCCTACCTTGCGGTTCCGGTGTGTGGTGCCGCGGGCCAAGCCCAACCAAACTCCAGACGATCGGGGGGCCGGCCTCAAGCGAAAGCGGGACTTGCTGCGCGAAAAACGCCCCCGAAAGCCACGGAGTCGCGGGCGACCAGGGGATCGAAATTGCGGAGTGAGCGCGGGAAGTGCGGAGCTCCGGACTTTCTTGCCATCTCATCCAGTCAAGTTCATGTAATTTATGAAACGCCTGACGAATACGACGTCTTGAATTCGACGATACGAGACTCATCTGGAGATGGGTCAGTCTGCTATTGATTCTACAAATGTCTTTCAAACTATGTGTGAAGCTCATTTAGACTCGTGGTAAAGCCGAATAAGATACATCAGATCGTCAGTGACATTCCGAAGCCATGCTGTGCAACGTCGACTATTGACTTGACAGTGCATGTTTTTACAATGTCTTCGTCCGAGTTTCACATACAATTTCCGACAATCCAAAAACGGCCTTTGATACACATATCTGCCCAATGATCTGTTCTTTGCTCATATAGGAATTTGCCAATCCATGAGAAAGTCGAATTGCAACTCTGCTCTGCATAAACAAAGACAACTTTATCAAAAGACACCCTTGTAGTCATTGCACAGACATCTCCTTTGATGTTCGTATCATTCATACAAAAGTCGTATACTATGTGTGCTTCGTGAGAAAATGCTGACCAAATCGCCATGCCAGTCATGCCTTGCCTCCTAGAATTGGCGTGCCATATCGTGGACAAACCAATTACCGCCGCCTAATATTCCAATGCGCTGGGACGGGATGCTGTTGCTGCTCTACCAATCCCGCCGCGACGGTCCGGCGGTATTGACTGGCCCATAGTCCCACTCCCTCCTCACGCCTCGACCTCCCGATCCTGGCCCACCGCTTCGCCGTCGCTCGTTTCCGAGTCCGAAGTCGAAGCCGTCGGCCTCGGGTGGACTGGGGTAGACACCACTCCCACGAGAACGTCTATCCGGGCTCCGAACGGGCAACGTCGGCGTCGAGGGCCCCCATCGATCGTGCGGGCTGGCGAAGGGGTCTTGCACTTGCCCAGGATGGCCAGCAAGGACTGGCGCCACGGGCTTTCGTGGGATGCTATTCTTGCGTGGCGTCATGCTGCCTGAACGGGCTGAATTGTCCCTGGCTGCCGCGGCAAATGCCCCGTGCATCAGTGGAGTCTGTGACCGCTGCTGCCGAGAAGCTTCGTACGGGTCGGGCACAGGGTCGATAACGCGATCGTCTGAATAGCTTCCACTGCGGCGGTTACTGGCGCGGTCTGCGCGAGCGTATGGCCCGTCCGCCACGGTCATCAGCGCTGCGTCTTCGGCCTCGTGCGGATGGTATCCTCCCATGGCTTCGCGACTGGCGTTGGCAGACTCGCCGCTCTCCTCGGCGACAATGGGAAGTGGGGTACCATGAGCCCAGGAGTATCTCCGCGAGTTTCGTTTCCCTTCTTCCGCGCTCTTTTCCGCTGCTGCGACAGTCACCGCCGCGGCCGCGGCCGCATCACCATCGCTGTGCCATGCATTTATCTCCTCGTCGCTGGGCATCTTCTGGTGTTTCAACCAATGTCCCGTGTGAACTCTTCGAAGATGAATGAGGAATATCAAAAGCGCGAGAAGAGCCAGGGCGACAAAACCAAACACCGCGCCCAGGACAATGCCTAGGCGCTTTTTGCCGGAGTCTTTTGAGTTGGCGGAGGAGGTGCTCGAGGGTGGATGGTTATTGCTGGCCACGGTCTGAGTGGCAAGTGTTGATGCTGGTGAGGATGTCATGCTGGTCGTCTGCGCAGGCGTAGCAGAGGTGGTTATGGGTGGAGTGCTGCTGCTAGTGCTGCTGGTAATGCTGGCGCTGTCGGTGCTAGTACTGCTGACAGTGTTGCTGCTGCTAATGCTGCTAGAAGGACTTGATGAAGTAGAAGAAGAGGTCTGTGTAGGCGTGGGGAATATTATATCTGGAATATGATATGTCGACCCGTCAATGACCACGGTCGCAGGCAGGGTGACGGTCGCATACTGTGAAATCTCCGGGTAGATTGAATCCAGCAGCGACTTTGCTCCATTAATCAGCTCCGACATAAAATCTCCCGTGGCCGCCGGCGCAGCGGTAATTGTGATTGTCTGTGCCGTGCATATTGTGAAACCGTAGAGTATTGTCGTGGCGAGCGCGGCCGGACGCAATCCTGACCTGCACCTCATGGTGTGCAAGCAGTAGTTGTTCTGCAGCTGAGGCAAGCCAAGCGGTACAAGGCTGGCGAGCGGTGAGCCCACCGGCGAAGGAGCTCCGGTGACGAGAAGCCCACTACGTCAATGCATGCGTGACAGAATTATCTCGAAGGCTGAAATAGCCACAAGACACCTGAGCTGAGGGATAGAATCAAAGACCGCGATGAACAGATAAGGAAGAAAGGGTGATGGTGGTCAGAGCAGGGTAACGTAAGGTGACGAACGACCTGACTATAAGGAAGCGCCCATCCGTGATCCATCGTGCCACTTACCAGCCTTGCCACCTTAGCATGCAAGCCCGCCAGCGCCACCACCAACAGCGCCATCACCCTGCATGGAAGTCTACTACAGCACCGTGCCACATGGCGGTAGACGATGTTCTGGCTTCAAGCCGTCCACCCTGGAAGCGAACCTGAGGGCGCATATCGAAACACGACACCGCAACGCCAACGAGGGGGTGAGCTGTCGATCGTGTGGCGCAGTAGCGGAGAGCAAGGAGGGGCTGGGAAAAGATCTGCAGCCGACCTGCCGGGCCTCGCAACGAAAGCAAGGCGGATGTGATTGACAAGGATTCATTGCTAGGGCGAGAGAAAAGCAGGTTTCTGTGGTGAACGGGGTAGTTTCTCCGCCTGACCCTGCTTGCTTGTCCATCTGGAATCTAGAAGACCCCTCACGATCTACTCTGCCGACTTATCTGCAGGCTTCTGATTCGCGCCCGCATTGTGCACCGCCACACGCCGC
Organism: Dothideomycetidae sp. 11243; assembly: GCA_000836255.1. Taxonomy (NCBI): domain Eukaryota; kingdom Fungi; phylum Ascomycota; class Dothideomycetes; species Dothideomycetidae sp. 11243. The sequence goes on along the minus strand of DF938581.1, from coordinate 1,322,007 downwards.
GACGCCACAGTAATCGCGACAAGCACCTTGACCTGTGGCGCATGTGACCACTACCACCTTTCCGAGCTCCGTCAACCTTACACTGATTGCCACGCTTTCAAGAGTTCAACCCGTGTAGTTTCATTCATGCACCTTGCCGATTATACCCTTGAGTGCGCTACGCTAAATGCTCGTGACGCATGTCTCATCATTTCCGTGTCCTTCATCCCAGCCAGCTGGCAATGCACACGGTCTCATCGTTCGGGTGCGCCTCCTCTCCTGACATCGTGCCGCCAGAACGACGTATCTTTTGCATGCACCTCTGAGCCCTGTTCCACAGACAGTGTTCGTGACGGCCGCCTACGGCTCAAGGTGCTGCGTATCTGCCGAGGCACACCCTGTCGATTCCTTGCACGTCATTCCGACACTTCTCCCCGGCGCCGCCCAATCCAGTCATTTGTCCCACATGAGCCTGTCAATGATGGGGCGCAATCTCGACTTGATGTCGTGGCCTGCACGAACACTCACGTCCGTCGATTTTGACCAGGGTTAAATATCGAATTCGCCCCGGCAATCATCATTTCAATATCACCCATGCCTGTCGTTTCAAGATTTTGCATCAATTCCATTCGTTGATCTGAGCTTAACCCAAACACCGGATTCGTGTTGACTGAGGAATTCCAGAAATTCGGATCTAGATATGTGCTGGCTTGTTGTTGCAGAGACGCGTTGCTTTCTGTTGGTCCCAGGGACTGTCCAAAATCATAAGCTTGTGGTGCATAAGGATCTGAATTATCAAAAGGCGCATATCCGGGATTCGGCATCGCATAAGGGTCGTATGGCGTCACCGAGGGACCAGGTCGGATATAGTTGGGTGTCCATCCTGATAGAGCCATATTTGCAAAGTTGTTCGGCAAGGGCTGGAACTGTGAAGGCTGAGGCTGCATCGGCGTCTCTTGACTATAATGCTGGCCATTGGTGGTCATGTGTTGTGTCTGAAGGCTCTCCGGACTGTTCGAGCTCTGGAATGCCCTCGAGGATGGTGTAGACATGGGCACGGTCGACGGTGACGATTCGAGCGGAGTAGTAGTCATGCTAATCTGCTGAGCCAAAGTCGTAGGGACGCTGTCCATGTTCCTGCTTGCGTGATGTTGAAAGTGGCCAAATGGCGCGCTGGCATCGGAAAGCTCATTAGACGATCCGCGGGTGAAGACAGAAGGGCTGGTTGTGCGAGACCGACCAACGCCATCGCTAGATACGCCCGCGGGTGAAGCTGCGTCAGAAGGTGATCCAGTCGAAATTTGAACATCGCCGTCCTTGTCATAGATTTTCAGGATCGCATCAATGATGTGCACGTACAAAGCATGCGCCGAGGCGACTCCAGGCCATCGGTCTGATGCTAGTAGCACAGCTTCGAGGCCGGTCCCTAGGTGCTGTTCTACCTCCGGCTTAGGGTTCTGTCTGCGAACTTCTTCATATGATAACGACCACAACATCGTGTTGATTGCCATGAAAAGGGCTTGGGTGAAGATCCAGGTCAAGTCGACATTCTTGCGGTTGATCTGCTCTCGTACCATGTAAATATTGTATCGCGCAGCATCGAAGCACTTTAGTGCGCCATTCAGCGAAGGTCGTGGGATTTGGGGGCATGGTCGGTATAGAAAGGCGATGATGGTGTTGTACCGCCCAATGAACCACACTTTGTCAAGGCCAGTACCTTCATCAGTGTTTGGGCTCGCATCTCTCCAGGCATCAAGGCGCGCGCAGAAGTCCTTGAACCACGGGTCCTGGTCATCCTTTGGCGTCGGCCTCTTGTTCAGATAAAGTTTGCGGCGAACTTCGAGCTGGAGGAGACGCATCTTGAAAAAGTGCATGGCAATCCACTTCTTCAGTATCGGACGTGCGCCGAGCAAGATGCCGTCTCGCGTGATATAGCTATCATCGCAAAGCTCAAAGAATTCGACGTCGAGATGATCACGTCCTGATGCCAAGCTCATCGGCCGACCGAGTGCGTGCGACAAGCCTGCATCCATCGTGAAGATACACCAGAAAAGCCGACGACGCATGTCTATCTCGAGCGGGTCAGCCATGCCGCCTCCTTCGGCACGTGTGATAGAAGCCTCTTCGTGGATGCCCAAAGCCTGAACAAGTCGGACTGCCAAACCACAGATGTAATAAATTGCAGTCCTGGTAGGGGTCAAGAGGGAATATTCCGCGATCAAGGCGAAAGCCTGCAAAGTCTTCAAATCCATACGTCTCACGACCACCTCCATCCACTTAAGAGCAGCGAGGTAGTAGCTATCAGCGAGTCCTGCATATTGCGAGTCCATCTTCTGCAAACTGATGGCGACAACCATACGAGTAATGAAGTTCTGGTACGCGTCGGCGGTGCCATTTTGAGCAGCCTCCATATCGGCAGCCAGTGTCGGTTCGTGTAAGGCTGGATACATGGGCTGCACCTTCAGACAATAGAGCTGATACAACCGATCCATGATGACTTTGTTTGGCAGGTCCTCGGCAGCAACACTAGAGATCAGGGGGTAGACCTTGGATGTCGGTTTCGCAGCTTCAACCGCATATAGCTCTTGGACCTGGCGGGCCCTCGCGTCCGGGACGATTTGCTTGATAGTTTTGGAGTCGGTAAATTGCTTAGCGAGTTGCATCACAAGTCTGGTGATCTGGGTTCCGCTCGAGGGGCCGAGGAATTTCAACTCGTCGGCATCTTGCACTCGAACAGCTGCAGCATTCCGGACCATGAGCTCAGGATCCTCTGTTATATCCTGGTTCTCCAAGCGATCGATCTCTTTCTCCAAGTCGTTCACGCGGTGCTGAAGCCATACCACATAATCGCGTTTGATATTGCAGCGCTTTGTAGAATCCCAATACTCGCATACAGCATTAGTTCGCTCACAGGGACCGCAGCGTGGAAGACCGGGATCGCATCGAGTTTTCCTCTACGCCAAGTCAATTCAGAGCTCAATTTAAAGCAACTGTGGCAAAGCTTTACTGACCTGTCGGCACCGTGCGCAAGCAGTGAGCGTGTGTGCAACGCGCGTGGAGATGTTGTCATCGGTAGACTTGTTCCTGGCTAGTGCTGGCGCCGCAGAGTCGCCATTGGGCGGCGTTGACGTACTGTCGCCGCCGCCGCCTCCTCCACCACTGCCTCCACCTCCCATGTCGGAGCAGCGAGTCGTATCTGGATTGGAGAACTTGCGTAGGCGCGTGTCCTCGCAGCTTGCTCAACGCCGGCCTGCGGGCGAACGATATCGTCGAGAGTCTACTGGCAGATGCCAGCTGATGTTCATGGCTCGAGTGAGCTTGCAGGGACAGCTCCGTTTCGTAGACCAGCAGATGGGGCGACGAAAGTCCGTTTGGTAGGTTATTTGAAGGCGCGAAGGTGACTTCTTGATCCGAGAGCTTCTCCGCGGTCTGCTACACTGCGAGAGCAACTCTGGGCTTGCTAGCTATTGTTCGACCTGTGCCGTATACCGGTGTGCCGAGCACAGGGACCAAGATGGGCCGGGAGGAGCTAGCGGGAAGCAACGAATGAAGGCCTTCGCCCGTCACTTGCCCACTGCAGGCGAGATTTTCTATCGTGGCAGATTGGCGGCGGGGGTGAAAGAAGAAGAAAGACCCTGTGGAAGGGGTGAGCGGAAGACGTGGCGTGTGGTACGCGGTAGGTGGAAGCAAGGCCGATAGGTGGCCGCCGCGGTTCCGAGAGTTGGTGTGCTTTCGTACCTTTTTCCTCTCTGCCCCTCCCCTCTTCGGTGCATCGTGTGGTGGAATTATGAACCCGGCCGTTCGACAGGGCGTTGAACCAAGCGGGCCCCTACGCCCCGAAGGTGGGCCGCCTCGAGCCAACTTGACCAAGCGATCGTCTAGACCGCGCAACGCGGAAATGCTGCGGGCACGAGTCCGCGGCGGGCTGCCAACCCTTGTATCAGTGGCTAGACTAGACAGGCGCACGTACACCCTTGGTGGCCCATAGATTCGCTTAGAGGGGCGAGCTAGAGGCAGCTGGCCAGGAGGCGGTCGCAAGCTATGGCCTAGCTTACCTAGTCAAGTCCATCCCAGCTGCAGATTGCACCAAGACAACCCTGCACAGTAGTGACTTGTCCTTCTACAAAGGCTCAGCAGTCGCCCGCCGCCTGCCCGCCCTATAGCGTCCGCTCGGCCTAGCAGATCGCCGCACTAGCAATGACTCGGCTGATGCGCCGACACTAGTATTGACGCCGCGGGAGGGGGAGACGAAGCTTCCAGATGCCTAGGCATTCCTGCGCCGGCCTCTCTTGGGCCGTGGGTAGGGCAGCTGAATGCCGGCGATCGGGGACGGCTCCTTGTACTTTGCTATTCCTTCAGCGCATCATGCATCCTATCGCTGGCCCACACCTATCGCAGCCTCGCTATATTCGCCTCATGTGGTGGTTATGCCGTCATCACAGCTCGGAGTCAACGGTGCATTCTAAAATTACACAGGCAAATTCGGACTCGGTCCTGTTCTGACCGAGAATTGAGGAGCCTTGTGGGAAAAACACGAACCCATCTGAGCTCTGGCCCCAACTTGACGCGGCCAGTATTACGGCTGCTTTGTCTCTGTGGATCCGCATGATTTGGCCCTCCGATGACTCCGATGAATATGGGCCGGAGAGGCAGTGATTGGGTGTCCGTTCGAGATGACCGGCGAGGCCCAATGTGCGAGTAGCCAGCCTCCGCCTTACGGCGCCCCGCCGCGGCCGAGCTGAAGGCCCTGTCAGGATCGTGATTGGTGAAACCCAAACAGATTTGCCTTTCAAGCACAAAAGACAAACATGATCCTCCCTGCACCTTCTCGCCAACTTACAACGCCACCGAATTTGTGGTAAGGCCTCATTGCCCGCCCTTCATGGGTTGATTGCAGTCTTGCTCACTGTCAAAATACGTACGAACTTCCACTCTGTACCTCATGACGCGCACTGTTTTGACGAAGCGAAAGAATCGTTTTGGACACTAATGTCACCACCATCGTGCTTAATCTCAGTATTTACATTTCCTCTCGGCAAGAAGGTAGAATTCATTAGTGAATTGGATATGCGCGATAGACGCTGCTTGATTATTACGCTAGTTCGCTCATGTCTATGGACAAAGTGTAAGTATGGCTGGTTTCTAAACTTGCAACCGCTAATGAATTGCATAAGGGTGAAAAGCCTGACAAAATTGAGTCAAAAACTTCTAACACGTGGGTATCAATTTGTGTCGTCACTGCAGACTAGCTCCGTAGGTCACGCTTGTGACGACCGAAAGGAAAGGTCGGGGAAACAAACAAAGGAAAATATTGGTCAGTCTGTGAATCTGGCATTGATGCTCGTGAGATGATGACAAAGGGAAAGTTCTGTCTGAGACACATGTTTAGATACCGTCGATTGCAGAATCCGAGACGAAGGGATGGAAGCCGTAATGCTGCTTAACCAAGTGGCTCGAGCTCGGCGGCGAGGCTGCGAGTTTTAAGCTGTGAGATTGGGTGCGGAGAAGCAATATCAAGCCCATCAAAGTCGTCGTCAATGCGAGGACTGAGAGAGCCAAGCTCCGCGTCCTCGTCGTAGCTCGCACGTCGGAAGCTGAGGGGTGTGTCTTCAGGTGTCTCTGGGACGATCGCAGTGCTGACGTTTGAACGTTTTTGCGTTGCCTGGGACGAGGTGAGGTTGCCTCTACTGTCGGGACGCTTGGGAACGTGAACTTGCGACTCTACACTGGGACTGTGCGGGCTTGGGGTACGACGCAGATTGGACGCGGGAGGGGTCATAAGCCCCGACATCCACGAAGAAGAGCTTGGTGGCCGTTTTGACGGCGTTGTGCCGGAGCGTGTCTGGTGCGTCTTCTGCGCGTTCCGCAGCGAAGACGGCGTCGGTCCAGAAGGGGTTCCACGAGCTCGCCAGCTTCCGATCGCGGCCGCGAGCTGGGCAGCTCGTGGCGAAGCAAAATTTGTCAACCCTGCCATTGCCTGAGCGGAGAGGGACGATCCAGCGGCAATGTGACGCTCCTTTTCAGCCTGTTCCATCTGCAAGGCGGTGCGTATACGAATGGCAGTGTCTTTTGCGGCCCTCCGATCAAAGTCCTGCTGGGAAAGATTCTCGATGAGCTCATTGAGGTCTTCACTGCGCACTGCTAGAAGCTCTCGCAGCCAGGAAATCTCAATGTCTTTCTCTTTGAGCTTGTTTGGCAAATCGGAATCGGACTCGCGATCACTTAGTACGGCCTGCATTTGCTCGATGCGGCCTTCCCGCTCCTGCAGCTGTTCTTGAAGCACGAGGATAGATTCGCGGAGAGCTTGTGGCGATATGCGGTCCGGCATTCCCGCTGCAGCAGCCTTGGGAATGGCTTTGGCTGCTTGTGCTGCAGACGCCGCGGCATGAGCGGCTGATTTAGCAATTTCCAGACGCTCCTCAAGATGCCCAATTCGCTCCTGCAAAAGGCTGTGCCTCGCGTCAGACAGGCTGAGACGCTCGTTCCAGAAAAATTCGGATCGAGACTTTTCTTGTTGCTCTTCGTGCAGAGCGCGGCCATGCTGCGTCTTGAGGTACTGGATGTCTTCATCGTGCCTCGTTTTCAGGTGCTCAAGAGCGGCGTTGCTAGCCTCGTTGACCTTGAGCAGAGTGTCTCGTCTGAGATCAGCTTCTTCCTGCAACAAGACATCGTGCCGAGCTTTCATCGACTCCATAAGAGCTTTCACGTTCTCCACCTCATTCGTCATGATAGACAACTTGCTCTCCAGACCTGCTTGTGTCGCGTCGGCTTTGCTATTCGCAGACTCGACCGCGGCTTGCATCATAAGCTGGGCTCTCTGAACCTCAATCCTGCTGTTTTCCCTGGCATCTTGCAATTCCCGATGGACTCGAGAGTTGCTAGTCTGTCGGTCCGTCACCTCATCTCTCAAGGACTGGATGGCTTCTTCGAGGACCGCATTATTTCTGACGCTTTGCTCAAGCTGCACTTTTGCGCTGTCTCCTTCAAGAGCAAGGATGCGAAGTCGCGAAAGTTCATTCTCCAAGCCGGAACGGAGTTGACTTTCAGAATCTAGCCGTGCTTGGAACACTGCACACTGTCTCTGCAGATCCTCAGTCTGCCGCTGCCACGCAACTTTTTGATTAGCCAGCTGTTCAGCAGCAGTGGCCATGTCACGATGGATCCTATCCAGCTTTTCACGCATATTGTCGCGAACATCATGCCCGTCAGCAATTCGTTCCTCAAGCTCGGATATGTTGGCCTGGAGCCTCTCTTTCTCTGCCGAAGCATTCTCTTGGTCTTCTCGCCATTGCGCATGGGAAATCCTGTACTCGTCTAATGTAAGCTTCTGAGCTGTATTCTCGGCTGCGAAGCCATCCATCTCCCTTTGCAATCGAGCCTCTGACAATTCAAACTCTTCGAATCGAGCCTGGATTCCCTGACGTTCTTGATTGAGAGCGAAGATCTTCTGATCTTTGTCAGTGTTGTCTGCTCGCAAAGCGTCGAGCTCTTCTTCAAGGTTCAGCATAGACCGCATCGAATCGCTCTTTTCGGCTTGTTCATTTGATGGAGGGTTGAATTGGAGATGCTGGAACAAAGCCGCTTCGGTCTTCAGAAGTCCTTCCTCAATCATAGCTTGAAGTAGTGTCGGGTCAAATTCTTTAACGAGTAAAGCGTCCAGCCGCGAATTCATCGACGCGATTCCATCCATGAAACTCGCACGGTTGACCGTATCAGGCGATGTCAATGCTTGGGAGGAAAGTGCGTCCAGCACAACGCTTTTAATTAGCTCATACTTGCGTGATCTGCCTTGTGGAACTGGCTGAGGCAAGTATTTGCTATCCATCACATCATCTTCATCATCAGCATCACTTTCCATGCCTGATGAGACGATCCGTCTCGATTGAGTTGGATTATCGTGCCCAGTCTTGGAAAGCAGCTGTTGCAAACCATCGACCTGTTGCTGAAGAGGCTTGACGTGAATCTTGAACGCGTTTTCAATGACTTGCTTCAAACTCTCCTTCGAGAATTTAGGACTTTGCGAACGTCTGTTTGCTATGCCTGAAGCATAATCATCTGACCATTCACTCGACGGTTTCAAGTTGCTATTGTTCGGGACCTGTGCACCATTGCGCCGCGTATCCATAACAAATTCGACAGGCAGTGGTGATGGAGACCGAGAGATCTCCTCGCTGATCGCATGGATCTGTACAGATCTCGGGCTCGAGACACGACTGGCGATCGCAGAGTCTTCAAAGTTGTCTACCAATTGCAAATCTTCCTCTGACTCTTTGAATGCCTCTGTTGCCCCCTCTTCATCATTGAGCTGTCGCATGACGGCATCCAGCTCATCAAAAGAAGGTTCAAGAGATGTCTCGGCCAATCTTGCCATCGTCATGTCTTGCGGTGGAGCATGGGAGGCGTTATTGAGTCCTACGGATAAAGAGGCTTCATCTTGGACAAGAGTGTCACGAGAAAAGATTCTTCCGGGATCAAAATCAGGATGTTCGGGGTCCAGGACTAGGCTTTTCCACGGGGCTGCTCTGAACTCAAAGGAAGGCAACTGAAGTGCAGGTTCCTGACTCGCATGAGACGATGGGCTAAAAGTGAACGGCTTCGCCAACGCCGAAAGCGAACTAGGGTTCCTGGCATGGCGGTGCGTTCGTACTGTGGGTCCGTCTGACCAGGAAGGCCCAATGTCAATATTTTCATCCAGATCAAGCAAGGGATCGTCCGTGTAAGACTCCTCCACCGGCTCGACCGTGCCAGAAGGAGCCTTTGTGGTCGATTCTGCTTCGAGCAGCGAGTCGTCTCTTTGCTCGGCCTCGGCGGGTCCTGAATCCGCTTCTGACTGACTGCCACCGACGGTTTCTTCTATGGCTTTATCCTCGACAATCTCGACAATGGATGCGGTGCTGTTCCTGATGGGCGAGTCCGGCTGCACTGCAAACAGTGGAACAGTATCGCCTTCATTATCTGCTTGACGGAAAGCTCGTTTTTGTCGATCCGAGCTCTGGACAAGGCGTCCACTTTCATCTTCCTCCGCTTGCTCTTCCATGCGCGAGCTGGCTGGTCTGACAATTTCCACAGCCTTGGATCTTCGAGCCGGCTTCGCAAGATCGAGAATCTGAATATCGCCAAAGATGGAACTAGTTTCTCGAGTGGTACCGGTAGCCTGGCTAGGCTGGAATGCTGACGCTTCGGGCTTGAACGCGTGAGCTGATGAAAAATCAAAGCTGCTCGATGGCACGGATGACGCTTGCGCAAGCTTTTGAGGCTTGAAGGAAGGAGCTGTGACATTAAACTCCATCGGTGCCTTGCCTCGCAGCGATTGATTGGTACCGGAAGCGCGCGCTGACCCTCTCTGAGCGCTGGTTTCGTATGGGCCAGGTAAAGTAGGGCTGAAATTGAACGCATGCGGGTTAGGCTGGAACGGGAAGAGCGGAATTTCGGTAGGCGTTTGCACAAAGGCGCCGGATGGATGTGTACCGAAGAACTGGGTCTGGAAGGGCATCTGAACATTGGCCTGCCCACCGAAACTGAATGCAGGAAGATCAGACCCATACTGCGCCGATTTGAACGAGAAGGAGTCGGATTGAGGCATGCTAATTGATGTCATGATTGAGGGTGATGGAAATGACGGGGCAGCAGCATTTGCATCGTTCTGTGGTTGTTCCAAGGATTGCTCCGCTTGCCGACTTTCCATCTCCAAGTTGTGACTGATATTGTGACGATGACTGCGGGGCGTGGGCACGACAATCTGGGACCTAATATCTTTTCCTTGGGGAGTAAAATGGTGAGTAGAATCCTCTTCGGTTTCGGGTACTTCTTCCAGTTGTTTCCTAGGTGCAGCGCCGACGAGCAGTGGCTGTGGGGAGGTTGAAGGCGCCAGTGATTGGTGTCCTGAATGGCTTGGTGGCGGCGTCCATCTTCTCTCACCACTCAACGGACTCGGCCTTGCATTCTGGCCGTCCAATGGTGAGGCTACTCGGGGAACAGGACTATCATTGTTCTTAATCCGGTCCAGTCCTGGCGAGCTGGCTCGAGCAATCGCATTGAGGCTGAGCTGTTGTGATGGAGAAAAGGATCGCAAAGAGGGATTCAGACCAGGCAGTTGCGAGTATGTCTGTGCCACGCCAAACACAGAGTGTCTATGAGCGTGACCTCTGAACTCCGAGCCAGAAGAGAGCGGCGAGGCGATCGACATGGTGCGGGAATGCGTCCCAGTACTAAAGCTTGACAGTCCTGGTGTCGATCGTTGTGAGGGCGGGAAACCTGGTTGAATCGCCATCACTGGGTTGAGCGAAGGGGAAAAAGTTCGAGCACCACCTTGTAAATCCGCTTCACGCGTGACAGTCGCCGGTGGCTCGTCGAGGCCGCCAACTCCCAGCGCACGCAATTTCTCCTCAGTAAGCCAGTCCACATAATCCTGCCAAGCCTTAGGGTTCGGAATGTGAACGATGTGCCGCGCTGATTCGTTGACTGAGAATAGTTGTTGTGCTTCTAAGTAGCGGGACTGCTCAGACACTCCGTTCAGTCCAGAGTCGCCAGCGTGACCCAAATCATAACCCGAGACGTCGAAGCCCGCCATTTCCCAGGCATTCATTTGCTGTCGCAGTTCGTCCCCGCTTCGGGGTTTGAGACCACCAAATTGCTCTGGAGAACCATATGGCAGCCAGATTACACACTGCCGCTCTTTCCACGGCATTTTCTTCCTCGTCCGATCCAAGGAATATTTGTCACCTTTCGAAGCAGCGACATCTTGCGGCTCCGACTGCTTCCCCATTCCGGAAGCGCTTGCCTGAGCTTGATCTGCCTCTTTCGACTCTTGCTCCAACAGCTCCTTGTCTGGCGTCGGTGCCCACCTAGACGCAAGCATTTCGTGCTTGGGAATGTATTGGGTATCAGAGGTAGGACTTTTCGGTTGTCCAGATCGTGCGTTGCTCAGGAAATCCTGCTGATGTCCGAAGAGACCTATGCGGCGTTCCGGAGTCTTCTGACTAGCACGTAGCTGTCGAGCCACGGTCGGGCTCACAGAGTCGTCGAGATCAGAGCTTCCGAACAGAAGCCTTTTCGACGGCTCCTGAGATGGCGATAACGCGTCCGTCAAAAGGCGTACCTCCTCCGTGTTTGTTGATCCTGTACTCGGAACACGTTGAAAAGGGCTTTTTCCCGCAGAGATGAGTTGCTTATTGCTCGGAGTATTCCAGGTCGCCGTGTAATATCTGTCGCTGTTGACAGAATTGTCGCCAATGACTTCACCGCTATTTGGACCGGCCCCGCGTCGATCAAGCGAGTCGCGACGTTGTGGAAAGAGCGCAGGTGTGAAAAACCTGGTAGCGCGGCCTCCAGTGGATGGAGAAATGACAGACCGTGAGAACGCTTTCTCTAAGGACTGGTCATCATAGCCGATTGTCTTCTTGCTCCGGACAGGGGTCGTTCGAGCGGGCACGGCAGAATCTGGAGGTGTGGTCGTCGTGATTCTGTGTTCAGCGGACGGTCAGTTGCGATAGATACTCAGTATACAGGAATTGACGCACGCTGATAATGCCAGCTCCTATCGAGCGAGATTCGCTCGGAAGCTGTCGATTATTTTGTAGGTCGTTAACGAGGAACTGATGTGCAGAAGCAGTTTTCAAATGGCTTCGTGGCCAGTATGACGTATTATTACGGATATATGAAAGAGTCGCTCGAACGGATGCAAAAAAAAAGGCCAAAGAGCGACTATTAGTTGGTATTCTGATTGCTCATGTCGTGAGCTCTTGATGCGCTGCGGACGATGGCGCGGGAATGGAGCGAGGCGTGGACAACGAGGGTTCGGCAAGCGCTGCAAACCGAATTCGAATGCACGCGTAAATCAGAGGAAGGAGCGGCAGTAAAAGGAGGATGTCAAGCAGACATTTGATCCTCCTAAACAGCGTTAGAGGTCAAGTGGGAGGCGGAGCTGGGGTGCTTTGGTTGTGTGTCTCTAGGAAATTTGGCATGGACTCGGACTGCGCGTCTCGACCAATCACGCGACGGCTAAGGAGCCCCCGTTCCCGCCAGACGTCACCGTGCGGAAAAGGCCAAGGGTCTCGCGCTTGTCGCGGCTGTTCGTCTCCAATTTCTTATCCCATCCACATACCCCTTAGTGGTGAGCACTGAAAAATCCGACACTTCTCCGTTCACGAGGAAGACTTCCCCCTTGACAAGGCAGTCCCGACGTCTATGCGACCTTTCTAGCTTTGCCTGCTGTATGCTCGCAAAAACTTTAGCCGGCCACATACCGCGTCTACGCGAAACTGTCGCGTAACGGCTGATCATGAGTCTAGCCTCATGTTCTGGTACAACCAAATCGCATTGGCAGTGGAAGCACTCCAGGCGCGCCACGTCCAAAGCGAAGTGTTCCAAGCAAATATGCCCCAGTCTGACGGCGCGAAAACAGCCCGCTTCATGCTTTGAGGCGTCTGTCTTCGCAACGCACACAGACTGGGTCGATCGAGCTGGCTCGCAAAAAGTACTGTCCATCATCAAAGCCGCCTCCGCATTCCTGGTCCAACGTTAGCATGATCTTGCTTCGCTCTGAGCTGTCGGTGCAATACATACCGCGCAGCAAAAGCACTCGGAATGCCACTCATGTCCCAGTGCATTGACGATGATTTCTGTGATTGGCTTGCGGCATTTCTTGCACTTTGGACTATACCGATTCGTATGGCACCCCAAGCACCAAGCATAGCCTTCTTTTTCCACAAACGGTGTCTTCGAGTCGAAAGGCTATTAGATGTCAATACTGAGTCTCCACTACTGGCCAACAGTGTACTCACATCGCCACATTGTGCGCAGAAAAAGTGACCTACGTGCCACTCGGAGCCACAAGCTATCACCACCTCGCCTTCGATAGGTGTTTTGCAGCTCTTGCAACGAGGACTGAACAGCTCGTGGAAGTCAAGGTGACAGAAGAAGCGCAGAGATTCATCACCGTCGTGTTGTTCCAGCCGCCTGAAATCTTCGCTGTTCGCTCCTTCTGGAACAGCAATGTCGAAGCCCTGCATTCGTTGTTGAATTCTCGCAATCCGTTCATAATACTTCTGATCTGGCTCCGGATAGAATGCGACACACTCCAGATTGATCCCACATTGGTGACAAGCGAAGCACTCAGGATGAAATCGCTCGCCAGCAGCCGTCAGGATACGGCCGGCGATCGGTAGGGCGCACTGCCCACACAGCACTGCATTGCGCTTCGGCAATGGTGTCAAGTGTGGTAGATTCGTGTTCTCGTGTATGTGCGTCAATTTATGGGCTTCCTTTTGCCTCGGTACAGGTAAGGGCCTCGCATTTGCGTCGTCAAAATTGCCGTTCTCAACAGTGATCGCTGGTACAGTTCTTTGGGGCGCTCCTGGTGCCGCAGGTGCGGATCTGGGACGAGGCGGAGAGTCAACATGTAATATGTTGATCTGTGGAATCTCTGGCTCTTCCGAGAGAACCCTTGAAGAGCTACCTTCATCATCGTCAGGCAATACCAATATTGGTATTCCGTTACGTACCCTGATCGAGGGCAGCGGTATGCTCTGCTGGTCGGGTTTTGGACGGCGAGCATTGGTGGTCGGTATTCGATTTTCAGCAGTCTTTAAAGGAGCGATCCTTTCTGTGATGTTTCCTAGAGACGTGCAATATGTCGACTGACTGACATTATCAGAGCGTGGTTCAGGGAAGGCTTGCTGCTTGCCATTTGCCTCGGTAGGTCTCCAACCGTTCTGGAAGCTTACAATAGGACGTCCGGGGCTGTCGCTGACTGCTGTCGGCTGAGGCAGATTGGGATTGCGATCCTTTCGTCTCATGCTGGTGGCTGCTCGAATCTCGTCACTTCTTATTTCACGTCCGCCACTGCTCTCCGCCTCATCCCTTTGCGCCGCCGGCGTGTCTTTAGAGGCCTGTGCAGGCGCTGCTGTGTCCAACTCCCGTTTGTTGGACATGTACCATGGCCGTCGTGACTGAGTCGGTGGATTTCTCTGTATTTCCACAGGATCGAACTTGACAGACGCAACCGAATTGGCTCGCTCCAGGTTGTCCTTGTTGAATCGCACTCGAGCGAAAGGATTCTTCCGTAGGTGGCGAGGGATTTCCGTGGCTTCTACGTTCTCCGCAGGGATCGACGAACGCGGGACCGTGTCTGTAGACAAATCATGAGCAAGCGGCTCCTCTTTGATGATCTCCGGTTCCTCATATATCCGGTCGTCGCGGTTTGGAAAGGCATGCTTCTCACTGCTGAATTTCCGCTTTCCGCCACTGATTATGCGCTTTCCACCGCTACTTGCACGATTCTTGATATTGGCAATATCGCTTGCCACTGCACTTGCTAGACCGTGGTAGCTTCTTTTTTTGATCATGTGCGGATTTGGCGTGGCGGCCCTGTCAAAAGAATCATGTTCATCGATCTTTCCTGTAGAATGGTACGCCACTGTGCTGATTTTAGAAGAAGTTGAAGAATCTTGGGAAGCACCTTGATGTAGATGTCTCGTTTGCGCCGAGAGTCTGAGATCTGGATTCCTGTATGCTTTCTCTTTTGACTTCAATGTCGGGTTCGTGTGTTCCATTACCAGCAACGAAGCCTCTGCCGAAGCAGCTTCATACAGCCTCTTTTCCTCCGCAAGGTCTAGATTCTCTAATGCCATTCGTAGCGAATGTGCTTCTTGTCGTTCTGTCTGTCGTGCTGGATCCTCGAGGTAAATGACGCTGGGGCTGGTGCTCAAGTTACCCTCTATTGTGGATGCATCGATCTCCTTGGCTAATGCCGAAGGGCTCAGGCGAAGTGGTTCGGGGAGTAGAGGGCGTCTTTCCGTGCTCAAAGACAGCTCATGTATGTGTAATTCTTTCTCTGTACTCCTTAGACTTGTATATCGGGACGGTGGTGCTGGACGGGAGCCATTCAGTCGAGCTATCCTGCTTGTTCGAAGGTCTGTGAGGTACTCCGCTGGAGGGAAATATGACATTAGTGCTGATGGTCCTTCTCCAATACCGCAGAGGTCTCACCAAGCTGGCTGTCGCTCATAAAATTGCCTCCATTTTGGGGCTCAGTTGTCCCAGATCTTGCTTTCGCTAACATGATCTATGTAAAGCACGGAAGATCCGCCGCCTCTGGCGAAGACGAAGGGAAGGAAAATTGTAAATGATAGTCGTGAATGTGGCCAACCAGATTGAATGAAAGATGTCAAGAGAGAACCCGACGTTCCTGCGGGGGCTCACTATGCAGTGCGGTGAGATGGTATGCAAGCTAAGAGCAGTCCAGAAAGCCTCCACAGAACCCCAATGTATTGAAACGCAAACACCTATCGACCAAGCGACGGGGCTTGGCGAGCGTGCGGCTCCCCTGCTCGTTTAGCGGGGCGCGCTTGCCGAGAAGGGTAAGCGGCTGCTCTTCCCAAAACATACACCTCGCACCACAGAGCGCCCGGGCCAAGGAGCGAGGCGGCACAATAATCTCCTCCCCCAATCTCCCTTTCACACTACACGACCGTCGCGTTTCTTTCCCCTCCAACCGATACCGTACCCAACGTCTATCTTGACGACCTCTTCACTATCCACCCATATTCCCACCGTCTGTGATACACCTCAGACCATACAGTCAACATGCGCGAAATCGTGAGTTTCCCATCTCGACTCGGGCTAGCGAACGCGTGTTTTGACCCCACGTCAACACACCGCTCCAGCCGATTTCGAAGCCTTTGCGAGCCCACAACTGACACGTCGACTCTAGGTTCACCTCCAGACCGGCCAATGTGTATGTTTTCTCTGGTTACAAATTCATTGAGGAGACGATATTGATGTCATGATAGGGTAACCAAGTCGGTGCAGCCTTCTGGCAAACCATCTCAGGAGAGCATGGCATCGACGGCGCCGGTGTGTACGTACAATTCCTCACAATGGCTCATCAAGGCGATTGCTGACGCGTCTCAGATACAATGGCACTTCGGATCTGCAGCTCGAGCGCATGAACGTCTACTTCAACGAGGTAGGAAAATCTGATATGGGCGTGGCTGAAGACCGAAAACAGCTGACGGTTTATCAAGGGTTCCGGCAACAGATATGTCCCTCGCGCGGTTCTGGTTGATCTCGAACCCGGCACCATGGACGCTGTCCGTGCAGGTCCTTGCGGTCAACTTTTCCGCCCTGACAACTTTGTCTTTGGCCAGTCTGGAGCCGGTAACAATTGGGCGAAAGGTCACTACACCGAAGGTGCCGAGCTCGTCGACCAGGTGCTTGATGTTGTTCGTCGCGAGGCTGAGAGCTGCGACTGTCTGCAAGGCTTCCAAATCACGCACTCGCTCGGTGGTGGCACTGGTGCCGGTATGGGCACCCTCTTGATCTCCAAAATCCGCGAAGAGTTTCCCGACCGGATGATGGCCACTTTCTCCGTCATGCCTTCGCCAAAGGTCTCGGACACCGTGGTTGAGCCATATAACGCCACGCTGTCAGTGCATCAGCTGGTCGAGAACTCCGATGAGACCTTCTGTATTGACAATGAGGCTCTATACGATATCTGCATGCGAACGTTGAAGCTCAACAACCCTTCGTATGGCGACCTAAACTACCTGGTTTCCGCCGTCATGTCCGGTGTTACTACCTGCCTGCGCTTCCCTGGTCAACTCAACTCTGATCTTCGCAAGCTTGCCGTCAACATGGTCCCTTTCCCCCGCCTCCACTTCTTCATGGTCGGATTCGCCCCTCTCACCAGCCGTGGCGCGCACTCGTTCCGTGCCGTCACAGTACCTGAGCTCACTCAACAGATCTTCGATCCTCGCAATATGATGGCCGCCGCTGACTTCCGCAACGGCCGTTATCTGACCTGCTCGGCGATCTTCCGCGGCAAAGTCTCTATGAAGGAGGTCGAGGATCAGATCCGCAATGTTCAGAACAAGAACCCCTCCTACTTCGTGGAGTGGATCCCCAACAACGTGCAGACCGCTCTCTGCTCGATTCCTCCTCGCGGTCTGAAGATGTCGTCGACCTTTGTCGGCAACTCGACGTCCATTCAGGAGCTCTTCAAACGCGTTGGCGATCAATTCACGGCCATGTTCCGTCGCAAGGCTTTCTTGCATTGGTACACTGGTGAGGGTATGGACGAGATGGAATTCACCGAGGCCGAGTCCAACATGAACGACCTGGTCAGTGAATACCAACAGTACCAGGAGGCTTCGGTATCGGAGGGCGAGGAGGAGTACGAGGAAGAGGCTCCCCTTGAGGCCGAGGAGTAGGAGCGCGCATGAACCGTTTTCGATGCCTTAGCGGCGCGGTTGCGACCACCAGGCACCACCATAATTCTGTTTCGATTCTATTTCAGAAGCGATGCTGGTGTTGGTAGACTGGAGCAGACCATGTTGATTGCTTTCGAAGCAGCAACAGCGCTTGGCTTTCTTTCCCTTGTTTTTCCTTGACTACGACTACTCGCGAACAATTCAATGTCTTCTTTACGTTATGAGATTGTGCTACGGGCTGTTCCTGTGCAAGGTGTGTAATTTTATGTGTTGGCGCATCCAGCACTCTATGTGCGTCCAGCGCCCAACGTAAATTGTTTGAAGTGTGCACGTATGGGACCGTACGTCTCTGCTTTAATCGGTTTGGCGTGCTTGCGAGGCGCGTCATGCAGGGCGTCAGCGAACCAGCCGTGATTCAATGCCACTCCACGACCCTGGACCTCGGGAAGACGAAACGGTCCTTGGTTAAGCGACCGCCACGATCCGGTCCCTATGCCGGGGTGTGCTCGTGTAAGAATCACTTGCAATCGGTCCTTGTCATCATATCCTGGCACCTCAAGGCAACATGGCGATGGAAATTCTTGGTATACATTGAAGCTGTTTGGCTTGTCAGGTCTCTGCCGAGCTACCACTCGAAGGTTCCAGTGCGTTGCGTCGACGCCACGATCAATCTCCGGACATTCGGCGATCATGTCTACCAACTTCTTTGCTGTGCATGAGCACACTCTACCATGCTTTCCTGTTCGCAGTTACGCCCGTGCTACGATACATGGAACGGATGACAGACTGCAGCTGGCCATCAAGCAGTATGTACCGCATGACAATACAGACCCACAAGCGGAACATGTGACCATCCTTGGTGCGCATGCAAATGGGTTTCCCAAGGTAAGCGGCACGCTGAGGGTGGGCTTTGCCTGCGAAAGCTGACGACAGAATCAGGAGCTGTATGAACCCCTTTGGGACGAACTGTATCACCGACTGAAAGCAGTCAACCTCCGTATCAGAGGTATTTGGATCTCAGATGTTGCATGGCAAGGCTACTCGTCCGTGCTTAACGAGGACAAGCTGGGAAATGACCGTACGTCTTGCTGCTGTGGAAGGAGAGTATGCATCCGAATAACATTTACTAGCAAATTGGCTCGATCACTCCCTGGACCTTCTGATGCTCATCAACCATTTCTCAGCGCAGATGCCTCGCCCTATAATCGGCATAGGCCACTCCATGGGCGGTTGCATGCTGACCAACCTCGCTCTGATCCAACCCCGTCTCCTCTCCGGCCTGATTCTAATCGATCCAGTCATCGCCGCCACTCAAGGCAGAAGCAACTGGTCTCCCGCCCGCGCCTCCTCTGGCCGCCGAGACCTATGGCCCAGCCGTGACGCCGCCGCCTCAGCCTTCGCTAAATCCAAATTCTATCAGACCTGGGACAAGCGCGTCCTCGATCTGTGGACCGAGCACGGTCTGCGCGACTTACCAACAGCGCTGTACCCTTCAGCTGAAGGCGAGGACAAACAAGTCACCCTCCGCACGTCAAAACACCAAGAAGTCCACTCCTTCGCCCGTCCAACATATCGCGCAGCCAGCGACCGCGATGGTCCAAATCGCCCACCAACCCGATCCACACACCCCGACCTGCCCATCGCGGTGGCACCCTCTAGGGCTCTCCCCTTCTATCGCCCTGAGCCGGCGTCGGTCTTCGCCCGCCTGCCAAACCTGCACCCGGGAACGCTGTACGTCTTCGGCGCGCACTCGGACCTCAGCACGACCGTCGACCGCGCCGAGAAACTCGCGCTCACGGGCACGGGCGTGGGCGGTTCCGGCGGTGCGCGCGAAGGCCGCGTCAAGGAAGTCGTGCTCGATGCGGGACATTTGGTGCCCATGGAGCGGGTCGGGGAGACTGCTTCTGCGGCCGCGGAGTGGATTGCTAGTGAGTTGAATCGCTTTGAGGACGAGAAGAGGGATGTCAGGCAGGAATTGGAGAACGTGCCGCTCGACCAGAGGGCGAGGATGTCGCCTAGGTTTGTGGAGCTGATCTCTGGTCGGAAGGGGAGTCAGGCTGGAAAGCCGAAGATTTAAACGGTAATGAAAAAGATCATGTTATTTCACGAACAACTTGAGATGGGATATGTGCAATGGTAGCATTCGTATTGGATTTTTAAGATACATTAGACAACAGCTGCAGGAAGAAGTAAGTTCCCAGCGAATAGTTTCCATTCCATCACACTTTCAGTCGTTCAATCAAAGAAATAGCTTTTTGGTCTCCTCCAATACTTCAAGAGTGTACCCATCCCAAGTCGTGTAAGTCGCGACATCATCGTCATAATCGACAGCCGTCTAAGCCGCCGGGGTAGCGCAGGCGGTAGCGCAGACAGTGTCCCAAACAGTGAGGGTAGGCAGAGCGATCCTGGTCTCGGTGGCATCGCGGCGCTGCATGGGCTGCGCGGCAGGAGTGATGGCGGCCACGGCGTCGAAGGGGTTGTAGAACGAAAGGGCGCAGCCGCCGCAGTCGACGCTGTGGGTGGAGGTGATCAGGCCGCCGACCACGATGCCAATGTGAGTGGGCAGCTTGGCCATGTAAGTGGTGCAAGTAGGCGCCGGGGCGTCAGTGGGGTTGGCCTCCTGGCGCGCGGTCAGGGGAGAGGCGCTGGTCAGAGCCAGGAGGGAGATGATGGTGGAGATGGTGGTGAACTGCATCTTGATGGTCGGGGTTTGGACTTTTGGGAGAAGTCGAAGAGTTCAGTGATGAAGATTGGAGAAGGGTGAGGTTGCTTTTGCTTTTGATATTTGCTGATGATGATGAAAGGGAAAGACAATACTTAGTGGAAGACATGGTCCTTCTTATACCTTTCCATGATAGAGGGAAGGTTCGAAGGTGCGGAAGCTGTCCGTATGTGTCACATCACATACGGACTTCGGCTGCGCTTGGATGCACAGCTGAGAGCAGCAGCTGAAGTCACATCGGAGATGAAGGCAACGACAACAACGACAGAGACGGACTCCGCGGCATGAAGCTGAAAGACACCAACCCGGCGCTGCATCCTAGATGCAGCACCCCGTATCCGATGGAATGGTCAGGCCGTCCTGCCGCTCGACTCCGAGCGAGAGGGATGGTGGAGTGCTAGGCGGCATGGCTGACGAGGCGTTTGTTGGGACGAGCGAATGGCCACTTCTAGTGGAGAGTCGGATCGAGACAAGAGCAAGGAAAAAGTCAATAGCGAAGTTGAGGCGTGAAAATGCGCGGAACTGCATCTCGAGCTTGGACATGGAAGTCGTCCCTTGCGGCCAATGCGGCTGCGCTGTCGATGGGTTGGTGGCGGGTCCGCCCTAGAAATCGCTACGGATTCGCTAGCCGGATGGACCTGCGCTGCTGCACGTCTTCGCGGCTCTCAGCTCTCCCGTCCAGCTCTGCCATTGTGCTTCTCGGCGATGCGTTGGCCTGAGCTGGGCGGCGGTGGCACAAGGAACGATGCTTTCATCGGTGCGTTCGCGATGCTCCTTCGACGCCGCATCGCCGCTGCATCGCTACGGCTACGACCGGGCGCGCTGCCCCCTCCGCAGTAGTGTCAGGGACCTGAAAGCCCTGCATGAGTGGTCGTCGATGCTGTGGCTGGCGCACTTTAGGGGCCATCTCTCGCCAGGCACTTCCCTCGCCATTGTCTTTGCCCATCGACGCCCGCCAAGCTGTCAGTTCAGAGCCCACAGGCCCCCCAGCGTTTGCCCGTCCGGCTCGGCCCTCGTCTTCCAAGAACCCCGATGACCACCACAGAACGGCTAGCCTCCCTCCTCCATTCTGACGTTCACATGCAGGTCGAAGGAATGAAAATTTTCACAGTCCGTGTGCTGTGCTGTGCGGCCGTGGATGGATGGAAGTGCGTGCGTGCGTGCATGGCACTGCATAGCTTTGCTCGGGGCGCCGTGCAAGTCGACGTAACCGACAGCACTGACGTACGCCGTCGTCTGTCGTCAAAGAGACGTCGGCGCCCAGCGATCCGATGCCTGGAAATATCGCACACTCTGCCGCCCTCAACCGACGCCAACCGACAGACGAGGGCGCTGCCATGCAAACTCAACCACACGAAAGTTCCATGCAAAGAGCTTCGCCCGGGCCATGCACGGTGACTACATGGATGTGCAGCTTCCCACTGTTGCTTAGAACTCAGGGACGCCTGATGGCCGGTTTTGGACCAAGATGGACACATTGAGGCAGCATCCATTGATATGACATGAGCATAGGAGACGGAACGTCATCTCGCCCTCTTGGCATTGGGCTGGGCAATGAAGTCGAATGTAGGAGAACTGTGCTCGTGCTCTGCAGGGGATCGAGGTTCGGATCACTGAAGAGATTGAGACATCTTCTGCTCATTCTAAGGGACGTATTTGTAAAGCCCAAATGGCGCCACCCGATGCGGCCACGGTTCGATTCTCGAGGTACGATCGTGGCACGCATCAGCCATGAAGAAAATCCCTTGACATCCCGTGCAAGCCGGACTCCGCCAACCGACCTGCCTGCAGTGTCCCCTTGGGTAGGGCCCGCGGCCGTGGCTTGACCATCACTCGACCACGGACGCTAGGAATGACGAGCGGCTGCACGCTCGACGTGAAATCCCTGACAGTGTTTCCGGAATCCGACAAGCCAGCGCATGTTCGCGTCCCACTCGCCTTCCCCTCGGCAGCACGTGCAGCTGTGAGCGATTCATAGCTTTAGGCGATCCATAGGAAAGCCTCAAATACCTTCGCGTACGGGTAGCTATACGTCTACCTAGCCTGTATGAAGAATTCCCAACTCCTGCCCATTGCTGTGCTCAAGGCCGTCAAAGACCGAGCTCCGTACAGCTAGCCACCCCGATTAAAAATGCAACAGTACGCAAGACAATCCATCGCCAGCCAAGCCGCCCCATCGACTATCTTCTTTCGAGCGAACATCAAGCCACTGCTTTGTTCATCACCCTGTCCAAGGACATCCGACTTCTCACGCCTTCCTTCACGAGGTCCGAGCACTTTTGCGATGTGTGCTCCGGAGAACTCGAATTAACCCGCACGTTCTCGGGCGACACAGGCTGCATGACTGGATCCGAATCGGACTTCGATTTCCTCCGCTTGTGGGCCCCTTTCAACGCTTCTTTGCTGTCCTTCCGAGCGTCACCTGCGAATGCCTTGGACTGCGTCATAGTCTGATTGATCCTCATCGTTGTTTTCTTCTCCGTCTTGATCATTGTCTTGATCGCCGGTTTACGTCCCCGGGCTGTCGTCTTTGGCCCCGACTTCAGGACCGCGGTCTTGGACGTGACCCCGTTGATCTTGCTTGTGCTCTTCGGCTTCTTGCTATTCATCATGTCGTATGCTGAAATTTTTAGTTTGGTCGGCGAGGCCCTGACCGATTTGGACGGTGTGGGTGGAGCATCGACTCCGTCGTCGCCAGCGTCGGTCGATTCGTCCATCAACATGGATGCCGTCCTCTTGACGATAGGCGAGTACTCTGGTGATGGAGGTGAAGTGCGGAATGCCGAGCCCGAGCTGATGGCCTTGAACGTCCTGTTGATGATGACTTGAGGCTCCTGTTTGGACGCCGCTTCCCACTGTTCTGGAGTCGGCTCGACCGATACGTCCATCTCGTACCAGCGCCTCAGTGCCGCGTGTCGAGCCACCTCGTCACAGGTGCCGCGAACAACAAGGTCCCAACAGTCCTTGAATTCGACACCGACCGGCTCAGGATCATTGTTGATCCACACAGCTACCCCATCCCTCCTATCTCTGACCGTAGCGCACATTTCTCGTACAATTCGCTTCACTCCTGGAATTTTCAAAGTGGTCCCTACCACGATAATCGCGTCTGGCCGCTTTCTGAGATCCTCGGCGACTACATTCCCAATAGCCTCGTCATCCGGATTATGCTCGTTGTACAATACCATCCGAGGTCGGAGACGACCAATTCCGTGGCTTCTTTTACCTGCCACACTCGTGCGCACACGATCCAGTTCTACACAGGCTGCACATATTGGCGGCAGCGGTCCGTCAAATAGATCGGGATCAAAATCGGAAAGCGCTCTGCACTTGGAGCACACCATCTTGTCTAACCCTCCATGCAATTGAACCGTCTTTGGCCACTTGCCTTCGCTCTTCTTTAGAGGCACCGTCGTGGCAAGTGGCTCCATCGAAGTGTCGATACCATCCACGTTCTGGGTATAGAGCCTCAGCAGCCTGCCATCTTTGGCCAAGGTAGCCAGCATGTGATGAAAGAGTGTTGGTTTTGCGCCTTTGGTCATCTTTGACATTTCCTTGACCATATGGTGAAATGAGGAGGTTGATGAATCGTCCTTGTAAACAGAAGCGTCGAACAGATGTTTACCGGAGCCCTTTAGATTGTATTCCGCGCGGAGACTGGTGAACAACCCGGTGGAGGATCGGAAATCCGGAACTGAGAAAGTATTAGTACGTGAGCGACGGGAATACAGACGCCGACGAGACTCACTGCCGGCGGAGACTGATATGCCAGCACCGGCGACCACAACGATTTTGCGTCGCTTATGTAGCACTTTCATCAGTCTGTCCAGCTGCTCCTTGTGCTCACAAGGCATTGGGACAGTTTGCAGGTCAATGTATTCGGTGGTACGAGATTTGCGTTCGCTGATGCGTCTCTTCTTGGCTGGCGGAAGTCCGTCATTTTCGGTTGCGACCACGATGTCAGATTCCATTCCGTCAGGACACGGTGATCCGGCATCGGAGGAGTCTTGCGAAGCGGGCGGAGAAGGGTAGGACAGAGGACTGAACTCGGGCGGTGGTGACGGGGAATTGGAAATGGAGCTCAGCGGAGAGCTACAGTCGCTCAAGAGGCTGCTGTCGTCGGACGCCATGCTGGGCATGTGCGGCCGGGTGAGTAGGCAACAGAAAGGAGAGCGAATAAAGAAGGCGACGCGCGAGAACGAGCGCAAGCGCGGGCGGTCGGCGGGACGAAGTCGCGTCGCGGGAGGTCTATATCATGATCCGCGGATGGTTGTTGACTGATGGTCGCGCGTGTCGCGATGTTCGGACACCGCGATTTGTCTCGTTGTCCAGAATATCAGAAGCAATGGAGAAAGAGGGATTGAGATTGCGCCGGGGGAACGCAAAAGTAGGTGATCAACGCTTGCTATGGCGGTCCTTCAACGGTGGAACGGGGGAGGAGAGATGCACACCAGAGCGCACGGGAGCGGGCCGCCGCCCACAAAGCCCACAAACCCACACACTCATTGCACGCCAAACCACGACCCCGTGACTGCTGGGCTGGCGTCAGTGCTCTCGCTGTTTGTTTTTGTTGCTGCGCGCCTTTTGCTCGCCAGGAGCAGCTGCTTGCTCCCCGCACGCCGCGACCACCTATTGTATGCCTTCAATCATCAACAAAGACAATCGTCCTCACAAATTGGTGCCCTTATTTGCCTCGATGATTTCCTTGTGTGCCTCTGTGCTCACCTGTCTGACTCGAACTTTCGTGCGAAATAATAATTCTCATCTACGGTCATAGCATGAGGCCGTTCTTTTGGGCTTTCAATGTCAATTCCTGGCGAAGTGGGGAAGACTCGGTTTCGGCAGCCGGCACCACGTTCAGCGGCATACTGCGAAAGGACTGTTTTCGCGATAGATAAAAGGTTTTGACGGTATCCACACGAGATGCACGGTCATTGCCTCATATCCTGTGGCATCAATGCATCTGTTTGCCATCGCCGAAACTTGTGTCCCCCGTCCGGCCTTGTGCTAAGCAGTTGTGTATCTTTTTAGCGATCCATCGCCGCCGTGATCGCCCAAATGGGAAATGTCGGAGCCGCTTGTTGTTTTCATTTGGCGATTCGAAGCCCATGGTGGAATGAAAGCAAGGCAGCTCAGTGTTTCGCCACGGGAATCCCAATTCCGCTTCCATCGATGCTGCAGATTCCGTGCTGGAAGGTGAGGGACTAAGCATCAGCGTGGCGGCCGTGAGCCCAAGGTCCGTCAAACCCTTGTCGGCTTTTCCGGCGGACGGAGGCAGCGGCGGCGGCATCCGCTGCCGATTTTCACTCTCATCGCTTTTGGTGGCTGCTGACATGCTGCTGTTGTTAGATTGACGAGACATACTGTCGACCAAACAAGATCTATACACGACCAAATAGCAGACAAAACTTAAGACCGCGATATCGCACTGTTGGAGATCCCAATCCTCGAGACCTGCACTCAGCTCTCAGTGGTTGAAGGCAGCTGACGGAAGCTGACAATGGCGAGAATCAGCGCGTCTCATCTCCAATTAGAAACAAGGCCGCCACTTGCAGCTTCTTGCATGGCTCGAGAGTGGAGCTGTTTTCAGCCGCCACAATGTCCCATGGCCCGGCCTGCACCACTAGACTACAGCATGGACATTAATGTACAAGCACAGGTGACATGTGTCCCGCAAGGCAGGTCCCGGCTGGGCGCTCAGACTAGCTGCACATCTACGCGGCCGTCTGTAGAATATTGTCTCCTTCCCTTTCTCCCTGCTTCACCGTATCATCAATGCGCGATTTGTGTTTAATCCCGTCCCTCACACAGCCTAATACGCAGCGCAACAGCATGCGATTGGCGTGGCTGTTTACGGGGCTTGCAGCAGACTGCTTGTTCGCTTCGGCCGCTGCGCAGAGTAAGGATATACTTACGACTGTTCGAAATACATGGAGCCTGACCACACGGCAAGCTGCAACGAATAATTATTTCATAAGTCCACCTGTACCCGAAGCAAACCACGCATACCAGAACAATCCAGTCTACGTCGATGGATCGAAGATCGAGCTGCAATGGCAGACCAACTATGAGCGCATTACAGTGATATGGTATCAGAACGATAATTCGTCCTACCAGATCCTTGACAATCTCGGTAAGAAGACTACAGGTCGATTCGGAGAAGCCGCGTAAGCAATTGTTGATGCATAGGTAGAGAATGCCGCGAGTCAGTCCCCTTACTACTGGAATTTATCTCTGGAGGGCCATTTCAGTCTCACCACTGGCGAAAATGTGTTCTTCTTCCAGATTTATAACGCCGCTGATGCTTCCAATTCCGAGTTCTTTTCCTCCCACTACTTCAATATCACTGAAGGAAATTCGGCCACTTCGCCTTCGTCGACTTCTAGTGCATCTAGCACGTCTGGTGCGACTACTGCATCCAGTACAGCGTCGGTCTCAATCTCAGCCAGCCAGACCAGCAGCACATCAGTCAGCGGCACAGCCACGTCGTCACCTACTTCGTCCACTTCTGCATTACCCTTCGCATCACCCTCTGCGTCGAAGAGTGGCGGTGGACTTTCAGAGGGAGCTAAGGTTGGTCTCGGCGTCGGCCTAGGCATCGGTGTATTAGCGCTTCTCGCTATAGGAGCGATCCTCGGTCTCTTGCTCCGAAGACGGCGAGATAACCACACTCACGGCGATGCATCTTCCTCAACGCCCTATGGTCAGCAAGCGATGAGGTCTGCTTCGCAGCCGTATACGCCGACCTTGTACAACCCTAGTAGCGATGGCAGCCAAGTACCGGTATATTCCCACTATGACACGACAATTCCTGCAATGCCACCACCACACAATGTACAGCCGTCGCCCCCTGAATTCTCCTCACACCACCATACGAGTCCTGCCGAAATGCCGACCGATGGAGAACGGCAGGAATTATATAGCCCTGACAACAGATTTGAACTCAAATAGTGGAGAGAATAGAGATAGTCCATGAGCCCATATGTCCAGCGGAATACGAATAGCTTGTTGGGAGCTGATTCCAACATGAAATGTCACCCACGCTTTGGCCGCCACATAGACCATGTTCTTGTGAAAACTTCTATACGCATCCTACGCGAACTTCACACTAGAAACCAATGCCTCTCACTCGAATTTCAAAGCTTAGACGAGCGACATCGCTGTATAACTGAAGTGAGCAGAAGAGATTATAATCCGAGCTGCTGATCACGTGACTCCGCGTAGGTCCAACGCGTCACCCCGCATCGGCGCGTCTCCACTGCACGACATGCAGAGCGGTTTTGTATCTCAGCGACCATTGTCACATTATGGATTCGCGACCAGCATGTCCAGTCGCCAAAAATCATTTTTCGATCAAAACCACGCGAAAAAGGTGAGCGCTGTTGTGTCAAGTGATTCGCATGAGATATTGACAACGAGACAGTCCAACGGACACTGGCAGAGTCACAGAGACTATGGGCACGGTCGTCCCGCACCACAAAACACCAAACCTGTAGAGCTGGTCAAATCGCCTATCACAGCTTCGGCTACGGCCGTTGAAAAGCTGGGAGCGTACAGACTAGGAAGAGATACCACACCTATGCCAAGTAGGATTGTAGGCAAGGAGAATTTGCCCAATGCCGTATCACTCTCGCCCACTAGAGGGAAGGCATGTACGAGAATGGATATTGTTGCGGGCCCCGAGGTGCAGTCGTGTCTGCCTCCGTCAACACCAGCTGTAAGGCTACCGCTCTCTGATCTTCTCGGCAATTATGAGGAAAAAGCTCATGAGACCCTTCGGAAGGAGGACTCTCCAGAGGAGCAATTGGCCTGGCGCGCCGCTGGAGGGTACGGAAAGAACGAGAATGCCTCTTCTCACCGACGGAAGCGTGCACACAGCTCTTCTCCAACGACTTCTTCTCAAGCGGACACTTCTGTACGCTCCGTCCCTCGCAAACACCTCGATTTTGACCAGGTTCACCGGATTCTCAGGACTCCCAGGGCGGATCCTGCGACAGATCTCTGGAGCCGGTACCACGGATTGTCGATGAATGAAGAGCCAGGCGGTAATCAATTACCCTCCCTAGCACATCTATTAAATGAGGCATCCCCTCAATCTATCCAGCGAACGCCTGGAGGAAGTGTTGGTGGATTGCGTCGATGGGCAAGTTGTGGCACAGAATGGCCGGAGTCGAAAGCGAAGAGGAGAAAGACTCGTGCGATCACGGGTCAACACAAGGTTTCGGTGAACGACGAGATGGTGGAGGCGATCGATAGCACGAATCTTGGTGCGATTGTAGATCAGCTTCAAGCAAGACTATCCCGGCCCAAGCGTGAGCTTTCAACGGAGGCACCCTCAAGCTCTTCGCCATTGCCCGACAAAAGCGGCTTTGACGGATTACTGAAGCCCTCGCCACCCAACGATGTAGCAGATTGTGTGCATGGGAAACAATCACTGATTGTTGATAACTTGGACGGAGATGCACCCAATAAAGATGTCCGGATAAAGCAAAGCCAGTCGTCAGACTATGGGGATGAGATCGTTGATCTGACGGAACTGACTGTGGATGAAGTTCTGGACGATTACGTTCTACCGGTCAACAGACCTGGGAGGCCGGACGGTGTCCACGACTCTGGTCATCGTGATGATACGACGATTGACGACTGTACAAATGCTTCCGACCACAATAAGAGCGCGGTATCCAATCACTTAATGACTATTCAAGAAGAAGCGGACGAGTTTGGCGACGATGACGACTTGACCGCTGAGGACTTGGAGCTAGCTTTGACTCAAGCCGAGTGTGCATCTTTCCCTAAGAAATCGGAGAGGTTTCTCCTACCACACTCCCATAATGAACCGCGATGCACTCACGCGGCCCAGCAGGACTCAGAGCAGCCCAGACAAGCAGCCTTTACCGACACGTTTTCTTCTGATGAGGATGAATTTGGTGAACTCGATGTTGATGACGAGCAATTTGCGGCCGCAGAAATAGCAGCGACGCAGGCTTACCGCGCAAGCGCTCCATCGCAAGGATCTGTATGTAAGACAACCTGGTCGCATGGTATATAGCTAAGAAATTATTAGAAACCTATTTTCAAATCCCGTTCCATTCAAAGGTATCAGGTGAAGCAAGTCATAGCAGGAAAGTATCTGAACGAGCGTGGCTTCGAACAAGAGGAAAAGGTATAGAGTTCTTGCTGCTGTTGGGCGCCTAAGTAACCCCTGCTGATGCTGACCAGGTAGTGTTAGTCGAGGACGAGAAGTCGAAATCGGTCAGAGCAATCACCCTTCGTCAGTCATGGCTAGACACGCACTGCACGCCGGGAGCCTATGTGCACGTCGTTGGTCAATTTTCGCACAATGGCCAAATCACAATCGATGACGCCGCCAATCTCTTGATTCTTCATCCAGATCATTTGGTGTCGGCTACTGCAGTCGCCGACTCGTTCGATTGCCTGCGTAAGGCTGTCCTGCAAGATCGGGTAAAAGCCACCAACGTCACAAGCAAAGCTACAGTATACGGTACAATTCTACACGAGCTCTTTCAGATTGCGCTGCAAAAGAATCGATGGGATGTTGATTGGCTCCACCAACAATTGGTCCAACTCGTCGTGAAGTACATCGAGGGCCTTTTCGAGGCTGGAGCACAAGATACAAATGAAGCCCTCGAATTTTTGACTGCAAAAATGCCAGAACTGCGAGATTGGGCGTCTCATTTTGTACGCGGAACCCCAGGTGTAAGCTGATGATCCGGAATCCAGAGTCACTCGATGAATTTGCTGACCGTCCAAAGAATGAAGCTAAAGCTCAAGATCGCAACGGCAAGACGGTCAATCTCAGTATCACTAAATTGCTCGATGTCGAGGAACATGTCTGGTCACCCATGTACGGCTTGAAGGGGAATATTGATGCCACAGTTGAGATTGCTATGGAAGATGAAGGAGGCGAACGCCATTTGACGGTACCTCTTGAGCTGAAGACCGGCAAGTATCAGAGCGCTGCACACAGAGCGCAGACGGCTCTGTACACTTTGTTGCTGTCTGATCGCTATGGTATGTCGATATCCTTCAAGGCTAGCACATGTAGTCGTCTCCATCTACTGACATTAATCAGACGTCGAAGTACAGTATGGAGTGTTGTTTTACATGGAAAACTCAGCTGTCAGCCGCATACCAGCAGTGAGAAACGAGCTGCGTCACATGGTCATGCAAAGAAACGAACTAGCGAGCTATGTCCGCGAGCGATTATCACTTCCAGCAATGCTCAAAAATGAGTTCAAGTGTGGTAGATGCTACGCGAAAACATCTTGCTTCCTGTATCACAAGCTATCTGAGGACGGCTCACCTGAGACTGCAGGAGTGGGGGCAAAGTTCTCCCAAGTGGTGGCAAAGCTCAAGCCAGCAGATCAAGACTTCTTCAAGAAATGGGACGAGTTGCTGACCAAAGAAGAGACTGAGATGTTCAAATTCCGCCGAGAGCTATGGACGATGCTGAGTCATGAGCGGGAGAAGCTAGGGAGATGCTTTGCTGAGGTCATCATCGAGCCAGGCACTTGTTATGAGAACAGTGACGGCCAGAAGATCAATCGCTTCGCATACTCTTTTGTCAAAAGGAGCGCATCCCCCGCCTTCTCCTTCACCGAGTCTCAGATCACGGTGGGAGAGCCCATAGTCATATCGAGCGAGCAAGGTCATTTCGCTCTTGCCAACGGATATGTTACGAAGGTCTCCGCCCATCGAATCGGAGTAGCCGTCGACAGGAGGCTTCACAATACAAGAATACGCCAGCCGGGCTTTGACGAAGTCTCTAACCAATCTTTCGCTGCGTTAATGGAAGTTGACATGCGTGCTAAGGCTGCTCATTCACGAAGGCATGACTTGGATGAACAAACAATCTTTCGACTGGACAAGGACGAGTTCAGCAATGGCATGGCCACTGTGCGCAACAATTTGTTGGCTATAATGGACGACGATGTGTTTCGATCTCATGAGTTGCGAGACCTTATTATTCAGAACCGACCACCTATCTTCAGACCTGCGCCAACAGCATACACGCTCAGTGGGCCAGCGAGTCAGATGCAAATCAATCCGGATCAGCGCGCAGCTATCGACAAGATCATGTCGGCACAGGACTACGCCCTTGTCCTTGGTATGCCTGGAACTGGCAAGACGACCACCATTGCCCATATCATACGCGCACTTGTGGCGAGGGGAAAGAGTGTCTTATTGACATCATATACTCACACTGCAGTCGACAATATCCTGCTCAAGCTGCGAGACTCATCTGTGTCTGTCCTTCGACTTGGTGTGACTGCGAAAATTCATCCAGATGTCCAAGAATTCGCAAAGCTGGCGGCGCTCCCGCGAGGATCTATCCAGGAACTGGAAGAGATGTACATGACCCCTCAAGTCGTTGCCACTACTTGCCTTGGAATCAACCATCAGATTTTTCAGAAGCGATTATTCGACTACTGCATTGTTGATGAAGCCTCGCAGATCACACTTCCAGTATGTCTCGGTCCGATCAGGATGGCGCGCACTTTTGTTCTCGTGGGCGACCATTACCAATTACCGCCACTGGTTCAGAATGCGGAAGCGCGAGAGGGTGGGCTCGATGAATCGCTGTTCAGGCTATTGTCCAATAAGCAGCCTTCTTCGGTCGCGAATCTCGAGCACCAATATCGAATGTGTGCAGATATCATGCATTTGTCCAACACACTGGTCTACGGAGGCCGACTGAAATGTGGCAGTCAGGCGGTCGCGGACTATACACTTGATTTGCCGAACGAAAACGGTCTTTCAAGGTTCCACGACTTGAAGTCGGATCACGTTCAGACGTCTCCTGGCAAGCATCCCGGCCGCTGTATTTCACCGTCCTCGCCCGAGTGTCAACTCGGCATGCTTTTAGATCGATCGCGGAAGGTCACATTCGCCAACACTGACAACATCGGAATGATGCTCGAAACTCTGGTGGGATCTCGCATTGTAAATCAATATGAGGCCAGCGTCTTGCGCCTTGTCTCCACCGCCCTTGTGGCGCAAGGTATCCTGCCTGATCAGATCGGGATCATTACATTTTACAGAAGCCAACTCTCGCTCTTGAGGCAATCCCTGAAAGGGACTAGTGCTGCTACAACTGAGATGCACACGGCCGATAAATTTCAAGGACGAGACAAGGACGTTGTTCTGTTGAGTTGTGCAAGAAGCAACAAAGATAGCAACGTCGGAGACTTATTGCGCGATTGGAGACGAGTCAACGTTGCTATCACAAGAGCAAGAAGCAAATTCATCATTGTTGGGTCGCGAAAGACGCTGATGGGCGATGAATTGTGGAAGAAGTTGATCTGCTTGGTCGATGATATGGGAGGGATTGTGGATCTGAAAGACGATTTCCTGTCGGGACACGACTTTGACGACTTTACCGGGAGCGACTTGGTTGAGCGGGTAACACAGCGAACGTCGCCGATAGAGCGAAAGGCAAAGGTGCTGGGTACAAGCGCTGGCGCTGCAAACAGAAGACCGATGCGGGCGCCAGTGAAACAAGGCAAGATTGGAAAGGATCTTTTGCTGAAGAAGCGGCCTGTGAGTCAGGATGTCATTAACATGATCCTGCAATGACGGCATGTCTGGTATTGTTGCATATGTGAAGGGGTTTTGGATAATCTAGCATACCAAGTACAACTGAATGCTCAGCCTCCGTTGGGCCTCAAACGCAGCGGCTAGTCACGTTTTTGGGTTCGCGTGCATGTGAAACGGAAGTTGGTATCGCCAGCTTCCCCGACTTCTCCAACTCGACCTCATGTTACCCTCCCTCTACCCCATGACAGCTGGCCGCCAATATTCTTCCTGCACCGCAGGCCGCGGCGCCGATCAATGCCACCATCCAGCGCGTCCGATCCTGCACTGGTAGCTCTCATACTGACCGTTCGCACTCGATCTGGCCCTCGTGTTGTCTTCCACTACCCCGCGCAACCCTCGCAGCAGACACGTCTTCACCGACATACACGCCATGCTTCCCTGGACACACAATCGTCGACCTCGTCCGAGACAGGCGAGGACACAACCACTCTCGACATCTCCGAGGCCGAGGACGACTCCACGTCCCTCGAGCACTCCAATCCCGGCAGCAATCGCACCAATATCGCGGTGGTGGGAGCTCAATCACATACCAGAGCCGAGTCCAGCGGCGGCACAGCATCGGGCGGCAAAGCGACTGGCGGCATAGCAGGAGTAGGGAAGACATCGGGACAAAACCGGAAGACGCGGACGCTACGCGAGGAGGGGCCGGAGGAATACCAAGATGACTACTACGACGACGAGGAGATGGTTGTCTCGCCGCGTGGGGGCATCGGTGCAGGCCTGACGGGCACCACGTCTGGTGGCAGCGGTACGGGGAATACATCGACGGGTATACAACAAGGAATAGGCCTGTTGGGCAAGGACGACAGTGGTGCGCCCGAGCGCGCCGAATGGGAAGGCTTGCTTGGATATCCTACCTCTGCGCTGTCAAAGCTATTATGCCCGGGTCGAGAGAGCAGGAAGAAGCGCTTCGAGGTCGGGCTGGCCGATCTAGTCTTTCTGGGTTATCCAACGTTCGTCCGCGATGACGGTGCCTGGCGGAAGAAACGTGGTCCGAGGAAAAGTCGCGGAGCCGCCTCCGGCACGTTGGTAGACGGAGCCAAGGATGTACGTCGCGATGTGACAAGTGCTGCTCGTCTCAAAGACGAGACGAGTGGCTCCCTAGGCTCGCAAGTAGTCACACTGGGTCCTAGCAGCTTCACCAGTCAGGCTGCGCTGAGTGAGCCGGCTAGTGAGGCTAAGAGCACTAGCACAGGATCTGGTGGTGATGGCATCTCCGATATGTCAATGTACCACATCGTCTTTGTCATGAATCCTGCACCACTTCAGCACCAGGCCAAGGTCGCTGATATGTACGAGCATGTGGTGAAGAAGTTCGCCAAAGCTCTCAAGTACGAGCAGGCTCGTACGGGCTATGTGTGGGCCGAGAGTAGGAAGATCTTGGACATGAAGAGCAGAGGCAAAGAGGATCGTGAGTGATCTGAACTAATGCAGGTCTGTGCAAGGGCATATCTGACTATACTTAGGAGTACCCCTCAGCATCCTTTGGCCGCAGATCATGCAAGTCTCACCCTTGGCAAGCTCCATCGCACACATCTACTCCGCCATCTCAGCCTCCAAAATAGCCCATGTGTCTATCGGAGAGACAGTCGACGCTAGCATGCAGATACCACAGACCATGTCAACGCCTCTGGCGCCGACGCCCAGCGACCCTCAGACACCAGGCCTCCCAGTGACCACGGCATCCATGTTGGAGGATGATGGAACCCTCAGTCCGTACGCAGCGCTACTGCTTCTCGAGGACAAGGAGACACTTCTGAAAGAGATTGAAGGCGATAATCGCGAGTTGGCCGCGCCACTCAGCTACTTCATTCGAGAATTGACTCCAACAAAATCACTTCAGAAGATGGCGACCCGCCTCTCATTGCGATTACCAGATCTTCAATTTCTGGCACGCCATTTGATCTATTGGCGTAGGGCTCGTGCTATTCCACCCCTTCATATCCGTGACATTTACATAGTGTCCCCTTTAGCTGACATGAAAGCCTTTCCGGCTGCGACCGAGGCGTTTGAGCGCCGTTTCCCTGGCCTCCCAAGCTTGCCGCGAATACTACAATCGCTCAGCTCACGGCCTCTACCTTTCGGGTACTTGATCCCCAGTCAGGATCACAAGCCAGTGTACATGGAAATACTAGCTTGGCTCTTGCGCGATAATTGGATCACCCAATTGAGGACGTTTGCGTGGGTGCGTGCCTCGACAGAGATCAAAGCCAAAGCAGCGATCCAGGCGAAGGAAGAAGTAGCCAAAGGAAGCATGAAAGGCCGTTCGTCAAAGCGCGACTCTACAGCTTCAGGAGCTTCGGGAAATGGGCCGGAACGAAAATCCACCATCGATAGTTTCAGCGAAGAGGAGAGATCGAGGGGCGAAAGATCAGTAGCTGCTGGGATATTATCTCCGCTTCTGAACCCGGTCAACGATACGAACAAGTCCGAGACGGAAAGTGTGGGTAGTGCTAGAACGGCGCTTCAAGTCAATTCGGTAACCGGATTGGTCCCTTCTCCGTTCAACAAGGGACCTCAGCAGGATGCACCCTCACCCATGAGCATGAACAGCAGGACGACTGCCCCGACCGACGACGGGTCCGGAGCAATACCCCCCTTAGACCTCGCAGCTCAAGAGCCATCCGCGATCCTGTCGCCACAAAAGGCGAACACAGAAGAGTCTCGTTGGCTATCGTTGATCAGAGAATCGCTGCCAGATGAAGATCTCAAAAGCGCGTGGCCAGTACTGAGTGTTTACTTTGATGGACAGTGGGCATTGGAAGACATTGCGGCTCGTGAAGGCATGAAGCGAAGCCGGGTAGCGAATTTGGTCGCGAGGTTGGAGCGCGAGGGTATCCTATGCATAGCGCGACACTGGTAAAGTGAGGAAATCTCAATCCATGCGAGGGCGTGTCGATCTCTCACTGCCTCTGTCGTCCCTCATACCAGAAACCACATCCTGCACCAAGCCCCTAAGATCAGCTTGACCTTGCTCTGATTGGAAATCTGGTCGAGATGCAAGCTCCTCGATTCTTCGACGGAATTCAGGGTCAGGGGCGAATCCATCGTTAACAGGCTCTGTTGTCGTGCCTATCCGTATGTCTCCCATTCCAGGGGGTGCCGGGGGCGCAGGATGGATTCCATTTGCCATGCCTCCACTGCTCGCCGTTCCGGCAAGAGCACTGGCGGAGACATTTGCACCAGCAGTCTGCGTCACAGCAGAAGCGGCAGCGCCGCCCGAGCGCCCGGCTGCCGCTTCGCGAAGGTAGGCAGCCACGAGAGGAAATTCTTCATCAGAGTCAATCTTTTCCTCCGGGGTCTGACCTTCAGCATTGCGAGAATGGATGTCAGCTTGGAATTGCTCGACTAGAAGGCGTGCCATGTCGACTGTCTCCGCCGCGGATAGTGGTGTATCGCCGTCATCGTCCCGAATGTTAATGTCGACCCGGAAGTCGTCGATGAGTCGCCTGACTAGGTCCGTGTGGCCATAAGACACAGCCGCGTGCAGCAACGAGTAGCCAGAAAAATCCTGCGCAGTTGCCAGATCGGGGTGGGTAGCGAGGTGCTCCAGCACTGCCCCAGGACGATCTGGAGCGAGATTGAGCAGGCGATCGATGGTAATATTCTGCGTCATCTTAAAGTTCTTATGACTATTGTGAATTGAAATGACACTGGTAGTGAACGGATTGGCATCAAATCCAAAATCTGGCGGTGGCTGTTTTCGCACCCCGCCACTCAGCCCCGCCCTGAGTCATGATGAACTTTGAGGCTGACTCGACTCTGCAGCCTCTCTACACGGCTGCCACTTTAATATTTGTTTGACAGTCGTAAGAATAAAGGAGAGGACGGTCAGTGATACAATTCTTCCATTCTACACTTTGAAGTCTCGAGTCCAGTCTTGTGTTGCACGGCTGCTGTCAAAGCAGGGGAGAATCTGCCAGCAAAGAAGTGATACCCTGATCTAAACCACCCGTTGGAGAAACCACTTCGACTCTGTCGTCCACCAGAATGGCGGCGCAACCCACCGCGCCTTACAAGGCACAAAATCCTTCCGAGATCGGTCGCATGGTCAAAGTTCTCGAAGATCATTGCGGCAAAGCAAGAGGCAAAGCAGACTTCTCTTGCCGCAAATCAGTCTTCCCCGTGGTTGGCTCCTCCATCCAGGTGACTTCGTGGAAGATGCTCGACTGGGACTATAAAAAGCCTAACCTTCCCACATACGCACGAGGATTGTTCACATACAAGAATTCCAGAGGCCAGCAAGAAATCGCTATTCGCGGTTACGACAAGTTTTTCAACCACGGCGAAGTCCGCAAGACGCAGTGGCCCAATGTTGAGAAGAACACTTCCGGCCCTTATGAGCTATCTGTCAAGGAGAATGGCTGCATTATCTTCTTTTCGGGTCTTGAGGATGGTACGCTTTTAGTCTGCAGCAAGCACTCGACTGGTCCACGCGGAGACGTTGAGATCTCTCACGCCACCGCGGGAGAGAAGTGGCTGGACAAGCATCTGGCCAGTGTGGGAAAGACCAGACAGGATCTGGCGGTACGCTTACGCCAGATGAATGCTACTGCAGTCGCTGAGCTGTGTGACGATGAGTTCGAAGAACACGTGCTGGCATACACTCCTGATCAGGCTGGACTGTATCTTCATGGTGTCAATCTCAACCTCCCAGAGTTTGCAACTTACCCGGCTTCTTCGGTAGATCGATTCGCAGAGGAGTGGGGTCTCAAGAAGACTATGCATATTGTCGAAGATGACATCCACCGAGTGAAGAAATTTCTGGACGATATCGCGGAAACTGGCAACTATGCTGGACGAGATACGGAAGGTTTCGTCATCAGATGCAAAGCCAGAGAGGCCGAGAGTGGTCCATACGAGGATTGGTTCTTCAAATACAAATTCGAGGAGCCTTACTTGATGTACCGACAGTGGAGAGAATGTACAAAGGCCTTGATCGCCGGAAAAGACCCTAGGATACATAAGCACAAAGTGTTCACGGAACGTTACCTCAAATTTGCCCGAGGAAAGCTTCTGGAGGATCCTGAGCTTGGACCACAATACAATCAGAATCACGGCATTATCAAACTCCGAAATGACTTCCTGGCGGAGCAAGGACTCAAAGGGTCCGATATCATCAAAAGCGAGCTCGATGGGGAAGGTAAATCGGATGTCAACATCACGCGGGATGTTATCCTAGTCCCAATTGCGACCATTGGCTGCGGCAAGACTACTGTAGCATTGGCCTTGGCCAAGCTGTTCGGATGGGGACATGTCCAGAATGATAATATCCAAGGCAAAGCTCGTCCGCCAAGATTCGCTCGTCAGGTCTGCCAGGGGCTCATGGAACATCCTGTCATGATTGCAGATCGCAACAATCACCAGAAAAGGGAACGAAAGCAATTGATTGAAGACGTATCACGAGTCGTGCACGACCCGAAATTTGTTGCCTTGCATTACGTTCACGACCGTGGAGACTATGACGCTATCAGACAAAGGATGCGTGAACGCATATTCAGCCGCGGCGACAAACATCAAACAATTCATGCGGGAACGAAGGACCAGTCGGAGATCATTGAGATCATGGAAGGCTTCATGCACCGCTTCGAGCCTCTGGACACCAGCAGCGAGCCAGACGACATGTTCGACCTTACAATAGACCTAGATGTGACGCTCTCATCACGAGAGAATCTCGAGCGAGTCGTCTCCGGCCTTGAATCGAAATATCCCGGGATTTTCCAGACACTCCCGACAGCCGAAGACCTTGATACCGCAATCAACTGGGCACTGACCGATTACAACCCATCCATCAAGCATAACATCGATGGCAGTCAATACAAGAACAACAGGAAGGAAAACACTGCGCAGGTCAAGGCATCCGAGGCGAAGCCCAAGCCGGCGAAGATTGAATTCTTTGGCGCTTTCCTGTCTTCTGCACGCGTAGTCTCTATCCTGGAAGCCATCTTTCGCGATGCGGAATCGTCCGTTGCGAAGATGTATCGCCAGTTGCAACAGCTTCGTCGCGTACAGATGGAGTTTCATGTGACGCTCATCCATCGAAGCGGCGCAACGCAGCACGTAGGGTACTGGGATCAACTCAAGACGCTGTACGACAAGGCTCCACAGAGCCAGGGCGATCTGCAGATAGGCACCGTTCGAGTCCTGTTGGAACGAGTGGTGTGGGACAAGCGAGTGATGTGCTTTGTGGTGCGATTAGCGCCCGTACAGGACCCCGAAGGTGAATTCAAGTCAGTGAATTCGGTCGCCCATATCACGGTCGGCACTGCAGACAGCTCAATCAAGCCCAAAGAGAGCAACGATCTGTTGGCAAGATGGCTGCGCGATGGGAGTGGAGAAAAGTCAGGCATTCAGGACCTTCTTGTCAAAGGACATGTGGAATTGCTTGCTGAGGTCAAGGCTGTGATGCAGAAGTACTGAGTGACGATGACTGGAGCCCAGTCCGATTAGCATTTTCTATGGCCACCAGTTGTGGCTCATCGGACGAGAAAAACATGCATAGCGAATAGGAATAGTAATGTCGAAATTGCGTTGCACCAGGTATTCTGCGTGCATGAATGTAAGGTGCCTTTCTAACCAAAATGCCTCGTGGTAAAGTGCCCTGGATGAGCATCATTGCAGCTGGAGCGACAAACGGGCGAAGAGGTTCGAGCCCAACAGGAGATTGCAGATCCCCCCCGAGCTCAAGGATTCATGGTGGGGCGGGCGCACATGGATGCAGGATGGAGCGGGGTCGAGCAGGGATCGAACAGGGAAAGCACGAGGGCAAAGTTCCGATCCGATCAGGCATAGGGCGGCGGGGGCGTGGACAGATGCAGAGGATGCAGAAGGCGCATTTCTGCAATGAGATGCTCGCCCGATCTTGTCCGGGCGCACATTGCCAGGATGGGCGGTGACATGCGCACGCCTGATCCCAAAGCGTCAATACTTAGATTAACTGCCACACCGACCACGACCCACAAACAGGTACAGGCAGATCTGTGCAGCTCAAGACGGACGCACAAAACCTCCAGAACATGCTTCAAAACACGCTTCGTCTCTACGGATTGTTCGCTTGGGAAAGCTGCTGGCACAGGGTCGTGACGATTAGAGTGCCTCCGAAACGAGCCGCAGGTTTCGCTGGCGCTTCCCCGAATCGTTGCAGCACGAAAGTAGTGTGTCTGAGATCTGGCAGCATCGACATGTCTCGACCTCTTGACCGCTGCCGCGCTACGGGCCGCCCGTCGCCCGTCGCCCGCCACCACGGCCACCAGCA
Organism: Dothideomycetidae sp. 11243; assembly: GCA_000836255.1. NCBI lineage: Eukaryota > Fungi > Ascomycota > Dothideomycetes > Dothideomycetidae sp. 11243. The sequence continues at coordinate 1,282,223 of DF938581.1, read as the reverse complement.
CCAGCACCAGCACCATTCGCCCACCACAATGACCCTCCGCCTCCACCTCCGCCGCCCATCTCCACCGCTAAACCCAACCGCAACCGGTCCTGCTCTCGGAACCTTCAGTCGCCGAACCGTCGTTGCTCTGCTTAGGCAGCTCCTTGCTTCTGGAACGATATCCATCCGTCTCTCTCTTCCGTGTTGCAGCCTCCGTTTTCCTTCCTCCACAATGGTACTGATTGACACTGTCACACCTTTACCTTTGACATCTGCGAGCGCCGCCCGTTGCTGCCCAGCTCGGCCACGAAGTTTAAGAAGACGAAGAAATAGAACATGACTGGCGCCACGCTACTGCCAAGCGCCGCCGACTATCCATCATGTACGCTCGGCCTACCCCACTAGTCTGACCGGCCAACCCCATTCGCTGACCATGCCGCAGACTCCTCCTTTGCCAGCGCAATCGAGAGAAAAGGACGTCATGACCTTCCCCAAGCTATCGCCCACAGGGGCTACAAGGCGAAGTATCCGGAGAACACCATGGCTGCCTTCAGAGGAGCGGTCGATGCTGGAGCGCACGCCATAGAGACGGACATACACTTGACCAAGGACGGTGTTGTCGTACTGTCGCACGATGCGACACTCGCCAGGTGCTTTGGTCGCCAGGATAAACTGGTAGACTGCGACTGGTCGTTGATACAAACACTCTCTACCGTCGCCCAGCCGACACAGAATATGCCAAGGCTGATTGACCTGTTGGAATACCTGGCGCAACCTGGACTTGAAGAATTATGGGTGCTTCTCGATATCAAGGTAAGCGTGGCGGGTTCTCTTTGTCATACACGACATCGCTAACACGACAAAGCTCGACAACGACACCGAGAAAGTGATGCGCCTGATCGCACAAGCCATCGAGAGTGTACCGTCCTCAACATCTCGGCCGTGGCAAGACAGGATAGTACTGGGTTGCTGGGCCGCCCGATACCTCCCTTTTGTCGACACTTACCTTCCTGGCTACTCCGTGACGCATATTGGCTTCAGTATCACATATGCTCAGCGCTTCTTCGATGTCCCAAACATAGGCCTCAATCTCCTATGCGACATCCTTCTAGGACCTGGGAGTGGAACTTCTATTGAGAAGTGCAAGGATCAACATCGGCCAGTTTTCGCCTGGACCGTCAACGCCCCAGAGAAGATGGACTGGTGCATCCGTCGAAGGCTCGACGCCGTCATCACGGACGATCCGAAGCTGTTCAGGGACGTGTGCGATAGCTTTGATGAGAACCTGCCCGCAAAACGGCTTGCGCTGAAGGACATGTTGCGTTCTGTCAGGATCTGGGTGCTCGCCACCCTGTTTGCCTTTGTCTATTATCGCAAAATCGACCGGACGAAACAGCAGCCCGTTGTTGTCGATAACAAGTTATGAGAACGCAGTTCGGACACGATCGTACATTCACTTTACAACAAGACGGAGTGGCCTACATGGATTGGTAGATGATGAAACACGCCGGCGTTGCTCGAGGCCATCAGAAAAGAAGGACTCGGCTACGCGTGCACGGCGTTCTGGATGAATAGAGAAGATATGTTTTTAACGACTGATGATGCTAATAATATTCCAACGAATTGGCGCTTTCTATACCAAGATCAGGCTTCGAACTTCTCAACCCCAACTCCAATCGACTGTCTTTCGGGTATATATATAACACGATGACGTTGTACATAATACGATAAATTTCACAAATTCTTCTTCGAGGAACCTCTTTTAGACATTGGTGAAGTTGCTTTGACGATCTCGGGTAGAGAAGTGAACGTGCGTGGCCAATACAGCTCGAATTCGTCTTGCCGCCCATTGAGACAGTGCCGGAGCCAGATGCCCCAGGTTATGTAGAAATATGCTCCGGTTCCAGTCATGAGATGCCTGTACCACATGTCAGCGCGCCGCCGATCTATGACAATCCACAAGGCTCACCACCATCCGTGGCCCTCGAGCAGCAGTCCCCAGGGCAGGCCGAGCTCACGTCTCCAGACCCGAAGCTTTGAGCAATACATATTATCCAAGTTCCAAATGGCAAATCCGCCAAGGAATATGGTCAGACCCATGCCAATCATGATCCACATGGTGGTCAAGATCTGCTGATCCCTATCTTCCTGCCTCTTGCGTTCCGGCGCGGGTAGATGCGCCCTGGCCTCCTTCTGCTTCTTGAACGTAGGCCGGATATTGCGCTCCATGATGAACATGGACCGGACGAGCACGACGATGGTTAAGAAAGCATACATGTTCTGATGGAACTTGGGGTCTTGCAAGTAGTGATAGTAGCCCGTAATGAAGAGCGCAAGAGCGATGAGGGCCACAGCGAGCAGAAACTGAGCCATGGGCCGCTTCTTGTGGGCAAAAGTCGCCCAGACCATCAGACAGGTGGTATAGATCATCGATAGCTCGTCAACCAATTGCATGGGATACTTTAGTGTTGCGTGGAAGAGGAAACTACCCGTTCCCACGAGAAAGTAGCCGACGAAGGTGATGAGGAAGATCTGGTCGTGGCCGTTCCGGATACAATTGGCGGCGCCTTTGAAAGCTAGGTACATGAAAAGGATGTTCGTCAATGTGTTCACGATCTCGGCGGAGTAGATCGTTGCATAATAGTCCTGCCGTTGTCAGCCTCGCCAAATAGACCGCATTGACTCCCTCACTTCTTCGCACCAGTTCAAGGTGCTGGTCACTGGCTCCCAGTACCCCTTCTTTCGGGGCGGATATGGCACGGAAGGTAACCACGTAGGCATTGCGGCGGCGTTCAAGGTACGTATGGGTATGTACTGCTTCGGAAGAATTGAGTGCGGATAGGTTAGCACTTGAAGATACCAAGATTGACAAGCATGAGGGCTCAATATGCTGCTCTCAAGAGTGTTTCATTAAGGCACTCAGCAGGATGATATGAAGGTACAGCAAATGCTCGTATACGAAAAGGTCAGGTAGGGATGCTGGCCGGAAGGCTGCGGCGGTTGCGGGCGATGCGGCGGCCGCGGAGCTGAGCTGCCAGGTACCGACCGGCGACGTCACCGCGAGTCAGACGCGAGCCCCGCTTCGATCAGTAATGCCCGGTACCTGATTCAGGTGTATCAACTTCGCTGCAGTCGCTCGCTTCGAAATGGCCATTGATATGATCGTGTCGGATGTCTGAATGCTGCAAGGGAATTTCCGTTCAGTTGTGAGAACCGCTGCTATTGTTTTATGCTAGCTGGCCACCACTAGCTTGACCCAATATGTCCTTTCCAAACGAAGCGCTGCAGAAGGTTCGGCGAAAAATGCGCGTTCATAACATCTAGATTATCTACTAACAGAACCCCTAGCTCCTCGTGGAGATTGAGCAAAAGGCTTCGTTCGCTCAGCAGCAGATGGTCATTGTCAAGTCTCAGATCGACTCCTCGAAAAGAGAGATCCGAATGATCGACTTGATGAACACCGAGATCTCTTCGCTACCCAAAGACGCTAAACTCTACGAAGGCGTTGGGAAGATGTTTGTGTCTTTGTTTCCAGTACCATATTCTTTGCTTGCTGATCTGCATCACAGGTTCGTGGCGACTCCGACAGATGCGGTGAACACGAGACTGGCCAAGGATAAGGAGGATCTCAACGCGAAGCTCACAAATCTGGACAAAAAGTACACCTTCCTAGAGACGACCTTCAAGAACAGCCAAGATCACCTCGACAAGGTTTTCAAGAGCGGCGGGCGGTGATGCCTTGAGAGATGTTCTACTATGAAATTCTCGATCGAACGACCATCGAAACCTCGAGCGCTCTTCAGGATTATCACGCCTTCTGCAAGACCGGTCCAAACGCGCCACTGGCTTTCAGGAATCCCATGCAGTCATCGTCCTTCGGCAGGCTAGCCATCAGAGTGTAGGGCCACGAGCGGCACGGGATTGACAGTGCTTCAGCAGTCCAAGCTTGAGTCGGGGATCGAAAGGGCATCTTTGCTCATATCAATTTCGAATCTCAAAATCGACACTTGAGGTGGCTGCTGGGAAGAGACCCCCAGAGAAAGTTCAAATCAGAATCAAACGGCTCATGTTCAGGACCAGAATATGTAATTCACCAGATGCCAAACCATTTCTTGACCTTTTTCCTCTCGCCAGTAAAGTCCACATAATCTCCATCTGCCGATGCTTTCGCGACTGGACTTTGCTCTTCGGCACTAGTCGAGCTATCTACTCTCTCAGCATCTGCGAGGGTCGCCGGTGGAGTATTATCGCTCCTAAACGTCCAGCCTCCAATGCCCGACTCTTCGTCAATCCCGTGCGCCTTGCGGTATTCACTCCGTTTTCTGACATCGTCGACCTTTGCTTCTCTCCGAGCGATCGTTTCCGCTGTGATATAATCCGTGTGCATCTGGTAGACCTCCCACCACCGACTCAAAGCCCGGAGTGGATGCGAGAAGAACAAGTTGTTGGGCGGGAGCTGGTCTCGGTAGGGCGTATTTGAGATGAAATTGGTCAGAAGCGTGAAGAACGTCAGCGAGACGAGAACGCTCTGTAAACCAAGCAGTTAGCCATTGTTCCGTGCGGTTCAGTAAGACGCCTAAGCATACCAGTGTGATCCACAGATGCAACGCCCGCGAAGTCAGGAACCACCGCATGAAGCTGCCCGGGGGGGGCATCATGTGCGGATACTGCTTCGTCTTCTGCTTCAGCCGTTCCTGCTCCGACAGCGCCGGACCAGGGTATGACTTCGGCCTCGTACGGTGTGCCGCGTGCGACGGCGGCCGGAACTTGTCTGGCTGCTCCAACACGCGGGCTTTGACTGGCTTTGCGGTCGATGCATAGCGGAGCAGTACGTGCTGTCTGCGCATGCCGAGGCGGTGGCGCGCCAGCATTGCGTTGGGTTGGCGCACAGCTGACAGCGCGGAGCTGAGACCTTTCATGATCGCAAGAGCGCAGTGCAGTGGTTTTGAGGGCTTGGAACGGTTGTAGAGAACTTTTTTGGGGGCCGAGCGGACATCGGCTGGTCTCCGCCTTCCGCCACGCCTCTTCGCGTTTGTATCAGCCTTATTGACAATCAATTCCGGCCATTGGGAGGGCAAGACGATTTAGTTCGGACTGCTTGTTCATGTGCACTAACCCTCCTCCCTCCAGGTACTCTTGAACCCAAATCTCCAGCATATAAGGCCTCGCCATGTCGCGGTAAAGTGTCTGCAGATTTCATACGGCAGCACATTTCACTTTGCAGAGACATTGTCTCCTGTGTCCGACATGCCATCACCACTCCGCTCGCGGCCCTTGAAGAAGGAGTACATCCCTACCGCCTTTCGCTCTCAGAAGCCAGTCGTACTCTCGGAAACTGCGCGGCCGTCGTCCATCGCCCCATCGATCAGACACATTGCCTGGTCCCCGCTTGGCTCCTGCCTGGCCGCTACTTCTGGCGCCACAATCCGCGTATGGAACCCTGACAAGCCGAACATTAAAGCGAGCCAGGAGCTTCGCGGGCATGTCGGGGCCGTGGAACGAGTTGCGTGGCGGCCAGGAAGGGAAGCCGAACTCGCGTCTACAGGCGTCGATGGCACGGTCAAGCTTTGGGATGTGCGTGTTGGTGCAACTGGGCAGGGGAAGTCGAATTGCATTGCGGATGTGAAGATTGGGCAGCATGGCTTGTTCTTGACGTGGAGCCCGGATGGAATGGAGGTTGTTGTTGGCACGAGAGACGATGTCATCGTCGCGCTGGATGTCAGGATGGGCGCGGTGTTGGGGAGCCTACCTGAAGCGCTGGAGGCTAGGGAGGGCAAGAAGCTGCAAACGTCACAGACGAACCAGCTTGCATTTTCGAATTCTGGAAGGGAGGTATTCGCCACGACGGGGGATGGGCTAGTCAAAGTCTTGGATTGGCCGAGCATGGTAGGCTTCCGAGGAAACACGATACGTTTTGTGATGCTGACACTCATCATGCAGGACCATCTTTATACACTGAATGCTCATACTTCAGCGGCCAATTGCGTGGCTCATTCTCCCAACGGTAGCTATCTTGCGACAGGAGGGAGTGATTCCCTGGTCGCCCTATGGGACACACACGATTGGGTTTGCAGGAGTACCCTGGCTCGCAGCACCAGCGCCATACATCATCTGTCCTTCTCCTTCGACGGCGCCTACCTCGCGACAGGATGCGGTTCCGAGAAGGACGGGCAGTCTGGCATTGATATCGCCCATGTGGAGACAGGTGAGTATGTCCACACGATCGAAACGACCAATGCGCCAACCGTCGTCGCGTGGCATCCTCTGCGCTATTGGCTCGCGTATGCCGGAGACCCCGGAGGACTTCGGACGATTGGGGTCGGTAGCAATGCTTTGTGAGCGCCTCGGCCACATTCCTGAGAGGAGGTGATTCGTTCAATCCAAATGCGTTTGAACGTCTAGCACCGACTTCACCTTTCAACCCCGTTCAGAGCATCGAGCACTTCCCAGCCCACTCCACCTTTCTCCACAACAGCCTTGATCATGGGACCAATCATAGCCCGCTTAATGCCGCCTCGAGGCAATCGCCACACTTTCGCGGGATCTGCGCTCTCCCGCATGGTCAGCGCCTCTTCTTTCGATGTTGGTGGGACGCCACCCGTAGCTGGGTTCATGCTGTTGGGAATGCCAGGATTGGTCGCTCTTGACGGTGGGTCGATTGATCGCATGGCTACTACGGCAAGATCCCCTCTGGTCTCGCTTATTGAGCGCGTCTCCGACACCGAAACTGCAAGGAGACCATCGGCGACGGCGAGCTCCTCCTGTGTTGGGTCAAACAGTATGTTGTCTCTGACTGTCATCACAAGAAGGGTGATGGGGGGCTTGCTGTCTCCGGACTTCTGGCCGTAGAGGGACACTGCAGCATCCCAGTCATCATTAAAAAGCGGATCTTCGTCCTTCTCTGAAATCAGAGCAGGAAGCTTTGATTGAAGCATAGCGAGATGGGTCGTCAGGGAAAGCAGTGGCAAAGGGTACGAAAGCGGTGTCGACATGAGTAGAATCTGGCACTTGTCAGCATGTGCAAATGGGCTGCATTACAAAGACTTACATCGACATATAATACCCAGTGAAAGCGCGAGTTGATGTAAAGCCTGTCTCTGAGTTTCCCGTCCGCAAGAAGTGCTTCCCAAAGCATTGATCCCAGAAACACAGGCAATTGGTCGTCGTCTCTGAACCCAGGAATCTCGACCGAGACCTCCAGCCAAGCATCCAGTCCTTTTCCAGCACTAAAATCCAGGTCCGCGTCATTCATGTCGACATCCTCGCCACCAGCCGTACCAAGCCCTCTCGCACCCTCCTGCTCCGTCTCGCCGTTGACGACAGCCTGTGCACCGCTAGTCTTTTCCACTTGCGCTTTGACGCCAACGATGGCCTCGGTGCCGTCAGCAAAGCATACTCTAGCACTGCCATTCGTAGCAGGAAGGATATCCGTCTCCGCTACTAGCGGGCGGAACTGTGTCGCTGTGCGTCCATCGGTCCTGATTGGCGGCGTCTGCGAGAGAGATGACTGTATGTAGGAGAGCTCCGCTGGCGACAGCAGGACTGATTGATTTGGTGGCATTATTAGAGGGTGTGCAGAGCAATTACGAATTAGATGATGGTTTCACTATTTTTGGGCTGAGGTGCCTGGAAATCTGAGATTTGGTGCAGAGATGCGGAGATGGCCAATCAGAGGCCGAGAAAGTGGGCAGCATCAGACGTCCGACCATTATTCAATGGTTTAAGCATCACTCTTTAGATCCTGTGCTTCTTTTGTTTCGATAGGACTTTGCTAGGCAGTCATGTTTCTTGCACTGGATCGGCATAAATTCTAGTCTGTTCTGCGGTAACGATTGAGTGGGATACTTCCAGCTGAGTGCACAATTCGATGTGCTGCTCTCCCCATTGCCGTCGAGCTCTTCTTCCAAGTCCCGTTCGTTGTGTGTTCTGCTTTCAAATACCTCGTATCGCACCGGTGCATTTGCGGCATACCTGACCGCGCTCAACCGCCATTCAGCCTTCGCCGTTGATCCTCGTCTAATTCCCACGTCTGCAGAAAGCGCCCATCCGTCGTCCACTTCTAATGTATTAAGCAGTACTGCCAAGTCGTCTTCACACATGACAATGACTCCAAGTTAAGGATGAGTATGCGGAATGATCCCGAATGGTGAAGACGATGATATCTTTCAGGCTGTTCACCCATATCTACATGGACGCCTTTCTCTCAGGTGGAATTACTTCACCTCATTCGACTATAAAGGATGGGATGCCTCGCTCTCTAAGTCTACTCACCCCTTCTTCCCATCATCTCCCCAGAACGTCTTCCAACTGTGATAGAAGTCGAAGATCACATTGTGCGTCACATCAAATCCGTCTCAAACCATCAGCTGACGGTGTTCAGGCTCATGGCTTCGCAGACAATCCGCACCTCCCTTATCGGAGGTGTTCGAGCCTCGATGTCCAGCGGGTATGATAATTCACAATGCGATCATAACCATAGCTGACTTTCGGCTTAGCCCAGATCTCCGCGGAGATATGATTGTGCTTGTTGCTGAATCCTCCCCGGAGACCAACAGCTCGTTCATTGTTCCCAAAGCATCGCTGATGGCCGATTCGCCTGTGGCGCGTGCAGCATTCTCACGCGGAATCTGGAGCTGCAATACTGACAAGACTATGGTTCTCCCAAAGACCGAGCCAGAAACAGCTCAAGTATATGCTCAATGGCTCATTTCGAACCGCATCTACTCGATCGTAGCCAAAGGAGCAGAAAGTGTGTCTTCCCAGAGAAGGCCAGCCCCCAAGATTGGCGACGAGGATGCTGAATGGACCTTGCTTATCTCGAGCTATTTCTTGGGGGACTACATGAAATCTGCCCCTTTCTGCAACGCAGTCGCCACTGCCATGAAGGAGAAATGGCGCTCCGAACAACGCTGGCCGCTCGGGTATGCGGCTCAGGTATATGCGAATACCACGGCTGGATCGAAGTTGAGGAAGATGATCGTGGATTTTCATATCTACGTCGGTCGCTTGGAATTCTTGAATGGACCAGGTTTGGAAGATGATGACGATGCTGATCCCGAATTCATTTTCGACATCCTGGCGGAAGTGAAAGCGTCTGGTGGAAAGTTCTCCAATGGCCAGGAGACAGCTTTCTTCAAGGAAGGGAGCAAGCGCTATCTTCTCGACTGTTGAGTCGTCCTAGAGGCTGGAAAGGGATACGATCTGCTATAGCTAGACGTGCAGTGCGGTTGGATCTTCTGATCAGGATCATTGCTAGTGCGCAGTACACGTCTGACGCTCGTCAGTAGAATAAGACACTCTTTCAAATGCCTTAGCTCGGGTTTTTGTCCGTGGCACCATGTGCCTCCACTCAGTCCCTCCCTGCAGCCTGGTATCTCACCTTCTTCCTCTCGAAGGCTTTCTTATTCCGCTCCATGACCCTGTCCTTCCTCTCCTTCTCCTTCAAAGCCGTTTCCTCGTCAACAATCCGAATATACCACTTCGCTCTCTGGCTGCTCAACTCATCCCGCCGATCCAATGCAGCCATGACTTCGTCGCGTGCCATCAGTCCAGCTTCACTCCAGCTCCCCTTTCGCTTCTGTACATTCGACCCTTGATGCAGAATCTCATCCCAATCGTCCTCTCGCGCTCCAGTCTCAATGAGTACCTCATAGTCCTCAACACGGAGCCAGCGCCTAGCTCTCAGCGCGATCAACGACTCGATATAAGTACTCAGGGCCGGCGGTTGGGGCTTATCCAGGCGTAGCACGGGGATCTTATTCGCGGAGAACAGCACAGGGACCGTCCTCCTCGCCTGTCCCGTCCCCTCTCGCGGTTTCAGGTCTTCGAGCTTCCGCGGGCGCTCGCGCAGACCTTCATCTGGGTGTGCAAATATGGGTGCGCGCGGACTCGGCTTTTGGGCGCGGGGAGCAGCTTCTTCAGCTCTGATGCGGTTGAGATAGGACTGTGTGCGCGGCTCCGCGAGCATGGCGGAGAGATACGCTGCGCCTGCTGCGGAACCGGTTGTTGCGTCCTCTAGTGCGTCGAGGACTCTCCAGCCTGAAGTGAATGCTCGCTGGAGCAGCGCTTTGCTTTGGCATGTCACGTTGCGGCGGAAGCGGTGCTGGATCAAGGCTTTGATGGACAGATGTGCGTCCTGAGTGAGAGGTGACGGCGCTGGGGAGCGGCCAAGTTGAGCTGTCTCGCGGAGGAGTGCTCTGTATAGAGCAATGGCTTGAAATCGTTAGCGAATCAATCGTTGACGTGCGAGGAAAAGGCTGCTACCTGCGATGCGGTGCGGTCCATGGTTGCGGGGCACCAGGAATCTGGGCATTACATCTTTGTCCGAAGCTCCGTTCCGCTCGCTCACACCAATGAGCTGGTGGATCAGCTGTGCGTTGGCGAAATGTAGAATAGAGGACAGGGTTTGTTCCTTGCTACACTTTTCGGGCGGGGAAGCTTGAAAGCCTGCGTACAAATTCGGGGTGAACCATCATCACAGCACCGGCGCATGTTGTCCAAGACTGAACGATCTTTGAAGATTGCAATTGCAATCAACATTGCATCATCAACACCGCAAACGCATCATGAGGCTTGAATGGTTCATAAACATTAGAAAAGTGTCAAAATATGTATAGAAAAAGTGCATAAGTGCAGTGTCGTACATCTGTGGAGGAGCCGCAGGCGAAACTCGAAGACGCAGTCGAGATGGTCTCATCTGCAAAGTCGAAGTTGATTTAGGTGGCAGCCAGGCCACATCCATAAAGTGCCAGGAGCGATGGATCGCTCGGAAAACGCCCGCTCAAAGTACACGACCAAGTCTGAATCCACAATGCATCATTCGAACACCAATGCGTTGACGACGTGTCCCGGCTGCCAACCCTGTTCGGCCAAGGTCTTGTCGTCCGCCAGCATCTTGCCAAGGTACAGCAGCTTCACCTTCTTGTTGCCAGCCTGCTCTGATATGCGTTTGGCAAGAACTCGTACTTTTTGTTGCGTTCCGACCTCGACCACGACATCACTTCCCCGGTCGCTCAGGCGTGCTCGGATCTTCACCATCTCGCCCAGCTCGTCTGCTCTTCCCTTCCCTTTCTCATCTCTCCTCTTCCTGCCGCCCTCGCCATCGTCTGTCCAGTCGTCCTCATCATCGCTCGCTCCTTCCAATCCCTCCTTTTCCATGATTTGCGGTTCGGGCAAAAGGTCTTCGGGATCCTTTATTATCCATCCCGGTATTTCGTATCCACGTCCTTGCTCGTCGAACAAGCCTCCTTTTTTGCGTTCACCGTCCCTGCCACGAACCTTGTCACTCTTGATCCGTCCTGTAGGACACGTGAGACCAACAGCATCCATCAGGCCCTGTGCGCCTTGGACATCGCCATTGCGCAACATTTCGCATATCAATCTCACGGCCGACCACACGGCCGGATCGCCCGTCACGCGGGTCTCGAAGAATGCCTCCCGTTCTCTCGCTAGCTGACTCGGTATCCATGGTTGCAGTGCACGCTCGGGTGGACAACGCAGGACTGGACTGGGAGAGCGTATAGGTTTGTTTGGTCGCGTAGAGAAAGGATGCAATGGAGGATCGCCCGGGCGGCCTACGGATGTGCGACTGACATGGCTTGCGGTACGCTCACGAGTCAAGGCAGCAGCCCGCGACGTAGGGGAGCTGGCCTCTGTTACCGACTGCTGGTTGGTCTCCCCCGGTGGCGATGGGCGAGAGGTGAAGCAGCCCTGGAAATTCGAGTTAGCTGGTGGATCTGCCCACGCGGCTTATAGGAACCCACCATGGTGGCGCTATTTCATGCTAACTCCACAGAGAGTGGGGAGATTGAGACAAGCAGCTCGCGGCACTTGAGTGGCAGGGGATACGATGCCACGGCCAGAGTCGGTCAAAAGAGAACGACGAGAGGGGCGTTCGCTGGGTGGCGGTCGAGTATATAGCGATGGCGGCGATTGATGCGGAGATGCAGCGGAGGCGTCTGCCAACAATCGAACGTGGACTGTCGAATAAGTGGAGTAGTATGTCAGGTGACTTCGAACTCGCGCGGGTGTCGCATGTGAGCTGGATCGAGGCGGATGCGAGGAGATGTGGAGATTCGGAGAGCGACGAGTCAATGTGTACGACGTCGATATGCGCAGCGATGGGTACGGAGGCGAACCGAGGCCTATACTGCAGAGATTCGAAGTGAGGGAGCCAGGCGCGAGTGCTGAGTCAACGACGATGATGACGACGAAGGGGAGGCGAAACAATAGTGGATTGGAGGTGGTGTGTGGTGCCCGACGAAAAGCAGGAGATTGGCGCCAGCCGATACGACGGGCAGACGGGAGGCGGAGAGGGGCAAGAGGGGACAAGCAGCAGCAGCAGGGCAGCAATAGTGGCACTCGTAGGCGGAAGGCCTCCCGGGTCGAGAACGAACAATGGGCAAGAATCAAGGCAAAAGCGAGCGCTGCGGAGGACAGAGATCGGGGCTCACTCGCGGCGGATGCACCGGTTCACGGCATCCCGTTCCAGCGCCACCTCCGCCGCCGCTACGCTGCACTGTACCACTGTCCGGATACCGGCTGCGGCTGGCGACACCCTCTTTTGGACTCGCCTTGCTACAGTATCATAACTATTGGACATCTCTCCATCAGCGGCTACTCTGAAGCGTGCATATACAGCGTCAAAATAGCACAGTCACATCGCTATGGCGCGCCCGGCAAAGCGGTATAGAGACTATCTCTGTTCAAGCGAATGCCTAGCTTCTGTTCTTAACTCCCATCTCCTCTAACCACCATCATTACTTCCTCCATATTCTCCCTCCTCCATCTGCCAGCTAGTAGAGCGATGCAAGTGCGCGAATCCAAGAGCTATTAAACAGTAAAAGCCAGAAACCATCGGTAAAAGCAGCAAAAGCGGCAACAAAACAGGGTATCACGGGTATAGTCGCGATGCTGAAAACGATGCGAGCAAACACAGACGCGTCTGACGACCCAGGCCATCCTCACCGGGATGCGCAGCTGGGGCTTCCTTTTGTCAACTCTGACCTTATTCCTCTCCCCCTTGATGACATATATGGGCCAAGTCATAAACCCGTCAAACTAGCAGTGGCGAGCGTCGTATTGACGCCCGCGCGGTGACAGTAAGTCCAGATTCATCTTCGGCGATTGCTCCTGCTCACCATAGGCTATGCAGTGGCAGATACGGTGGTGTGAGTCTCTTGAGGCTGGCCAACCGAGATGGCTTCAGCCGGCACATCGCCAATAGTCTCGCTAGGCTTCCCCTCGGTCTCGACGGCGGTCTGAGCGGCGGTGGCCGGAGCAGCGACATCAGTCGCGGTCTCGGCAGGAGTCTCCTCAGCCTTCAATGTTGTGGCGTTCTCCTTCTCCGTTTCCTTGGTGTCAGTAGCACGGCGAATAGCTTGGCTGGGGCGACGGAACATGTTTCCGGAGAACAGCGACTTGCGGCGAGATTCCTTTGGTGTGGTAGCCTTGACCTCACTGGCATCTACGGCAGTAGCACCGGACATCTCAGCATCGCCGGCGATAGGAGCGGGCACATGCTCGGTTGCGGGAGCTGCAGAAGGGAGGGACGACTCGGCTTTGGTCTCCTCAAGCACAGGCTCGTCCTTGGGGGGTACTGCCGGAGCTTCGACGGCGGATGACTCCTTGGTCTCCCGCTTGCCTGCGGCCGGAGACTTAGCACGAGCTTTGCTCAGGAGGTTGCCCAGGAATGACTCCTTCTCCTTCTTGGGTGTTTCCGCCTTGACCTCCTTCTTCTCCTCTGCAACAACGGGTGTAGTGGCAGCAGTAGCCGGGATCTCAGCCTCTTCAGTCTTGATTGCCTCTGTGGATGGTTCCGTAGGCTTCACAGCGGACATAGCGGGGGCCTCAGTTGGCTCGTTGATAACGGGAGCTACGGGCTCCGCAAGCACGGGGGCCTCATCTTTGGGTGGGACGATGGGAGCAACTTCGGACTCCTTCTTCTCTTGTGTGGGGCTCCTGACCTTCTGGTAGAAGCTACCGAAGAAAGAGTTCCTCTTGCTAGGCTTGGGAGAGACGGGAGCATCCTCCTTGATCTCCTCACTAGTTTCGGGGGCAACAATAGGAGCAATCGGAGCAGCAGGAGCAGCAGTGGTCACAGGCTCGGGCTGTGTTTCCTCATGCTTGTCCTTGAGTGCAACTGCTGCCAAGGTTTAGAAATGCTTTGCAACATCAGAGAACCGAATGCACTCACCAGTGGTCGCGGCGCCGCCAGTCAGTGCAGCATCGGCCACGTGACCCTCGGTAGCAGGCTTCTCTTCCGCCTTCTCCTCGTCTTTCTTGACTTCCTTGTCCTCCTTCTTGCCGAGGAGAGATCCGAAGATGCTAGCGCGCTTGCCGCGGCTAACAGAGCGGCTCTTCTTCGCATCATTCTTGTCTCTCTTAGCGGCATCGTCCGAGGATGACACGGACCTTGTAGAGTTCACGCGAGCGGCGGGCTCGGCTGGCTCGGTTGCGGATTCGTGGTGCTCCTCCTTCTTCGCGGCAATAGTGGTGGCAGCGGCGCCGCCAGCCGCGATGCCTCCAGCGAGCGCAGCAGGCTTCCCTGTAACAGAATTAGATACATGAACAGGTTTCATTATGAAAGTGATGCATGCCAAGGTGCTTGACAGTGTCCTGGTAGCCGTCGCTCCTGCGAATTCCGTCCTTGGAAGCCTTGGCCTCCTTGACAGCCTCTTCAATGGCGACAAACCAGCCATTGCGCTCAGCATCGTTGGCAGCCTTGAAAGTGTGCTTCTCGCCGTGGATCTTGAAAGAAAACTCCTGGGCGGCTGACTTGTGGACATCTGTGGCATCCGCGAGAGGGAGAACATCTTGAGGGTGGTTCTTCTCAGCCTCGGTTTTGACGAGGAATAGTAGGCCCTTGCCAGTTTGGCTGGACCAGGCGGCCACAGGGTGGGCAATCTTAGCCTCAGTACCGCGGAGGTAGTGGCTCAAATGCTGGGTAGAGATAGGCTCATTGCCGAGCCAGAAGTAACGCTTGGAAGACTTCAAGTGCCTAATGTAATGGTCAGAGCTGCCTAGATCACAACAGGGAGGCTGGCCATACTTGAGCAAGCCTGGAGCTTTGTAGCCCAGGACTCCAGAGGTGATTGGTTCTACAGAAGCGTCCTTGGCGACAGCGGTTTCGGCGGGCTTCTCTTCTGCGGCGATCACAGGCGGGACCTCCTCAGAGCTGGCAACGGCGGGAGTAGCTTCTACAGGCTTGGTCTCCTCTGTAGCCAGTGTGGTAGGCTCAACGGCCTGGGCTTCGATCTTGGGCTCCTCAGCCGGCACCGGGACGGTCGCTTGTTCAGACATGGTGTGAAACTAAATGGGTATCTTAAGAGGCGATATTCTATAAAAATCAGTAAGCGTGTTCGACGTGAGGAGGTGCGGAACAAAAAGGAACAAACGGCGTCGAGGTGTTTTGTGACGCCGGCAGGGCAGTCACGACACGAAACGGCGACACTTCGCGTCGATGAAGTCCCTTGTGATTTGTTCGGAACACCAAAGCGCTTGCGAATGGCGGGAGAAATCGAAGAATGCACCAAAGCGACCACGGAGTCCGCCGAGAAAGCAGGTCTTCACTTACAAATTGTATTGCAAAAAAAATGTGGGGGGTATCTTGTATGCAGAGAACGTCGAGAAGTTGTTGCCGGTCGTCACAACACGAGCAGACGTAGAAAAGTGCTCCGAAAGGCGGTCGGTGGAGGATGAACAAGGAAGAGAGAAGATACGGAGCAGAGGAAATAAGAGCGCGGATGTAGGAGTGGAAGGGGGGCAGGAGGATTGGCGACGGAAAAAGATGGGTTGACAATATCAGGTGGCCCAGCTCTATGCCGCACGGATTGGCTACAGATTGGCGGCTCTGGCGCTCGGAGCTCGATACATTTGATGCCTGGTCCGTCTTCTCCCTTTCACGGCCGGGTTGTTACAAAAAAGCATCCAAGCTCCCTCCTCTCATGTGACGCACAGAGCGACAGGCTCCCACATACTGCAAATGTCTTATTTTAGAGCTGCGGTTGAGCTATACAACGTACTCGGTGTCGGCGGATAGACTGTCACGAGCTGACTCCGCTGGATGCGCAGCTTGCCTTGTTTACAGATCAAACCCTTGTCCCATGATTAATCCGTGGTCCGGTCGACGATTGCCAGTACACGCTGATAGACTCATCCCCAGCACAGGGACATTGACAAAAGGCACGCCGGGAATCACAGGGCATGGCTACGGGGCCGGTTGTAGGGGCGGCTGGCTAGGGTCGGTTGGTTGCCGATAGCTGACGGGCGACATCGAGGGTACGCAGATCCATCCATGGCCCAGTCATTCGCGAGCAGCTCGCACTGGAAGAACAGAGATGGACGAGGCGCCTGATAACGCACGACACTGATCAGCGCCAATACCTCACAGCTGCAGCGCTCACAGCGATCCATGATTGAACATATCAAGGGGCAAAATGGCAGGGAGAGTAGCATTGCATTGCGGCTCTGGACTAGCCGCGCTGTTGAAAAGCAAGACGGCACATGCATGAACCATCCAGCCCACGGTTGGCGGCACCGTGCACCCTGGGCTGCCTGACTTTGTCTCGCCCGCGGAAATTAGCGAGATTGAGCTCCTCCACTGCAGACAGTAGCAGAATGCATCTTAGGGGAGTCGGGTCACCATCAAGGTCAAGGGCAGAGTCCCCTCGCTCCGGCATTCGGACTGTACCCGCCGCTAGATTGCGGTGGGCATTGGTGCCCTGCTATAAAAACTTAGCCCCGGCTTGTGCAGCACACCCCTGTGTCGCCTGACTGCATGACTCGACGCAGGGAGGAGGGCACATGCGATCTGCTCAACCGTATCGAGGCAGCCTCTTCAACGGTCTTCCCTCGAGCAATGGCACGCCATCCACCACCACTGCATTGTGATCTGCCACCACGACACAAGTGGCCGCTGGCACGCGGCAACATGCCGATCCCAGACTGTGCGACCACAAGAGCCCAACCGCACGCAGCGGTGCTAGAGCAACGCAATACGAGGAAATTGCATGGATCCATCCACCCAGTTTTGTTAATATCACAAGCGCCTTCCCTGTTCTCTGGCGTCCCTCGGAGCCAATCAAGGCCCCTGCTCCAGTCCGATCCCGGAAACAAGGCCAAAATCCGGCTGAGGTACCACGCCCGCTTGACTTGTGTGTCCGAGTCCTCTGGCTGCCGCTCGCCACCCCTGGACTGAGCGCAATTGATGCCGTGACTAGTTGTGCCATGGTTTCGACAGGCTGTTTCACACTGAGAGACAAGAGCTCTTGGCGTCCCGCGCCAATTGGACCCAAGGGGGCCTCCCGGGCTTCTCGCGTACCTGAGCGACAGACTATCGATTCAACTCGGCAAATAGCAGATCATCCCCCAGCGACCGTCTTCTGCTCCGCGCTCGTCAAGTAGAAAATGCTTCCATAGATTTTGAGCATCGCCTCCTGAGTGCTGGCCCCTTCAAAGCTTTGGCTGGCTGGGCGCCGAGCATGTCTGCCAACGACCATGCATGCATGTATGGTGCAAGTCAGAGGGGACAAGCCACCGCCAACCGGAGAAATTTTATGCACTAGGGTAGAGAAAGTACGCAACTGCACCCTGTCAAGCAGGCACCCATGTGACAGGTCGATGAGCAGCCCCGCCCGTCAAAGTCAAATCGGGGCCAGGTAGGCAGGCAGGCAGGGTCCCGCCTAATCCTGTCGTGACCCTCTTGGCCCCGATAGCAACGTATATTCACCTCCCAGGCGATCCGATACAGCCGTGTACTTTACTGCAGGCCGGAAAAGCTTACCCCTCTTTGAAGCTCTCCTGTTACAACACACCCACACACTTCCCTTCATTGCGCGTGACGGTCAGGGTACCGCAGTAACCGCAGCTCTTAACCTCATTCGGGGAGTGGTCACGCGACCGTTCTCTATCGACTCTCGTTCCCACTTGTGTTCCACATACCCCTTGTAGATGGAAGGTCACGAATGTATCGAGAGCGCGAGGTTACTTGTGTAGCTCCTCCGATGCTATAATGCGAGCTTGATATTATTCGATCACTATTGATCTGTCGAACTATTACTCCATTGCACCCAGCCAACTATCAAACCATGCTTTTGGATCTCGCCACCCTGTACGAGCTCCCAGCTTCAGCTGGCCGTGATGAGCACATAACTAGTGATGGCCCCCATTCTCTCCGCGCTGAGCTTCAAGCCCACCTTGAGCAGCTCTCTAGCCACCTCGGGCTCCTGCTCCTGCATTTCAGCCCATTTGTCGCGGCCTAGCCACCATGCCACGCAGTCTCGTTCTGCAACCACTGAGCTTGTCCGGCTTGTCTCGCTAAAAAAGGGCAATTCTCCGCAAGTCGTCCCACTCACAATCGACTCGTGGTATCCGCCCTGGTCGAGCTCGTAGTCGGCACGTAGGATGCCCGACTGGAGCAGGTAGAAACCATCAGGTTCATCACCGGCATTGAACAAGATCGTGCCTTGTGCGATCTCTCGTTTTTGGAAAAAGGGCACTACTGGAAACCAAAAGTCTTCATTTTTGGTGGTGAAGTCTTGGAATGTCTGCAACAGTAAAGGTAGGGGTTGCTTGAAATTGCGCCATTTGCTAGCATCGGGCGCAGGGTGTGAAGAAATTGTAGCTGTGGCAGCTCTTGTAAGCATGCCTCGTCGTGGTGACGCAAAGGCCTCCATAGTGGAAGGTGCAGAAGGCGGTGAAGTCGAGCTGGGTATATCTGCACACTGTCAGTAAAAGGGGTCTAGTCTGGGAATGGGTTTGTTCGAGCGGCCTACCCATTGATGGCGTGTGTTCGACCATGCTGGAGTCAATCAATACTTCCTTCTGCTTTTCTGTGAGCGTGGTCAGGAGGTGGTTTTCGCAGAACTCGAGAGCGCCATTCAAGGTCTCAAAGACCTTCGGCGGCGAGATAGCATCATCTGTTTCCTCGTTCTCGACAAATAGGCCGACCATCTGCAAGGATTCTCCGACCTCACTCGAAAAGCTGACGCCTGCAAGAGCAAGTGTGACGTCTCGCCTGTGGAGAATGCGATTCATTCGGGTGAAGGCCTCGGCGGAAGAGAAATCGATACCTGTGACATGCGAAAAGTCGAGGATGAGAAAGCGGATCGGCTCAGCAGCGAACGCCTCGGCGTCGATAACAGCTCTCACTTTCTTCTCGACATTTACGATACTGCCAAAGAATAGGTAGCCTCCCAGCTTCACTACTCGAATTTGAGGGCCAACACGGTGCAGGTATTGCCTTTGACGGAATGGTCTTCTGACGGTTGACTCCGCGACCGAGCCGGTAAATTCAGCACGAATCGCTGTCTTCTGAGATGTCTGCACGACATACACTAGACATGCAAGCCCAATCCCAACCGCAATACCCACGACGAAATCGTGGACACCCATGACCACCGCAATACAGACAATGGTCAAGTACTCCAGCTTTCGAAGTCTTCCATAAGTGGTTACCAGGGCTTCCATGGCCAGATCGATGCCGAGCATGTATATGAGCGTTCCCACGACCATGACTGGAACATAGCCAATCACAACCGGTCCTGCTATCCAGAGGCCGAAGGTCGCCAGAGCCAGCATGTACCCTGCCAGTCGGCTGTCACCACCACTGTCCATGAAAAGGACACTGTTCACAAACACCAAGTAGTTCTGAATACTGCCTAGGCAGCCGGATAGAGTATTCGACACGCCATGTAGAATTAGCTCACGATTTACGCTGACGTTATCCTCCTGTACCACCAATGCGAGATTGGGTACGTTGATTGGCACATGGAGGATACCAAAGAAGGTCAGTGCAAGTTGAGTAGGAATTGTCTGCCAGATTGCGGACCAGTCGACCAGGCTAAATTTGTAATGGCTGTAAAAGTTGTAGAACGGCACGCCTGCAGCTGGAGCTTCGAATATCCATCCTTGTTCTCGCAGCGGCTCCAGTGTGATCGAAGGTACGGCTGCGACAATGATGTAGAATATGGCAGTAATGCCGATGTAATAGGCCGGAACAAGCCATGGGCGATCGAAGAACCTCTTGACCGTCAATAAGATGATGGCCAGAGCTAGAGGCGGTAGCCAAAGCATCAAAGACTTTGGTTGAACAAGTGTCTTCAACGTGATCGTGTCAAATTGAAAGTTGCCATCAAGTCGCGCTGAAACTTCGATGCCTGTCAAGAAGAGAAAGATGCCTACTCCGCCAATGCAGCCTGTCAAGATGCTGTGAGGAAAGAAGTTGACTAACGTCCCTAGTCGTGCTGATCCAAGAGCAAAGAAGACAACGCCAGTCAGGATGGAGCTCATGGCATAGGACACAATGACTGTTGCGCGCACCGCATCAGGTTCCGCGTGACCCATTAAACCCATGATCATATAGCACATCTTGTGAAAGAACGGCACCACCTCGATCATCTCCGACCCGACCCCGCCTTTGAATACGCTACCACTCGAGGTGACAATTTGTGATACCATGCAGCTGACATAGAACATAGAGACACCATCTGGACCCATGGCGGAAAAGATATCCTCGCCCAGCGGGAATAAGATGATACCATAGGAGAGGGCATCAAGCAGGTTGAGTAAGACCCCGAGAAACACCGCTGGTAGTACGTATATCGGCTTCAGAGCACCATGTAATATCTTTTCTCGGTCCCAAGACTTTGGATTGATCACGATCTTGTGGGCACGGTACACGGCATCTTTCCAGTGGAATAGTGGGATCTGAAGTTTGCGCCACCTGCCCTGGGCATAGTCTTGCTGGCCTTCGAGATCTGGGTCTGCCACTTCGCCACCCAAGCGGTGTTTCTTTGGTGATGTGTCGCGCTGGTTGATCAGCAGAGGAGTTTCCTCTCCCGCATTCTGCTCTTCCTCATCCTCATTGTTGACGTAGCCAGCTTGGCTAGTCAAAAGATCCGACATCGACAGGCGATGCTCCGTATCACCATGCGGAGTTGGGGGCTCAGAGCTCTCGGTTATGATGCCAGGCCGTCCATGATCTTCCACATCTTGGTCCGTCGAGAGCCTTTTGGCGCTTGCTAGGCTATTCCTGGAAGGCGAAAAATCAGACGTCCTTGGGAGCGACAGTCGATGATGGGCGATATCGGATCCAGTCAGAAAGGAGGACGACAGCTCTGCAGTCTGCTCTCGGACGCCCGACGATGAGTATTGCACGGGTTCTGGCATAGATCAGCAAGCGAACCACGAGTATTCTGTGTCTTGGGTACCTTGATGGTTATGGCCAGCGTGATGGATATATGACCGACTTGGAGTCTTGTACGACGTCGAAAGGCTAGCACTCACGGTGGAGGACCTCGTCCGAAATGATCCTGCTCGTGGTCTGTCCGCAGTCAGAAGCGGCCTGAGAGAGCCATTGGGGTCGTCGGCCAAGGCTTCTTCATTCCTGAAGGGGAGCTGCTGCTGCGCCGAATTCGAGCCACTCTTACGACTGTGATGTTGCGCCATCTCGGCGAGCAGCAGCAAATGCGGGGAAACGACAAATGAGGATCTGTTCCCGATAGAGAGAACAAGTCGAGCTCATATGGCGCGAGAAGTCGAGCTAATGTCGTGCGACAGGTGACACGGTGGAGTGGCCGTGGAGCTTTGTCCGCCAACGGTGGCACGGAAATTGCCTTGAACAGAGAAGTCAAGCTCTGTTTCTGCAGCAAGATTCTCCTTGCTCAGTGGACCTTCATGGACGAGGCAAGCCTAGCTCAGTATTGTGAAAAGCACATTGGCTTACTTGCCCAAAACTTGCACAGTATGGGCGGGGGCGCGAACGAAGGTGGGGGAGCGAGACGAAATGGGCCAAGAAGAAAGTTTGATAGACGGGAAGTCAACACTCCCTCCCGATCACAAGCCATTGGCGTTCTCGCGCGAACGTTGAGCTTTGGTTCGGACGGAAAGAAAAATGCGGGGTCCGGCGCCGGAGCGAAATGGGTCCTTGAGATACTGATCGCTACCGGACAGCTCTAAAACAGCCCAACTGGAATTTCTCGATGGAAATCGACTGTTTTTGATGTATATGTACAATCTTCGCCTCGAACAAGCTGCACTTCTATCGTCGCAGAAGCGTTGTGGTGCGTCTTCAATCTCCACGGCCTTCTAGATGTCAAAAGCGAAGAAGTTGCCTGCTCTCAATTCACGAAATTAACGTCGTGCGGCTGGCCGCATATCACTTGACATGACCCCGCCAGAGGTTAGGCTGTTCTGCACGCAATATGCAACCGAGTTGCCCGGATTCGGCTCGCTCTCATGCAGCTGTCCACTCCCTGACGAGTGATCACACGCAGTTTTGCTCTTGCACACGCTGTGGCTGCTCCGCATACGGACCGCTGGATAGGTTTTTGGGATGATGCCGCGGCAGGCGAGATTAGGATGAAGCTGCTCCGGAAAGGAATGCTCAACCCAGTTTTTGAAGATATCCCTGCTGGATAAGTCTCTCCACATCGCCCTGTCGTACGTAAAATTGGCTATTCTTGGTCAAGTTGATGGCCCTATGTCCGTCAGTAAATTTGTGTCGCTAGTATTCTGGCACGATATACCCGTATTCTGTTTGAATCTCACCGGCGTCCTTAAGCACACGGACGTCGATGAAAAGATCTCGCGGTGGTTCGAGGCTACCGGTAAGGTCGATGTCGGTCCACTGGCCTTTATACGCGGCTAGGAGGTCTCCATAGCCCCTCACGTACTCCTCTTCTTCCGGACTCATGTTACTGCTCTCTCCGCCGAGGGTCTCGGCATTTGCTGCTGTCCGAGTCGTGCCTTGGCCGCTCTCCGAGACACTAAAATCAATGCCTTTCCAGCACATATCCTCGAGCTTTGAAGCTCGCACCCGGTGATAAGCAAGTAGACATCGCTTCTTCCGTCTCATCGTGAGATGATTAACCAGAAGAAGACATGCAGTGGCTGGGTCTTGTGAAGGATTGAAAGACCCCCCGGCCGGCTCGAGAATAGCATTGACTTCTTTGTTCAGATCCCTCACCTCCCGGGTCAGAAGGCGAACCGCTTCAGTTTCATATGGAAGTAATTGGGCAAGCGATTGCTCCCTTTTTGCTTGTTGGACCTAACGAGTTCAGTCGCGTTCATATCGTTGCCATTGTTTGTCTCTACATACAAGCTTGTCTCCTAATTCTCTGCTCATCGTAATGATGCTGCGTGCCTTTGCAACAGTATTTCAAAAGTGACGCGAAGTGGGAGGGCGACGCGGGGTGGTCGACGCGCTTGCCAAGAAAGAGCTATAGATGAAAAGTCTACCATATTATGCTGAATTTCACTTGTGCATGGCAGTGTAGTTGCAAAATTGATTCCATATACTGAAGGGGTAGTTCAAGTGCAAATTGCATTAAATAGTGTGCTTGCAGGCTTTCTTGACCAATCATTGCCACCTAAATATTCCCTTTCAAGCTTAAACTTAATCGAACCTTGTATTGCATAAACCTGCAAATAATGCAAGAGGATCGATCGTACGAGGCAAAAATATGTTCACGTGGCACAGACATTTGTTTGATCAATGCTTGTGGACCTGAATGCGCAGTCAGTGAGATGCTGAGGGGATTCATACGAAACGGCATGTAATGCAATTGTTGTTGGTCAGTTCTCCAAGGTGAATGGTTTTTTATCTTCAACGACGTGTCTCGGTAAGAACACAGCGAAATATTTTTTGTTCATCAAATGAGGAGGCATTGTATCAAGAAGACGTACAGATTGAAGGTGCATGAAGCACGTCGCAAAGCTTCCGCACTACCTAATACCACAAAGGAGTTAGCCTGTGGTCAACTTTTAGATCGCAAAGTCGTAGTGATTGTTGGGTTCAATCAGGCTATGCGGTCGTCAGCGAGGTTAAATATATAAGGTCTACCAAGCATACCTCATTAAATCAGGTAAATTTGAAGTCTCATTCTCGATAACACCTTCGTTACAGGTGCATCGATCAAACAGTGTGAATATAGAGATTCATCACTATGCCCAGAGACAGTGGAAATGTTTGCCTACCTTATATTTGTTAGTCTTCCAGATTCATGACACAGGACTCATTCAAATGGAACATGTGGGTATGTCTGATCAGCTGACGAAATCTCAACAAACACTTCCGCAGACCTGACCCACGAGGCTTTGTACGGCCTCGTTTGTGTTGAGGCAGGCTTTGGAGTGCACAGTCTGTCCGCCCGTTCGTTCAAGTATTCTTCATGAGATTGACTTGGGACGCTTGACGTGGAAATTTCGGCATACCTGCAAGAGTGTCAGTTATGGTCCACATCGATAGCAGTAAGTAGGAAGCATAGAAATCATTGGTAGTCAGACAAGGCTGAAACTTGTTATAGACAGGTTCGACAGTGTAGTTCGGATTGAGGAATGCCTTTCCGTGTCGATTGATCATCACTCTGGGGGAAAATAAGGTTGTGGCAGTCCGCGTACCTTTAAAGAATTCATATATCGGTATCCGCCATCTTTCCGTCGCCGTGGACAATGACGAGATATTCTCTATTGGTCAGGAGGTAGGGATGGCGGCAATCAGGCTATATTGGCACTATAGAAGAAGTCAACATCTAGCGCTTCTCGTATCTTGCTAGGTCCTGGGATGATGATGGGTGATCAGTGTAATTCTAGAGTTTGTAGTCCTGCATGACGCTATAGGATTTGGATTGTTCGTGGAATGTTCATCCTGTGCGGAAGAAGACGAGAGAACCAGTGCATACCTTGTTGATACTCGCGTCCGTGATCTCGACAAATTTGCTGGCAAGACTAGCAGACACATGAAAGAAGAAACACGGGAAGAGAGAATGAGGATTTTGGTCGAGTGGGAAATTTTGGAGCTGCACGGTCTCGCGCGTCGCAAGAGTCGTTAAAAGTTGCTCATACGCGTATACTTTCCCGATGTTGTCGATCCAATTGTATATCCTTGCCCCACCTCCCAAGCTGGAATCCAACCCTCCCCAAGGAGCTCAATATACGCATATTGGTGCAGCTTTCCTGGCCGACCCTCTGCGGTGATGGACTATTCGACCATCGCTCCAAATCAATTTCAGCATCGCCCATCGGGAAGTTTCGATTTCAACGCCGCGACACCTCCACCACCTCCTCCTAAACCAGGAAGTGGTACCCAGACCCCTACTAGGGGGCCGCCTTTACCTCCCCCTCCGACTCAAATTGGTGGTTCGTCAAGTAATGGGATCCCTGCATATACACAGCAGCCAGCTATTTCGATCCAGCAAAATGTAGATCCTCCCGAGCGAGGTTGGCTGCCTCGTGGACTGGTAGATAAAACGTCGGCCATTCATCCCATGATTTAGCAGTACCTTCACTGACATGCAGGAAGGACACAAGATTTACAGCACCTTCTGGAGCACCCAGAGTTACAGACCGCATTACTGGATAATTCTGACACGTCACACCCGTCAATTGCAAGCTCGCAGGCGCCCCTCAAGCAGGTCTTAGAGTCCAATATAGCACTCTCGGATGCTCTACTACAGTTGGAAGCCCATCTTAACGATTTGAGAACATCGGCGCAGTCCCGACTTCTGGGTCTCCGTGGTCTCGAACAACAATATCGAACGAGAGTCTCGGAAACAGAAGCCGAGCTGAAACCTTTCAGTCCTATGGCCCTGTACCAGCGACTGAGTGCGAGTGCTCAGGAACAGGATCTGCTGGTTCGAGGAATCGAAGAGTCATTCATGGATGATAGCGGTATGGCTAGCGACAGGGAGGTTCAAGATTTCGTCAGGCGAGTCAGAGAAGCCAAGAAGACAGCAGTCTTTAGGAATGAGCGGAAGATGAGGTGGGATGAGGGGAGGGTTGGAGGCTGGAGATGAAATCCACGTCTTCGATCCGCATTCACCGATCCGAACCACGATTGCTGGCCACGGAAGCGCTCATGACTAATGTGCAGACTCGAAGATGACGGTCAGCTCTCTCCGTCGATGACCCGCTATTTCTCAGGCCTCATTTGCTACTCATCACCAGAGTATCAAGCAGTCAGGGTACCACACCGTTGCTCAATACTCCGTAGAGCGTTGATTGCTCCTGTCAGAGTGCATACTAAGGAAACGTCTATTGCATATCGTGCCTTCGCGGCTACGCAGGTCGATCCTCCGACTTGGTATTGCTGTGACCAGTGTTCGACGCTGGGTGTCGCATTCTGGTAATCTCAAGTCCGGTACCAGTAGAATAGTTGTTTATGCAAACGTTCGGCCAACTCAAAAGTGCCGAACCGTCAGGCGACTCCCCCGAGAGGACATATCAAATCTATTGTTCCATGTACAGACCGTGAGACTATCCCAGAATTGCCGCATGGAGCATCTGATCGTGTCCATCCACATTTGGACTCGCAGCTCTGTCGTTGATGTTGAACTCGTGTAGTGAATGCCAAGCTTTGAGTAGCACCGCATGTCACCTTGCCACATACCGCTGATGCTTGCTTTGATGAACAACACCGCTCAGCATGGACAATGAAGGCAGACCGGCGATAGAGCGAAGCAAGTCAGATCAAGGATATGGTGCCCCGACCATTGAAATCGGCCCAGACGACGAAATCTCGGATTCGAGCGCACTATCTGCTCCCAGCCGAATCGAGGGCCATGGCGAGGAGGAATTTTCCGAAGACAATGTTTCAATAACATCCTCTGCTTTTGAGGACATTATGGATGAAGCGGAAGACCGACCTTACTGCGCGCAAGGTACGTCTAGCGTTACACTCTAATTGAATTTGTACTTACGGTCGCCACAGAAGACGAAGAAGGCTGCACTGTGGAAGAGGCAAAGCAAATCAAAGCACGACTAAGAAGTGTTGGACCACAGCGATTCATCGAGGAGCTACTAGATTCTGGCACACACTCGCTACGCCATCTAGCCACGGCTTTCGGGATTCGTCCTGACATGCCAGTTGATGATACCTGGTACATGCGCATGTTGGGACTGTGCATCCAGCGCGAGCTTCGAAGACGCCAAAAACTCCCGCAGTACAACACTATCGACGACGCTGTCCAGCTTCTGCGAGACTCGAAGAATATTATGGTCATCACCGGCGCCGGAATCAGCACTTCACTTGGAATTCCAGACTTTCGCTCTAAGAACACCGGCTTCTATTCGCAACTGCTTGAAAAGGGTTTCGTTGAGCCGGAGGAAGTGTTTGATCTCCACAGATTCGACGAAGATCCTAGTGTCTTCTATTCTCTGGCAAAAGAGATCCTGCCTGTCATGGATTGGTGCAGTGTCACCCACGCTTTCATACGGCTGCTCCAGGAGAAGCAAAAGCTTTTGACCAATTACACACAGAATATCGACAACATTGAACAGTTTGCTGGCATCAAAGAGGATAAGCTGATACAGTGCCACGGTAGCTGGAAGACGGCTAGCTGTAGGAAATGCGGATTCACAGTCAAAGGGACAGATGTGTTCGAGAACGTCAGAAATGGGACTGTACCGACGTGCAGGGTCTGCGAGAATACGCTGAAGGTACAGCAGTCCAAGAAACGCAAGCGCAGCAGTGCACACAGTAGTCGTTCACGGAAGTCGACCTTTTCAGATGATGAGAGTGACGGAGAATACGACATTCCCGAGCCTGGCGTGATGAAGGTACGGTCTTGCAACAAGCTCATTAGATGGTTCAGGAAGCACTGACACGACTACAGCCTGGCATCACCTTCTTCCACGAGAAACTACCAAACACATTTTTCGACCGTTTAGTCGATCAGGATAAGGACATGGTTGATCTCGTGCTTGTCATTGGCACCAGCATGAAGGTTTCTCCTGTTAACGAGGTACCGAATTTCGTGCCGCCAGAAGTGCCTCACATTTACATATCTCGCGAACCGGTGGGCCACATCAACTTCGACATTCAGCTCCTTGGCTATTGCGACGATGTTGTGTCAGAGCTGAGTCGGAGAGCGGGCTGGATGATCGATCATGCCGGCTTTGAGGATACTTCGAAGGCGATCGTCGAAGAATCTGAATACGGACCCGGCCATCTCTGGAATGTCAGGATCCCGGGCAAAGAGCACACGGCGCAAGAATCAGCACAGCCAGGCGTTTAAATTATTTGGTTTCGTTGGCTGCAGGATCGGCCTGGTCTTTTGAAGGGAGGAACGTGTTTGTGAGCAGCGCGCACATAGATACCCTTTTTGCTCGCAGATGCTTTACAATTCAATGGGTTCAAACCTTGTATCGTATTGCGTGCATAGGAATTGATGCGATCATGTTCAAGTATACGAGTCGGGCTGTGATCTCGGTTCACCACTGCTAAGCTGCGGTGCACAAGGCAGGGTGATTGGCCTGAGAAGACCGGGCACTGTATGTCCAGGCAGCCTCGGAGTTTCCGACGAGGGAGTACTAAGAGGGACAGAGCAGGGACACACACACTAAAGGGCCGAAAAGCGTTTGTTGTGCTGTGTGGTGCTTCGAAGCGCTATGTAATGCTATGTGGCAAGACATTAGCTTCTGTGCCACCGTGGCTTGTGCCTGTGCGTTTTGTGCGCCCCTCTTGCCCCTCGCACGCCCCCCCCCCCTGGTCTGCCATGTCCAGCCAATCGCGCTGGATTTGGTGCGACGCGGACCCCTCGCTTGCTTCACCGACAGGGACGCGGGACTCCACGCTGCACCGCAAACGCAGCGCACCTCGTCTACGCTCCACTCTACTGCTTCACCTGTGCCGCATTGTCCCCAAGCTGTGCTTCTCACATCAAATACCGTCTTCTTTCTATCTCCTTTCCATTCTCCATCTCAACGCCAGCGACTATCCCCTCCGCTACACATCGCTCAGCAGCTATGATTTCCATGCTATGAACCCAAGTGTACCACCTCCAACCCTCTCCTGGACGGTGAGCATCAGCTAAAATCCGTCTCTATACCCTCTACCACACCATCAAACGACCGCACCACCAAGCTCTCTCGCTCTTCGAGCCCGTCGCTGATCTAGTATCAGCCTCGTCCGCTCGCTCCAGCGAGCTGTCGTCCGCAATGGATCCAAATCAGCACAACCAGCAGCAGCAGCAGGCAAATCGGCTGCACCTGAACTTCAACTTCGCTGGTCAAGGAGGCGGCAACTTTTCCGCGGAGCAAGGACGTGCCTTTCCTACCACTCCCTCCACCTTCCCTCAACCTCTCCCCAATTCCGCCGGTCAGCAGCAAGAAGTATGGGGAACAAATCAACAGCCCAATAGCGGCTTCACCCAGTCGGGGTACTTCATGAACAACCCGTACACCTCGCAGATGCAGCAGCAGGCCAACAACCTGCAAGCGCCCAACTCGGCCTATCGCTCGCCTGTCAATACTCAGACCAATTACAACGACGCTGCCAATGGTCTCGCGCAGCAATTCGCCCATCAAAACTTGGGCAATCAGCCTAGAGCTCCCAGTCCTTACGGCAGACAGCCGTCACCCGCCCAGCGACCAAGAACTTCTGGCCAGGGTTCCAGCCCACAGCCGCAGTATGGACAATTTCTGGGTTCGGGACCACCTCGCAACGACTCTTCCGCTGTTGATGAAGAGCCTCCGATGAAGAACCCGCAGAAGTTCTCCACGACCATTGGCAACCGCGCCAAGCTGCAAACCGAGTTGGTCGGCACATTCTTCAAGGATAGTGTCGAAAGAGCCAAGGACAGGAATGGAAGGTAAGGGTTTTCACAGATACACTGATGGGATGATCAGAAGACGGCTGACGAAGTCGTAGAGCGCAAGAACTTGAGCAGGTCATGAAGGATCCTCGAACGACAGATCAAATCAAGATTCAGAAGACCAATGCCATGCGCAAGTCAGAGGTGAATTTCCTCCGCTTTCTCCGCACCAGTGAAAAGCCAGGAAATTATCACACTGTCAAAATCATTGGAAAAGGAGCGTTTGGTGAGGTGAAGCTTGTCCAAAGAAGGCATGACAACAAGGTCTATGCCTTGAAGTCGTTAATCAAGGCAGAAATGGTACGTTGACTGTGACGCTCGTTTGAATGCGTGGCCACAAAATTGTTCAAGATGACTGATGAAAAGCAGTTCAAGAAGGACCAGCTGGCTCATGTTCGCGCCGAGCGAGACATCCTTGCTAACGCTGACAGCCCATGGCTTGTGAAATTGCATACGTCCTTCCAGGACTCTACGTTTCTCTATATGCTCATGGAGTTCTTACCAGGAGGAGATCTCATGACGATGTTGATCAAGTACGAGATCTTTTCAGAAGACATCACTCGTTTCTACATGGCCGAGCTTGTCCTCGCCATCGAAGCGGTCCACAAACTCGGATTTATTCATCGGTAAGCACCTATCCGGACACCAATCTATTGCAAGTATTTGCTGACACCATCGCGCAGTGATATCAAGCCCGATAATATCCTTCTCGACAAGGGTGGCCACATCAAACTCACCGATTTTGGCTTATCTACCGGCTTTCACAAAGAGCATTCAGCGTCTTTCTATCAGAACCTCATGTCCGCCTCATCCCGTGCCTCACATACAAACCGCAACAGTGTCTCGATCGATCAGATCCAACTCACCGTGTCCAATCGCAATCAGATCAATACTTGGCGTAAATCCAGACGCCAGCTAGCCTATTCCACCGTTGGCACTCCCGATTATATCGCGCCTGAGATTTTCGGAGGCAGAGGCTATGACTATGCCTGCGATTGGTGGAGTGTTGGGACCATCATGTTCGAATGCTTGATCGGGTGGCCTCCCTTCTGCGCTGAGCATGCCAACGATACCTACCGCAAAATTGTCGAGTGGAGAAGGTACTTGCACTTCCCGCCCGAGCAGCCTCTCACGAGGGATACGGAAGACTTTGTCAAAGGGTAAGCGCAGATCTTTTTCCTTTCATCTTGTGTTCTGCCGCTGTCATAGTTGTCATGCATTTTCAGACCCCATCCACTTACCAGTGTCTAGCCTCATCTGCGATGCGCAGGACCGCTTGGGACGCGTTGGTGGAGCAGCTGAGATCAAGCGCCATGCTTTCTTCAGAGGAGTGGTGTGGGATCAGCTCCGCCGCATTCGCGCCCCGTTCGAGCCCAAGCTGCAGAGCGCGACGGACACGCAGTACTTCCCTATTGACGAAATTCCACAAACTGATAATAGCGCTGCTCTCCGTGCGCAGAATGAAGCCATGGGAGGTGAGGAGGCGACCATGTCGTTGCCCTTTATCGGCTACACGTACAAACGCTTCGACGCGTTCAGGGGCAATTAATCGTGTCCATCGACAGCAATTTTCAAGATGAGAAAGCAGAGATAGGGCGGGCAACATTGCAATTACCGCATGCTTGCGTATCGGCAGCCCAGCGAGATATGGGATAACCATTGGCATCGAATATCAAGAGGCGCAGGTCGCATTTCCTCTTATCACATGAATGTCTCGGTGAATATCACATTGCACAAGCGGATCAGACTTCGGCGTGGGCATTTTGCGAGTGCCGAAGGCATTGTAATGTAGTCGTATCGCATCCACAGATCCAAGCTGGCGGACGGCAGAGACAGTTAACAGAAGATTGTCAAGTCAGACGATCATGAAAATGAAATGGCTTTCACACCACGCTTGATAGGTCGTGGTGGATTTTCTTGTGGCTATTCCTCCACATCACTGTAGCCGTACTGACATCCCAGACGCCCCGCTGCATAAGGAACGCGAAGTCGTTGACGCTCTGTGACACCAATTCCAATGTGCAATCTTTGCTGCCTTCCAACTCGGTGATCGTATTGCTTTGAATGGTCGTCCATTCCTTTTGATGGTCGTCCATTCCTTTGATACTCCATAGATCGTTCGCACGGCCGCGAGTGCGCACACCACGGCATAAAACCACCCTCTGACCGGCAGTCATTCTTAGGAGAAGTGGAACGTGGTGTCTCTCCATCTCGTAAGCCCCTGAGAGGCATCTTCATCGTGCCTCAAATTGAATCATGCGATTGGTCCGCTCCTTGTACAACACGCGGTATCCGCACTCTTTGCAACGGATAGGATCGCCGCGCTTGAGGAAGACTTTGGCATCACAGTCGCCGCACAGATAGCCCACCGGTCTGCTGGTGTCTTCGAAGGATGTGGGTGCGGAAAAGGCTGCGTTGCCGCCGCTGCCGCCTGTCTGGTTCTGCGACGAGGTGGGCAGGGAGGGCGCTTGGAAGGCTTCGCGCGACATGTTTGTGGATTGAAGTCGATGCTGTGGAGAGGGGTATCGTGTAGAAGATATCCGATATGTCGTTGGTTTGACAGTTGTGTTGAAATGGCGATTTGTCGGCGTCACGAACTTCGGACCAACATCGAACGAAGTGTATGGAAGAGGTCTGCCCGCAAAGGCGGTGAGGGGATGACCCTAGTTTTGGCTGTAGAGCGACATCGGGCCGGCGGCAGAATTTCTTCGTCTGACGTCGCTCGGCCAGTAACCTGCGGCCTAATTGTAGAATTAATCAGCTGCAGTCATTTTCATATCTGGAGATCTCAGCTTCGAACTCATGTTTTTAATGCTGGCCGACAAAACAGGGCAGCGCGTGTACTCACCACATTACTTCGATATACCGATATGACACGAGTGTGAAAACGCAAGGCTGTGGACCAACTTTCCTGTCATTTCATTTCGTTCTCGGCCGCAGGATGTCGGCTATACTGAGCGCGGACGACTTGAATGACTTTATTTCCCCTTCGGTAGCATGCATAAAACCTGTGGAGACATTACCAACAACCAAACCGGCCCAAGATCCTGAGAACTCTTATGAAGTGACCACAGAAGACGCGGCGGCAGCAGCAAATGCGCCACCGGCCCAAATCACTTTGACCGATTGCCTGGCCTGCTCTGGATGTGTCACTAGTGCTGAGGCTATACTTGTCAGCCTCCAAAGCCACCAGGAAGTCCTGACAACACTGGACGCATATCGGGAGCTGCCACTGCCGCCGGCAGGATGTCGTACAGAAAGCGATTCGATTTCACAGGAGCTAAAGGACGGGGATGGGAAAATATTCGTTGCTAGCGTCAGTCCCCAGGCAAGGGCTAACATAGCAGCTACTTTTGACATCAGCGAAGGTGCTGCCGGCAACTTGATACAACAGTTTCTCAGCGGCGAAGATGGACTTCGCTCTGGTGGCAAACACGGAAGCGGATTTGCATGGGTGCTGGACACCAACGCCTTCAGGGAAATCGCACTTGCTGCTACGGTGGAAGAGATGGGATCTGCCACCAACGAGATAGATCCTACGGGCGACTTCACACGGCGTGATCAGAGATCTAAAAAGCCAATCCTAACATCTGCTTGCCCTGGCTGGATCTGCTATGCAGAGAAGACACATCCACATGTGCTGCCCCATATATCGAAGCTGAAGTCGCCCCAAGCTCTTGCAGGCACTCTAGTCAAGACTATATTATCGAGAAAGTATGGCATTCCCGCGAATAAGATATGGCACATGGCAGTCATGCCCTGCTTCGATAAGAAACTAGAAGCAAGCCGGGAAGAACTGACAGACCCTTACTGGCAAGACAATGAAGGCGATTCAAAGACTGGCAATATCACTTCTACTGGCATCAAAGGCTGTCGAGATGTCGATGTAGTCATTACGTCACGCGAACTTCTTTCCCTCGCTGAAGCCCGCAATATATCGTTGCCACATCTGCCTCGCCGGCGATTGCATTCCGCTCAGCATGCAGCTTTTCCGGATGCTCGTTTCGAGCGCTTTCTCTTTCCCCGCGCCCCACGACAGAATGCGAGCGCAGAGTCCGGCAGTTCAGGCGGGTATCTATGGCATCTCGTACAAACGATGCACAGCAGACACCCCGGATCACACGTCAGTGTCCAGCGAGGACGCAACAGCGACGTCGTTGAGTACGCTGTCGTGCCTGCAGAAAATGGGCCAGCTCTTTTCCGAGCAGCGCGCTTCTATGGCTTCCGCAACATCCAGAACTTAGTGCGCCGGCTTCGTCCTGCGAAAGCATCACGCTTACCTGGTGTGAGCAGAAGACCTGGCCAGACCACAGCTGCTGCGACGGTCGACACCTATGACTACGTCGAGGTGATGGCTTGTCCCGGGGGATGCACAAACGGAGGCGGGCAAGTTAGACCCGAGGACGTCGCCGCGATCAGGGCATTGGGAGCCAGCACTGGCTCTTTGGCAACAGAGACGAACAAGATGACTCAGCGAGAGTGGCTCGCCCAAGTCGACGAAGCATATTTCTCTGCGAGCAGCGACGACGAGCTGGACAGGGAAGAAACCTCGTCCGACTTACAGGCGGAAGATTGGCACGATCACGCGTATGTCAAGAGTTTGATAACTCATTGGGCGAGCATCACCGGGTATTCGGAAGAGGCGTTGCTGCGCACTACATATCGGCGAGTCGAGAGCGATGTCGGCAAGAAGACCAGCGAGGTCGAACGTGTCGCTGGATTGGCCAGCAGCCTCGGCGGAGGATGGTAGAACTTTCACAGCTGCACCTTTTCCGCGGCTTGTCACAGACGGCGTGAGATCATGGGAAAAACGACTACAGAGTTTTGGTGCGTAACGCACAAAGCATCACACTGGCCATCTTGCAAGGAATACTGTCCATAGGAGGAATGTGTACCACGAATCACGAGACATATAGATCACTGTATATCTTGAATGTATCATAGTGAAGGACGACTGCTACGCTCACCGCTCACTACGGTCATGGTCTATCATTTCTCAGGCCAACCACAGTCACCTTGATGTTTCTCATGGTCGCGCGTCAAGTCGCGCGTGGAGGGTGGATCACAGTGGAGCAAAGGCACCGTTTCACGTCGCGTGCCTGCAACACATCCGCGTACACACACTGCCTCGCCTCCCATGTCGATCGAACAGAGAAACGCGACATGCGTGACTCGTCTGTGACTCTCGGTCGTTCGATCATCGTGCTCCTCCCGATAATCACAGGGCGCAGCAGCAAATCAGCCAGCCAGCCAGCTGAGGCGATCGTGAGATTTGTCTGTCCGCGTAAGCCCTGCGCAACGTTTGCGATGGTCAGAGACGTGCAATAGCGTCATGACTGGCAGATGACTGCAGCACGCAGTCGAAAGGGGTGTCTCTGGGGGAGCTGTAAAGTGGCTGCATATGCAGCTGCAGCACGCACAAGGGCGAGCGGACCGGGGCGGACCATTGGGCTGGACTGATTGAATGGGCGGTCTACGGCAGGGGGGAACGGGTGCGGGCGTGAAAAAGAAAAGTATGGCTGCTGCTGCTGCTTCTCAGACAAGCCTCGTGGGATTGGATTTCACTTGCCCTGCGGCCTTCTTGTCCCAGGTCCCACAGTGGAGAGCGGCAAAGGCCGCGACAGCGGGCGGAACGCGGCAGAGGGCAAACAGAGTTGGCCATCTTGCAGCACACCCCCGATCCACGCGCCCCCTTCGCCCAACCCGCGTCCCGCGTGCCGGTGCAGCTCGAGATCTTGGGTCGCGATCTTTGGGTCGCTCTGGAAGAGGAAGAGAGGCAAGCTTTGGTGGTGGAAAGGGTTGTGGTCTATCGTATCAGAGCTAATCTCAACTCTCACGTGGGAGGGCTCGTAATTTCGCAAATGACCATCGAAAGAAAAGAAAATCTCTTCCTTTTGTTTTTGCTCGGCCTTGACGGAGCCTGCTTCCGTCCGAGACACGCTGCAGTAAGGAGGAAGGAATCAAGCAAAAGAGAATCTAGTTGCCGGGGACCATGCAAGGCGTCCCGAACACGTTCCGGCGCTGTTCGGGGACGTAGGGCCTTGCATTAGCAGAAGGGGCACGGTGTGGGTGCGGGTGTGGATGTGGGCGGGCCTGTCCACGTTGGCCCTGATGGTCAGGGCCCTGCCTGGCGGAAGAAACAGGTTTCCTCCCGTGCTTTCCCCCTCCAGTCATGTACTCACCGCGAGTTGTATTCCGCCGTGATTGCTGGGCCGGCTTGGGAGCAATAGAACGAGCCGGGGAGTGATTCAATCGATGGCTCAAGGGTCTTTCCGAATCTTCTCTCGTCTCACGGACCAGCAAGGACACGGACTGGACAATTACGAACACAGATTGACAGAGTCGTATCATGGGAAAGGCCGTGAATGATGAGCACCAAGATGAGCACTGTGAATTGTGTATGTCTCGCAATTACGGGCTGTTAGCACACACGGGCTCTCAATCGAGGCGAAGTTGAGGCCCGCTGATTGGGCAGAGCGAGTCTGAGATTTCGATGCTAGCCAGTCCTGGTCGACTTCATTATTGGTAGATCCAGGCGCCGTGTAACCCATGAGAGAGCCTTTGTCACACGTACGGTCGAGCAGACTCGCCAAACAGTAGATGACAGAGCTGGCTGTTCACCTCGTAGACTCATTGAGATAGACCTGGACGGACCAAACTCTGTTTGCAGTACTGCCGAACCCCTACAGCCATGTCTAGACCAGTTCGAGAATCGCTAAAACAGATTGATGCCGTCTCTTGGCTCATCGGAGATAAATTCATCTTAAGCAAGACACTCGATGCAACAAAATGCGCCCGCACATGGCCAGCTGACGACGGTACCTTCTACTCCATCAGCATTGCCCCAATCGTGCCTCCATCGGCTGGGCCTCTGTGGACAGACAGCCAATTCCGAAAGATTCACGATGCTGGGGACTGTGCAGCAGTGTGGGACATGGGCGCTTTTTTCCTCAAGATCCACGACACGCCGTTCAAGTTGCAGGATATGCCGTCCCGAGACAGTGCCACCAAAGAGCATACCACACTGACGTGGTTAGCGGAGCAGAATCTCAGTTTTGCTGTCCCCAAACTCCTATTCCACGCCGAGGATGGAACCCGTGACTATCTGATCATTACTCGCGTGCCAGGGGAGACTATCTTCAAAGCATGGCATGGTATGGGCGAAGAGGAGCGAAGGGTCTATGCGCGGCGCGTTGCTGAAATCATTGAAGAGATGTCAAAGTGGGAGAGCAATAGCATTACAGGCATCGATGGGAAGCGAATGGCTGACTCATGGATGGACATCGTGCCGGAGCTTTCGTCCGACGGTTTTGCGCCAGAAGCTCTGCGACGGATTTTTGAGGCGCTGGGCATGAATTGCTCTTCATTATTCTTCTGCCATTGTGATCTTGGCCCTGATAATATAGTTGTTGACCGCGAGAAGCAATGCGTTGGTGTGATCGACTGGGAGAACGCAGGCTATGTTCCCAAGGCCTGGCCGAGAACCAAAGCCGAGTGCTCAGGTGGACTAGATCTAGACTACACCAAGGAGGACTACTCAGACGAAGCAGTGCTCGCGGCAAAACAAAAGGAATGGAGACTCATGTTGGCCAAAGCACTTGAAGAGAAGCGCTTCCCGCAAGTATCCGAGGCTTACAAGCAGGCACGAGCTGAAAAAAATCGAATATATCTGTCGGAGCGACCCTGGCTAATTGGCGAGACTCAAAATGCGGTCAAGCCACCACACTCGATTGATATAAAGTCGCAGCCACAGGCAATTGCACCGGCTAAGCAAAGTTGACTGCACGCCGATCCGACAACAACGGTGGCGGCAGGATGAGCGAAGATCTCCTTAGCCTCCGTCGTTGTTCGAGAAACCGCGTGGTATGACTTGACGCCATTCGCCAATCGTCCTCCCTGGCCTCGGCACTGGTAACTCGTACTTCTTACGTCCATGTCTGAACCCGTATCACCAGTAGCCACGAATATTTTATGGTCGGTCATCATACACAGTGAATTTATCTGGTGGAATTAACCTCGTTGAGTCGTTTCTAATTGCACAATAATGTGCAGGCTTGGGCTGGAACACACAATGTAGACTGGGGAACAAAGCAGGATGAAAGACACGGAGAATGGAAGCTCTGACTGACCGCTGGGCACCGGATGGTGTCCTCGACCACCGCAGGGCATCCGAACAGGGGCGCATATCTGGGCCCATGTGAAGGCATTGCCATGATCACTCACGCAGAAGGATAGCCCGGGCAAGATTACACGAAAAGAAAACATGCGACACGCCGAACACAAATGGAGGCCAGAATGAGAAAAACTGGGACGAGACCCGACGCTAAGCCCGACGCAGTGAAAAGAAACGGCACGTGCCGAAGTAGCGATGAAACCCCAGCGCAGGGATAGGCCCTCTCGTTGCCCTTCTGATTGCGATGATTGATTAATTAATCAAGCATTGTTCACGGCGACAGCAGATCCTACGCGGTGCAAATCCAATCAAACAATCGAAGCGTCCTATCATTTGCGAGAAGATTGTGTACGATATCGCAGTGCTGTTTTTCGCAAGTGTGTAGTGGTGGTGGGCGGTGGACCGCCATACGAGCCACGTTTGTCCATCCATGCGGCCATCAGCCACAGCGCTAAATACTTTGTTGCAGCGTTGGGCTGCTGTCGGTTTCAAAGCGTCATCGCTATTCGCTGGTCTTCCGCCGGCCCTGCAGGTCCGAAAAGTCAGCTCTTAGTGTTTTCTGCAGTGCAGTTCGTCCTGACTGGTGTGTTTCCTCGTTGGTCGCTGGTGTGGTCCGCATACATCTGCGTGCCTCTTTGCGTCCGCCGCCACGTCCGCAGTTCTGGTGCAGTCGTTGTGCAGTTGCTGTGAATCCCCGACTTCCGCCTGCTCTCCTTTCTGGCCAATCTCCCTTGCCCCCATCGCCGCCCAAACCTCGTCGAATTTCAGGCGTCCGGCGCATGACTCGTCCGCGATCCCGCTGTCCGCTGTCCCGTCGCATCAGGCATCATCCGCGCCGCATACCGTCCCCTCTCCCTCTAGGCCGACCGCGTCGTCCCTGAAGCCCTGTCGCTACTCCTGCGATCCACTCGCCGGCCCGCCCAAATCTTGCTGCCACCTCACCTCCACTGCTTGGCCCCTGAGTTTACTCTGCTGGCCACGCTCGTCATATTCCCGCACACGCGCCTCCTTCTAGGCCTGCTTCAAGCCCGGTGGGAGAAGGCCTATCGCCGCGCTCGTCGTCTTTTTCTCGTCGCGATAAACCTTGTTCACTCTTACTCGTCTTCCAGTGCCCCGGCCCGTCCGACGTAACGCCACACACCACACCACACGACGCACTACCGCGCTACCCCGACGCCTGTGCGCCGGCACCATTCAGGAACACTCATTTCCCCTTCCCTCGTTCTCGTCGTTCTCGTCCCTCTTTTGGCTGTGTCTCTATTGATAGAGCGCCTGTTGCCCTCACCATTCCCGCCATCAGTAGTCCGTCCCGTCTCGCTTCTCACTCGTCACGGCCCCCAACATCCGAGCGCTGCGAGCACTAGTATTCGCGCCCGGGCGCGGTCATCACCTCTGCCTGTCTCGCACTTCCTGGCGCACGCCTCTTCTGTCGACCTTTCGCGGCCAGCCGATCCGCCTCCTGCTGCCACACTTGTCTCTCACGCCCCCGGCTCAGGGACTCCATCCCGGTCGCATCTCTCTATCGATTGCATGGCAACAGCACCGACCACATCTCTTCAGGGGCTTCGTCCGTTTTCTGCCTCCGTCTCTGACACTGCCGTCTGTTTCCTTCGACCTTGTCATCTTTAGGTGTCGGCGACAGCTACAGCGACGGCAGCATTGGCAATATCAGAGTCGAGCGCGCGCGCCCGAAGAAACATCGGCTGTTCCCCCTGTGACGACAAACACTCCGACATCGAACCTTCCTCCATAAACGTACGCTCGCCTGCGCTTGCACCTCCGGCTGCAGCACTTGCCATAAACCGTTTCTCGTCCTGCTGTATTCAGATACTCATTCTTCCGCAAAAGACCAGAAACATTCTCCGCTCGCTATCGATTGGAAATCCAACCGTTTCGCCCTTTGATCTCATCCGTTTTCTACTCTGGTAGTGGCACCAGCCTCTGCTACACGCTATTCCTCGTCACTTTTCGCAACGGTCGCTCCATCTCAACGCCTTTCGCACCCGTCCGCCGGCAGAACCTCTCGTCACTTCGCTTCCAATTCCCCTGCCCCGGCATTTCTGTCCAATGCAGACCACGTCGTCGTGCTGATTCCTCCCATCGGACCACTCTCACTTTCACGCTCCGGCGACTCCGGCTGTCACTCATTCTTATACAAACACAATAGTCCATTGCTATCCTCTGCTACCTTGCTCACGACCTTGTCACGATACTTGAACATCCATCGGTCGCTTCCTCATACACGCGGAGACTTCCAACGCCTTCCGCGAAAACCGATATCTCCTCGACCCGTTCTACAGTAACGGCGACTTACTGATAATCCTAATTCAGCCGTCACGTTCTACATTGCCAATTCACTTTTCTCGACGCGTCCCGCATACTCAGAAGCTGCCAGGTCTCGACAGTCACGATCACTTCACTGTCGATCTGCCAATCTAGACTGCTCGACTGTGAACTCGTCTGCATATCAAGGTGCCTTCCGTCAAAACAATCCGGCAGGAGTGATCGATCAACGAACAGGACTTTCTCACGATTGACATCCGACTGCACAGATGAGATAAGGCCGAATATCAGACTAAGCTCCGAGCTCACGACTTGCCGATCTCCAAGATGGCTGTGGCAGTCGATTCTTCTTCCCGCGGTTGGACTTCGCATCATTCTCACCAGAGCAGTGCAGCTGTGACTTTGGAAGACAAGTATGAGATCGTGAAAGAGATCGGTGATGGCAGCTTCGGAAGCGTTGCTTTGGGACGGACACGGGGTGCTGGCGCTGGCGTGGTCCGCAGAAATACCATGGTCAGCTCGTTTGCTCTCTCGGATTATGATACATATGCTAATTCCTCGACAGGTTGCAATTAAGACCATGAAGAAGAGCTTCGATAACTTCGCGCAATGTCTAGAGCTTCGGGAAGTGATCTTTCTCAAGACGCTCCCTGCTCATCAACACTTAATTCCTGCTTACGACATCTTTCTCGATCCCCTGAGTCGCAAGCTTCACATCTCTATGGAGTATATGGATGGAAACCTCTACCAGCTCATGAAGTCAAGGGATCACAAGCCGCTTGACAGCGCTAGCGTCAAGAGCATCCTTTTCCAGATCCTGTCGGGCTTGGAGCACATCCACGAGCATGGCTTCTTTCATCGAGACATCAAGCCGGAGAACGTCCTTGTTTCTTCCTCGTCGCCTGATACTAGCAACGCATTCAAACGCTATTCATCATTGATGACTCCTCCGTCGACGCCTCCGACTTATTCGATCAAGCTCGCCGATTTTGGTTTGGCTCGGGAGTGTCATTCTAGAACACCCTACACCACCTATGTCTCCACACGCTGGTATCGTGCGCCCGAAGTCTTGCTGCGAGCGGGCGAGTATTCTGCGCCTGTCGACATCTGGGCTCTCGGGGCGATGGCCGTTGAGATTGCGACTCTAAAGCCATTGTTTCCAGGAGCCAATGAAGTCGATCAGGTCTGGCGAGTATGCGAGATCATGGGCAGTCCAGGTCTGTGGGTCAACAAGCACGGCGCCCGTGTTGGTGGCGGA
Organism: Dothideomycetidae sp. 11243; assembly: GCA_000836255.1. Classification (NCBI taxonomy): domain Eukaryota; kingdom Fungi; phylum Ascomycota; class Dothideomycetes; species Dothideomycetidae sp. 11243. The sequence goes on along the minus strand of DF938581.1, from coordinate 1,240,939 downwards.
GAATGGAAAGACGGCATCAGACTGGCACAAAAGCTTGGGTTCTCCTTCCCAAAGATGGCTCCCCACTCGCTGTCGTCTGTCCTCCCGTCGCCACAGTGGCCTGCCAGTCTGGCCGAGTTTGTCACTTGGTGCCTGCTCTGGGATCCGAGCGCACGACCAACGTCTACTCAAGCGCTAGCACACGAGTACTTCACAGACGCTGTCGATCCGCTTCGCCCTAAGTCGTCTTCTACGTCGAAACTTCTCGGTCGCAAGCAGGGCAGCGTGCAAGATTCGCCAGACTCTCCACACAGCCTCACCACCAAAACGTCCTCATGGTTCAGGCGGTCACTAGGGCCTAAAGAGATGTCCCACTCGAATCAGGCCGAGCAGAGCGCTATCGTGCAACCCTTGGTGGTTCGTCCGTCACCTGCGCAGCTTCAGACTGAGACCACTCCAGTCACCACAAAGCCCAAGCCAGCACTCTCCAAACGTCCCAGCTGGAACAACAATACCGCACCCATACCAATTCTTCCATCAATACGCCCTGTATCCCCGCTACCGGATGCTACAACGGCTCAAGCATCCAAGCTTGGCGAGTCGCTGCAGCGGCCAGGGAAGAAGCTCGGCAGGCAACTGTCGGTCAACTCTAGCAACAACCATTACGCCGACTATCACAGGCAAGAAACCGAAAAGGCGCTAAATGGCATCAACGGGGTTGTCGCTCCTATCAGCACTGTCAAGGAGAGCTTTTTCTCCCACCTTAGAAAGCGTGCTCGCCGCTTCTCTGGTCGCAATCAAATCCCACCGTCTCCATCTGCCGATGAGATTGACGTTGATGCCCAGAGTTACAACGGCGCTTCGGCCTCTCATCGTAGCTCGATGATTGTTGACCAGAGCCCAAGTGAGGCCGATCCTAACAGTCCTTCGAAGGACTCTGGATTTGCAGAGCTCGATACTATACTTAACAATGTGCGGTATAGCATTGAAGGAAATAAACCGCTTCCAGACCTACCTGCTAAACAGCCTCACCGGACTCCAAGCTTCAATTCTATTCGCAGGCTCGGCTCACTGCACAAGAGTATCGAACAACAGCATGATCAGTCTACCTCAGTTTCTCGAACTCGTCGGTCGATAAGACATACTCTTCGTCCAGATAGGCGCTACGAGACCCCAGATGAGGAGGACGAGCTTCTTGATGAAGCACTGGCATCGGCAAACCAGATTGCGAAGACCCTGGACAGGACTTCGAGGGCTAAAGCCTCAGCTAAGGACAAGACCAGCGTCAACGCGATGCCGTCCGATCGCTCATCTGAACCCTACCTCACTCCATCACCATCCAAGGAGAACAATTCCATTGCGTTCAGACAGCTGGAAAGGTCAGCTCCATCAAAGCCCCTGGACATTAAGAAAACGCCACAGAAGGCGTCGCTCAACCCGCAGTGGCCCACGCCCCCGTACGAAGACAGTGACTGGGCTTCGACAGCTGCTGCGAGCATTTTAGCAGCTCAGGCGTATCTCCGCTAAATTCACAACAACACTCATTATTCTTTCCTTATTGTCAAAGAAATCTCCTATCTATCTTACCATCTATATGGTCAATTTCAGCATAACTTCGGAGCGTTATCATATCTTTTCTAACATAGACTCGGATTTCCTAGCGATTCGATACTTTGCTCGGGATCTGGCGTTGCATCAGCCTGGTTTGGAATCCATGGGATTTTTCTCGTCTCGGATCCACTTTCGTCGACCGACATCCGCCGCATACAAGCGATGGAATTCCTTTCCTATTGTCATCTTTTTTGTCATCGATACCACAAAGGCGTCCTGAAGAGACGGGACGACCTCCGCTATGTTTCTACTGTGCGACTTGCTCGATCTGGTCATCGAATTGGCGCCAGCGAGTCTCCTGATAGGTTGGGAACTCGAGGGATGTTTCTTAAAAGTCGTCATCACTAGTATTGGGGAGTTTGAAGAGGACGGAAACAAAACCCGACGATGTTCCCTAACAGGATCATCGCGAATGTAAGCAAAACCCGGAGAGGAGTATTGTATATAGTTCAGAGCCTCTCCGGCAAATGTGAAACTTCACTTTTATTATTGAGCTTCTGTGGATATGCCGTGATGACTGCTGTCATTGGGAACTGCCATTGATCTATCCTACACTGACTGTCTATGTGTGCAAGCCTGGAGCCGTCACGAGAATATCATTCCGAGTCCAAACAGACCGAGTACCCGACAGAGGTCTCAGTCATCAGACTCCTTTCCATCTCCATTCTCACCAAGCCATAGCCTCGCACCCTCGTAGACACCGAGATACAAGCCGCTCCCCAACAAAGTCCAAATGGCTCTCAACGCACCGCCACGGAACAGTCCCTTCGCCACACCTCGCTCAGCGACGACCTCCCTCGCGATCTGCAGCGACGACTTCCGACTGACGGGCTTCGCGAGCTGCGACGCAGCACGAGAGACTGACTTGCCCATGGCGTCGAGGGTAGTCTTCGCCTGGCCCTTCTGGGGCGCGGCTTCGTTACTGGCGGACTCAGCGGCGGCGAGCATGATGCGCGTCTTGACCACGTCGACGGGAGTGGTTATCACTGCTGCTACGCTGCCTGCTGTACCGGCTGCTACGGCGGTGATGAGACTTGCTTCGAGGATTGAGGGCTTGGAGGAAGGACCGATGCCCCTGTGGGTGCGGATGGCGGACTTGAGGTGCTCGTAGAGCGGGAATTGTAGCGCGGTGAAGGGGAGGTTGCGGCCTGCTAGAGCGGTGTAGCCGCGCCACAAGGCGAGAGGATTGGACTTGAAGCGACGGATCGTTTGTAGAGTCGCGCCGGTGGACGAGGTGGATGAGACCATTTGCGCGTTCTGCTTTATCACTTCGGCCGGGGTCAGGATGGCGCATGATACTAGCTCGGCGAGGGCGGAGGCGCCTGAGTGGATGAATGGCGTGGGAAGAGTCTTGAAGGGCCCATGGTTGTGCAGAAAAGACTTTGTCGCTTCGTAAGTCGTAAAGAAGGCACCAGCTGGTGTGAGATTAGTTGAGTGTCAACTAATGGACGGGTACGACTCACATGCGGGCAGAGTTGCTATTATGACACTGCCGAGACCTTGATACAATCCGCGAAACAAGGCCGCCTTGTTGACCGTGTTGGATGCCTCATGGAGATATAGTCGTTTATAGTCTGGCGATTGGATGCGGGTCTTGACTGTGTCGAGCGGGTAGACAAGAAGATCGACCGTGAATGCTGCAAATGCACCCGCCTGACATTGCTTTTAGTACTGGATCCTCGGTCTTCATGAGAAATAAAGCTCACTATCAAGATATCACGATTGGAATTGTTGGACATTCCAGTATCTACACTACGGTGTTATTGAATTCGTGGAGGTTGGGTTGTTGAAGACGGCTCCTGGTTAATAAATATTTTGGTCGTCACCACTCGTGCGTCATGATGCAGCCCCGTCTCAGCATCATCGACTGGCAACACACAATCAATATCTAGACATCTACTTCATCCATCGTTTATTCGAATCACGCCGTCAGCTTGCCCTTGGGCGTGCCAGCATGATAGGCCCATTAGTAATGTAGCATGAAGTCTCTGGATTTTTATTGTCCATTATCTGCCTCGCAGACCTCTTCTGCTCTTCTATGACAGCTCCGGCTACAGAACTGTGGAACGACATAATCTGTTGTAACTCGACTTCCCCAACGGTGTGCCCGAAATCCATCGAGTCCAACACAATCTTGAAGGCATCGTCGGCAAGCCAAGTCTGGCATGTAGTGATCATTGCTGCTGGACGGTCGAGACCAAAATGGGGCCTGTGGAGGCCATGCACCCCCGTGATTCCTTCTACATGTCGTGCAATGGCTTGGTGATCGAACACTTCCTCAAATCGCGAATTTACGAGATCACCACCTTGTCTGACTTTGACTTCCCATTGACCGTCGCGCTGCCGAACCCAGAGGCCATTAGAGGACAGCGCCCGACTTTTGTCGTAGTAGATGTCGCGGAAAACGTGCTGGCTTGGAAAGCGAATGCTCGAGAATCTCGGCCGGCCTTCGTTTTTGACCAAATTGCTCACTGCTAGAACAACAAACTTGCGCACAACCTCTAAATACAATAATCCGCCCCCACGCCTGGCATCATGAGCCGTACAGTGACGCACAATTTGGCACTATGATTGACCATACCGAGGGCGGCACACTCTTAACGTGAATGGTTACACAAGGAGGAACGGCAAGCGTAGCCGATCGCTTTTCAAACAGTCAACAATTAGCGAAGACAACAGAGTTCTGACTATCTAGATGCAAGATGACCATACTTCGTGGACTAAATATCTGCAGACTATGCACAGACAACGCGTGTCTTTCCTGCAATCAATTGCTGAAGTAGCTAGCCATAGAGCTGTTCCTGGTAGGCTTCTCCTTTGGTTGTAGGACGTAATTCCCCCAGCGAGGACGTGGTAGTACGGTTCTATCATTGGCAAGTTGGCAGAAAGCCAGGGAAGGTGCTCAGCACTGCTGCATGACTGTTTGTGATGCTCGTTGCACAGCGCGACGTGCAATTGTGCTTCGTTGTTTCTGCCGCCGCTTGGCGACAGGTGCGCATCAATCACTTCACTTCAAGCGCGTTTCCCTTGCTCGCTTTCTAACTTGTCCACTCTTAATCCCTCACCCTTGCTCCGTTTTGTCCAGTACAGAGCCTTCCAATCTGCTTAGAGCGGTCCTCTGCAGCTAATTATGAGTCCCCTCACGTTTTTCGAGCGGCAGAAGCTCCTGCTCACTCCTGCCGATGCAGTCAATGAAGGACGTTCCGTCTTGAAGGCAACGTCCAAACCATGGTCTCCCACCTCCAAGCATTCAAGTGTAGAGGACAAGGAGAACCACAACCCTGAAAGCGGGTTCGAACCCAAGGATGGGGCTTTTGATAAGTCAGAAGTCCGCATCTCCAGTTCTGGACCGTCTTTGAATCGCGTCAGCGAGGAAAGCAATGAAAAGGTTAGTGGTCGTCATCAATCCACTCTCCCCGTCTGTCTAATGCGCCAGAGCTTCAGCCCGCTCAATCTTTTCGCAAGAAAACTTCAGGTCTCGATGCTGTTTCCGGAGGAGCGGACTTCACTTTCCACCCGGCTATCGATCCAGGTGTCACGAACCAAGCAAAGGTTTGTCTATTCAGACCATGCTGGACGAACTGATTACTCACGTCTATAGTTATCGTCCAGCGGTCGCGGCAGGTCATACATTCCACCCCATCTGCGTAACCAGCCAGACGCGTCAAGTCCTTCACCTGAGAAGCTTCGCGATACATCGCCCGCAAAACGCGTCTCGAGCTTCAACCTTGCTACTGACGAGCCTAAGCGCGTCAAGTTTGCGAAAGAACCCATGATCATCATCAGTCCGCCGGTGAACTCTAGCGAGGTCCCTGACGTGGTTCATCTTTCATGGGACGAATCTACGGTCAAGGGTGAACATGGGTTAGAGGCAAAGAGCGTGGAAAGCTCCCCTCCCAGCTCACCTCTTCAGCATGAGCCGATGGAACTTGAGTCTGAAGCTATTCCACAGCTTGTGATTTGTTCAGACACCACTTTCGACCCGCAGCAGGGCCACGTTCATGATCTATTGAACAAGCTGGAAACGGGACTGGCCGTCACTGCAAGCTTTGAGGCGTTGATGGAGCGCGACAAAGCCTTGACAGCGTTGGTAGGAATCCTGGCTACTGATCTCAAGGAGGTTCGCAATCGACTCAAAAAGCTCGAGTCTGCCGGGATCGTGTCCGGCGAACTGCCTCCTGTGTCAGGATCGATCTCTGGCTACGATGATAGTCCTACCAGTCAAACAACCTCTTCGGCGTTTCTGGAGGACAGCATTAGTGGTGCCCGTAACTTCCAAAGGAAAAGCGCGACGGAAGAACCGATCGTGGTCTCAGCTGGTAAGTCTCGATGATAATGCACTTTCGTATGGGAATTCACAACGAGCAGCGGAATGCACTACTCCTCCAGTCTCGTCGCCTCCAGTTCCCGGAACTCCTACTAGAAATCACGACTCTGAAGAGACCAACGCCACGGCTCATGGAGCGATCCATTTGACCATCAAAATGGGTACGTGTTCTATTTAGGAAAGCAAGGGCCGAAAGTCTAACGACTGCATAATTTAGGGCCTGGATTGCAAACCGTTGTTCACACCACGAAGCACACCAAGATCACAGAGATCATTCAGGCAGCATTTGACCAGGTCGACATGCCGGCAAAGTCGTGCTCTCTCCTGCACGAAGATGACATGCTTAGCATCAAATGGACCGTCGCTACCGCCGAGTTGGTTGATGGTGATGAGCTCCATCTGGAGTTTTGACAAGACATTGCGTTGAAGGACAAGCAAGGTTGATGGCATGCGGACAAGCTCATTAGACTTAGATCTTTGCAGTGGATTTGAGGGAGGTAGTGAGATAGAACACGTTTCATGAAGCAGTCAAACCGTTCCAAACGAGTATCGAAGACCAGTCAAATGAAGTGTGTTCTTTGAATTTAACGGAGCGAGGATATCGTGCTGGCTGATTGGAGACCCGGAACCCGAATTCTCCTGACACCCACTTTTTGGCCGTTCAGAAATGCTGTGGGACAGTATCGTCCCTATCTTACAGTTGCTTATACGTATCAGTGCTTCTTTGCCGTCTTTTCGAAGCTTTCCAGGACCTCCTGCGCCATCTCACCGCCCTTGGATCGCTGACCTTCAGCCTGTCCGGTACCGTCCGAGAGAGATTTCTCTGATCCTTCCCTCTGACCTTCGACAAGCTTGCGCGCCATAGCCTTTGTCTGGCCGTCGTTGACCTTTCCATACACTGCCATGGCACTGGCAATCATGCCGCTGATATCGCCGACGTTGCCGGGGATGACGACACTAGTGCCCTCCTTGGCCAGCTTGGAGAAGGCATCGACGTACTTCTCCGCCACGCTGAGGCTGAGCGCCGAGTGTGCGTTCTCCTGGCCCTGTGCGATCGAGTGGCCCACGGCATCGATGCCGGCGGCTGTCGCTCGGGCTTTCAGGAGGATCGCTTCTGCCTCACCCGATGCGATGTTGATCTGTTCGCTGCGCAGCGCCTCGGACGCCAGGATCACGGACTGCTTGCGACCTTCGGCGATGTTGATTGCCGACTGTCGCTGACCTTCAGACTCGAGAATTTCGGCACGCTTCGAACGCTCCGCCGTGACTTGTCGGTGCATGGCCTCGACTACGCCGCTCGGTGCGTGGATGTCTCGGATCTCGTAACGCAGACACGTCACCCCCCAGTCTTGTGCGGCCTCGTTGATCGCTGCGGTTATGTTTGAGTTTAGGTTTGCGCGCTCCTTCAACACATGGTCCAAGGTCAATTGGCCGATCTCGGAACGCATCGTCGTCTGCGCCAGTTGTGAAATAGCATACTCTGCATCCTCGACACCGTAGCTTTGACAACCGTCAGTATGACCCAGATTCGAAATCCGACTAGAGTAACTCACCTCGCCTTGTAAGGGTCAAAAACTCTTGTGTACAGCACACCGTCGAGCTCCAAGGTGACATTGTCTGCGGTGATTGCACTCTGGCTGGGTATTTCTATAGCAATTTCCTTCAAGCTCTTGACGTAGGCTATCCGGTCCAGGATCGGGACGAGAACGGCAAGACCGGGGGAAAGGATGCGGTTGAAACGACCCATGCGCTCGACTATCCATGCTGTTTGCTGTGGTACGAACTTGATGATGGTATTTGCTGGTAACGACGGTCGCTGGAAATATGACGACGGCGGACCGCCTATTGTGCTAGCAGAGCGAAACATCGACTCGGTGGGCGATGGTATGCGATGTGTTGGAGAGGTCTGAAAGCTTCGTAGCTGATTTGAGGTTGCTGCAGCTCGCAAGAGCGAACTCCTAGAAAGAGCGCTGTGTTCTGAGGCATGTATTAGAGCCCTGCTGGGCAACGCTCTGGAAGCAGAGAGCGCCATGTTTGCGGGTTTTGTGGTACTGTACAAAGCTGTTTGTAAAATAGCTGGAAGAGTCACAGGTCGAGGACAGAGGTGTGACGGAAAGATGTCATGTCCGCCTCATCCGCGGCGTGCATGACTCGCGATGAAAGGCCCGCATACCACATTCTATAACTCTTGCAACCACAGTTTTATACAAATACGCCTAACGGCTCACCTGGCAATGTCTGAATACTGGAAGTCTACCCCAAAATACTGGTGCAAATTCTGCAAGATCTTCGTCCGAGATACGTCACTGGAGAAGAAGCAGCATGAGTCCACAGGAAAGCATCAGGGCGCGATCCAGAAGTCACTACGGGATCTTCACAAAAACCAAGGCCGGGAGGAGCGCGATGCACAAAGAGCAAAGGATGAAGTCGCCAGACTGAACGGCCTCGTGTCCGGGAAAGGAACTGCACAAGCTGGCCCGTCTAGCGCCCCGCCAGTGTCGGTGGCAAAGTCAAAGCCTACATTCACGCGACCGAATCAAGTGCAAGCGACGGCAGAGGACCGGAAGCGCCAAGCAGCACAGCTAGCTGCTTTGGGAGTAGTCGTCCCCGACGAGTTCAGGAAGGACATGGCACTGGCTGGGGAGTGGAGTACGGTCTCACAGAGTGTGGTCTATCCACGGCAACCACCTCAAGCCACGAAGGACGAAGATGACGATGAGGATAGCAAAGATGCTGCTGGTCAACCTCGGCACAAGAAGCGCAAGCTAGCCGTCAAGGATGATGACGACCTGGACGATGCAGATACGATCAAAAAGCGGGCATGGGGAGCCAGCTTCAAGGCATATCCAGGGTCAAGTAGAGGGAACGCGGACGACTTTGACTCGTTATTGTCAGCAGACACGACTACACCAGAGATCAAGCGCGAGGCCGTGGAGCTGGAAGATGGCGTCAAGTTGAAGAAGGAAGAATCAATTGACGACTCAGCTGTCACGAAGATTGCTAAAGTCCCCGGATCAGAACCGGATGTCGATGCCGAGAACGCAGAAGCACCGGTAGTGTTCAAGAGACGCAAAGGCAAGCGGTGAGAAGGGTCGCGCGATCTGCCTCAAGAGGAGATCCGTCAGACAATAGGGTCTGAAGCATGCTGGAGTTGTGAAATCTCTCGTCGGCCGCTGATGCCTCAGGCCGTGTTGGCGAGGCTCATGACCACAGGCGAAGCAGCACTGCAGCTTTTACGGTGACGATGAGACGCGAGATAAAACCAATTGTACTATAAACATAATCTTATGAGAACAAGAAATGAAACGAAGATATATGAGAGTATATACTTATATGAATCCATTTGATCTGCTGAGATTTCTCCACGACGCCCGACGCGGCCGATTCACGCGCCGGACGGGAGCTTTGTCCAACATTATCCAACATAGAAACCACCGCTACCATCCCACCATACAGCTTGCGCCGGGCGCAACTACGACCTTTCTCGCTACGGGGCACTCATGCGACCCCGTCTGTCCTGCCTCAAATTTATCATGGAACCCGAGCGACCTTGAGCGGAGCTCGATCAATTTCCCTGAAAGATGCGCTTCATTAAGCCGCTGTGGCTGAACCACGGCGGAGACAAAAAAGACTTTGAGGTCTACAGCTGCCACGTCTCACCGGATGGAAGTCGCCTGGTGACTGCGGCCGGTGGTACGTTGAATACACAACCAGTTGCTTTTCTCTAGAGGACCACGTCTCACTGACTTTCCGAGCAGATGGGCACGTCCGCATTTGGTCCACTGAGGCCATTCTCAACACTGGCGATGAGCGTTTTGCGAACAAGCCGAAGCAGCTAGCCTCACTGAGCTATCACTCTGGGACTATACACTCGGTGCGCTTCTCGCCAAATCAGAAGTACCTTGCATCGGGCGCCGACGACAAGATTGTATGCATCTACGTCCTCGATCCCAATCCCCCCTCCCATACGACATTTGGTAGGTCTTCTAGGCACGTGGAGACAAGAGAAAGCGTTGACACAAGGACTAGGGTCAAATGAAACGCCGCCAGTGGAGAATTGGCGCATCTACCGGAGGCTGATCGGTCACGAAAACGATGTTCAAGATCTGGGCTGGTCCCACGACTCTTCGATACTGGTCTCGGTCGGACTCGATTCTAAGGTCGTGGTGTGGTCTGGACACACTTTCGAGAAGCTTAAGACGCTATCGCAGCATCAGAGTCACGTCAAGGGCATCACGTTCGATCCGGCCAACAAGTACTTTGCTACGGCCAGTGATGATCGAACAATAAAAGTCTACAGATTCCAGTCGCCTGATGCAAAAGCCACTGCTTACGACCAGGTGAACAACTTCACCCTGGAAGTGAGCATCTCTGGACCTTTTCAAGCCTCACCTTTGACGACCTACTTTCGAAGACCGTCTTGGTCACCAGATGGCGCTCATTTGACGGCTGCGAACGCAGTGAACGGGCCCGTGAGTTCCGTTGCGGTCATAACGAGGGGCTCTTGGGACAGCGAGATTAGTCTAATTGGCCACGAAGGACCTGTCGAGGTCTGCGCATTCTCGCCACGTTTATATCGAAGGGAGCCGCCGCGTGAGAACGACGTCAATGGCGAGGAGCACGATGCAGGGCCGTCGGTAACAGTCGTGGCATGTGCCGGCCAGGACAAGACGCTGAGTGTCTGGAATACTAGTGTTCCCCGGCCATTCGTCGTGACACAGGAGCTGGCGGCCAAGTCAATTTCCGATCTTGCATGGTCGCCAGACGGCATGACCCTGTACTTCACCAGTCTCGATGGCACTATCGCTGTCTGCTCATTCAAACAGACAGAGCTTGGCTATCCAATATCTGTTGCGGATAATGATAAGGCCCTACAAAGATTTGGAGGCAGTCGCAGAGCAGGGATTGTCGAGAACGCGGACGCACTCAGACTCGAGCAGAGTAGCAAAGCAGACGAACTAAAGGGAGCCCAGGGACGCATGGGCGAACTGATGGGAGATGGAAATGCGCATCCCGCGCCTACGCTGAACGGTGACACCCCGAAGACCAATGGCGCTGCACCTACGACTGCTTTGGATCTCACGAATGGCAAGGAGACTGCTGCCGACCAGGACAGCGCAGCTCAGGCGCCCGACCCACAGATTGCGAAGATCGACAAGCTGAAGCAAAGGGTGACCATAACAAAAGATGGTAAGAAACGTATACAGCCGCTCCTCGTCTCGTCCGCCTCTGGGGTTGCGGAGTCATCTTTGCCAAAGACGCAACTAGTTGTGCAATCCTCGAGAACCACACAGAGCGATGCGCCGCAGAATATCTTGGACCTTTCCAAGCCATACGACGGCTTGCCTAAGGGAGGTCTAGCTTCTTTACTCTTGGGGCAGAAGCGCAAATTCGCAGACATAGACGGCGACGAAGAAAAGCGCGCGGAGAAAAGGATTCAAGCCGTTCAACAGACAGGAGCTACACCCATCCTCATGAACACAACAGGTGGACTTGCTCCACCTAATCAGGCCAATGTACCAGCAAAGGATATTCCAGAGTCACTTCGGCCCGCGGTCGTGTCGCCAAGCCTCACAGTCAGTCAATTGCGCCTAGCAGTGCCAATTGTACGGCCGTCAATATCAAGACCTTTGGAACTTCTCCCGCAGCGAGACAAGGCCAATACGGAGGACACAAGCATCATGTTTGAAGCTCGCAATGCGACCGGGCCGTCGAGGACAGGTCGACCGCAGGATAGGGCTCCTACACGAATCACATTGTCGCGACGAGGCCAGATCCTTTGGCAGGACTACACTCCTAAATCTGTGCTTCTGGTGACCGGCAACAAGAACTTCTGGTGCGCCGCATGTGAGGATGGAAGCATCCATGTCTGGACGCCAGCCGGACGTCGGCTCTTGAATGCCTTGATTCTCGAAGCTCAACCAGTTATACTAGACTGCCGAGGGTGGTTTTTGCTCGCCGTGTCGGCCGTTGGACAATGCTATGTCTGGAATCTGCGAACGTTATCTTCTCCTCATCCACCCATCTCCCTTGCGCCGGTTCTTGATATCGCATCCGTGCCGCAACAATCTCATCTTACAGCGAGTCCGGCTCTGATGTTCGCGCGGCTGAACTCGGTCGGTCGTGTTGTTGTCGGCGTGTCTAATGGCGATGGCTTCGCTTATTCACCAGACATGTTTGTGTGGCAGCGACTGTCGGAGCCCTGGTGGGCTGTGGGCAGTCAGTACTGGAACACGTCAGACACGTCTCTCGGTACCACGAGCGGCTCAGCAGTCAAACCATCCACCGCCGTAGACGACGTCGACTCCGTCTCAGCACTATCAGTCGCAGCAGGGATAATCCCGTTCTTAGAGCGCAACACGACCTCTCAGTCTTTACTCAAGGGTCGTGCCTACTTCCTCCAACGCCTTGTCAAATCCCTCCTCTCCGCAGAAGGCTACGAGGGCTTCGAATCAGCCGTGTCGATCGCACACTTGGAGAACCGCGTCGCAGCAGCAATGACGCTCGGCGCGCGCGACGAATTCAAAGTCTACCTCGTGATGTACGCGCGACGTCTGGGCTCAGAAGGGCTACGGGGTAAAGTCGAGGAACTTTTGCGGTCGCTGCTAGGCAGGATCTGGGAGCCGGATGCTGAGGACGAAGATGATCCGCGTGCAGGCGAAGAGGGGAAGTGGAGAGACGAAGAGAGTAGGGGTTGGATGACGGAGAAGGAGGAGATTTGTGGATGGCAGAGGATGGAGCTGCTGACTGAGGTGGTGCTCATACTCGGTAAGAAGATTGTGTTTCGGGTTTCTACGGTTGGGGACTATGCTGACTTCGAAACAGGCAAACACCGCGACTTGCAGCGTATCACGGTGCCGTACGCAAGGCTTCTTGGCGTGCTAAATGGTAACAAAGAAGTGCCCAGTGAGCGGACAGGGATACCCGACGGCGACGCAATGGTCACGGAGTAGATGAGACGGAACAAAAGCCATACGATGGGAAGGCAGATTACGCCCTTTGATATATTTGCCCGTGTGGAAGAGTTTCATGCTAGAACTCGACAATGGCGCACAAAAGTAAATTAATCAGCCGCATGAATCCGCTCAAATATCCTGCCTGTAACCAATGCACTGTCGGTGCAGTCCAAACCAAGAACCATCCTCACAAATTGTTGCCACCACCCTGGTACACACAAAAGCGTTCCCATACAAACCCGCAGCCGGCCAATTACCGATCAGACATTGTAAATATGATCGCTAGAGTGGTGGTGTCTATGACGCGACTTGCTGCGACTGCGGGATCGCTTCCGGATGATTTCCAGCACATCGCCGTGTTTTTTCTTCTTCTTTTCCTCAATGGCCTTGCCTCCATTTCTGCTCCTGGCACTCTCTTCGCACAGCAATTGAAGCGCGATGGCGTCCTGACCGAAGACGATGAGAAATTTGTCGTTCTCTGGCTATACATAGAGAAAAAAGGGTCCAAGTCAGCGTTTGTCCTCTTTTCGTCTATGCGTTTTTTCTGGTGATTGAAAGATAACATGGAAGGAAGAAGGAGAGAAACGCAACTTACAGCATATATCCATTTTATACCGTATTTGTCCAGCACTTTGACCGAGATGTATTTTCTCGCGATTTTATCCCACTTCTGGCTTCCCGGTGCAGGAGCTGGGACAAGTGGCATGCCGGGGAGGACGGGCATAGGCAAACCTGGAAGGCCCACAGCAGGAGGACCAACAAGATAGCCGCCATGCTTATCCTTCTCCTTCGCCACGGCGTCGTCGATGACCAATTCGTTGAATCCAAGACGACGTAGGGACTCGCGCAAATGTTCCTCATCCTTCTCGGCCTGTTTCTTCTTCTTGAGCTCTTCCTCTGCAATCTTCCTCTCACGTTCGATCTCAAAGTCCTTGTAAGCCTTTTCCTTCTTTTCCTTCTCGAGGACTTCTTCCATTTCTATCTTCTTCTTTGTGTTCTCGTAGAGCTCCTTTGCCTTGCGCTCGTCTTCCCATCGTTTGTTCTCCCATCGTTTGATGGCGTCCTTCTCGCGATCCTCGGCGGACTGCTTCTCTTGGGTCTCATGAAGCTCCTTCCGCTGACGCTCGAGTTCACGCTCCAAGGACGAACGAGAACGGCTACGGGAATGAGAGTGGTAGTGGTGTGAGTGGGAGTGGGAGCGGTGACGGCTCCGGTCTCTCGAATTCTCCAGTCTCATCCAGTGAAGCTCGTCCGCCACGCGGTCGATGCCTCGGCCGCGGTCTGGCGCTGAGACGTTAACATTGACCTCGGGGCCATCGCGCGACCGTGATCGGTGGCGCGGAGGGGGAGACAGACCAGGTTGTGGGGGATACCAGTATCCCCCAGGAGGAGGATAGTAAGGAGCACCATAAGGGTACGCCATGGCGAGCCCTTAGTGGGAGCCCACGCGGGCCAACTCTTCGCTGAGAGAGACTTGTGGTCTGATCTTCGTTGAGGCTGTCAAGCGACAAGGCTGAATGTGGACGGTCAAGGCAGCAGGAAGCAGTCACCTGACGCTGAGAGGCAGCTAGCGAGAACGAGACCGCTCACCGACTAAGGAAATAGAGGTATCGGGGGCGGTAGCAAGGCGGCAGGAAAGAAGGACTCGAGATAAGGACAAAGGAGAGGAGGAAGAAGTCAAAGGGAAGGAAGCAGCTGGCCTGAAAGGAAGGGGAGAAGTTGCGGTGACTGGACCCAACCGAACAACCTACATACCTCTGCCTCATGCGCGGCGGGCGTGATCAGGCGGGCGGGCGGCGCAGGTTGGCATCTGCTAGCCAGAAGGTGGAGTGTGCGGCTGAGGCTAATTTGATGCTAGGGCTGGACAGAGTGGCATGCAGGGCGGGCAGGCGAGGCGGGGGCTGGACTGGCGCGCGCTAGAGCGATTGGCGTGCATTGCTGACATGCAGCATTGATGAGAAGAGAAGGCAGACGGTGTGCCCGGGGCACGAGTCTTGTTTTCTCGGCGCGTATCGCATTTCGGTCCACACGCATTGCAGCGCTTGAGAGGTGTGAGTCATTGTTTTCTTGCTTTGCCGCAAAGCTGCCAAAAGGGCGGTGGGTAGACATCAAGCAAAGCATCGCGCGTCCGCCCACGGTTCGGCGGTGGTTCCCACGGTTTCCTGTCACTACCGTGGGTGGAACGAGAGGGAGCGCCCGCCGTGGCCCGCTTTGATGTGTTTTTCGTCAAGCTTTCGGCGGTTCGCGCGGTTCCTGTGGCGTAATCCCGTGGCTGATGATTACCCCTCCTTTCAGTAAGGTCTCGCTACTATGTGCTACGGTATCTGTGATGTATACAGCGAGATCTTCCATCTGGTCGTGACACCTTCGTGTGCTTACTTCGCGATCAGCAGATATTGCAAGCTGACTGCAAATATTCAGACCATCAGTCGTCGAGCGATCCCGGATCCACATGGATCTACAAGGCTTACTGGGACCTTGCATGCTGCTCATCCATGCACACCGCCGCTCCACTCTATCTCGCCTTGCCAAGCTGTAAGATGCAAGGCACACTTCTGCGATGCTGCCCAACCGGACATCCGGGTCGGCAAATTTAGAGAAGTAGAGAGGTTTTGATCTCAGCGAGGGATCTTACACTGCTACGTAGCGTGTCTCTGCCCGTCGTATCAGTTCCTCGTACACCGTCCATGCTAGGGCGCTGCTCAAGCCCTTCCGCAGCATGCGTAAGCCCAGCCCATCGAACATGCTTCTAGCTCCCTCTTCCGCCAGCATTGTCCGCGCCGCTGACACCATGTTCCTGTACTTATCCGGCATGAGCTGCAATCTCGTCTTGATCGCGTCGAAGGGATTCGTCAAAGCAGTCGCCGAGACCGCTGCAATGGACCCGGATGCAAAGTTTATAAGCGGTCCCGACACCTTCGTAGTCTCTGACGTGTCCGACCTCTTGCTCGAGAACGCCGCCAGCCGCGTCTTCGCCTGCTCGTAGAACAAAACATACAGCCCAGCGTACGGCGCATCCCTCACCGCCGTAGCGCCAAACCCAGCAAAGAAACCCTTCAACCCGTTCTTAGCCAATATATCCCTCCCAGCGCCGAGCAGCGAATTGTATGCGTAGTACGACGACTCATATCTGACCTTGAGCACCGTGACCGGCGACAGAATGAACCCCGCAGAGGCCCTCGCCAACGCACCTGTGACCAGATTCGCCGAGTTGGACAACTTCGGCAGCGCCGACCCGTCACCTCCATGCCGCTGTCGCGCACCACCCGGTCGTTGCGCCGCATACGTGCGCATCTGGTTCAGCATGCCAAAGTACAGCGCGCTGCCCGCTCCCGTACGTATCACGCTAGGCGTCGTGCCCCGCCATAACGCGCGGACTGGTTGTGGCCCATTGAGGATCTCGCGCAGAGCCAGGCGCAGCGAAGAGCTGGACGATTGCTGCACCCGCGTCTTGAGTAGGTCGGCTGGTTGTAGGAGGAAGGCGGAGGTCACACCTGAGGACAGACCGGCGAGGAAGTGGAAGGCTGTTGCGAGAGATTTAGTGCGTCCGCCGAGAATAAAAAGTTCTTCCTATCTGCGACTACTCACCGGACGACGACTTGGCTTTCTTGGGAGCGCCGCCATTGGACATAGCAATCCTTTCGAGGCGCTGCTCGCCAATGCTATTGCGTGGACATGTTTGGTGTGAGAAAGTCGTGCAGACACAGCATGTGGCACAAAACGAAACAGAAAGGCGAAGCAGTCGATGATGCAGCGATGCGCCGCACTTTCCATCTCCGCGTTTTGCCGACGCCGTAGCTCTTGGAGCTTCACTTTTCACTACTTCATGTCACCAGCCACTGCCAAGGCATTCGAGAAGCATTCAACGTATCCGTTGCGAGAAGGCACTCGAATGGGACTGCTTAAAGTCTGCTCGACTAAAGTACAATAACCGCTAGCCCGTTCTCTCCAAAAGTCGGAAACTCCGACATGCCCATAGCAGCCATTCCAATGAGCGCCTCGACGTCCATTGCAAACTAGACGTCACTCGCCCATGATCAGCTATGCAATTCCAAAGATGCATGAGCTTCAGTATATCGTAAAAGCATCATTCGTGACCCGTGAGCTATCGTTTGGTTCCCGGAAGACATCTCACTTGGCTCCCTTTGAGAAACTATCATCGATGATGGCGCAACCACTATCCGCATTCTCGAGACCGGCGCTTGCGAAGTCGATGGCATTCGGCGGTGGGACGCGTCTCTTGGTTATAGTCATTCTCGTTTTGTCGTGTTGCGTCTCGATATAGAGCCTATGCTTGACCCATGTAGTCAACTCCACATCCCTCTCCTTCCTGGTCTTTTCCAACGCTCTGTGCGGCAGCCGCACCAACATGCCATCAATCCTTCCATCGTATTGGTGCACAACCCGAGCACGGTATCGAAGTTCCAGCTCTTTTATGCCGTCGCTCTGTCGCTTTGCTCGGAGACATGCCGTGTGTCCGGGATCGGAAAGCATAACGTCATCTGGAGGACTTTCAGAGTCACAGTGGAACGCTTCGTATCCAGGGTTGAGCGCTACCGTTGCATGCCTTTGTTGTTGAAGGATGGCCATATGCCTTTGAACGCGCTTCTGGAAAGCCCTTTCGTACTCATTGTTCCTGCTCGCGAATTCGCTCCGAAGCAGATTGGCCAGCGCCGGGTCTGTCAAGGCTTTGTACTCGCGGCTGATTTTGACATCTTGGTGTTCTGGATCAAGATCGCTGACACTAAGCGGATAACGACTTTCCCAAAAGGGCGCATTCTTGGTGAATTCGTCTTTTGTATCTCTGACATCGTGTTGCTCCGGAATATCAAATCGGACATGATTGCGAGTAGCGCAGATTGGCAGGCTGAACATGCTTCCATTGTGATTTTCCGCCGTAGTGTTGTCGTCCTGGGTTGCGCTCGGCTCGATTCGATTAAAAGGAAACCAGTGCGAGTAGGTGACACAATCCTCACTGATTGCTAGGTCGAAATCGTGTTTGCTTACGCTCTGACAATCCGTGTCGATATGGGAGGAGATCAGAGCTGGTGGTGGCGGGGGAAAGATATTGATTGGATCGTCAATATGACACACCAATTTTTGCGGCATCGAACCAGGGGCAAGATCGCTGGGCGGCGCGGGCAATTGGATGCATAGGGTATGGACGGTCTGTCCATCTTGATTCTTGACTTCGAACTCTGCGCGTGGAGTTGTTGTCCATGGTACCAGCCCGGCTGCGACTTGTGGGCCAAGCTCTGTGTTGTAATGGACGCGTAGCCAGAGGGCGGGTTTCCGTTTATTTTCGAAAGCAGGATCGCCACCATTGTCTTGGTCCGCTGGTCCCCTGCTCAGCTTGGCCAGGACGCCCGATCGTATGAGCGGTCTGATGCTTTTAGTGACCTGTACTGCGAGCAACTCATTCCCGGGTGGGTAGTACTTCAAATAGCTGCTTATCGCACCGCAGAGCACGGCAAGGTACGTCATGGATAACTGTGCGCCGTGGGCGCGTATGTACGCGTGTTGATTCAGTGACGGGAGGTGCCGCTGTGGCACAATCGAGATCTGACCGGTAAACTGTGGAGCCCGATTGAACCTGAGCGCGGTCCAGAGTGGCGCTTTTTAAGGCAAACTGAATGCAAAGACCATGGCAGTGTGGAAATAATTGAAAAAAATGACCAAGTTGTGGTGTTAGCGAGTGTTTGAACGATATATGCCGTGAATATGTGGGATGAAAGTAAGAGAACGTGAGGACGACACGTGAAAGGCATTCACTGTGAGTTCACAACGACGGCGCTTCGCGGCCAAGAGCCCCGTTGTCTACAAGAGGGCGGGGGCAATTGTGTGGCAGGGGCTGCTGCTTCTGTGTAACATGAGTGGCCGAATGGGGGGGGATACCCGCAAAGGCAGATTGTCAACGTGGACAGATATGACCTCACACATTGAGCCAATAAGAGGAAAAATGCCACAACAGAAGTATTGTTAAAGAGATCCCGCCCCTTACCTGCGGCAGATCACCCGCTTACAGTCATGCGGAGGCACTTATACGGGAAGATAGCGGGATATGCGTCGATTTCTTTTCCCCAGCAGGAAACGGTCCTGTCGCTCTGACAGGTCTGTGGAGCCAGGATTGTACAATAGGAGTCCTCAGCGTCCGATACTGGGAGAAAAATTGAGCTTGAAGCCACCAGCGTTGCCTGGGAGCCATCCAGCCGCCCGCCTTGCCCTGCTTTGCGCATGAGCAATTAGACATATTGCAGGTTGCCCAGCAAATTTTTGTTATGCTTTCACACTGCAGGTATTGGGTGGCGCGACGTGGCTTAGCAGCGCAAGCGAAATTGTGAGCATGTGAACGCAGCAATCAAGAGACAATGGACGGAATCAAGTCAGGTCAAGTGAGACGAAGTGAGGTGAGGTGAAGTGAAGTGAAGTGAAGTGAAGTGAAGTGAAGTGACAAAGACCCGACTAGGGGTCAGTTAGAAATGGCGCCAATGCTAGCCCTTTGAGCCATCGGCATCCGCCCCTGGCCGCCCCGCAAAAGCTCCGGATGGCGCAATAGTTCGCCAGGGATATCAGCGGATGGGCTAAATATCAAATCCCACACCTGAGCAGCCAGACGGGTCTCAATCTCTTCCCTTCCCCTCCTCTATCAGCCCTGCATATCTATAGTTTTAGTTGCATCGTTTGAACTCCTAAGAATTGGCAGAATGGCCTCGTGAGTAGTCACTCTGTCGCCCCGCCTCGCTATCATAGGTGCGGGGTGAATGCAGCTATCCGTGACCGCTGTCTAACGCCTTTGTTCGCAGGAATATCACCTGGCATGCTGGCCTTACGCGCGCCGAACGCAATTCGCTCCGCAAGCAACAGGGCTGCACGGTGTGGTTCACAGGCCTGTCGGCATCGGGCAAGTCGACCATCGCAACCGCGCTGGAACAGCACTTGTTGCACCTGGGACTGGCCTCGTATCGATTGGACGGCGACAACGTGCGCTTCGGTCTGAACAAAGACCTGGGATTCTCGGAGAAGGATCGCAACGAGAACATCCGCCGTATCGCAGAGGTCGCCAAGTTGTTCGCCGACAGCTCCACCATTGCGCTGACCAGCTTCATCTCTCCTTATCGCGCGGACAGAGACCAAGCGAGGGCGTTGCATGCTGATACGAAGAACACTGAGTCACCGCTGCCGTTCATCGAGGTATGGGTCGATATCCCCGTTGAAGAGGCGGAGAAGCGGGATCCTAAGGGATTGTACAAGAAGGCTCGAGCGGGTGAGATCAAGGAGTTCACGGGCATCAGCGCACCGTACGAGGAGCCGCTGAAGCCTGAGATCCACATCCACAGCGAGAAGACAAGCGTGGAGGAGGCCGTGGCCATCATCGTCAAGTACTTGGAAGACCACGGTCTGCTGAGGCAGGGATTGAACGATGGTTAAAGGGCACGACTGGGCAGCACAAAAGCATATCTTTTGTACATGGGTATAGGGATATAGACACCAGCACTCCATGGCTAGATCTTTGGATTCATGCTAGCTCAAATTGGTAGAAGACATATGGGCTATAATCCTCCATACCGTGACCGGCGGCTTGCATGTCGCCCATGGTCGAAGAGTCTTCTTTCATGGGCCGACCCTTCTTGTCGCGTCCCATAGCATTGCCTGCAAGGTGCGAGAAGTTGTCATCTAGCTTGCCCTTTGCTTTCTGTGCTAGCTTGGACGTCGTCTATCAGGTAGTCAGCATACAAAATTCAAAGATGCAACAAAACGTTGAGAGCCTCACCTTGACGAGCCCACAAACGAAGCTCAAAGGCAGACCGTATCTCAGTACTGTCTCGACAAATACCCGCAAAGTCAGCACGTGGATCCAGGCCATGACGGCGTCGCTGTACCCCGTCCGACCGAGTCTCAGTGCCTCGCCCCAGACCCTCCTTTCCTCCTTCTCCAGCTTGTTAGCCTCTGCCTGCTCGGCCTCCCGGCCGCCCTCCTTGAATTTCCATTCTCTGGGTATCCACCGCTTCTCTCTGCACTTGTGAACAAACTCCTGGCTGTGCTTTTTGAAGACTGTCACGGCGAATAATGTAAACTCATCATCTTTTGCCAGCTCCTCCGAGGACCGAGGGACGACCCAATGCTCTATCAAGGTCTCGTAACTCTTCAGGAATTCCCGTACTTGCTGATTTGGCACGGCAAGTAGAATCTGTTGAAGATACTCCGAAGCGTCCGGCGCCAGGAGATTCTTGGGATTCACCACGGACGTCAATGACTTTTGGGAAAGATTGCCGGTCTGGCTACGCTGTGCGGATGCGAGGGAGGTCTTTGTTGTGTTGTACTGGTTGAATTTCGACTTGATATCGTTGTCCACGCTCGATATTTCCTTGTCCAAGCTATCGATAAGCTCCGAGATCGGCTTGTCGGCGCGGTATTTGACCTTGTTCCACTGAAACGAAGACAGGTAGCTGTCCACGGGCCCTGTGATAGTCATCAGCATATGCGTACTTGGCAAAGGGGGGAGACGGACGGTCATTGACGTTCTTCTGCTCCGCTATCTTGTCCTCGTCGCCTTCGAGTAGACTTCGCAATGCGTCCGCGACCTTTGCCACGACCGATTGACAGCTCTGTTCAAGCTTCCCCAAGTCGTCTGCCTGCTGCACCAGCGCATCCAGAGTGCCAATTTTGAAGCTCGGTATCGCGAAGGGAACGGTGGTACCGAAGTCGTTGGTCACGGTGGACCGTAATGCCGTCAGTGCCTCATCCTTGTCGTTTGAAGGGGAGATGGACGTCGGTAGCGACACCAGGAGATATGTCTGCTTCGACATGTTGCCCAGTAATTGGTGTGCCCGCTGCGGGAGTCTATGGGCGGTCACCGATGGAGATGGACGTCGGTGGTGGTCGAGGTGGGTTGTTGGAGGTCACTCCCGTCACTCGCACGCAAGCTCGCGGCGGCGGAGCATGCGGGCTTGTGATTGGCCAAGCGCGGCATCGGAGTTGAGCCTTCCCAAACCGCAATGAGTAGGTGAAAGCCGAGCAGCGCATCCAGTTCTTTCCGATCCGCCATTGATCCTTGAAAAATCCAGGGAGACCTGCCAGCCGCTCAGCAGAAGTCCTTGTCGCATACTCTTGCTAGTCTTGAGCACTATGGCGGCAAGAATCGTGTCCAAGCGCGTTTCGTACGTGCTGGGAGCTTCGGCTGCGAAGCAGAGCTGCCCGATCGGACTGCGCTGGGCCGCCACTTCAAGGAGCAATTCAATTGTGCCGCGTCTCGCCCCTGCCGCCTCGAGGGGCTTCCAGAGCTCGTCCACAAGACGAGCAGCTACCGAAGCCTCCACCAAATCACTCTCTCGAACGGGGCTCTACGATATACACCTCAAACATGGAGCCAAGATGGTGCCTTTCGGCGGATTCGAGATGCCCGTACAGTACAGCGACCTGAGTGTGGGTGAATCACACAGATGGACCAGAGAAAAAGCCAGTCTCTTTGACGTCAGCCACATGTATGCAGATGCACCAATGCTTTGTTCCTAATGCCCCGGAAGCTCACGTCGGTTTAGGGTTCAGTACCATTTCGAGGGTCCTGGAGCCACGGATTTTCTGGAATCCCTCACACCTTCTTCCTTGGGCAGTCTGCCCGCACACCAGTCCGGCCTCTCTGCGCTACTCCATCCGAAGACCGGCGGCATCGTCGACGACACCATCATCACCCGTTTGACTCCCGAGAAGTTCTACGTAGTCACCAATGCCGGTTGCCGCGAGAAGGACTGTGCTTTTCTCTCCAAGGCGTTGGAATCCTGGAAGGCTGCTGACAAGCCCGCAGTCTCCATGTCAGAACTCAAGGGACAAGGTCTCGTAGCTCTGCAGGGCCCTCTCGCTGTTTCCATCCTCCAATCAGTCCTGGCTGACCCATCATCGCTGGATCTGAAATCCTTCTATTTCGGGTCTTCTGCATACATCCACTTTGGCCTCCCGTCCGGACCCTCGGAACCCTGTCTTGCCTCCAGAGGTGGCTATACTGGTGAGGACGGCTTCGAGATCAGCATCCCGCCATCGCAGACGCAAGCTATCACAGAGCTCCTTCTTTCGAAGGCAGGGTCAGACAAACTGCGATTCGCCGGACTTGGCGCTCGAGACAGTCTGCGCCTGGAAGCAGGCATGTGCTTGTACGGTCACGATCTGGATGACACCACCACTCCGGTAGAAGCAGGCCTGAGCTGGATCATTGGCAAATCCCGCCGCGAGACCGGCGGCTTCAATGGAGCGGAGACCGTCTTGCCCCAATTAACGCCCCCATCAAAGGGCGGCAAGGGTGTAGATCGTCGGCGCGTGGGTTTCATCATCGATGGTGCCCCCGCTCGTGAGGGCGCTGACATCGTGAACGCGGAGGGAACAAAGGTCGGCACAATCACCAGCGGATGTCCATCGCCCAGCCTAGGCAAGAACATCGCCATGGGCTACATCAAGAACGGCCTGCACAAGGCCGGCACAGAAGTCCAAGTTGTCGTGAGGGGGAGACAAAGGAAAGCGGTTGTCGCAAAGATGCCCTTTGTTCCCAGCAAGTACTGGAAGGGTGGCATCAGTCCTGCTTAGACGTTTTGAAAGACCTTGAAAGATTGGATGAGGAGAGACTGGCGTTATTTCCAGAGAGTGGCTTCAACAACTCTAGTCGAGCGAAAAGCCCTTTGGCACTAGATTATGAGCTTGGCTTATTGAATGAGAGAACCTTATACCAATCAATTAATGCGCTCCTTTGTCTTGGGCATGTAGAACCGATCAAGTGCTTTTTGTGATGAACGATCACAGGCGGCAGTCATTCACGCACAAACACATGGACAATTTTGGTGAGAGTGCATCCATTGCTATCAGCATCTCAGTCGCTGCGCGCGACGGCATGAATCTAACTACGGAGAAAAGAGTCACAACTCTGATCTCATCCACTGAAAAAAAGAAAACCTCGCCAAGTTCCACCGATGGCGAGAAACAGTTCTGTGCCATGCCAAATCTCAAATCAGGTTGCTTTTTCCTTCCTCGCCCAATGACAACCGATATTCCACCCGAAAAGAGAAAGAGAGAACCACCATCGTGCGAAAAGTCCTCCCTTCCTCCACAACATGTGGACCCAAACGAGGATCCGGCTCCAGTTCCCGGGAGCTAGGGTGCTGCATACCGCTCTTTGCAGACTTAAAAAGTCTCGGAGACTCCGATGGTGTAGAGGTGGCAGCCGTCGAAGTAGTCGGCGCTGTGAGACTTGCACTGGTTGGACATGTAGTGTACGGCGCCACTGATGCGAGCAGGAGTGATGTCGAAGCCCTTGCAGTCGAAGCTGTCTTGAACGGCGAAAGTGACATTGTTCTGCATGCCAGTGGACAGATCGGGGACAGCCAAGGTGGTCGCGAGGGTGTTGTAGCCGAACAAGTTCAAGGTCATGGTCTGGCTAAGGAGCGAGACGTAGACGATGAGAGGCTCGAGTGCCTCGCCAATGTAGGTCGGTCCGTCGTGGCACACCGGGAGCCGCATTGCTTTGAGGTGATGGAGCATATTGGGATCCTGGATCAAAGATTTGGCGGCGCCATGGTCGAACAGGTTAACGGCGAGCTCCTGACGGTTGAAGACTTCGCCAGGCAAGGTGAAAGAGCGACGCTCAACCGAGAGAGTGGTGCCAGAGATCGGAGATATGACCACAGGCTTGACCAAGATTCCATCCAAGAGCAAGTTGACATCGTTGTCGCCTCCAGACTTTGACATGACGACGGACGGCGACGGCGGCAACATGTCACGGAAGTCATGGTACTTGAGGGCACTTACGTCAATATCATTGCCGGTGCCAGCGCCATTGGCGAGACTGGCTGAGGCTCCGCCGTGGGAGGTAGATGAGATTGCCATGGAAACCATCATGGTCTTGACGAGAGCCCAGAGGGCTTTCTTGGGGTGCTGGGACCCGGAAGGACCCGCTCCGCCGGTGAGCTGGACGGACATGGTGGATGAGTGGCTGATAGTGTTGATGTTGGAGAGTGAGTTGTGAAAGCTTGATCAAAGTGCGATTTGGCCTGTAGATATGACGAAGAGGTTGAAGGATGGAGAAGAGGGGCAAGAGAAAGTGGGAGGGCAAGGGGACTTTATAGCTTTGTGCAGTGACTGGTATCGGTAGCTATGGCGACTGTTGCCTGAAACCTGAAACCTGAAACGAAGGGGTGCGCAGGTGAAGGCGACAGTGAGTGAGAAACGTGAAGGTGAGCGTTCACTTGCGTGATTGTAAGTTGGCTGTATAACACACAATTTGTGACACTTACAATCACGCCGTTGTTACACAGAGCTGGACTGTAGTCGAGACGACAATTGTTCGTGACGGCTCAATCAGCTTGTCTGTTCGTGATGGCTCAACCAGATCAGCTGGAAGCGGTCGTATTGTTGGCATAATGTGGCCATTGATCCGAGCTGGATCGAGAGTCAGTGAACTTTCCTTTTGAGAAGCCATTGTTGGGTGTGAGGGGTGCTGCTGGACAGACTTTGCTGTCAGAATTGCCTTTCGGTATCATAGAGTGATTGCGGCCCGAGAGAGGGACACCCTCCCCTTGTTGTCAAGATGCGAAAGCCTCTGTCAACGCAGACGAGGTATGTGCCTCTCCGTACCGGTCGACTTTCAAAAGTATCTGATCTTGGGAAATGGTCCCAACACCTCATCACAAGTATATCCAGCAGGAGATGAAACGACGGAATTCAATACTCACGTGCGCTTGTCAACCAGTGTCAATTGTCAAAAGCTGGGTTCCCTTTGTCTTCCTCACGTCCATCTTCGCAGTACGGGCTCCAAATTGAATCTTTGTGGTGTCAGCATAGTTAAAGAAATATCCTCGGGAGCACTTACAGCCCGCTTTTTCTCGTGCGCAACACTGCCAAGCTTCAGTCTGACGGCAAGGCATCGGAGGAGCATCTTAGCCGGATCCAGGATATCACCATTACCGTCCACTAAATCTGCCTGTCCGAAGCCACACTTCTCAGTTAGAGTAGCGGAGAGGGCCCAGTGTACCAAGTGTTCATCTAGGAACGGGTAACGTGCTTCTTTAGCCCAATGTGAGATAACACGATCGTCTCTTCCGAGATTGCGTTTGCCAAGCCGGGAGATGTCCAGAGCCAGCTCGTCCTGGAGCGCACTGAATCCGCCCCTGTTGTGTGCTGTCGCATGGCGAGTGTATCCTCCGAACAACTCATCGGCACCGAGACCAGAAAGAAGGACTCTGGCAGTTGTATCGTACGGGCTGCGATCTATCAGAATGCCTCTGCCCCTTGCCGCAAAGTAGAGTGCGGCTGCAATGCTCAAGTCCATCTCGGTGTTGTGCGGATAGATGAGGTCGATGATTTTCTGACGGTGCTCGGTATATTCGGAGTGAGGTACATTGATGTAAACAAGACGCCATTTCCGGCTTGGACAGGCCTTCTGAAGCTGTCTGAGGGATGACTGCGCGGTGATTCGATCCGGACACTGCTCGTAGGGCGAAAGTCCAGCATCTGTGCTCTGTCGATGCACTCTTGGATTTTCGAACGCGACATTGAGCAGATCGATATATTCATCACTCTCGAGAACATCGTGAGATAACCGGGCGAGAAGAGTACAATCGATTCCCCCAGAGAATAAAATAGCTAGTCTTGCTGCGTTTTCGGAACGGTGCAGCGCTTTGGAACGTCGTTGTGGGATGCTGAGGAGACGGGGACGCAAAGCCTGCATTAACAACCGCTGCACGGCTTCTGCTGGAGGACACTCTGCATCTAGGTTGAGAATAGGCGTATAGTCATCAAGTGCAGGCATAGGGCTTGGTAATTTCAGGACGGAGGATGACTATTGGCCGGTCAGTGACAGTCACGCGAGATCGGGGACGATGGGACCTACCGCATATCGCAAACTCCGGGTCTTCTCGTCGCAACACCAGTAAGGTGTCTTGCGAAATTCCAACGACTGGCCTTTGTGAGTTGAGTCCAGCTCGACCCAGTACAACCCGTCGGCCTCAAACTCCTGCCAATGGTCTCTGCCATCGGGAACACTGCTGATCAGCAAAGAACCGCATCCGTTTTTAGAGAACAGGAGAGATCGCCTGCCAAGGAAATCGCGACCACAGTATAGTCGACGGAAGAGATGGTCATAGAAAGCGAATGCGAAGGGACCGGTGTAGGAAGCGAGTGCTTCAGCCACAGCGATCTCAGGAGAAGCTGCAGAGGTATCTTTGCATAATCGCGAAACATGACAAAGAGTCTGAAAGACATGGGAAGAATCGTTACCGCGAATGGAGGTGCCGGCGAAGGCCCAAGCCTCGCCGTTCCAACACAGCAAAGAGGTTTGCTTGAAGTGTGAATCGTCGAGATGCTCGGCGATTGGCTGCTCTACGGTCCGATCGCCTCGCAAGGATAATACCGAGCTCACACAACAAAGATGCAACGGATCGTGAGATCCGCGCAATTCAATTTGAAGGCAGTGCTGACTGTCGGGTCCTCTGTGCTTCAATAAGTCATGAAGGGCCACGCTCACTGGGTGCGCGGTGTTGTGAGCGACACTGAGAAAGATGCCGCACATGCTCGACAAGACCGGGTGCACAGCAGGTGCCTATCATGCCATACACAAGCCACGTACACTTCGATGTCTGCCGCCGCCGCCGCCTTCCTCACTTGGGATCTGTCGAAGTCTGTCGCTGGTGGATAGTAAAATAACACGAATGGAATAATTTACTCGAGCTAGTGGGTTTTGAGTGGTCGTATAATCTGTCAAGTACAGCCGGGAGCTTCGGCAAAAGCTGCTCGTGAATGCGGAATGGCACAAGACGAGAACGAGAACGAGAGCTGCCGACTCTCTCCCTCGACACTTTCACCACATATCCACTCTTCACTGCCGAGTTCTGTCTGGCATCCGACTCGACCTGCGCATCAAATGAACTTCGACCTATCTCTGGCTACTGCGAGTGAATTTCGACACGCTTGGCGACTCCTCTGCGGCTGAAGCATTCACGTAACTCTTGGGACCTTTAGCTTTGGCCTGGCGCCGTCTCATGCAACTCCGGCCAGCGTAAAGTGCGCAGGCCAGCGCAAAATGCTTTCGTCGCTTCCTCGAATAAATTCAAGATCCTGAAGAGAAGCGCAGAGAGTCGGTCCTCAAGGCAACCACGGAGCCTCCGGAGCTGGCAGTGTATACAGCCTTCGAGATATTTGATTCTTGGCACCTCGGAACTCTAAGATGGACGCGACAGACTATGCCAGTGGTTTGGAGCATTCGGTGAACGGGGAAGGATCTACCGCGGCCGAGCTGGCTCCCTCAAGTACTCGGCCAGAAGCAGAGATGGCATCAGATACGAGGGAAGAGGATAGGGGGAGCGGCAAGTCGAGTCAGTCAGGCATACGCGCGAAAGCCGGCGCGACACCTCCAGCTTCAGACATTGCAGAACCCGATCAAGAGCAGGCGGCTTGGCAGAGTGTCCTTGCGACGAGGGAAAAGCCAGGAATCAAGTCTCCCCCGCCGCCACCACCCCCACCCAAGGATGAACAAAGAAATGCAGAAGATGATG
Organism: Dothideomycetidae sp. 11243; assembly: GCA_000836255.1. Taxonomy (NCBI): domain Eukaryota; kingdom Fungi; phylum Ascomycota; class Dothideomycetes; species Dothideomycetidae sp. 11243. The sequence continues at coordinate 1,212,539 of DF938581.1, read as the reverse complement.
TCTCAAACGCTCTTGTTTTCGATGAGAAGCACCCTCCCGAAGATGATTCGGTGGCGGACCCCCAGCCAGGCGCGGTGGAGGGGGATGACGGGAGATCAGAAATACAAAGCATCATGGAGCAGTTCGGCGCAACGGGCGAGGGCCCTGGTGAGGAGGAGATCATGTCACCAATTCGGAAGCGAGCGTCATTCTTTTCGTCGAGAGCTTCCAGCATGGATCCGGAGAATAGTCCTACCTCCCCTTCACTGCGACGACCATCTTCTCGAGACAGTTCTGCCTATGCACTGGTCCGGCCCCCCTCAATATCGGAAGGCTTGCCACCGCTCCCTCCTCCCGACTATGAGAAACCGGACACAATGACTCCTCGGAGCCCTGCAGCGAATTCTGTTTTCCAGCCGCCTCCGCCATCGCCCGATCCTGAGCCAGCATTGCCGTTTGACTTTCATCGCTTCCTCGAGCAATTGCGGCATCGAACAGCCGATCCGGTGGCACGGTTCTTGCGCTCGTTTCTCAACGAGTTTGGCAAGAAGCAATGGATGGTCCATGAACAGGTCAAGATCATTTCAGACTTCCTCGAATTTATAGCTAAGAAAATGTCACAATGCGAAGTTTGGCGCGCGGTATCTGACGCCGAGTTCGACAATGCCAGGGAAGGTATGGAGAAACTGGTCATGAACAGACTTTATTCGCAGACGTTCTCACCTGTAATACCGCCCATGGAGGTGATTCCGCAACCAAAAAGTCGACGATCTAGAGCGCAAGCCACTTCACAAAATGGACCAGGCCGCAAAGGACAGCATCAAGAAGACGTGGAGAGGGACGAGGTCATTGCCCAGAAGATCCGAATATATGGCTGGATACGTGAGGAGCATCTTGATTTTCCCTCGCTTGGAGAAAAGGGCCGGAAGTTCCTCTCGCTTGCCCAGCAAGAACTGCTCAAGATCAATTCATATCGTGCGCCGCGAGACAAAGTCATTCAGATCTTAAATTGTTGTAAGGTCATATTCGGCTTTCTAAGGAATAACAAGACCGACCAATCGGCAGACTCGTTCGTGCCTCTATTGATCTACACTGTCCTCCGGGCGAACCCCCCACACCTGGTCTCTAACGTGCAGTATATTCTGCGGTTTCGAAATCAAGACAAGCTCAACGGTGAAGCGGGCTATTACATCTCGTCTCTGTCGGGAGTCATCAGCTTTATCGAGACTCTTGACCGAACAAACTTGACCATTTCAGATGATGAGTTTGAGCGTAATGTTGAAGCCGCAGTGTCAGCCATAGCAGAGGGCCATAAAACAGAAGAGTACGAGGCGAAGACCTCAAATCTGAATTCTCCAGAAGAAGCAACGCCGCAGCTAATGCCATCACCACTATCGCACTCACCTCTCGCTCCATTCAGCGAGAAGTCGACCCTCTCACGGCCGGAAGTCACCCCTCGCAACTCGTCCGAGGCCGAGCGGTCTAGTCCTCGACGTACCGCAGCCCGTCGCTTCCCTTCAGACCTGAATAATTCATCCACCACAGCATCTTCTCCGACATCCGGCTCCGAAGACCTAGCGTCAGGCATACTCCGCACGATTCAACGTCCACTGACCAATATCGGGCGCATATTCAGCGACGACGGCGGCAGCGGCAGCAGCAGCCGTCAATCCCCCGTCCAAAATCCAGCCCTACCTCCTCGTCCCCCAGAGCAGCGACCGCAATCGAAGTCGCGCGCATCGTCCCCGAGAGAGGACAGCGAAATGCTGCGCTTGCTCGCCGGGTCGCGCTCGAGGCAACCCTCTGCACACGGAGGGACGAGACGAGCACAGCCCCAGCAGCAGCAGCAGCAGCAGCAGCAGTCGGGCGCTGAGGGCAAACCGGAAGACGCCGCAGCTCCCGCTACTGAGCCGGATCAATTGGGCACACGAGATGCCGAAGAGGCTGTCCGGCAGGCTAGTAGGGCGGATGCAGAGGCGCAGCGCATCAGGTCTGAGGAGCACAGGGTGGTCGTTGAGTGAGTGCCCCTTTCCTTCTACCGTCTTCGCACGATAGACTCTGGACTGACACTCTTCCCTCCTCTAGAACCTTACAAGGCATGTTCCCGGACTTGGACAGGGACGTCATCAGCGACGTTGTACGTATGAAAGAAGGACGTGTGGGATTGGCGGTCGATGCGTGTCTAGCGCTGTCGACTTGAATGTCTGCTACAGGTCTCTTTAGACATGGGTCGGTAGATGGCCTCTCGGCTTGCATGCATAGCTATCGGACGTGAGATGTACAGCTGTCTCTCTCGAGACTCGTCATTTGATCATCATCGCGACGTGGTGGGGTATATATACGCTATCTTAATATTTACGACCGTCAGGACCGCTAGCCTGAGTTGCTGAATACATTGTTCAAAACAAACAAGTGCATCATTATCACATGCTTTGATGAGCGAGTCGCTTGTTGCCGGGAAGGAGGAGTGTCGTAAGCACCGTCCCAAGGCCCATGCCACCCGCGAGATACAAAACGGCATTGATGGCCGTCTGGTCGCCTTTGAGCCCCGCGGTCGGGACCAGACTTTCGGAAATGATAGGTGCTAGAATGCTGAACAGGCGGCCCCAGAAGCTGGCTACGCCGCAAGCCGTACCACGGACCGGAGCAGGGAATACCTCGGGTGTCCAGCCGTACAAGACAGCGTTGAACATTGATTGGAAAAAGTACTCCAAAAAGGACAGGCCAATGTTTGAAGCCTCGGTGTTGACAGCACTGAAAACGAATATACTGACACTCATCAGAGCCGATGAGATGACCATGGTCCATTTGCGGCCAAGGGTCGAAACTCGGTACATCGAGGCTCCGATTAAGACTCCCACTGTGCCCGGAAGGTATATATAAATGTAGCTTCGGTACGTGAAACGTAGTGTCAGATTGATCGACGAGTTCTTGATGGCTAGAATTTGGGGAAGGTAAAGACCTGTTCGAAAGTCAGAATACATATATCGCATGGCCGGAGCAGATAACTTACCAGCGAGCGTGAATGCCCAGTAATCAAAGATGTACGTAAACCAAACAAGGATGGTAAGCCGAGTCATCTGCAGATTCTGGAAAAGCAGAGAGAATCGAGAGAGCTCCAACTTGAGCTTGCCGGCCGTGGACATTTGCAGCTGCTTTGCGCCGGACCCGAGTATCTTCGAAGTGGATGTGACGGAGTCGTCCTCACTCGTCAAAGATTCAAGGTCTCTCAGGGTCAGACCACTTTCACGGCCATTGAATTTGGCAATATATTGTAGAACTTCGACGGCCTTGTCATCTTTACCTCGAAAGACAAGAAATTTTGGCGATTCCTTGAATGGAAAGACGACGAAGCGGAGGAAGAAGATGGCCAAGGTTATTGCACCGAGAGTATACATGAGATATCTCCAGCCCATATTGTCAGCGCGAGAGCAGCACGGCACTCCGGGTTTGGAAGTCTTGCATGACGGGAGCGCATTCGTCTGGCTGAAGTCCGGGTGGCAGGAGTGTGAAGGAATGAAAGCGTACGCCAAGGCACTGGTCAATGTGACACCGATCGGCTGCCAGATGGATAGCAATGCCAACAAGAAGCGCTTATTCTAGAAGTGAATCATGTCAGAGAGTGGGAATAAGAGCACACCTTAAAAGACTGACCTGCGGTATAAACTCAAGGCATATCGTTGTGTCGATAGGGATGTTTCCACCGATACCAAAGCCTGTGAAAGCGGTGAGGACGAGGAAGGCATTGTACGTGTTGGTTCCGCCCAGTCCTAGTCCGAAAGCGGCCGAGAAGAGGCAAGTGAGATTGAAGGCCCATCGACGACCGACAATGTCTACCAAGACTCCCCAAACGAAGGCGCCTGCAGTCAAACCGGCAGAGAAGCTAGTGAAGATGTGGCCGCTCTTCTTGCTACTGAAGCCGAGCTCCTGCTCCAAGGGACCGACTACGAGACCAAACGCTTGTGCCCAGAGCAGATCGATGAGGTATCCAAAGCCGCACAGAAACCAGATATACCACTGGTACTTTCCCATGCCGTTCCTGTCCATTTCTCGATTGATCAAGACGCATTTCTTCTCATACACAGTGAGGCCCTGCAGCTCAGGGTCGTTGGTGTAGTCATTGGGTTCTCTCAGCTCTGGCGGGCTGTCGGTGCCCGCCTTGTTGTCTATGGCCATTGTAAGCCTCTTGTTCAGTGGCGACAATAGGTGGCGAACAAGTATGGGCCAACAAGTAGAGAAGGGCCAGTGGCAATTCGACTGAGGCGCAGAGAAGACGGAACGCGATTGCAAAATGGCCGCGCCAGAGCAGCGGGCGGCGCGAGATAGCTATTTAGCATGAGTGCTGACGCCGATCTGTTGCTATCGGCCAGTGCTTTGATCGGCGAACAAGACTAATCTTGGGTCTCTGGGCAGATTGGGTTGCGATCTGGGATCCAGTCTGGGATCCAGTCTGCAATCCACTTCCCCACTTTCCGCTCCTGCGACAAGCATCATGACGTCTCGAGATGCCCCGCCATCAGCCATCAGCATCAGCCAAGCCGCCTTTGACACATCCTCCTCCTCTCAATCCAGGTTGGCAAAGATCTGTGTCCGCCCCACGCACCAGAGCCGACGACACAGGTACAGAAATCCCTGGTCAAGCTGAGCTTCAGAAGGTATATGTGAACGTCAATTGGTAAACTAGTTGAAGCTGCGATCCCGTTACATGGATTCCCTTTGACTGCAGCAGAACATAACGGAACATATTGTATGGAAAAGTGCTCGAAGCTTTGGTCCTAGTTCTGGGAAGAGATAGCCCAAGCATCCTACGGTCAGGTGTCTCGTGACAGCGCTTGAGTAGATGCAACAGCTGGAGGGCAGACGCCAATCGGTGTCGCTGGGAGAGACCGAGGCCGACAGGGGTCTCTGCATTACAGGAGCTTGTGGATATAATTTTAGCTATTCCTGGGCTTTATCATGCACTGATTGTCATTACTCGCGACATCGACTCTGCTGCCTTGCTCTCCATGTTCCCGTTTCTGTACAGAGAGATGACGGTCACGTGCTGCCTAGTTTCCTGTTTGGAAATCGGGTGTAGCGACCAAGTCAGCGGGAGGCGGGCCGCTATTGGCCAGTCCGCAATGATTAGAGACAGGCCTGTCGGCCAATGGAACGCCGTGGCTTCGTACGGCCTGCTCTCGCACCTTCCGCTGCCTATAAACCCTCGGGGGTTGGCCGACTCTGGCCGGCACTTGACGATTGCGCCAATTTCGCCAGGTGCGAACACAGTCCTTCGATTGAGTGCCTTCTTAGGCGAATCCGCAGTCCTCGCTCCGTGCTGTGCTCGTCGCACAATGACAACCTGCAGGTGAAGGCGGGGCACCAATTCTAGCAGGAATGGACCGCCCCTCCAGGTCGAACGCGGCCACGACCGACGACAAACTTAAGAAGATAGGCCTCGTCGAGTCCGAGCACATCTCGCTTGACGTCCCTGCCGCCGCCATGTCGGCTGAGAGGCCTCTCGCAGTCTCGTACCTGTCAGCGCAATCCCTATTGCACCTCGTTGTGATCATGTTCTGACCTCTCCTGCTTAGGTCAACTCCGGCGTATCACAGCCCGCTTCGACACCATCGACGCACCTCGTCTCGCAACAGGGCTGTCAAAGAAACCCTCAACGCAAAGTCTCACTACGGCAGCAGCTCAGACGATAATGGACCGTCTATCCACAGGATCAACCAGTACTTTCTTGGTCAAGAGATTGGGCGAGGCTCCTTTGGCTGTGTTGTGTTGGCCGAAGATCAATATGGCAATGAATTTGTGGGTTCCGCATGTCTACACACGAGTGGTACCGCGACTTGGCTGACTTGAATAAGGCGATCAAGGAATTCTCGAAATCTAGACTGAGGAAGCGCGCACAGTCCGAACTCCTGCGACGACCACATGGACGTAAAAGAGGCTCGACGGGCTGGGGCACATCGAGTGGCGGTGTCATCGCTTCTATGCGCGGTCAGATGTCCCCAAACCGGACCGAGAGCGACACCAACAACGCTTTTGATCTGATCAAGAGTGAGATTGCCGTCATGAAGAAGTTGGACCATCCAAACCTCGTGTCTCTTATCGAAGTGCTCGATGATCCGCATGAGGACTCTTTGTACATGGTCCTGGAAATGTGCAAGAAGGGTGTGGTCATGAAGATTGGCCTAGGAGACAAGAAGGACCCTTACGACGAGGAAACCTGTCGTTACTGGTTCCGGGACCTACTGCTCGGACTCGAGTATCGTGAGGCTCAGCTACGTCTTTTGATACCAGTGAGCTCGCTGACCAGACACTAGTACATGCTCAAGGCATCATTCACCGTGACCTGAAGCCGGACAACTGCTTAATCACACAGGATGATGTACTCAAAATTGTTGATTTTGGCGTCTCCGAGATGTTCGACAAGTCTTCTGATATGAGCACGACTAAGTCGTCTGGGTCACCTGCGTTTATGCCTCCCGAGCTTTGTGTCGCAAAGCACGGCAGTGTATCCGGCCGCGCCGTTGATATCTGGTCCATGGGCGTGACACTATACTGCCTGCGCTACGGAACAATTCCTTTTGAGCGATCGAACATGTTGGACCTTTACGAAGCGATACGCAACGACGAATTGCAGTTGGAAGGCGAAACCAATGAGGATTTTCGCGATTTGATGCACAAACTATTGGAGAAAGACCCGGGTAAGAGGATCAAGATGAAAGACATACGAGTACGTCTCGACGGGACTGAGCTATCTGCGCGCCACGCTGACCATCGCAGGTACACCCTTGGGTAACCAAGAATGGCGAAGATCCCCTACTGTCAGAGGAGGAGAATTGTAACCACATCGTGGATGAGCCTACGGAAGCTGAGATGAATGCTGCTATAACCGGTAATATGGGAAGGCTATTGGCTGTGGTAAGATCTGATTTTGATCGGGCCAAAATTATTCACTGGTCGCTAACGCAAATCAGGCGAAAGCGGTGAAGCGCTTCAAAAGACTTCTGGCTCGCAAACGACCTGAAATTATGGACGGAATATTGGGAAATTCTTCCCGTTTTGTGGCGCCACCCGCATCTCTTGAGGAGGAACATCGCAACTATCGTCAGTCTCGAAGCCAAGACACCTACGACAGACGGCCGTTGGAGACCGCTTTGGCGGTGGAAGGCGTGCACCACAAGCTGCAGGTCGACGACAAAGAATCAGTGTCGGGAAAGGCGATTCAACCCAAAATTGACCATCACCACGGTTCGCCAACGTCACCGCAGCCAACAGATTCAGGTCATCAACGATCGTTGCAGTCTCCCGGCGTTTTATCTAGAACTTCAACCAGAACATCATCCGCTCATGATCAAGCCTCTCATCCTGGCAGTAGGAACTTTTCTCCAGATGACACTGGTCGTGGCCACGCTCATGACCCGTTGCTCGACACGCTCTTTCTTAATATCGGCGCAGGGCCGAGTTCTCCAACTACTAAGCAGCATCAGACCGAATCGGTCGTGTGTGAAAGCCCCAGTGCAGTGGAGGACAACATCTATGAAAAGGCTTACGAGCAGGAGCTGGAGCGCATAGCGGCGCAAAAGGGCAAATCCGCGACTATGTATCTGAGTCGACGTGTGGATCATAGGCATGAATTCAGAGAGCGGGAGGGCGTGGTTGATAATACGCGGTCGGCAACGGTGGGGGGCCTGAGTGGTGGGCTGGCGGATCTGGTGCGAAAGGCGAAGAGCAAGGCCGAGGAGGATGCGAACAAGAAAGAAGGTGAAGCATCAAGCTCAGAGCACACAACCTCTCACGATGACTGAGCGTCGATATCATTAAGCGTATCGTCATTGATGTCGTAGCCATTATTCTACATCTATCAAGGATGGGACGGCAGCATCACGGCTCGGGTGCGTACGGGCGGAGCAATTTGTACATCTCGCCGACGAGATACAAGCTCCCAGTCACCACGACCCTATGCCTTTGCCGCACAGCACTCTCGCAAGCTTCTTTGAGGGCAGGCTCGAGTTGTGTACGACAGCTTCGATGCGACGAGGAATCTGAGATTAGTCAGTATCGTTCTGAGGGTAGGAGCGTCAAGCAAAGAGATGCAAATAGAAAACAACATCCATACCTGTAGTGATCCGGGCCGCTTCCTGAACAATGTCTTCGCTTTTTGCAGGTTTGATCCAAGGCATGCCCTCTACGGGACCGAACTCGACGGCGTAGAGTGTGTCTCCGGGTCGCAACAGGATTGGCAGCAACTCTGAGATCTTTTTCTGGCCGGACATGGCCATAATCCATGTCGTCCCTTGCTCTGTTCCAGCAGTAGAATCCAGAAAGCGTCGCAGAACGTTTGCCGAATCGGCATTGTGTGCGCCATCGATAACAGCGACGCATTCCCTGCCTACGATAGGTGAGAGATCGACCCGCTCCAGGCGTCCATGCCAGACTACATGGTCGACGGCATCAGCCAGAGAGCGCATCAGCTCTGCCCTCAGCGGCGTGGGCACACCGTCCAGTCGTCCGAGACGCCTGAGTGCCTTCCACGTGAGTTGTAACGCTACAGCGCCGTTCGCCCAGCGCGTCTGTACAGGCTTCGTAGCATCGGGGAGGGGCTCTGTCTCGCCGTTCTGCCGCCATACATCGCCCAGTGTAGTCGCAGGCGATACATACACCAAATCCGAGACGTGTCGCTCCCGCGCCGTCTCTGAAATGACATGCCGCACATCCTCCGCCACAGGCGCAGAAGCGACAACCGGCACGCCGCGCTTGACGATCCCCGCCTTCTCACGAGCGATGTCCCCCAGCGTCGGACCCAGAAACTCAACATGATCCAGTCCGATGTCCGTGATGCCCGTAGCCAGCGGGGCCGGTCTGAAGTCCGCATCCGCATCGTCGCTGGGCTGCGTGCCATCGGGCATGACCCCCAGAACGTTCGTGGCATCCAGGCGTCCGCCCATACCCACTTCTACGACGCCGACATCGACGCGCGAGCGCGAGAAGACTTCGAATGCGACGGCGGTCAGGACCTCGAATTCTGTCGCTGCGACGACACCGCGGGAGAGCACGTCGGCTTCTACTGTGCGAAATAAAGCGTCGCTGACTGCTAAGCCGTCTACTGCGACGCTGTCACGGCGGGAGATTAGGTGTGGGGTTGTGAAGCGGCCGTGGCGTAGACGCGGATGTCGTGTGTGCGCTCGCGCCGCGGAGGAGTTGTATATGTCTAGTAATGCTGTTATGGTGGCGCACACGCTGCCTTTGCCATTGGTGCCGGAGACGTGGATCGCCCGCCATGGCAGAGGGGTGTGGGCTAGGAGCTGTTGGATGCGGGAGAGGCCGAGCTCGATCATTGTCCAATTTATGGCCTGAGCAATTTAGATGGAGCAGGCATATTGTCGGTGGTGGTAACGGAGTGAGGAGGAAGAGATGAGGTTGGATGGAAATAACCCTGTCACACCCCGCAACTTTTTTTCGCGGAGTCACCCCACCACAGCATTCGTCAGGTGATCACATTCATGTCTATCATCCAGCACCCGATATCATCTACACAGTAGTCGTCCGCACAGAATCGCTCATTGCTCGCTTGAAGTATCAATCAAGTACACTGACGCCAGCCTTGTCGCCTGCAGCAGCTGGCTGTTGGGATGTGTCCGTCTCTTCCGTCTCGTCCCCCTCATCGATTCGCTCGGCATTCTCAATCTCCTGGATCTCTTCTCTCGACGCCGCCCGTACATCGCTACCTCGATGCCGTTCCGCCCGAGCACCCGCGGGGAGCGAAGAACTCGAGGACGACGAGTGCAATTTGCCCAAGTCCCAGCTTCCAGAGCGCCGAGGCAGAGACGAAGTTGACTCAACTGCGCTGAGGTCTGATGCTGACTTTGCTAGCCCTTGCGATCCGGTGATACCCTCAGTAGTTGCTGCTGGCAGGTCCTCTGCCGACTCGGCCAATCCCTTACCACCCGCAATGCTATCCGAGCTCGCCGCAGCAGAGTCAATATGTGACAGAGCCGCATTCGCGACCGGACCAGAAGATGGTGAAACGGCCGCGATCGGGGTGCCAGCTGATGGCACCGGATCTGTTGGATCTCGTGAGTAGAAAGCCTCTGCTGCTGCGGCATCGTTGAGCTTGTTGGCGCTTTCATGTTCATGATGTGCAACGGATGGCGGGTCTCCCGCCGAAGGAACTGGGTCTGTTGGATCACGAGCGATGGCCTCGGAAGTGGTGGAGGAGCCGGTAGCAGTATGAGTGGCGTCACTAGCGGACGAAGTAGCAGGGGCAGGGCCACTGTCTGCATTACTTTCCGTATCTGCAGGGATGGTCTCTGGTTTCGGAGCGTCCGTCACAGCGACGGATGGTGTTCTTTGGGTATCTTCCGCTTTACCTACTTCCCCTTCTTGTGCTGCTTCTGATGGTGTCTTTGGTGCTGCCTCTGCTGCATCCGTTTCCGCCTTGAGTGGGGCCTTTCCGTCTAGTGTCCGAATCTTGCTCGAGTCTACAAGCGCAGTGGGGCCCTTTTGACGTGCCTGGCCAATACTGGCAGCTTGTGCAGCGAGGTCGCGCATAGGGTCATTTGCGGAAGGTTTGGTGGCTTCTGGTACTTCGGCCACCTGCGCTGGGGCTGCTTTGCTCCATACAGTCGGCGCCGGGCCAGCGTCGGCTCCAGGTACGGGGCCAATCTGTTCCTTGAGCTCGCCAAATTCGTTCCAGTCCTCGACTTCGTTGATGTCCTATCTCCAATCAGTATATTGCTGCTCGTCGATTGCAGTCCTGGCCGCTCATACCGCGATCACGTAACCTTCCTTGACCAGGCCCGGTAGCTTCTTCTTCCCTGCCCTGCGACCCCACAGCTTCCGCGCCATTTCGTCTGTAGCGACATCGATTGCTAAGAAAGGAATCTTGTTCGCCTTGAGGATCAATTCCATGCGCGAGGTAGCGGTGAATATCTGCGACGAGCCGGAGGTGAGAGAGGTGAAGAGGTACAGCTTGGGATCGCGATCCCAGGCGGAGAGGTCCATCGCGGCAGCGGTAGACATGACTGACGGCTATGTGAGGCAATTGGAGTCGAGCGAGTACTGGTCGTGCGACAGCCTGGTTATGAGGGCCTGGGATCACGAGGGGGGAGGTTGTGGTAGCGGTAGTGGTGGATCAAAAGTGTGTGGGACAGATTACGCAGGACAGGCACACAGACAGGACAGCCCCCGCGGCGCCCAATTACGTCGTTCAGCCGCGCACCGCAGATGGAAGCGTTCGATTGCCCGCCTCCTTACGACGACACTTTTTCTGCGACGACGACAGCCGGCCTGGTCATCCAGTGCATCAGACAATTTGCAGCCTCTGCTCACGCTCCGTCGCTTGCTTTTGCATTGTTCTGAAGCACAAAGATGGCGAGCAATGACGCGCCGTGGTCGGTGGTGGCAGCTGTCTCTGGCACCCCGCATCACTTCCTCTTTGGGCCGTGCTTTCGTCGCGGGATTCACGACATCTTGTGACAAAATTTCGGCACATCTCGCACTAGCACCTCAGGACCGAGTGAGACTGGATCTCCAAACTTGTCCTGATTGCAACAGCCACGTCTGCGTCCTAGCGACGGAGGCGCTCGCATTTAGCAGACGGCATGGCGCATTCTCTTCCACCTAGTACTGTATGACTCCGCCCGCCCTTAACTCCCCTAGGAACTATTTCTGCCTCGAATAGCGCCGACCATGTCTCTAGGTTGACGACAATCGCCTCGACTCGCTGCTCGCCCGGGTAGAATTGATTCATTCGTGGCTCGATCGATGTCCCTACAGCATACAACTCTACGTCGAACAGGCGGACACTTATCAGCGCTTGGGCTATCCTGATCTGGCTGTGGGTGCCGCCTACAAAGCATTATTGTTATGCGATGCCGTGAACGATGACAGCGATGAACACCGTCGCGATACAATCTTAGAGGTAGCTGGCTCTTATGAGAATCTACCACAGGAGCTCAAATCAGCTTGGCCAGCGGAAGGAGAAGTGGACCTGCGCAAATTCAGCTCGCTCAAACTGAATTCCGACGACGAGGAAGGCTTGGAGACAGACTTTGATGATGCGCACGCACATGGGGTGGTCGACTGGGTAAATAAATCACTTTCTCCGACCATGTGAGCCTGTTTCAACCTCTATAGGGCTACGGAGGTGACGACTGACTGGTTTCTAGCCACATACTGCTAGTCGAGAATCTGCATGCTTGTCAATGCTATCGTAGCGCTTACAAGCGATGTCAGATTGGTTTGCGGAGCTCTCCAAGCAACGAGCAGTTATTGAATTTGCAGGATGGTATCCTCGCTGCCATTCGTGACCTCCTCCGAGTCTCTGGCAGTCCTACAACTGATGTGCAGAGCACGCTCGATGAATGGCCCGACTCTGGTCTGGTCCGCAGAGAGCGCTATGCGTGGAATTACATCGAACCGGATCGTTTCTCCACGGAGAGCCTCGACTTCCTGAACGCGGAGATGGCCAAGTGTGCGCCCAGACTGGAAGTCAAGGCCGTTGAACTTCCCGCACTCGGTGAAGGACTTGGCGAGACAGCGTCGGTCGTCAAGCAGCTCGGCGTATT